>UELW01000334.1:12207289-12807289 GCA_900490495.1 Danionella dracula
GAGTGAGAGAGGGGGGGGGGGGAGAGATGAGAGAGAGAGCGAGAGAGAGAGAGAGAGACTGATTGAAGTGCAATGCATCTGGCCAAGAATCCCACTGATTAAACTTGCTTGTTTTGTTAGTTGTTGCAATATTTGTGTTGATTCTACTCTTTGAAAGTGAGGGAGCACTAATGAGGAGTCATTAAAGGATGTGCTGCAGGATCATAATTTATTCCCAGAGGCCCTGCTGATTTCCTGTGTGGGAAAGTCAAGCTCTTTAATGGGACTGATGGAGTCAGTAATCAAACATTAGGCACACTGTTAACTCATCCGGAATTGAGAGAGAGCGAGAGAAAGCAGCCAGAAGTGACATTAACCCACATGATGATGTCACTGAACAAGATATAAGAGGATTTTCATCACTTGTAACAGCAGGTCTGATATGATAATGCTATGATGTGTTCGGAAGATCATAGCATCTTCCAAGATTCATAAATAAAAGACTGTAAATAGACGTTTGCTGTTGTTAAAATGTTTTTAGCTGCAATCATTTTGTGTATAGTACTGAACAACATGGAGTCATGTTCTTTTTCAGTAATTGTAATACATTTTGAGAGTCATTAGAATGATTAAGATGGTTATTTATAGGATTCAAATGAAGGAATAATGTATATCACACTTTTTATTAAAATTCTGTGGCAAAAATAAAGTTGGTAGATTTTCAAGCCAAGTTGAGCAAAGCTTATTCGGTGCATTACTTAGTTTGACTAGAAAAAAATCTCAACAAAGAATGGATTTTGAGTAAGATCTGGAACTTAAGCTATAACTCTATAGCATATTTTGTAGTTCTTTCTGATGAATTGATTAAATATTGCAGCTACATTTTTTTTACATAGATTGTACCTCCAATTAAAAGAAGTATTCGTCCATCTTTACAATGTCCTTAAATCAAAATGTAAATATATTATAATGAGAACGAAGCCTGTAAAACTGTTCACATGAATTCCAACTGTATAAAGAACTTAAACTCTATTTTGCCACTTTTGCTGATTGGCTTGTTTTGATAAATTGTGTTAGATTTTTTGTAGAAAAAAAGTATAAAATAAATGTTGTAAATTAACCCCTTGAGCCTCCCCTAAAAAAAAAAACAATGTATATGTATTTTGTAAAAATAAAAAAAAGCCCTACATTTGCCGTTAGCAGAATCATGAGAACACCTTGAAGATATTAAACCAGAAATCTACATTTTGCACACCTGAACAACAGCTCACGCCCCTCAGGTGAAGTGAACGATCACATGTCAAATATTCAATTAAGTTGTTAGATTTTAGAAATGATCATGAACTTTCCTGCAAACTCCTCACAGTGAGAGTTCTTGCATTGAGCCTCACTTTCATTCTCGGAACTGTTAATTACCTAGATATTTGGGGGTTTATGTTTTAAAAATAACAAAATTTGACCCTAATCATAAAGTCAGGAATGTCACTTATTATTCGAGGATTTGGAACAATGTGTTTGTGAGTGCCCTGTTTTCACACCCGGTTACTGTACTTCCATGCGATGGAGCAGAGTAAAATCAGGGCTTTCCTCTACTACAGTACAGAAAGATTATACTATACATTGTGATTGTATTGAAGGTAGCTATTCCAAAATATAATTGTCTTTTAGAAAACACATTCAATAAACCAACCATTCCATACAAAAAAGGCTTGTAATGTTGTTTTCTTAAAAACTAAATTACATGGTATAAACTCTACCATTAAAATTACTGGACCACAACAAATTGAACAAAGGGAAAAATGCAGCACTTAAGTGGTTTATAATGGAAAGTCTGAAATTTGGTGGCAAATGTGATATGCACGTCTGCCCACTTTCTGTCTATTTTTTTTTACCAATTTCAGATTTAAACCCTTTTTAAATAAACTTAAAAGCACATTTATCAAGCCAATCCAGTCCAAAAATCCTATCAATTTTACAGCTATTTTTTTCTTAACTATTTTTGTTTCATGAAGCTCAAATTTAAACCATCTTGATATTTAAGCATTTCCTTGTTCTTAAGTCTTAATCTTTTCAGGCTTTAGCAAGAGGAATACAAGAGGGACTAATCTGAACACACTGCTGTTGAATCTTGTTTAGAAGGAGATAAAGAGGGACCCTCATTCCCTTCTTCCCAGTGAACAATTTGTCTGCTGTCAAAGAGAGCCATTTAAACCTTGCTGCGTGCTCACAGGATGGATCCTGCTCCTGCATCACTAACAGGAACTTTAATCTTAGTGTCCCGAACATCTTGCACCTTTCTGCAGCAATAATAAACTCATTTTCTCCAAGCCACGTTTAGTAACTGATTTTTAGCAGACAGGAGAAAGATCCCAAAATGTAGGAAACTAGGGTCAAAACTGAGGAATGATCAAGCAGGGCAGAATAACGCAGTGTCACCTTGACTTTTAAAAAGATAATTGCTTGCCGTATTCTAGAAAAGTATGTTTGAAGGGAAAAATCTTTTTTTAGCCATTAATTACTTACCTCCATGTTGTCCCAGACCTATGTCTTTGTTCCTCCTCTGAACATAATATCCAGGAGGCCTGTGATCCCCACTTTATATAGTGCTTTTTCACATTTCCAGACACTCAAAGACACTTTACAAATTCCCGAACATTATTCATTCACACTCTGGTGGTGATAAGCTACCTTGGGAGCCCTCAGCTGCCCTGGGGCAGTCTGACAGGACGTGGCTGCCATTATGCGCCTACGACCTCCTGACCACCGCCAAACACCCCCCACCAGTCACACACATCCATACTGGGCAGTGCCCAAGGTTACAATGACAGAATGGATCTGTCAGAAGTGATTGACCCACCAACCATTCAACCACTGCACAACCGTTTTTTTTTTTTTTTTTTTTTGCAAGCAGAAAGTGTTCCTGTCATGTTATTATAATAGTCATTTAGTATCCAACAATCTAATGTCAGTTTTACAATTAATTATACTATATACATCACGTTTTTAAATAAATTACAAGTAAAAAAGGTCTTTCACTACCATATACTGTAAGAGACCGGGTTTTATGTAATCCCATCTTTCTTTGGAACAAGCCAAAAATGCTAATTTCATCCCTTCACTACTGTGTGAATACATGTATGTAACAACTCATGGAACTCTGGCTTTCCTCAGCCAAAAAAAAGAAGACGTTTTTGGGGTAAAATCTCACCAGGGTTTCAGGTCTATCTGTAATGATTTTTACAACAAATACCAAAGCTAAAACAATATTCATCTACTTAACAATTATCATAAATTCACGAATTCATTTTGATTTGTTAGCACATTATTTATATATAGAAAAGATTACAAGTAACGCTTACGATCAGCTGTTTTACCAGTTTCTTCTGTTTTATTATAAAGAGTCTTTAAGTTTAATAGCATTTCATGGCTAAAAATCATGAATCTTTCAAGTTACTTTCTATAAAGAAAAAAAAAATCTAAATCAGTTACAATTAGTAACAATTTAGTCTTACATTTGCCCCGTGTTGTGAGTCAATGTAACAAACTTATTCGAATGTTAAGCCAAAATACTAATCTTTAAATGTATATAGTTACAAGCAAGTTTTTACTCTTAGTTAAGCTGCTTAATTTGTTTTACACTAAAATAAGAAAACTGTTACATTTGTTTCCAGTCTCCTCTAACTAACCTTTTGTTGTACAAAAATGCTTCTCTACCCAGCCATAGCAAGATGTATCAATTATTCAGTTCTAAAATGTAGTAATCTATGTTTATTTCATTATGGTCAAGTACATTTTTCAGGTGGAAATTTAAATGATCTCAAAAGTGATTGTTTAAATCGAAGCATTTTCCTCAGCAGCTCTCCATTCATGATCAAACTCAGCATCGTTCTTACAGAATTGTATTAAATAATTTTATTTAACAATGCTTTTACTTTTAAGATAAAAGTTTATAAGCAATTGTTATTTCCCTTATGTTAATTAATAGCAGACAAATGCACGAGTGTTTTCTGCCGTTCACAATTGACCTGCATTTATCTGAGTCATGTTTAATTGATTCTTTTAAAAGGAGTAAACCAGGATTATTAACATAATTCTTTGAACATTTCCATTACCTTTGTACTGAAATAAAATTCTCATTTATAATTAAATGTTTTTTTCTTTACTTCCGAAACTTTTAGTGAGTATATAATAAACTAGTCTCAATATAAAAACCCATACAAACAGGGCTAACATTTAACCACTTTAAACGGACAACTGTAGAGAAAATCTGGCAATGCATGTCTAAAAAAACTCTTCAATAAGAGAAATCGTATGCTGTTTTATTCAAATACAAAATTACAAAGTTCTTAATTTGACCAAAACAGCCTGAGAAAAGCACCAGCGCTGAATCTAAGGCTGAATCTCGTATCCAAGAGGATCCAAGCCTTTATCCAGGAGCAGAAGAGAAGAGTCCCTCATCTTCCCAAGAAACTTCTGGAGCTCCTCTTTAGAAAAAACCTACATGAGAAAGATTCAAAAGACATTACTAATATCAGGGGACTTGTGATTTCTACCTTCTGAAATTCATCATGCCAATGCTTTTAGTGCACAGATCATGTTTCAAGCGTGGAATTTGAGGCCTCACCTCGTACAGCCGGTGCTGTTCTGAGGCGATGATGTCAGCGAGGCGCAGGCTCTCCTGGTGGCGCTCGGTTTTCTGCAGAACGCTGAGCAACAGGAAGCTCATGAAGGGCAAACACAGACGCCGCAGAAGGCTCATCTGATGGCTGCGCTCCGAGTCCTCTTCAGCATCCTGCAAAATCCCGCATGGAGCCAACGCATGCATCTGCTGTCAGTGTGATCCGATTGATTCAAAACTCAGCATCTTCACCACAAGAACTAGCAACAAGCTCTGCGTTTTTAGGAACTGAAGCCCATTTTACACTTGGGTACTCTCAATGCTGATGATTTTGTGCAATTAACCTATTACTTAGCTCCTCCTGTTTATTTCATTATGGTCATGTACATTTTACAGGTGGAAATTTAAATGATCTCAAAAGTGATGGTTTTCATCGAAGCATTTTCCTCAGCAGCTCTCCATTCATGATCAAACTCAGCATCTTCACCACAAGAACTACCAATAAACTCTGCGTTTTTAGGAATTGAAGCCTATTTTACACTTGGGCTCTCAATGCTAATCATTTTGTGCAATTAACCTATTATTTAGCTCCTCCTAGAAATATGAGTCCAGGGAATAACAGTTGAGCTTTCGAAATTAAGCTGACAGCACAGGTTTTGATCAATTAAACAGAACAGACAGCGCCACCAAACAGCTTTAACCTCACTCGACCTCACTCCATTCAATCTTCATGAAGCAAGTCAAAAATTAACTGTTTGGAAAAACTGAGTTTCATTGTAGGCCCTTTATAAATACTAATTATGCTGGACTTTAACATAACTTTTTTTTTGAGAGATCAGTTTCCCCACAACCATTTATAGGAGGGGGGCAGTGCCAATATTAGACTGCCCCCTCAAAGAAATGCTTGATATAAAATATTACTCTATCATTATACTAATCAGTAAGTAAAAGGATTTCCATGATGACTCAAATGATTCATTTCGCATCTCATTCATCTAAACCCCACCTTTATGTGTTTCTTCTGTTTACATCTAGTCTGTTGTGACTGGATTACTGTCTGGAAACCATCTGGAGTAAACACTTATGGTTTGGAAAACACATTGGAAAACTTTGATTAAATGCTAGAAATTGTCTCCTCACTCATTTTCCCTCAACTACTCTGGAAAACTACTGATTGGTAGATAGGATTTTATGTGTCCAAAAAATTGTAACAATTTCAAGACTATGGATGTGACTTAACGATTTCTACTCTCCCAAAGACTTAACATGCAAAACACGAGCTAACCCAGGGTTAAAGACCTATATCATAATATCAAAATATGTATAAAACTGCTTTGCATAATAAACAGTATACTTCAAAAACTTAGTTTGAAACCCTCTTTTATGTTTTTGAGCATTTACGAAGGTTTTCTCAATCGCTGGCAACTGTATGCATATCTTTCACAAAGTTCAGCATTTATTAGCATTTTCTCAAAAATCTGGCAACCGTAACCATAACTTTTATGATTACGAGTGTATATGAATATTTTCCCTAATTATGACTTATATATTTGAACATTTATGTACATTTTCGCTGACTATGGCAACCCTAACTGTCATTTTATTTTACTGTAATAATTATTTAAGGCAGAACAGTGAATTTGGGATGTTTTATGACTAAAATTTGCAGTTGGGAGTTCTTTCACTTGATATAAGTAGAACAATACACGGACTTGCAAATGAATATAAGTGAAGTTCCTTAAAGATTTGAAGTATGACTGCCTTTGCCTGAATGTGAAAGTGCACCCCTCACCTCTCTTACATCCACCATCCAGCCTCCATCTACGAACAGCAGGACATTATAGATCCGCTCCTTCACATCCTCAGTCAGGGCAACCAATCGACCCTGCCAGGTCTCAAACTCCATCTGGAGGAAGAGCCAGAGACCGTTGTTTTAAACTGAAGATCCGTGGTTGGCCAAACCAAAGCCACAATAAGAAAAACTCCTATGTAAACTGAATGCTTTTTATTCTAAAATATGTGTTTTGCTGGGCAGAGACAAACAAGCAAGATATGAACTCTCCAACACGAGCACTAAACACCTCTAAACTGCAAGTACAGCACTGCTATTGTGAGTCCTGACCTTATACTCCGCTTCCTTCATCTCATGAGCAACTTTCTCTGTGAACTTAGCCTGAGCAGGTGCGGTTGGCTTCACTGGAGGGCAGCTCATGTGCTTGAACCATTCATTGAAGGCTTCATGAGCTTCCTGTGGGTGAAAAACATCATCACATTGTGTTCCCATTCATTCTAGTCAGAACAGAAACACAGCTGCTCACCAGATACGCTCGGATGCAGAGATGCTCTCGTATAGCATTCTCGTCATCAGGAGGAAGGGCCATGTCCATTCCCTGCTCCTCCCACTGCCGGTAGATTTGACGCATGGAATCTTCTGGCACTTTGGCGAAGACCATTTTAGCAGCGTCGTGTTTCTTTGATGCTGTTCGGTGAATAACCAACAAATATTTTAAGTGAAGCTTGCTATTGAGATCACATTTAATCTTCTTTATACTGTGTTCACGTTAGCATAAACCTTCTCTTTCACTGTCCCTGGCTGGTGGAACAAACTCCCTGATCCAGTCAGGAAAGCAACAACACTAACAGCTTTCAAAAAGCAACTGAAAACTCTTCTCTTCAGAGAACACCTACTAAAAAAAAAAAAAAAAAAAAAAAAAAAAACTACTTCTACTACTACCTTCTTTTTCCCCTCCTCTGTCTTTATTTTCTTCCTCTACTTCCTCACTGCTTAGGTTTATTGATCAGTTGATACAATTCTATTATGAGAAGTTGAGATAGACTTTGACGGTGTAACAAATTGCATATTTTCTCTCCCCTAACGTAAGTCGCTTTGGACAAAAGCGTCTGCCAAATGCATAAATGTAAATGTACATAAGAGTACTGTAGAATGAACAAATGAATGTACAACCTTGCAACCTAAAGCCTTGCAAAATTGGGACCAGCATACTATTGTTTTTGTGTCTTTTTTGGTGATTGTAAATGTCAACATTTCCTATGAAAAACAGCAAAGAACACCTTTTAACATTTAGATTTAAATAGAGATGTGACTCAATCCTCAGGTCATAGGCACTGTTCATCATTTGCATTTTATGTGTATGCCATCATAGTACATTGACTCACAAATACAGTAAGGTAGTGTCTTTTCAAAATTGAAAGTGGATGCTTTCTTGCCGTGAGGATCTTTTTTTTTTTTTTGGAAAGAGTAACCACATGTGCCTACACATTGATGTGGAGATGAAACATGAGCACCAGTGTGTAAGCATATTTTCTTTCTCTCCCTCCCCCTCTTCTCCACTCCCTTCTATTTTTATATAAAAAAAAAAGAGACCGGGTTGGACATTAAACCCACAGTTTAAATTTAAATGACATTTGTGGTCTTGAATGTGCTATCGAGCAGACATTTTTGAATAGCTTCAAATTGTGTTTTGAGATATTGAACACCAAAGTTTTTGCATTTCAATGCAGATTGAACCTTTTTGTGTTATTGAATAAAAAAAAATACATGTGAATAATTCATTCGAAATGTAAATAAGATGAAAAAAAAAACATACTTGAGTTATGAACAAATTTCATACATTTTAACTTAATTGTCACATGGAACTTTATAATTCTAAGGGTCTAAAGGTTCCACGAACCACAAATAACTTAATTAATGTATAACATCTTATTTATTATGTTTGCACTTATTTGCGCTTAAAACAAGACAGAAAAGTTTAGGTCTGGCAAACAAGTGAAATTGAGCTACATTTGGTTGTCGACTAGAACTGAGCTTGGCACCGCTGCTCTAAAAGCAAATCTAATATTTGCCTTATATAAGACTTCAGGAAGCCCATTACATTATTCATGAAAAACTACCAAATGTGACAAAATAAAAAGTACATTAAAATCAGTACAAAATTAATTAAGACAAAAGATGAATATATTGATAACAACAATTGAAATGATCATAATTGAAATGTAACCGGCTCACCTAAAAACTTCCTCATGATGGCGTTGCTCTGTTTAAGGGCTTCCGCTCGCTGTGCAGGATCAAACACCAGCCAGTCGATGACATCAACCTTCTGCTGATCCTCCTGCATCAACCGTTGCATTGCAATTCAATCAATGCATTACAGCAATGGTTCCCAACAGTACGATAGCGATATTTAATTTGCCCATGGTCCATTCTTTTAAATACATTTGTGTATTACTGTCAAGTAGCCTCGGGCATCAGAAGCGCAATCTAAATATTTACCTAAATAACAAGAACTTCAGCCATCTGGTTTTGGGTTCAAACCAAGTGTGTTATGGTGTTTCTTTGTCTTGTTTTTAAGCAATGTTGGTGTGTCAAAGAAAAAAAAAAAACCCTCTAGTAATAGAATAAATGCTGGCATCTAGATTGAGTTTGTCGTACTAAATGTTTTGATAAATTTATAGAACATATTATATCTGGTTCTTCTTAACGACTTAAAATTCTGAAAACTCCTAAAAAGAATAATAATCTTAAAAATAGTTAACTTTTGTCTGTGGTGATAAATCAGTAAACTGTGGGTATATCTTCAGTTAACAGTCTTTAGTGGACAACAAGTCTATATAAATTTATAAATGCTAAAATTTTAATTTTCTTGACCCCTGACATGACCAAAACTGCTTGAAACTATAATTAAGATTTAGAGTAAATTTTTATTAAATGTGTGTGGTAGTGTGTTTTCGATAGGGTTCTGAGGATGGAAATTGAATTCTGTGTTGTATACATTTTAATAAAGTTTCTATAAACTCTTGTAACTGAGCTGTGAACTCCCTTTAAATGACATTTGCATTTTTTTTATTAAATAAATGTCACATATAAATGTAAAGTTTAAATTACCACTGAGGTTCCCATGTCCAGTGAAGGGGTCAGGTCATGGTGAGCAAACACATCGCTGTCTCTCTCTCTAATGGTCTCAACCACCGTTTTTGTGATTGATGGCACATCCAAACCTAAACACCCCAAAGCAATCATAATATTAGGAGTTTATTGTAAATCATCTCGAGTTAAACTATCAAATGTACTCCGACATCACCTGCTTGTGTTGCCAGATCCAGGCAATGTCTTCGCTGCGCCGTCTCTGTGATTTCTTCCAGATACTGCGCATACTGTGACACGGCCAACTCTGTGGGTAGGTGACTGACGTAAAATGCAATAAGATCCACCTGCTTTTCCTTCACCAACAACGAAATGTAGGCCTTCAGGACATCGACACACACCTCCTCCTGACAGACACAATCACAACTATGAGTCTGACTTGGTTTATACTTTAAGAATAAAAACACAAGATCATACCTTGAGCTGGGTCCCAAGAGTGCGGTAAAACAAAACTAAATGTGCCATGAAGCGCAAGAGGTGGCCAGGTAATGGAGGACTTCTTCCCAACCAATCACTGAACTCCTCTAAAAGACCTTTTGAGACAAGCACTTAAAACATTAAATATTTTTGATTATAAATTACATCAAACTTAAAACCGCTTCACACGTACCATCAAGATCTTCAAGGATAACAAACTTCTGAATGAGGTGGTAATGCTCCTTGGTTGCATCCAGAACACTCTGCCAACCAACAATTAGGACTTATTGGTACTTGTAGCACTTTAAAGGGTTGAATGAATTATTTAGTCCTTCTCACCTTAGATTCTGTGGCTTGAATCTCTTCAAAGACTTTCTCCAGTGTCCAACTGCAACAGAAACAATTATTTATTGGAAACCCAAGCATTTGATATCACTACTTGTAGGGAGAATACTTAGTCTCGAGGAAGTCTCTGGGTAGCTCCTCCAGGTCCTCACTGCCCATTCCAGACGAACAGATCTCCTGCTCCACTAGAGTGTCCACCATCACCCGGAAATATGCCCACACTGTGTCCTCCCATGACTCACACACCGGTAAGAGCTGAAGGACACAGGGACACACTCAGACACAAAACACTCCGTGTAAAACAAAGACTGACAGAGTGCTTACTTGTTTGAGGTTTCCACTCAGCGCAGCATAGATGGCTCTTTCATACTTGTTAAAGTGTTCCTGAAAGAGTGTAATACATCAGATTGCAAATTGCAAATCGCTAAACATTTACATGAACTGACTCCTGATTAATTAATTACTAATGTAGAGACAAGGACTAAGAAATTAGCAAATGAAGAAGGCAATATTTAACACAAACTCTGGATAGTTTTTCCTTCTATCTTCCAAGCATGTACAGAAAAAAAAAAATCAAAGAACACTCTATAGACCCTTTAAAAATGTTCTCACCTCCTCTGCCATTCTCCAACAGCAAACCTTCCAGATGCTGCGCTGTGGATTCCCTTCAACTGGTTGAAGTTCTCTACCTCCTGGAAAAAAAAACACACAACCCAGTACTGAACACAACTCATATAGAGCCCTGAAGCTCTGGAACAAACTCCCGGATGTTGTCCGGAGCTCAGCTACACTCAGAATTCAAAACTAAACTAAAAACATATCTTTTTAATCTAGCATTCAAATAATTGGCTCCTGGAATTTGTCCAAACGGATATGGTGTCTGAGCGCTATAAACATACAAACTGTTGAAAAAACTATGTGGTTCAATGTGCCTATCTAACCTATCCCCATCATTTATCACTCATCCTGCATCTGTTTGCTGTCTGTGTTACATTTTTCTAACCATTGTTTTTCGTTTGTTAGTTTCTGTTTTGTCTTTGTTTGTTTTGTTTTTCAGGTGCTGTCCGGTGAACCGTTTGTGGATCGATCTTAAGTTTGTTTATTCTTTATGCTGGGGAGGTGACTAGCACCTGCCTCAGCCAGCGAGGCTCCCAGGGACCTCACAGAGGAAACTCCTATTTATGAAGCTGCTTTGAAAGCAACTGCTAAAAAAACGCTATATAAAAAACTTGATTGATTGATTGAAGAGTTAGTGCTCAGTGGCCTCATGTATCAACATTGCATCTGTTGAAGATGGAGACGTTTGATGATGTTTTAACTTCTGTTTTAAGGCTTGTGACTGTGCCATTAACACTCATGCCACATGAACTTCACTCTAGGTATAAAAAGCAAACATCTTCAAATGTGTTCAGAGGAGGAATAAAATCATAATTGGCCTAGACCTACTTGACACTAACTGACTAATAACCATGTTTAATTATTTTTGAGTGCACCCCAAAAAAGTTAAAGAAATTTTATCAAGAGAAAGGGGATGTAATCTCTTTGTTTTTAGAATGAATACAAACAATGAATAATGGTTAGAAAACAATGCAAAGCAAACATTTTTTTAACTGTGCTATAAAAAAAATCAGTCTGTGCAAGCGTAAATGGACTGCATTAACCTCCATTGATGTTGGGATCATGGTATAGCTTCCATCCTTCCAGAGTTGCCGCACGCCAAGACTGACCACAGCGCTTACACAGCCTCTGAGCCTGCGTACAGAGTGAGATGTTAAAAACAAAGTACAATTCAAGACACAACGATTTACTTTGCACCAGACAGTATTACAGTGCACAATTTCAAATTCAGTCAATTCTGTACAATATTAAGTAGTTACCTAAAATGATTATAGAGCTCTAATCTTATAACAAATCTTGGTCCTTTTGGCTTTTCATCCACTCTTTATAAATGCTGACTCCTAAAGGATGTGGTTCATTTGTGTGCTTCTCGTACAAATATTTGTATTTATTTATCCTGTATAAATATAAATACATAAGAAATATCTGTTAAAGTGACAGTGTCCACAATAGACTACTCGAAACCATAAGCAATACAATATTTTGTGCTTACAGAAAAAGAAACTATACACGTAGCTCATATATCTGATAACTTGCCAATTGCAGATGAATCGTTATTGGGAATAAATATTAATGGCAGTCCTAGGACTTTTGAAGCATTTTTGGGATACGATATATTATCAGAGAATATCATTTAAACAATCTTACTCCTAAGTAGAACATCAACTAGAACTTTGCACATGGATGTGTCATATCAAACCAACCCAGCAAACACCCAAAACACTACAATAACTCTATTTAAGGTGCTCTTTGCCTGTCTGAAGCCAGAGTGCATTAGAATAGGGTTACTAAAAAGTGAAGGGCTGTGGACAGTTTTAAGACATAACAATATTACATCTTCCTTTTGAGATTTTGTGTTAAACCCCTTGTTCAAATCTTATTCGATTACTGACTTTGTTTCATATCACAGCACTAAAGCAACTTGTAATTCCTATAGCTGAAAACATATCAGAGATCTTACAGACCTCGTCCGTCATCCCAGCTCGTATGAGGTTAAAGAGATTTTTGAGAAGGCGTGAGTCATCCTCTCTATCCAAGTCTGCAAGAGGTCTCTTCTGTCTAATGGGGGCATCGGGGTCCAGCTCTGTGACCAGCGGCCTGGTAAAACTCCCACTGGACTGAGTCCTCCTCATCTTCAAGGTGTGAAGTGTGTTCTCCCTGCAATGCACGAGAAGATTCACCATGCATTCAGTTTTTGTCCTCAATAAAACACACTTGAGAAGTTATAATGACGCTTACCAATAGACAGACTTGGCGTAATATTCAATGTT
The DNA here is from genome assembly GCA_900490495.1 of Danionella dracula. Lineage (NCBI taxonomy): Eukaryota > Metazoa > Chordata > Actinopteri > Cypriniformes > Danionidae > Danionella > Danionella dracula. Next base: position 12,220,479 of record UELW01000334.1, read on the forward strand.
ATCCGAGAAGTCTCCGATTTCCTCTTTGGCGATACTCTCCAACCAATCTACTACCAGCTAAACACACAAAGAAGATCCTTAAAAAGAACCTTTTACCCGAACAGAAAGCTATGAATGTGAATGGAAGCACACGCACCTGACTCTGGCGCACCACGCTGTCCTTCTGGAAGAACTGTTCCATTATGGCTTTTTCACTCTCATTGGGCATCTCCGGACAAAAAAACAAAAACGATTCACTGAAAAACTGAGAAAACTCTAAACACTAGAGAACTTTTTTTTTAAAGGGGAGTTTTAATTTGAACCAAGAGAAACATTGAGGTTTATGTGCAACTCTTTATGATTGCTTGCAGTTGGAATCTACTGAATAAAGTAGCAGATCTTAGGCAAACCTCTGAAACAATCAATTGATCCTTTACAGCTCCAACTTTCCATTTCTTACGCAACTGTTTCAACAGCAACTTTTAATAAAATTGATCTAGTTTTGTTTTAAGGTGGAAACAGAGAGTACTTTTGTTAAACTGTATAAATTTCATCAATACTTCATTCTACCTCATAGCCTTATGTTAATTGCTTGTTATTTGTGTTGCACTTTACTGTACTTATATGGCTTGTATTGTACATATGTTGCTTGCACTGATGGCTACATTGTACCACAGGAAATTCCTTGCGTGTGCACACACACACACGGCAATGAATGAACCCCAGGAAGGAGAACATTCCATGAACTTACAGTTATGTCCATCATGATGTCCTCCTCTAAAACGGTCTGGATTCGGTCTCTGTGTTTGAAAGCATGAAATAAAAAATTTGTTGCAGTTTTCTTAAAAGAATTGGAGAACAAAAAGAACAGAATAATATTTGAGCAAAAGATTATTTCATAATAACAAGAAAAATGAAAAGCATCAATCTAGCTGCTCCTTGTAATTCCCTCTGCAATGAAAACCAGCTCTAACATTCCCAACACTGCCTGAATTAACCATGCTTGCTCATCGAACACAGGAAGCCAACACCAAACACAGTGATAAAATCTTTTAAAAATGAAAAATTTGCCTTAAACTGGTTTGAGCAATATTTGAGAACAACATTATGAAAACATTTCATTCCCGGGGTAAGAATTGATTTTAATCAATAAATTATCGTTCAGTGAAAACCTGAAGAACTGGCTTGTTTTTGCTGCTCGCCAACAGATTTGTGATGTCACCACAACCCTTTGCTTGGGATCAATTTGTTTCCTTCAAATCTTCAAAACTGTTTAGCCCAATGACCATACGCTGTTCTAAATATGGAAAACTATTGGCCAATATAGTATTATTTTTTTTACTGAAGCTATAAGTCATGTGATCTTTCAAAAAAAACAACACAACAGCAATGGTCTGGGATTAAAAAAATCCTTCTTGAAACTCAATCTTGAAAGCATAACTTGATCAAAAATGGTACATATATTTTAATTTTTCATTACAAAAACAAACAAACTTTTTAAAAACACTTAAATTGCTTTTATTGTAGGCACATTGTGATAAACTGGAGAGCAAGTTGCACCTGTAGAGTGAGGTGATGAGTCTCCAAGTCACCAGCTCCTGCTGCAGCAGCCAGCTGATGCTGAGAGTCTTGGAGGATTTCTGCTGACCCGGTGCCGAACGCTGAACCAGCTTCTGAAGCACGCTCACCTGCAAACCAGGATAGAAAACTGTAAACATAAGACAGCTCTGTGTTTCTGTGAAGAACTTTGAGGAAACAAGCTAAGCTAATCTGTGAGGGAAGAGGGCTTTGCTACCTAACTTCAAGTGAACGACAAAAGTACCCATAGCAAGACTCTTCCCTGTGTGTGAACATTGCTCTTTTTAAGAAGCAAACTCAAGTCTTTAACTCTACACAAACCTTATCCTGACAGAGAGCTTCGTACTCCTCCAACAGATCGAACACTGCTGACGACGCATGTTGTTGGTATGACTGCAGAAAGTCAGGGAACAGACTCAGGGAATCTGGGAAGATGAAAATCTAGATAAATTTTCTCACCCAGTCTACATTGATGCTAGTCACTATTATAGGGAGAATTCACCTGCTTCTCCAGGATCATCCTCCTTCAGCATAAGGGCACTCATGTTAACATCATCTGTGAAGCTGGTGTCCACCAGTCCAGACAGAGGAGACTGGTACAGGCTGTTTGTCCAATCGCTGTCATCTAAGTTCTAGAGTGGAAACACACAAACAAAAAGCAAACCCCTATAAGAGAAATTATGAAGGTTCATAAATGTTACTTGTGATCTTGCATGCTTACCATGCTCAAGCTCCCTTTAGTACGTGGTGTATTAACAAAACGAGGAGTTCTACCTCCAGTCCCAAGGATGGCAGAAACATCTGGATGTCTGGAGCCAATTCTTGGAGTGTCTGTACGTGACATAAGAGTGACGGTGAGTTAAGAGGTTTGGTTTTTCATACTTTCCATTTTTAAAGAAAACCTCTTTTAAACAATAACAGTAACACCTTTTCACACTTCAAATTTACAGGAAGAAATGTCACTATTTTAAGTATTTATGTACTTTTGAGCTATTTTGTGGAACAAAAATAACAATACAGTAACTGGAAACTCAAAGTCAAAGCAATTGGCTCACATGTCTGTCTGAGGAGAGATCCAGGTGTTTGGCGTACCAGAGGTCTGGCAGGGGTCGCGCTGGTGCCAGGGGTCCCATCTTGAGCGAGTGGGACTGAATTTAGAGTGAAGGAAAATAACGCTTCCAGAATGTTACTCAAGTTGATCAATGTTTTGCTTTCACTTTCTGTAACACTACTTTAGCTGACTGAGGAATGTGAAAGGATACAAGCAACTTTCTTGTGTGAGCTCTTCCTGCGTGCTGCACGAGTCACCTCAGTATCCCGAACCACTGGACTTGACCAGCTCTGAGCCCTGTATACAAATAAAAGAATTTAACATCCAAAACATAACGAAGTAAATTATGTACAATAAAATAGAGCGGAATTCTGCCTATACTAATAAAACTAACTGAACTTTAACTTTGTCTTTATGCGTGGTAAGATTTATATACATAATTTATTGAAAAATTCAATGTGAACAAACGTTTTCAATAAAAATGACTAACGTTGTACAGTGAACAAGCATTAACAGTGACTACTTATCAAAGGAATGCCAAAACAGAGCTGATAAACAGTAATAATTGTGCCAATCAAAAAACCATGAAAACCCCACAAAAGACAATAGTTTATGTTTTATATCCACACTGTCAATTGACACGTGAAGCCACAATCACTTCACATAGCTAAACTGAATCATTACATTACAGGAGAACAGTTCTGTAACGTTAGTATTATTTGAAATTAGAACAGGTTATTTATAAAAGAACAAAAGCCAATGCTTACCGTTCCATGTTGACGAAAAGTTCTTGCTTGCTAGCATGGGATGCTAGCGTTTAGTATTTTGCGCCGTTTCTTCTAAGATCAGTTCTTCATCTGAACAGCGAGAACACTGACGGAACCACAGCGCCGTCTAGTTGATCGACAGAACGAGTAAACGCATTTACTTACACAACTCAAACACTACACCTAGCGGACAGTGAAGGTCAGTCCAGAGGTTTTTTAATGTGTGTGATAACATAAATCCTTATTCATATGTATTTGACTGTCAAAGTTATTATAAGTTTATATATATATATATATATATATATATATATATATATATATATATATATATATATATATATATATATATATATATATATATATATATATATATCTGTGTGTGTGTGTGTATAATACATTCCAAAAATACAGCTTGAGTTAATATAGGATGACCCACTACAGTTGGATGATAGATTAGACAAATTAGTAAGTTACCAAAACCATTGTTTTACTTAAATGCTCCTACTTAAAAACAGTTTAGAGAGGTAACTGTTGACCAGAGACCCACATTAGCTACAAATGTTATTATTGAATTATGCCTTTCCTGTGGATATTACATTAACAAAACGATAAAGTTGAGTGAAATACCTGGAGAGGTCCACATATCAATACAGGGTTACATTCAAATTTATTTTGAGTTCAAACCCACCTGCAAACCAGGGTGCTTGGGAGAACACTGGAGCTCTACTCTGCTACAACTAATTTAAGCACACATACACGCGCACACACAAACACAAACACACACACACACATACCTGCAGGCACACCAAAAAAATCCCAACAACACTCAATGTCAAGCAGTGCATTTGATCATTATACTACTATTCAGTTGTATCAAAATATTGTATCACTGTTATTATTGATAATCAGTCAATCACAGTAATCTATTTATGTTTGTTTCACTGTTTCTGTTTGTTCATTCATTCATCTTCATGTCGGCTTTCTTCCCTTTCGGGGTCGCCACAGCGGAATGAACCGCCAACTCTCTGGCATATGTTTTACGCAGCGGATGCCCTTCCAGCCGCAACCCATCACTGGGAAACATTCACACAGACATTCACACTTTAACACTATGGGCAATTGTTCTTACTCAATTCACTTATTCCGCATGTCTTTGGACTTTGGGGAAACCGGAGCACCCGGAGAAAACCCACGCGATCACGGGGAGAACATGCAAACTCCACACAGAAATGCCAACCGACCCCACCCGAGCCCAGAACTAGTGACCTTCTTGCTGTGAGACGACCGTGCTACCCACTGCGCCACCGTGACGCTCTCTCTGTTTGTTCAATCATGGCAACAAAAAAAAAAAAATAACAGTGACCAAACACCTTCCCAAAACTGTAATCATTTACATCATGTCTTGGTTTTATTTAACAGTATATCTCAGTACATTTTATACAGTAAACAAGAGCTCTGCAAAAGTAAGTATATATCCATTGAGTTGCATTTCATAAAAATAGTTGCTCACTTACAGTTTTTGTGACTAGTTCATAGTGTCATATTTATAGTCGTCAGCTGTACAGAGTGAACCGCGCTGTTACACAGTGATTTAGAGCTTGTTGGGCGTCACTTTTCCCCAAAGCTCTATCATTTCTCCACTTAAAGCACACATTTAACAGCTTAAATCTTTTCAGTAGCATTTCTTGAAGCATCGGGCAAAGAAAAACATACAAAAGTGCTGGCAAACAATAACAACATCCTCACTTTAAATAAACTCAACAACTAACAAGACACCCCTAGGCCAGAGACAAGCCTTCACAAGTGACTAAAGGATGAAAAATGCAAGTTTTCATCACTTTTTTAAAGTTTCGACGGGCAAAGTGAGTCTTTGCAGCAGTTTTCTCTCTAATAACCTAATAGGAGCTAATAATAAGTTAATTAGGGTGTGCTACATACATAATCATGATGGTTATATGAATGTACTGTAATGCAAATTAGAAGTTCATTTATTTTAAACGCAAAAAGTTGTTAAAAAAAATTACTCAAATGAATGTTTAAAAAAAAGTTCAAAAGCGTTAGGAGTGAATGACCTCAATCAAATGCACACAATCTTTGCCAACAGTACATGATTTGCATTTATGTTGCCTGTGAGAGACGCACAGGCTTTTATTGCGGACATGAGGGGCATCTTGTAATGTTTTTTACATTGGTTGTCAGTCTTGTATAAAAACCAAACATACATTTTTGTATTAAACTAAACCCGTTTTGAAGATGCCAGTATTGCAGGAGGAATATACACTTTTAGCAACATTTTAGGAATTAAAGGATCCATTTCCAATCTTCAGTGAAGTAACATTTGTTTAGATTTTTTAATTTGTTACAAAAGGAAGGGCAATCAAGACACATCCTGTCTTACACAACATTGTTTAAGCCTTCTGAGTTTGAAGTCCTGGTTAATGCCACAAACTACAATTACATAAATTGATAAAATGTGAAAACATCTGACCTTAAAGTTTCTGAACAGCATTGATTTATGGTAAAATACCAACAGCTAAAGTAGAACTCCATAAAAGATTAAGTAATTTTATCAAATCAATATATTTTATTTGTTTGATCAGGTTTAAAAACAGCACAACCGTGTGAACTTTTTTTCTTTCCTTCAAAAGTCTAGATTCAATATATTTAGCAGGTAAGTGTTCTTGAAAAAAAGGAAAACTGTATAACTCCAAAAAACCTTGTTAAAAACCTACACACCAATATATATTCTGTACTAAGTAAAATAAAACTTAACATTTAGACATTGACACATCACAAACCTGTAAAAAATATCCACATCAATCTCTGTTGAGAGCAGTTTTATGAATGATGAACTGTTTCTTATTTAAAAAAAAAATTTAAGGGAGGAAACACTCTGTTTAATGAACTATTACTCAATGATAAAAAAAAGAATGTAAATAATCCCATGATTTATACAGCATTCAAGAAAAAGTGCTCTAACAATTAAACACCATCAATAAATATCTGGCACCAATATTTCTATATATGAAAATATATATGTACGTATTGTGGACATGGATTATTTTATTCATCTTATCACCACTCTGACTATCAGAAACAGCTTTACACAGTTTCATAGTAAATTCAGTCTTATTATATTAAAGCAGCCTTTAACGTTAGCGTTTATTGGATTGCTTAGGATTTGGAACTCTAACAAAGAATCAGCTTAAACCGGGACACCCAATTATACTCCTGGTTGGAAAACACACAAGGTACCCCCTTTCGTAAAAAACTACCGTGTGTTGATTTCGAACAACACACCCTGTGTAGATGCATTTATTCCTTCAGCAATGTCGTTTGACTGTAGCTTCCAAGAGAGGCAGCTTAGTACTCGTTGCCTAAATCATTTAACATTATACTGAAAGATAAAATGAGGCATGAACCACTTAAAAAGGTTTCCATGTTTGGAGTTCTAAGAAACAAATCTCAAGCCGTTCCACATGTAAATTGACCAGGCTGCAGGGGCACTTGAACCACAAACAAATTTCTTCAAGAGTATTTGGCTTTGAAACCTGACATTTTCCTTAGAGTCACGATGCACATGAAGAACCACTTCAGGATTAACAGGGACATTCCTGGACACATGCAAATGATACCCACTTTCTAGTTTTATTGAACAAATGTTCCCTTTGGTTTACTAAGACTATGTTCAGACTTCCCAAAGTGATTCAAATCTGATTTTTTTGGCCATATGCGACCGGTATCTGATATCTTCAGGAAAGTCTGAACCAGCTACATTTTTTCGAATCTGACCAGGTAGTTTTCATATGTAGTTCTGAATCTAATACATACCCGGGTTTTTGCCATGCAACCTCACTCTGAACAGCCAGGTCACATTTGTCACATATATCATTTTATGGTGACAGATGTCGCATTTCTAGAGAGGATGTTTTATAACAATCATGTCTGAGGACGGAGCTGAAACCAGTCAGTGGAAGGAAAGTGAAGTAATGAAGGACAGTTGTGTTCTGGTGGATAAGGAGATGGACCTGTGATCGGATGGACTGAGTTGAGGGTCGATATGAGTGATGAAATGCTCTCCATCTTCAACAACTACGGCTGTGGTGCCCTTGAGTGAGACACCAGTTCCCTGACTGCTCCACAGGCGCCGCAGTCATGGCTACCCACTGCTCTGGGTGTTTGTTCACTGCTGTATGTACACTGGGATGGGTTAAATGCAGAGCGCAAATTACGGGTATGGGTCAATCCATATCTCACCAACTGGTCACTGGTTTTCACTAATAGAACAAAAAAAATATTTCTTCATTGTCTTCTTCTTGATATGATTTGGTTGAAATGATGATGGCTCTGATCAGAAATTAACTGAATTAAAGTGAAACATTAAACTCGAATAGCATTCTTGTCCGTGTTCACTTTAGTGATCGAAGCCATTTTCTGCGTATGAGCACCTCACAGCGAGCTGAGTTGCATTCATACACAGGAGAGATACAAAGACGCACATTGTGTGTAATGTGAACAAACACCCCCAAAAAAACTGATTTTATTACAAAAATCTGAATTGAGCAGTAAAACCTGCAGTCTGAACATAACCTAAGCCACCGTTTCATCGAGCTTACCATTAGAGAGCAGGCAAACCCACATACAGTACAGAGAACGTACACTTAAAGGAGAAATAAATCATGTGATTCACTAGTTAAGTTATAGCATTGGGTCAGAGGAGGAAGAGTATGAGTATGTTCGCCAGGAGTTGAAGATTTCAATGTGCAGTCCATGCTAAAATCAAATGAGCTTCTAACAGTGATAAGGAGTTGTTTTTCTTACTTGGCCTTCCACACAACTGGGAGTTTGATTAGAAAATCCATCTGGTGATGACATCTTGACTCATCAAGAACAATTCCAACTATTTAGTAGTAAATAATGCAGATCACCGAAGGTTTAAAGGCATGTTTTCACCAAACCAGAAGTCTGCTCTGTTGTATCAGCCTCTGAATAATTAACAACACTCAGTAGCCTTACTCATGATCTTTTTATTGTTTTACCCGGGGTGAGGTGATTCCCATGACAGAGCCTTGTTATTTGTTAACACATGCATTGGCAACCCACTTTTAGCTTAGACTTAAGTTTAAGTCTATGTTTATAAAGTCCTAATCAGGCCTTTGACTGTCTATTTCACTGACTCTCTCTCTCTCATGCTACAGAAGGTGCATCACCGCTGCATAGTGGCTACAAAGAGGTGCTGATAAGAAAAAAAAATTATTGATAGACCTCTCTAAGATCATATTTGATTGGACCCCGTAATTGTTATGAACTTGATCAGGACCGAACATGTATGTGCAATTTGAACATCCCTTGAATAAGGCACTCTCTGCCCAAAATAAAGTGATTCTACAGAAATATTTTTTAAACCAACTTGGGTACCAACGGCTTTGATCATGTATCAAAGGGAGATTGAATTGAACCATAGTTAGAGTCGTATGATCATCCACAAGCTCCTTCAGCAACAGAGCAGCTCAAGTGGTGTTCTTGTGGCAGGATTTGAAGGTCACTGATCCATGAGAGTTGGCATTTTTTATCTAAACAAATGATCACTGGCTTTGAAATCAGCATCAGTGTAGACAGTGAAGGTCATGAGATTGATTTGTGGAGTAGAAACACCAAGACTTTTAATCACTGATAAATGAGAATTAACACCTTGAAAATTCTAGCTTTCTCTAACTTAGATCATGTATGATTCTAACACTGCAGTGTGGGCTCACATCGACATAATAAAGACCATATTTACAATATCACATAGGTGTAGTCATATAATATATCTATTTCTATATATATCTAGTGACTGCTGTGCAGACATCTGCAGGTCAGTCTTAAGGCAGAGTTCCAAGTCTCGATGTGTTCGTTCATATAGAATCTTTTGAGCGATGTTCATTCTTCAAATACACAAAAGCTGTATCTCAGGCATCTCCTTCAGTATTCTTCATTTTTAATGAAAGTGTATAAAAACTGCTGTCACCACCAGGAGTGGCTGAGGGCCAGTAAGTGGTTCTCTGAAAGTACTTCTCTGAGTCTTGAGTGCTTTTCCCCAACAGTTCATTCCAGTCTGGGTTAGCTTTTACGCGCTACATGCTTCACTCAATCTTTCGTGATATTTTTGGAGTGAATGCTTCCAGTTTTTAAGGTGGCGGGTGTCTTACCTGTTAAAATAATAACTTAGAATAGAATATAAATAAAAAATTGCTGTCTAGAGATGCATGGTGTTTTATGAGGACTGTTGGATGGGTGGTACCTTGTCTTTTTATAAAAAAGATCTTTACCCAAGAAGAGCAAGCCTGTGAAAACCCATCAGGCAAGGCAGTTCAGGAGATAAACTTGGCGTTAAGATGTTATCTGCTGATGGTGGAGGTTGCTGAGCGAAGGGTACTGGGTAGCTTGTCTGTACCAGGGATCTTCCAGGGGCCTGGGGAGACTGTGGCCTTCCTGCCTGAACCACTACTGCTGGTTTTGGAGAAGCTCTGGCTGGGAAGAGTCTCTGGTTCCTTTGGTAGAGGTCTTAATTGTACCAAATTGCCTTTTCGATTGTGGCTAACTTCGATGCACCCACTTCCTCCATTCATGCTGGTGTCAGTCAGAGACATTTTAGGAGAGTCTCTCTTTCGAGAGGGCGTACTGCTTCGCTCTCTCCTGCGCTCCTTGGACTTTGCCCGACTGCCTTTATGAGGTTTAGGCTCTACTGCGAGTTCATCAAGGTATGGTTGCTGACTCTTCCCTCCATTAGAGTGACGGTTTGTCCTGTTGCCGTCTCTCTGTTTGGTCCCACCCCCAACTGACCTCTTCCCAAGATTGGCTTCCTCCAGAGCCCCTCTGGGACCCAAGGTAGAGTCTGGACCTGCTGCTTCAGAGAGCGATGTATGAGGCGGGTCAGTGAGGGGGTTCACATGAGAAGAAGCTGATGGTTTGGATAGACTGTCCAGGAGTGGTGCTACTTCCGACTGATTTGGGGAGGCTGTAGGGTGAGCATCCCAGGGCCCGGGACTATCTGCTGGGAAACATGATGTTGTGGTTACTGTCAGTACTACAATGCAACCACAAAAGAAAAAGACGAAGAAGCAAATCCACACAACATAGGAAGCATAGCAGAAGCAATAAATCAAACGCTAACTAGCAATCCCTCCAAACCAGTTCAGAGCAAACCCTACTTGTTGATGGATAGGAACACCAATTCATAAAACATCAGATGAGGGTTAAGCTTTAATTGTATTGTTTCAATGCTGATATGATGGATAAGTTTGAGGTTTGGCATTTTGTAGCCAATTACAGGGTTTTATGCTTACTTGGTTTGTGGTACAAAAAAAAAAGGCACCAAAATAACCATATATTTGTGTGTATAGTCCCATTGTGTTGGTATGGGGCTTCAGGAGTCGTGAAATAAACACACAAAATATGTTTGAAACATAGCATGAAACAACAAAGCATGGCATTACCTAGAAATAAAAACGCGACACCATGGTTTTACCATAGTATGGATAAAAACAACAGTGCATTTGGGTTTTAAATATCAGTCATCTTTTAAATCTATGAAACATTGGTGGATTTAAATCATAGATCACATAAGACAGGGGTCTCGACCTCAATACCTGGAAGGCCGCAGCCGCTGCAGGGTTTTTTTCCAACCCTGTTTCAAGAGACCCACCAGTAGCTTCAAACAAACCCAGAGAAGCTTAGTCAGTGGAACCAGGTGTGTTCAGTTAAGGTTGGAGCAAAACTGTGCAGGGTTGCGGCCCTCCAGAAATTGAATTTCAGACCCCTAATTCAAGACATAAACATATCGTGACCCACACATTTCTGAATTTGAAGCTAAAAGTGGGAAACATCCGTTGTTGTTATATTTCCACTAGCATTGTTTTTTTATTTGAATGCTTCCTGTGGCATTAGCATATATTAGAAATATATTTAGAAAATTACCTAACCTGTGCTTGTCTAATCACAATAATTTGAGACCCCTGTTCTAGCGCAAGTTAAAATATACAGCATTATTGGGAGCAAAAACTGTTCAATCATTTACCCTTTTGTTTTGTTTTTTAACACAAACACATCACACACATGCTATAAAACACACATGCTTACAAGCTGAAGACGAGTCGTCCGGCTAAGCCACAGCACTCAGATGTGATCAGAACGATGGTCGGTTAGTTAGAACACATGCACTGTTACGAACCGTGTCTTTAGGATGGCCCATTAGGAAGAAATAGGGAGAGCCAAGGTTGTCACTTTTCATGCACATGGAGAGACTGGAAGGTACCATTCCTATAAGAGGTGAAGTAACAACCTGGACCAATCATTAGGATTAGAACAGCAGCCAAAAGCTAAGACAGCATTAAGTTCAGAGCTGAGACTGGACACATTATTATACATTGATATTAGAAGAGAGGAAGGCTATGTGTCTGCTTTAGAAAATGTAGAAAAATGGTGCAGTCATTATCTTGAAAAAGAACAGTGATGTGTTAGCAAGAGGATGAAGTTTGTAAGCAAGTGTTTTGTAAAATAAGTCAGGAATTCTAATGCAACACTCATTATTAACTGTAGACATTTAGGAAAATGTGGAATAAGATGGAAATTTAATAGCCATCTCTAATAGACCAATTGGGTTTAATTTGACTTTTCAGTATAATTATAATTGTTTGCCGTTTGAGCCTAAAAAAGTGCATTCAATTGTTAGCATTGCATTTGTGATGTGAAGTGTGAAATAGATAGAAAGAGACTTGAAGCTCTTACACTTGCTCTGAAAAGCTCTGAAAAGAATATAAAGATTGCAACATTTCAGAGATCCTTGAAGCATGCGGCTTTTCCATTTGTGTTTTCGACCCCTTTCTCTCAACCCTATCATGTGTCTATAACACATAGGGCATTGTACAATCACTATGATGCCTCTACTGTTTTCTTATTCCACCATGTACATGGTACAGTCTGAGATCAATGGTTGCTATGGTATCAATAAACAAGGTTATGGTGAAATTAGCTAGATAAAAATGATAAATTAACAATATATGGCTTTTTTTAGTTGCAGTAATATTTTTTTCATTAATTTTTTTTCCTTTAAACCAAATTTTAATACATTACTCATTAACGAACAAATGTATGAAAACACTGCAGGCGTTTATTACTTTGCTAATGTAATGCGATCTATGCATCATGAATATAAAAGTCATAAACAAACATTCATCAGGGTCACAATCGCTAACTGGCGTCCCTTATATGGTCCTCACACACGTACCCAAAAATCTCGGAAAAGCAAATACTTAACATGGACAAATGTAACTTTATAAAAACATTTATACACTGACAACAGAATACAAATTGCTCTTTTATTTTAGAGAGAGAAAAAGAGGGAGACAGAAAGGTCAGTTATGTTCATCAGCAAAGGAAAAGTAAAAAAACGTATCGCTAGACATGATGTGATGTGGCTTTATAGTATTCAAAATCTTAATTTAATGATAGAATTCCTACTACTTATATGTATCTTTCTATTGTGTAAGTCCTTTTGGCAAAGCCACAGAGATGCAGTACTAGATAAAATAAAAACTTAGTCGATTACAGTTTTTTGTATTACTTTACATGAAATAAATAAATAAATAACACCTTGTTGTCAGCAGTCAGTCAACTCCCTACAGCGTGTACCCCAGTTTGGGAACTTGTGAAATTGTTTCATGATTCATGCTTCTTGTTTTATAGTTATTCATATAAACATTTTTCGTGGCGTTTTTATTTCTGTAGCCACAAAACTCAGAGCACCAAAAACATTTTCTGACAAAAAAGTATTCCCTTTAAAAACTTATTTTGTGAATAGAGAGAAAGATATGGTTGTGTGGTCATAAAATTGAACAAATTTGAATGTTTCCGTGAAAGAGTGCTTTATTCACTTGTAAAAGTCTGAAAGCTGACATTCTGCTGGTTTGTGTGCACCAAGGTCAAACAAGACCTGAGGTCTGAAGGGTAAGAAATGTCTCTCCCAAAACTTGCAACAGGGGAAAATAGCTGGAAATGTAAAAACCTTAGATAATTACGGCTTTGTAATATATATATATATAGTTAAAAGTGTACTTATTTTAGCATACACAATTCATACAATGTCATGCAAAGAAGAGATGGGATGTATGTTTCTATACCAGTTTATGTGCTAAAAGTAGTGCGAATAAACCCTGGCAGGTTTAAAGAAGTTTTTATTCTGTTGCAGATTGAATTTTTTTTCCAGTGAAAGCTTTGTGAAAGTGTTTGGTATATACAGCTAAAATAAAAAATGTTAAAACTGAGATTCTATAACATCATCATGTTCCATGAGATGAAAAAGAGCATCTAATGGCATTAACACTTGGGCATTGATTACATTGACTTCACTTTGTTATGTTAGCAGAGGAAGGTGTCCACTCACTTAAAACTCCTTTAAAAAAATATGTCTGAAATATATATTTTGCCATTTGTTTTACATAACTCTTTAAATCAGCTTCTATATTTACCAAAAGTTCCAAAATTTTTAAAAAAGTTCAGGATTTTTTATTCGACTCTTTATTGCTAACTTCCTAACTGATGTATTTGATTTGGGGGAACACATTTACATCTATTTCAATATAAACAGTAATTGCAAACTGGATGTGTCCGTATTTTATTTTTGTGCATTGTCAGATTTAAATAACTCTTCCTCGTTTACTACTAGTGTGAATTTGCCCCATTGACCTAATACGCCTATTTTTAATCCACTACCATATACAGAAATCATGCATTCTCTATTCCTAGTGTTCTATTTGGTTACCAAGATGTAAAACTTGTCCTTTTTACTTTGTGGGCACCAATATAATGAAAGGTTGTGTTATATTTGTAAAAATAAGGTCACCAAAAAACATTCAATTAGCAGAAACACAGAGAAAGAAACCAGAGTGAACAAAAATATCCCCAACAACACATACGGGTTATTACTCTCTGGGACATTGTTGTGCAGCAAGAGGTGTTTCAATCCATATAACCCTAGTTAGGTATGTTGTTTGTCATCACAAACCTACCATACTCAGGGACCTGCCCTGTGCCTCTCTTGAGCAGCAACCGGACTCTACGACCGCCGGACTTGATGAGCTCGATGGCATGAGCGTGGGTCATTTCCCTCGTGGTCTCACCATTTATCTCAATGATCTGATCCCCAACCTGGAACACACACAACACGCAGCGGTTTTGTATTTACTGTAGCGCTCTCCATGGTTGATGGAGATTGATGTGGTAATGTACATGCAAAACAGAGGTAATTATTCCTAGACAGCTCTGAAGTGCGCCCTCTCTCTGTTTTAATGACACAATGAATGTGGGCGATTATTCAGCTGGATCAATACAGGTCTATAGATCATGTCGGCTGTTTTGGTAAAGTGCTAATCAGTGGTAGCAGACGTGAATGATTCTTAGAAGGAATTCATTTGAGAATCAACACCACTAATGAATCAATCAAGCCTTTGAGGCTCCTAGGAAGCATCAAGGTTCTCTAGAGTATATTGAGGATAGTGAATGAATTCTCTTAATTCTGTTAACCAATCTGTCTTTCATTTGCTTCACACTTCTCATTTTAGCCATAGTTATGATGGTTGGGCAAAGAGTCCCTCACCTTACACTCATCATTTGAAGGGAGTTTTCTCAGTTTGGGTTGAATATGGTTCAGTCATGCAGGACAACCCTTAATTGCATGCAAAATAAAGCAAAACACTTGTCAGGGTTCTGCCACCTTTTATTACTGAATGAAATGTTTCGGGGCAGACCACTGAAACTACTGCAACTTGTGTTTTCTCTTGTTTTTGTAAAGCATGCTGTTTTGATACTAAGCACCTAGCGAGCCAGGCTTTCGGGTGCTGGGTTCACAACTATGTGTAGTTTTATGTTGGAGTGCATTGGTTTGAGTTCTCACCACCATTGCACTTTTGTCTTTTATAGATTTACTTTTTAAAGAATACTTTATTGATTTATTTTCCAGCCATGTGCCTTGTTTTATTTAATGACTGGTGGTATTTGCATTTTTATTATTTTGCTTGTTTGTTTGACATATTTGTTCTCCACGGCTTTATAAGATCTTACTGGTCTCTGTCTGTTTTGAGCAGGTTCATTGTAAGAATGAGTTTGTCAAAGTCGTGGTTGGTTTTTAGAGTTTGTGTAGTCTTGGTTTTTTATCTTCTTTATTGTGCTTGCCAAGTTTACTTTCTATATAGATTTTTAATCCCTGTATCGGTAACAATAATGCATGGGACAATAGGCTTAAATTAAAATCTTAATAGCCTATTATATATTAGTTCATTCAGAAAAAATAAAAGTGGGTTCATGTAAATGTAATGTATTTCTAATAAAAGTGGTTCCATCGGCTGCTTAACTTCAATGGGCCAGTCACAGTATAAAACACATTAATTTACTTGAATTCTATGATGTCGAATAACAGAGTTCAGGGAGATGAATTGCAATTCTGGGTTTTGCTCCTATTGAAAGTTCAGCGTTTACTTGCAACATAGAGTCACGTGATCGTGATGGAAGATGGAAGCATGGGCTTAAATATTTTTAGGATTAGGAAATATTTTTTATTTATATTCAGAGTTCTGTATTTGTTTTAAACACTGCCTGGTGTGCAGGGCCTTAACTCAAATACCATCACCCTCAAAGTTTGTGTGACTCATAACTCTGTTTACTGGCCACTTCAGATGTATGTAACACTCTGACCAATTGCATAGTTTGCTAATCCAATTTCATTCAAATTAAACAAAAGGAAAAACTATAGTGATTATTCTGATCTACCTAGTCAACCACTTCAGTATGGTTCCTAAATGATTCGGCTAATTTGAACAAATCAAATGATTCCCTGTGATTATAGAATTTCTACTCACTCTGCTACCTACTGTCAGTTTATGTATTACAGACAATACGCTTTTTTGGGTTATTTTGAGAAATTCAGCAAGCATTTAGTAACAGTTAAGACCAAAATAAATCATAAAAATTTTGTTCTTCAAACATTTGACAGACCATCACGTAACTACAAAATGACTTCACTCAAAATGAGCCTTCTCCGACAACAAGAGATGCAACAACAAAATTTTATTTTTTCAACTAAGTTGGTCAGATATGGAGTTTAATTCAGTTAATTTCTGATCGGAGCCATCATCATTTCAACCAAATCCTATAAAGAAGAATACAATGAAGAAATATTTTTTTAGTTCTATTAGAGAAGTTTAACTGACCAGTTGGTGAGATATGGAGTGACCCCTACCCAGAATTTGTGCTCTGCATTGAACCCATCCCAGTGTACATACAGCAGTGAACAAACACACCGTGAACACACACCCGGAGCAGTGGGCAGCCATGACTAAATCGTGTAAAATAAAATCCCCATCAAATAAATCAGATTGTCTTCCAAAGTAATTATTAAAATATAATTTAATTTATCTGTCCCCCAGTGGATTTTACAATTTTCCTTTGAGTACACAAAAATACATGGTACACAATAATCTAGCAGACTGCACCTTTAATAAATACCGTAACATTATCTTTTAGAAGAAAAAATCACAACATGTATAAACAGAATATTGCTTGTTATTGAAAATAATAGAGTTGAAAATAATGTTGCTGAGCAGCGTAGGTGTGCGCCACGGACGTCTCCTGTGTCTGTGGCCTAATTGGCCTGAGGCTGGTGAAAATGAATGAGCCAATTATAGAAACAAATGGAGAATTCCTCTCAAATGGTCGGAATAATATAGAAGTGCCGGCAGGTTGTTGCCATTGGTGGGCGGTAGGTTTTATTTTATGAGTCATTAAGATCTGGTTTGAAAGAGGAGCAGAGAGCAGTGGCTGTCTCATTATTGACACAGAGGGTGTGTTGTTTTAGTCCCCTCACAATGTCTGGGGCTGGTTTCGCTGACCTTGTGGTGCAGGGGGTTATTTAAAGCCCCATCAGCAGAGAGGGGCTTGTGTGAAAAGCTACAGAGTCTTGTCCAGACTTTAGGCTTAATGGAGTTTTACAGACTGCACACTGTAAAAAGTTTTTAATAATTTAATTGAATCCATTCTAGCAGAAAGGGTGTACATAAGGTTATATTATTCTAATATAATATAAATGTACAAAACCATTTGTGTAACAGATTATTTGTATAACTGTATAATATGTGAAAAACATCATCTTTAAAGATTTTGTTTAATGTTTACATGAGACAACTGTTCAATTTACAGCGGTTCATATCTATTCACATCAATTTAAACATCTTCAAAAAAAAAAAACTAAAAAACATTAGCAAAATATTTTAGCTTTACCCAATTGGCTATATTCCACATATAATACAACAAATCAAAGGAAAAGTTTTACACAATTTTAAATGCAATTTATTATCGGATAAAATCGTTTTTTTGAAAGGGTAGTTAAACTTTTATTGCATGATCAGCTTGTTTCATTACCATCAATAGCTTCAAAAAAAGCACTATGTAAATACATTTTGAATATTTTGTTATACAAGAAAATTGTTAATAAACTGTTAATAAAAGGGAACATTATTTTAATGGTAGTATGATGCTAATCTAATATAAAATGTGAATTTAAGACCATTTTACAGGTCTGCAAAATTGTATGAAAAGGATTTTTTATGAAAAGGTATTTATTTACAGTAAACAGAATTATTCTGATATCTGTAGAATAGTTTTAACATTTTCCACACACTGTTTTACAGTCAGAACCAGGGCTCAATTGGAAAAAAAAAGTGTAAATAGAAGAAAAGAATGATCAGAGGTGAAAGCTTGTCAGAACCAGACAGGCGAACAGGAAATGACCCCCGCTTACCCTCATTCTCCCGTTACGTATGGCGGGTCCATCTTCAGCAAGTCTTAGAACAAACAGGTCCATCTTATACTCGCGTCCTCCTCGGATACTGAAGCCAAAGCCTTTCATTCCTTTCTCTAACTCAACCGTGAAGAAATCAAAATCCTGAAAAGCATAGACATGATGAGTTAATTATTAAAAATTCTCCCGTTATCTAAGCTTGGCCCAGTTTTCTTTATTTTGACAGAAAGCATTCTGCCAAGTGCCTAAGACTGGAGTCATGGCTTGTGTCCAAAGAAGCTCTGCCCTGAAAGGGGACCTCAGTTAAAAAAAGAACATTTTTCAGATGTTTCAATAGAAATGTGCTTTATGTATCTATTTGTTACTTTTAATTAAACAATCATTAATTAATGTAAAACAGTACTCAGATAATGACATCATATGTCATAATATCCACCATACATATTACTATTAATCGCTTGGACTTTTTTATATAGAAATCCCTGTCTTATCTGTTAGTAGCGTCAAGGTGTATCCTTAGTTTCCTGAGATCTCCTAGATACAAATAGCTATTTTTTTTAAAGATTATACCACTTCTGTTACTTTCATCGGACAGCAGACTTTCTTCTAAATTGATAGGTATGAGATATAGTAAGATTTAAACTGTTAGAATGGATTTATAGCAATTAGTCTCAAAACTTAAATCAATGGACTTCTGTGGAAGGAAGATTTAAGTACTTTTTGAAATAATAACAAAAAAAGAAACTTTTTGTAAAGTAAAGTAACATATAAAGTTGGGTTGCCAAAAGCTTTAGTTAGTTTTGCTATAAATTAAATACCTCAAACAGGACGCCAAAACAGGTGACATATAGGTAACTGTGATTGTAGGAACCATGCTGGGCTATAGCTAACAGCTAGCCAGAAGAGCTAACTCTGTTTCTCCGATGACCATTTCAACATTGCCCCTACGGAGAAACCCCTGTGTGGAACATTGCCCCTGAGGAATAAAGTTCGATGAAGAAGCCTCACAACTCGAGCCAACAGAGGAACAAGAAGAGCAGGCAGAAGCACAACCATCAGAGTGGGCTAATGGCGAAAGCCTGTAGGAGTCATAACGTGATCCTGACCACTGGGAGCAGTAGGGCACACTATAAGTGCTTACTCCACTAGAGAGTAAGCAGGTTGGTAGTAGAAGCTACACAGTTTTAACCGCATGGCACTCATGACCATTTTCTTTGTATTTCGGTTTGTGTACATGGCATTTTATTTTGGATCAAATTAAATGAACTTTTATTTAATTTAAGTGTGAGTCTGTGTGTTCTTAACAAGCCAATTTTACTAACCTAAGCAATTTAATGGTTGGCTGCTACAAAGGCTACCACTGTAGCAAACACTAATCATCTTTACTTAAAAAATCTCCTTCTTGGAGAGTCAAATATTTTGCTTACCAATGAGAGTAAGCATCCTATTACTGCTACATTCGTTAATTTATTGTTGAGAAAATCATGCTGTTAGCCATTGCTAAATCTACCAAGAGAACATCACAATCACAGGGACGTAGGTTTTTTATTTTACTTCAGAGGCAGGACAAGCAGTCTCATTAAAGTAACTGCCGCAAATTGCCTTTTCTGAGAGAAAGTCTTTTTGACAACAAATAAGAATGTTTTTAAGCACAGAGAAAGATAAACATATAATTTATGTATGCCCCAAAATAATTATTTCAATACTTAGAAACAAAAGAGAGAGGAACTGGTTACTGCATTTTATCATTTATCGAAACTATAAAGACATTTGACTTATAGAGACATGATGCAAACATTCATTTTAGGATATTATCACCCTCAACATGTTAAGGCCAAATACTGAAAGCCTTTTATCTGCACTTCACTAGATACCATTTTTTTTATATGTCGGAATATGTCGGATATCATTCCGACATTTATATGTTGGAATCGACTGAGTATGTAATTTTATGACATTTTATGTTGTTTTCTGCAAAGAGCATGTCTGACATTTGAATTGTACATTACTATTAAGCTCTTAACTTTAAAAACAACAAAAAAGAGTTTCTCTAAAGTTTCAGCAGCAGCCAGACACTGAAAAAAATGTGTTGAGTTTAGCCAACTAGTTTTGGCAGAGCTGTTTTTTGCTAAATTGGCGGCAACTGTTTGTAGCACTGGTGGTGCTTAATGAGTTAAGAATCTAGACATAACTGGCTTAGCATAACGTGTTGAAGACAAGGGTCTTGACTGCCCCTACAGGTTGAAGGAGTGTTCCTGTTCCAAGTATTTTGCAGTGTTATTCAGGAGTGATAAAATTATGAGATTGACAGAAAAATCATGATGTGGTTGCCATAATGCAAAAGATAAATGGGACTATTGTGGTGAAAAAAAGAGCTAAGAACATAGGCAAAGCACACATAGGGTCAAGAGAATGCCTTACAATGTGAGTGTGGCAGTCACAAAACTGCTTGGAATGATCAATGCTATTTTTTTACGTTAATTATCATACAAAAATTTAAACTACTCCAGCTTGACTATGTTCACACATTTATGTTCAAACACCTTCCAAAAGTGCATCAAAGAGGCCATAAATAATTATATAAACAAGTGGATGTGGGAAAGCAAAGGGCCTAAACTGTACCCCTGGCATCCTGAAATCAGGCAAGGGGAAGCTGCGTGGGTCGCTGGGTATCTGTCTGTAGTCCAGCAGTGGAGGGTGTCTGTAGTCTAGTGTAGGCGGTTGCCTATAATCTGCCACTGGAGGATGTCTGTAGTCCACCGGGGGCTGCCGGTAGTCAGTGAAAGGCTGTCGGATGTCTGGCTTCACATCCTGCCTTGCTTTCACCTCCGACCTGTAGCTGAACAATATACATTCTGTTAACGCCATTCACTTTATATAGATGAGTACTTGTAGAAATCATATACATGGGACTACTATGTAAAAAGTGAATTACAAAACATCCAACAAAATTGTAGGTAATTGAAAATATTTATTTCCTTAAGACCTGTATTATTGTGTAATAATAAGAGAAGTAATACAAACTCAAGTTACAAGTATTTAACTCATGATCAACTTGTATTTTGTACATTTTCAAAGTGGCCCTTTTCCTTGCTATTTAGCTATTTTAACTAATTGCTATTTTTAGAACTGACATCTCCAGTTGCGACACACTACTTAATGAAAAAATTTCCATTACAGGTCGATATTATTTTCAATAATTAAATAACAATTATTAATCAACCAATGACAAATGTGCTTGATTCCAGACAATGCCATTAAACTCCATTCATCAACTTTAACCAATATACTAACTCTCCTACTATTTCTTCTCTTCCATCCACACTTGTTTCAGGTGCATTTTTATAAAAGGATGGTAACTTGACCTAAATCGGGAGGGTTTCATGGCCCTTTAATTTTAAGAAACAGCACAAATTAAATTCTTCACGCATGGAACTAATACATTTGGCCATTCCTTTCATTTCTTTTTCCTCAAATCTCAATTTAATAAGCTTAACTGCACACTTGAATTATTTGTGTGTTGCATTCTTGTGAAGTATCTGGGCCTTTTGAAACTAGTATACTTTACCCACCACCCAGGTTCTGCATTGGAATCCACAAAATATTAACCGTTAGCATCTGTTTACCAGCAGAGGCGCTCAAAAAGTCTAAACAGTGACTGAACTATTCCTCTAATGAATTTTAAAGTTTAATGTAGGATAATGTTCTGTTGAAAATAGCCCAGCCCGAGGAGCTCGGGGATGTGTACTGTAACTTGAGAGAGCATGGAAAGGAAGTGAAATCATTGGTCCCTGCGGGCTGTATGAATGATTAAAAACGGTTTTAAAGAGTCATGCAGGTGAATTATTCAGTCCTGTAAAAGATAAGTGATTTTATGCAACCTGCTAATGGTGGGAGACTGAGTCAGAGGTTCAGGCTCTACAGTGAACTTTAGCACGAGGAGTTTGAACTTGACACAACACGGTTGTTTTAATGTTTATGATGCTTAACTATGGATGAACATGATCTTCAAATGTTTATATCATTACAGTT
Organism: Danionella dracula; assembly: GCA_900490495.1. Taxonomy (NCBI): domain Eukaryota; kingdom Metazoa; phylum Chordata; class Actinopteri; order Cypriniformes; family Danionidae; genus Danionella; species Danionella dracula. The sequence goes on from UELW01000334.1 coordinate 12,242,716, forward strand.
TTACAATGCATTTATGGAGATTGCTTAGTATGGAGTAAATAAAGTATTGTACAAACCATATCATATACATCTTCCATCACCAAAAATATTCACACTTTTAATTTTTAAATTTAGAGTTACTAAAATAAACCACACATAAGTAAACGTGTAATTTGGGAATAGTCTCTTGCCTGCTATCATGACCGTAGATCTGAACTGGCACTGTGGATGGCTGGGTGGGTGCGCTTTGGAGGGTCACTGAGCTGTCCTGATTGGCTGAGCTGTTTTGAGTGACAGTGCTGGGATGTGTATCTGAAGAGACCTTATTAATAGGGCTGGCTTGAGGAACAGAGTTGGCATGGGGGGCAGCATCGCTCTGGTTCACAGTGTTGGGCTGGCACACTGGGCTGGGTTTCTCTGAGCTGCCTGCAGAAGGTGTGCTGTTTGTCTCTGAAATAGGAAAAACAGAGAGTCATCTACGTAACACAATGGTATTGTTGACAAGTATTTGCAGCATTTGAAACTGAAAATAAATTTTGTAAGAATTGTTTTAGTTAATTAGACTAATCAATTCATGATATAGGTGCTATAGCTATAGGTGTCTACCAACATATAGCCCATGATTCTGTAAAAAGTTAGCACTATCAACAATAATACCAGCTCACATGGAAAATTCATTATTTTTAATTTTCTTTCGATAAATCTTTTCTCTGCATGTGTGTGAGTTCTCCGTTTTCCCCTCACAACAATAAAAAAAGAAGTGATTCGGTTGCTTTATTTCACCACAATATTCGTTTAAACTGGCTTTTAAAATAAGCTAGTGTTTACTGGTCAATTTTATTCAACAATTTCCTCAAAGTAATGAACTTTCCAATCTCTAAGGTACCAGTATATGGTAGTTCTATTTCTACCACATAGAATTAATTATCCAACAGGGAATCCTATCCTATTCTTAATCCACATTTGTGAAGCAGCTTGGACACAACTGCTAAGAAGCCCTGTAAAAACATTTTGATTGATTGATTGATTAGTAAATGTGGTTTTGAGTGATTATAACATGAAACAGCATTGATAACATATAACACTTTGTAATATTTTTCAGTTTTACCGTGTATCTCAAAATTGTTTAAGCATACTAATGTTAGTGCTATAGATAATCACAATTGCAAATATGAAAGTTAGGCCAAGACCACATGTAGTTTTTCTCAGGAAAAAACGCATCCACACAAATAAAGGTTTAATAAACTGTTCATTAAAAATACAACTTAAAATGATGTTCAGTATTCCAATCCAATGAATGGATCCAAACAAGATAGTTATATCAGTGAATCAAGGTTTCAAACTATTTTTCATTATTGTTTCCGTTTTATCTCATATATTCTGAACTATCATCAGATTTAGAAAACCTATCGTTACTTGTCCTCTTATCATCATGCAAGTAAGTGGATTCAAATCCTCCTCCCGTTTAAAGTAATATTACTTTAAATGCAATAGCTTTTTTTCTTGCACCTCTGACAAATACCCCCTCCAAACGTTTCTCTGTTAACTGAGTTTTTTTGATGAATTCTGAATTTATCTAATGGCCCTTTCTATCTTTCAGTGCCCTCATTAACATATTGAAATGTATGTAAATGTAGACGAAGACTGGGAGGAGTTTTGTTTACCTCGGTATCACATAAATTGGAACGTACAAAATGAATCTCAGTAAGAACCTTCACAGGCAGAAAAACACATTGCATTGTTTTGTGCAAACATAAAATACCAGCTTTCTACACAATGTTGTAGTAAGGAATCCATGATACACAAGGCAAAAAAAAAAATAAAATAAAATAAATAAATATATATATATATATATTAATACTATATATATATATATATATATATATATATATATATATATATATTATATAATATAAATATATATATTTGGGTGTCTGACTCTTTCTTAGCACTCTTGTCGACATTGGGTCGTGTAGTTAATTTCTCATATACAAATTTATTTGCAACACATTTAAAATATAGAATTTATAAAAAAAATTATGTATATATTTATAAAAACATACGTAACGTTATTTTTAAACAGTTAAAAAGAATGAATTTACTACAAAAATATATTAAAATTGCAAAATTTCTTTTCAAACCGTTAACAAAATTAAATGTAAAAAAAAAAATTCAAATACAAACAAAATTTTATTTTCAAACAGTTAAAAATATGTATTCATTTTTACAAATACATTTTAACTGTATATATAATTATAGAACTATAATCATAATTTTCTATGAGAACTATGAATTTCCCTCTGGGATGAATCCAAGTAAATGTTAATGCACAGGTTTACATTACAAACAGCTAAATTAGCAGAATAATTAGTGTTGGGAGAGGTTCACTCACCCTCCTGAGGGATGATTCTGAGTGTGACACTTAGCCCCGCGTCCTTGATCAGTTTGACGATGTCAGCGTGCGGCATGTTGACGATGGACTGATTGTTCACGGCCAGAATCCGATCTCCAACCTTGAGCTTCCCACAGTGGTCCGCTGGACTTCCCTCAATGATTCGGCCGATCTTATGAGGGACAGCTAAAAACACATAGGCACACATACACAGCTTTTAAGTAATACACAGCCTGCGCTCTCTCTTTTGCTGTTTCTCAAGCTGTTTTTATAACTGAGCGTGGGCGCAGCATTAGACCACTGTAACTAGTCTCTTCTGCCCTCAAATAGAAGAGCATCCATTATTAATTCACAGCTTTATGAGGACATGCTGCTCTTTTAAAATCGCTATGACCCTCTGAAGCAGCCAGCCTGAGTGTGCTATTAGAGTAATGGAATGTCCCAGATTGAAAAGGCGTTCACATGAAAGTGTTGGAAGTATATAATTCTGCCTTACCAGCGGAAGCTGCACTTTCGGGTCTGTTCAGAGAACTAATGATGACGAATCCGAATCCTTCACTCTCCTTGCGTTGGATGGTGAAGTCAAAGGGTTGAGTATTCTGATTGGCTGCTGCATCTGGCGGGGAGGAACCAGTGGTGGAAGGGGTGTGGTTTTGCAAGGGGGCGGAGTTGTTGCAGTAGATTGCGGAGTTGAAGTCGCTCCGAGGAGAGCTGTGCTGGGTGGATCCAGGACTGCGGCCATTCTCTGGACAAGTTTCGCCTTAAGAAAAAAAAATCTTGTTTATACTCAATTATCATTACAAAATGCTTGACAAGCAGGCTTGATGGCCTCAATGTTAATATCTCAAAATTTTTCCAGAACAGTGCTGTAATGGTTTGCACTGTTACCATTCATTCATCTGAATGTAGTTTTTTCAATCTACTTAAGTGACATCTTCTGTACACTAGTTTTAGTCCAAAATGCAAAAACGCATCTCAGTTTGATTACTAAGTGAGTTTTCAGCCTTGCCTTTTTTACAATGTGAGTCTTTACATTCTATTTAGGCCTTAACTTTGGTTAATACAGGAGTAAAGAAGTAAAGAAAATGTTGTTTAAATTTTTCATTTTACATAAATAAGTGATACATGTAAAATATTGAACTAATTTAAAAATATATTAAAATACTAACATGTTAATTTATAACATACGTAATTTATTTTTTTAAATATGTTAAAACTAAATTCAAACTTCATTTTGAACCAGTTAAAAAAATAATAAAATATATAAATAGCTGTTTTCATTAAAACAAAACACAAAAACATAAACAATTTTATTAAAAAAATATTTCTACAAATATATTAAAATACAAACAAAACTTTTTTTTTAAAATATTACAAAAAAATGTTATATACAAAAATTAAATAAAAATATAAACTAGAACAAACATCAAAAACAATCCACTTTGTTGGAGAAGATACATTTGAAAATGTCAGCATGGCTTTTAGATGTACTGAAGTAAGACAAATCAATTTATTGGCAGAAAACTGTCATTTAAGGCCCCTTTTTGAAAAAAAAAACAAAAAAACATTGACCTATTTTGGGCATTGCAACTTAATAAACCAAAACAAAAGAACAATATAGCAAGTCAAGCCAGGATTTATTTCACAAATTTCATCACACAATGCAATTACATTTCACAAGAGAACAACATTCTCTCTCGAACAAAGCTATGCCTCACCTGAGTTTTGCTGCAGCCTCCGCCGGACAGTGAGCTTGACCTGCCCTATGCGCGCCGCCCCGTGCATTAGCTCAATCACATAGCGGTGCGGTTTTCCAGCCACGAGGATCCCGTCCACAGACAGCAACTCGTCCCCTGGCCGGAGACGGCCATCTTGATCTGCAGGGCTCTTCTCAATGATCGCACCTATCAGAATCTGGTCACATACACAGAAATGTTGGAGTAAGCTACCAGTGTACTATCAAATGTTCCTTTTATTAACATTCCATTCAGACAGCTATGGAGTAAAGATATTGTAAGTAAAGCTAAGCTTAGTGTTTGCTCAAGCTATTAGCCTTCTGCTGAGAGTGGGTACTCACAGACTGTCCCGGTTCCTCTCCGCCGAGAATCCTGAAGCCGAATCCAGCCTTCTGTCTGCGCAGGAGCACCTCCACCTCCTGGAAGTCACCTGTGCAAAAAAAGTTACACAGAATTGGGCCCTTCCTCCGGATTTCTGGTATTATAACTTAGCATAGACAATTAAATCTGATTATAAAATACTCTTCAACTCATCAATCGTCCTGATTATTTTACTAGCAAAATAAATGTCTAATTCAACAATATATGCAAAGCAAGTCCTGTTGCCAGATCAGGTGAAGGCTGAACAGGTTTTAAAGAATTAGGAGATTTTTTACAGTCTTGACTTGACAGAAATCAACTTGTGTTGTGTGTTGAACGTTTTAAGAATAAAAACCAAGCTTGTTTCATTACACCTTTTTAAATCATAAACAAGGGCATGTGACTTCTATAGCACAATATCATGTTTTTATAAAACATGATATATATATATATATATATATATATATATATATATATATATATATATATATATATATATAATACAATTCAGAGGTGAATAGATAGTATTCTGTAATCTAGATATTTATAATCAGGAAAAAACATGTACTTAAGTACTTAGTTACTAGTTTTTGCTTTCATGGCTAGGTTTAGAAGTAAGAGAAAATATTATTTGAAACTTACCAGAGAGGTCAGCTGAGATATTTGTTCGAGGCAGGCATGGATCTGAGAGAGAGAGTAGAGAGAGAGAGAGAGAGGAGAGAGAGAGAGAGGAGAGAGAGCGCGAGAGAGAGAGACGAGAGAAGGAAGAGAGCATAGACAAGAGGGAGAGAGGGGGAGAAAAGAGAGAGCAGATAGAGGAGAGAGAGGAGAGAGAGAGAGAGAGAGAAGGAGAGAGATAGACAGAGGGAGAGAGAGATAGAGAGAGAGAGATAGAGACATAGAGAGAGAGAGAGAGAAGAGAGAGAGAGAGAGGGAGAGAGAGAGGAGAGAGAGAGGGAGAGGGAGAGGGAGAAGGAGAGAGAACCCATAAATCACCTCTTTTTTAAAGTATGATATTAAAAATAATGTAAAATATATGTTGATATTATATGTGGATTATCATATTGTCTGAACCAAATTGGTTTAAATTATGTTATTTAACTTGCTTTTACAGTTGTAATACGATACACATCTGCAAAGAAACTCATAATTTATCTTTTAATTAAGTTCATATGAATACAATACTTTCATCAAACTTAATAATGTAAAATGTATGGTCTTTTTGTGGAACCATTACATTCAGTAAAAGTAGACATCAAATAAAGGTGTGGTACGCCAATCAGCAGGAGCGATCAAAACCAGGCTCTAGAATCAAAACCTCAACACTGGCTTAGAAAAAAAACTTACCATGCCTTAAAGTGGGAATTTAATTAAGAAAAGGTAAATATTTTATAATAAATATAAATGGAATCAGTAATTAATATCAGTATATAATAGGGCTTATCGTGTATTATCATACATTAGTTTCTTAATAAATACTTATAAGTATAATGAAGGTAAACCTCATTGTTTTTTGTCACTTTCAATTAATTCCCTTTTTATCAAGATAAGAATAAAAAAGTATTTATAAAATCTGAAACAGTTCATGGTGAAAAGAGAAATTCAAAACAGAGTACTTATCTTAAATAACAGTAAAAAAACAACCAACTACACATGCCATAGAACCTCAATTAATGCTACACACGAGTATTACACATTGGATAATAATATCCTCAAACCACAACAACAGCATAAACATGTAAACCCAAAATTTTCAATGACGGCTTGTCACAAGCAGTGGTAAATGCTAAAAATACAGCTATATATAAAACAAAAGAGGAGGTATAGAATGGGAAACAGTAATGAGGAAGAGCAGAGCTACTCCCTGCTGATTTAAAACCGCACAGAAATGTGTAGAGCACTACAGCGGTTCAGTTTTATGCAAATCCACTGAGAATCCATGAAGTGACTAATAATGGGAGCAGCTGAAAAGGAATGGAAAGACCATATTCAATCTAAGCCTTTTCAGCCTAAAACACATTTAGAAACAGCATGTCAGACATAATCTGTTCAATAAACAGGCACGAATGCACTCTATGTGTTGATTTATTTCAAAAAGCATTAGCTTATGAATATGAATATTGTTGCTCTGAAAGTTCAGAATGTGTGAAAACTAACAGCTTTAAAACTGGTAAAGGAGGTACGTGAATTATTAATGCAAAGAAGTTGTGTAATACAAGGAAGGTCACTGAAGTGTTTCAGTCTAGAGCAGCTTTATGGACTTCTGTTTGAAAGTGACAAAACCTTGCCACGGAAAAGTGAGGCACATCAGGCATTTTACTAAAAGTTACTGGGATATATTGTTAACGTTCAACACAGTAAGTGAATGATAACATCTTTTTTACACAGTTTTTTGGCTCTTAATCCTAGGGGAACCTTTTTATGTAGCGTTTGGCATCAGTCTGCAGGGTTGACAGACATCATTCGGTGTGGGGGGAGGGTCATGGAGGACATTTCTCCTGCACATTTTGAAGAGGCTATATATGTTCCTTCCGGTTTTTACTGTCCAAATTACACGTGATGTGAAGACTGAAAAAGACGAGAGCTGCACTACTCTTGGTTTGTATTTGTAGCGCTCTGGCTCAAAGCAAGAATAAACAGCCTTTAAACCTGAAGCCCTTTCCCGAAGCAGACGCAGTTCATCAATTGGTGTCTGGCAGGTTTGTTTACCGTGTGATTGGCTGTCCCCACTGTCACGCCATGTGAGCAACGTGCACCGTATGGCAGAACATTTCACTTCAGAAGTTCAAAACAGAGTCTGGTTCCTGCAGTAGTTGTTAGTATTGTTGTAGCGTGAGTCGCATTCACTTAACAAATTTTAATTGGATTTAACTTCCATAAATATCTAAATCTCTGAATTCAAATAGAAAAACGTTCGCCCTTTCAAACCAATTTCGCCCTTGTTTATAACCGACCTTCAAAAGTTCTAGTAAGAGCCAATCAGATTTAGAGACTAACACATTTAGATCCCAAATAACTATATCCTCCACAAATCCAAGGAAAAAATATCCAATGTACATTTGTTTGTGAATTCCTGTTAACTTAGAGCAGTTTAGTCCCACACAAACACTAGAGATATCATTGTAAAAGCAAAGATGTCCACTATTGAGCACACCAGGACTATATAGAGTTACTATATAGAGTTATAATTATATACTAAATATATAGAGAGGACATACATGAATAGGCTGGGTCTCAGGAAGATATATACTTCTATGGTTGTTTGCTGTTTTTTAGGTTTCATTGAGCACTTTTTTTCTATAAAAAATAAACAAAACTACTTTTTTTTCTAAATGTGGTTCTAAACTACACTTTTGAATGTTGACTGTTATTAGCACCTTTAGAGACAAGATTTGAAGAACCAGATTTGGTGCAACTATATGTAGCGCTGTTTTATTTTTGTATTTTGAGTGTACGATTACTTAACAAGTAACCGATAAGCTCTCAATACAATACGTGTATTAATGTTCTTTAAAGTACATATCTTAGCTTTATCTTATACTGTATTTTAGTGTGTCTAAATGTTAAAAAACTACAAATTCTCACCAAGACCAGAAAGAGACAGAGGAGAAGGTATTGGGGATCTTGTGATCTGAAAAGTGTAGTGTAGCGGTGCGGAGCTTGGAGAATTCTGTCATAGATGGCATGGAACTTCACATTTTTTTTTTTTTACCTTTTCAGATGTTCAACCAATAAGGAGTGACAAAGAGTAGTCACATCATAAAAAACAGCAATAGAGTGAGGGTAAAAGAACCAACAAGCTCTCTACATCTCTGAGAATTACTTCGAGGCTGTTGAAAAGCCACTTGGTAAACAATGCTAGGTTGAAATAACAAAAGAAACAGGTGGCTTTTGTGAAAGTAAAATATAAAATCTATAATATCTATTCAGAGAGAACTCCAATGTAAGTAGGCAAACAGTTCAAACTTTTGATTGATAGTGAGTTTAACATGTCACAGAATATAAAAATAACCATGAGTAATTACATATTATATTTCTTCTTTTGTGTAAACTCAAATAAAATAAGTTTAACAAAACAAGGGGATCAGTGGAATCAGCACAAGGTGCGTAAAAGCTCAATACATGTACATAGCAAAAGAAGTAGAGAACGTTTATTGACCATCAGTAAGCTAGGAGGCATCATGGCTAGCTCCAACTGCTTAGAAGAATTACTTACGCCTATTCTCAAAGAGCCCCCTGGACTTCTCAAAGAGGTCATAAGGGTCATGTTTGGTGGGGTCAAACATATAGGGGGCGCTGTGAGGGAGAAGTGGAGCAGAGAGGTTGGCTGTGGGGCTGCTGAGAGAATCCCAGTGCTCCAAAACCTGCAAACACACCAGCGTTCAGTGAAGCATTCCCTCACTGTTGGCTTTATTAAACTACCCTCTTCTAGCACACTTGCAGCTGGAGCTTCACTGACTGTGGGCTGGCAAGATGTTTAACAATGAGCTCACTTTCAGGGTAATTAGTTTTTAAATGGAGTGCACACAAAATGTATGGTAGCGCAGCAAAATAAAGCAACATTAAAGGCTCATTGAGGACAACTGATGCACTACTCTACTGCTGACGGTAGAGAAAGCAGTCTTTGTTTGTCTCAGGGTAATGCAGCCAACGGAAGAATGTTTTCTAAGCAATTCACTACAATGGACTCTCAAAGCCATGGTACTTGATTTTGTACAAATAAATGACAAACGTTAAAATACATAGGTGTTGTTAAAAAGTAAATATGACTTGTTACTGTTGGATCTGAATAAACGACTGAGAAATTGTTTAAATACTGTTATTCAAATGTTTGAAGATTTTCTAAGGTAATAACAATCCTGAGAAAAATGGATGTTTTTAACAAGTGCTTGAATTCATGACTCATATACATGACTGAACACTGCAGGTATTTGAAATAATCTTGGGAAACATGCAAACACACACACCCGCGCGCACACACGCACACACACACACTAGAAAAGTATGAACGGGTCGACTTAGCATACAGTTAAATGCTAACATGGTGACATGCAAACTGTGGTCTGAACGGACATTTTAATGTTAGGTCACACTTTAGTCTGCATTTGATACTTATCCAGCAATTTTCATACAGTATTTTCTGATTAGGGCAGCACAGAAGAATTTAAATGTTTTTCAGTAAATCACCAGATGCCAAAAATGGAATGTGCTCAGTTTTTTTATAGACTATTGCATTGGCTGCTGAGTGTTAGTGTAATAGAGTCAAAGTGGGACATTTTTGGTGCAAAGTTCATTCATTATAATGTCAGTGTTATAATATAATTTATAATATAAGTGTTATAATATAAGTGAGCCAAAGTAACAATGATTTAAATGCACTCAAGTTTTTGCCCCCGAAAAAATTTTGAATTAACTAACTGAACTGACATGCATGACAAATAAAGCTGGATGAACTTCTAAAGTACAGACAAGAAAACAGATTGAGAAAAACAGAAAATCAGATGCAAGAGATGCCAGAGCTTATTAAAGGAGGTCAGAGTTAGCATGTTAATCCATTGAAGCCAAACGCCTTCGGGCTGCTGTGAACAGCTGGGAAACACACAGATTAAAACATGCCACTGCCAAGTGAACCCAAACACACGCAGATTAGCTCATGAGGATGTTGTTCCTGCCACGGCAAAGCAGTGCAATGCAGACGCTCATGTAAATATATTTTGCTCAAGGCGATCAGCCCTCAAGTGTTTTGCAGCTCAAGCCAGAGTTCTGTTAAAGTAGGAAGACTTTAAGTTCTCTTGACCCAGGTCTAGGCTCAGGTTTTTAATAAAAAACATCAATATTTGATCTTTTAACACACAGCGTTAGCTCACTGTTCATCTGAGGTCTTCAGCTTTGACGGATTGGAAAAAACAAACAAAAAACGATGGATTTTAATCTGCAGTTAACTGTAAACCTGATAAAAAATAGATACTTAAAGTGATCATTAATATTTTATGTTTTAGAAAAAAATGAGAGAGACTTAATTAGGTTTTTTAATTAGGCATTGACTTTGTAGACTATGGGTTAGTGAGCGTGACTTACATCATCATCTAAGCGAATCTTGAGATCATATCCTGCCTCATGATCCATGATTGTAATGAAAAAATATAAAGTCATATTTTTAAATTAGGCATTTCTTAAAAATAGATACAAAGTTTTACTTCTAGTTATTGGTTATTTTATAAAAGATTTTTTAAATGGTCAGTTTTGGCAATGTACGGGTTAGTGAGCAGCATGACAAAGTGTAGCTGCATTTTAGCATTTAACAGTTCAATCCACAGGAGATAGATTCATCCAGTGTAAAAGCAAATATTGTTTAGGCAGCAGGTATTGCTTTGTATTTATTCAGGTTAAAAAAATAATTCAAGTTTATAATTTGGTCTTAAAACTAGGTAATGCATTTTGTATTATATTTATTTAATGCATTGTCCTTTCACCAAAACTGAAACTTCCTGCTATATTTGCTCATTTATGTTCATTTTACAACTGCCAACCAAATTTAGTGGCCAACAACAAATCTAGTGAGTTTGGAGCTTAGAGCAGCTTAGAAGACAGTTGAGAAGGCAGCTTAGAAGTGACCCTTATGGTTCTTCTCATGTAGAAGCAGGAGAAATTCACGAGCAGCTAAACAGCTTCTCTCAAACTTCTGACAGCTCTCTCTCTCCTTCGAGTTAATGTGTATGTTCAAAGTTATTGACTAGTAAAAAGGATGGTACCATGTTGTTGGTTTATATTTTAAACTGTCTTGTTATAGACAAAAAAAATCACATTATAAAGTAGCAGAGGTTTTATTTTTTTGCCAAATCAGCTAGTCCTAGCAACACTACAAAACAGAGGTTATACTAGTTTCTAGATGACAAAACCATCAGTTCATTAGTGGAGTCTGTAGTAAAAGCTTCCAAATGAACCAAACAACTCTGATGCTTAGCGTAGTTCTATGGGGGCGTTTACACAACAAAAAGCAAGCACTTGAACATCATCCAGGCACAGAGCTCTCTCTGTAGGTGGAGTTATTCTTTAAGAAATGATATCTAATTAAAGCCCAGCATTAGAGAGCTAGGAGGGAAAGATGACAGAGATCAAGTAGCACGAGTTAATTGCAGCAGCGGTTTCATTCTGTTCCCTAAACAGAGAGACTCAGGCTCAAAGAAATGTTCTGAGGAAGGTTAAAGTAGTTGCAAAAGCCTTTCTAGAAGGATGAAAAATCCTGGTGTATGAAGACTCAAGCCTTTCTGGTTAGTGAAGCAGGCTTTTTTTTTTGTAGAAAGCACTTATAAAAGAGGATGCAACAACAGGCAGCAGATTTTTTCTGGTGTGCACATCAGTTTAGAAGAAAGAACTAGGTTTAGGTTCATATCACAGTTTACTTTTCATCCCAAAACTGATTATTACTGAGAGGTTCACACACTTTAAGATATTGATTATTTTATTATGAAGCATGTTTTGAATCTTTGCTTAGTTTAACTTTTAGGTTAGTTCAAACACCTTAACTCTAGCGAAACTCTAAGATTAACTCTAGGATTAATCTAGCGGCCGAGTTGGTTTAATCAAGGTTTAACTCATTTGAGTGAATTAACACTTAAAATTTTAAATATTTGCAAAATTTTTGTCCTAAAAGACATCAACAAGATTTCACACAGCAAAGCCAAACTATATTGAACATTTTGGTAGATTTCCTTTGATGTTGGATAGAAGTACTTGAAAATGTTTTCCTTGAGCTAGCATTAAAAATGACCAACGATAACTGAAGCATTCCCATGCTTCATTGGTTGCTAAGGTACCTTGTTTGGTTGCTGCGGAGAAATACTTTCAGTTAATGTTCATCTTACTGTAATTAAACCAACCACCACATCTCTACAAATTTTCTTTAGCCAAGATATAGATTCACAGCACTAAACCAACGCACAGTGCTGTCAGATTGTCCTAAACTGAGGCAGGGTTCAGTCAACTTGGGGACTAGGGAACACACACTGGTTGGTAGGGAGCGCTTAGTTAAGTTAGGAAATGTTTACTTTGTTAAAAAGTTAGAATGCAGAAGAACTAACCACTATGACTGTGAGCAGGGCAGTTTCAGAAATCTTGTTTTGATGAAGCTGTAAAATAATAGTTTGAAAAAAATATTTAGGTAGTGGAACTGACAGAACCCTGATGGTGACCATACAGCTTATAGAAGGGTATGTCTTGCTCAGTCAGCAGATTGAGATTTTTTTTTTGTGTCTCAGACAAGTCCTGCAGGATGGCTGGAAAATAGAAATAACCCAGGGGTGCCAAACTCAATTTCTTGAGGGCTGCAGCCCTGCTTAGTTTTGGGCCAGCTTTAACTGAACACACCTGACTGCACTAATTAAGATCCTCTTGGCTTATATGAAGCTGCTTTTTGTATCTATTAAAACAGGGCTGGAATAAAAACCAGCAGAGGGTGTGTGTGGCCTTCCAGAAATTGATTTGGATAATGTTGAGTAACACAATAGCACATTAGCTATGTTATCTACACAGAGGAAAAAGTTTAAAAGTTTAATTTAAGTTCAATTTCAGGTTGGTTTAAAAAAAAATGAAGGCACAACAACATGACTGACAGCTTGTTTACGCTACGGTGGGGTTGAAGCAGAGCTCTGGTAGAGCACTGCTCTTGCAATCACTTCTGAGCATGTGCAGCCTCAATCAATCAATGTGACTGAGAATCACTCTCAAATGTGTTTGCTGGCATATAGGATTTTCTATTAGTAGCTCCAATATAGCTTGACAAGTGAGGTGTCTAATGCACATTAAAAGAAATATTAAAAAATCATATTAGTTAGTTCTTAATTATTAAACAGGCTATAGAGTTTTTATCAAAGTTATGAAATGAAAGCCGTAGTTATAGTTTTATTTTGAGGGCCAAATTGAAATGAGCAAGGATTGATTTTTACAATGAACACAATTTATAGTTTAACATTGTGGACAATAAACTCACCTAGTTGCAAGTTTTATCCCTTTTGCACATTAAATCTGCACCTATATATCTCTCATCTTGAAATGGCTGGTGTATGCCATCTTTTTACAGTGAGAGATTGGTTTATGAGCAGAGATTTGAGGCAGAGGCGTCACGGTGGCGCAGTGGGTAGCACGGTCGTCTCACAGCAAGAAGGTCGCTGGTTCTAGGCTCGGCTGGGGCAGGTGGCATTTCTGTGTGGAGTTTGCATGTTCTCCCCGTGATCGCGTGGGTTTTCTCCGGGTGCTCCGGTTTCCCCACAAGTCCAAAGACATGCGGAATAAGTGAATTGAATAAGAACAATTGCCCATAGTGTTAAAGTGTGAATGTGTGTGTGAATGTTTCCCAGCGATGGGTTGCGGCAGGGAAGGGCATCCGCTGCGTAAAACATATGCCAGTGAGTTGGCGGTTCATTCCGCTGTGGCGACCCCGAAAGGGAATAAAGCCGACATGAAGATGGATGGATGGATGGATTTGAGGCAGTGGATATGCCTGATCACAGACAGGATTTTGCACAAGTATTGATGAATTTTCCTCTGCACTTGATTCTCAGCAGCTGGTTTCCCTTTACTGGCTAGCCCCACACCTGTTTTATTCCCATTATGATCCTGTACATATAAGCCTATGCTTCTCCTGATCTGGGGCCCTCTAATGTTGTTTTTCCTTCATTGGTATTCATGTAGTATGCCTTGTGTTAAAAAAACATTTGTTCCTAAGCTTCTTTTTTATAATTTATAATTTCACTTTTTATAATTTATAATTTCTGCCAAATGACAATCACATACTGCTGTAAGTAAAATTCTTATGCTTTTACAGTAAAAAAAAAAAAACAAAAACAAAAAAGATAATCAATACAATTTTGATTGGCGGCATTAGTTTGTGTAACTTAGAATAACAATTAATGACACAAATATTGGCTTAGTAAAGTAAGGTTAGTGCAGTAACGTGTAAAAGATGTTTTATTTTTATTATTAAAAAGTTTAATTGCCCAAAAGCACCACAGTCAGAGTTTTTCAGCCAATAGTAATAAAATGCAGAAAGTGACTAAATAGTATGAGTACAATATTAGCGTATTAGTTATATCAGTGGGCTGGAATCTGATACATTTTACCTGTTTAGTGGCCTTCCAAGGTGAAAAGTGACCTGCAATAACAGAATACAATGTTTAATGTTCTGAATACTTTCATTGTCATTAGAAGAGGGAGAATATTTTTTTTTTATTTATTTTTCTTGGGCAATGTATTTTTGGAGATTTGTTCTGAGATTAATTCTTGTTTCACAATTTATCAGGTACAGTATCTCACAGAAAGAAGTGAGTACACCCTTAACATTTTTTGTCAAATATTTATTATATATTTTCATGCCAAAACACCACAGAAACGAATTTATGAAAAATAACTAGCGAATAAATTGTGAATTTACAGCTGATGTAACAGTGTCAATTTGCTGTCTCCTCACAGCATTGATGTCTAAACCACACCCAAAATGTCAGATAAGTCATTTTGAAAGTTTAATTGTAAGCAAACTCAACAAGATTGCTTTTGTCTGAATTTAAACCATTCAGCTAGCTATATTACCAATGTATTATTATTATTATTATTTTCAGTGCTAATACTCTGATTCATTGCCTGTTCTCCACCCTTTCATCTTCTCTTTCTCTCACCAACTGCTTTCTGGTAATATAAAGACAGTCTTGTATAATACCAGCATTAAAAGTAAAAAAAAAACAAACAAACATAAAATAATAGTATTGTAAAATATGCAAAAGGCAGACTGCTTTAAACTGACACAACTGATGGAGAAAACAATCATCATTTAATCTAGATCATGCTGTTCTTGATCAAGTTGCCATGAATGTAGAAGATAAGAGTTTGTAGTTTGATTGCCTCGTGTAGTTGAATCGAAAAGCGATTTAAACTTAACAAAATAACAGGTTTGATCCAAATGGCCATATTTGATTTTCTTATCGTGACAAACATACATTTCAAAATATCCTATTGCAATCAAGGAAAAGGTTCCACAATCCAGAGTGAAACGGATGAAAGCATGTTTAAAATGCAAAACAGCATTCAGACATCACATCACATTTGCAATTCCCCCAAAACAACAAACAAAGGTGAAAAGGAGACAAAAGGGCATCAGCTACATGAACTCTAATCTTTTGTACTATCCCTCTCTGGGAGATAAGAAACAAAAAGCACAGATATTAAATGACAAAATCATCAGTATTTCCTCTTTAAAATCAGCCTTGAACTTGAAAGACACAAACCAATGTTTTCAGTTTAATCACAGATGACCTTAGCGATTGAACAAGATTAAAAAAAGAACTAGTTTTCAGTTTCAATTTGTGACATACACAAGAAATATGATGAAGACGCGGTGTGAAAATAGGAACTAAAAAATATTATTAAAGAACATGTTAGCTTTATAAGGTGGGAATCTGACACATTTATTGCCCATCAGGAATTTAGTTTTCATTTATGCTACTATGGAGGCTGCACTCAGATTCAGTGACCTTGAGCTTATATCCAGGGTTGTGGAAAAGTGTTTAAATCTTTGCTGTCAAATCATCTTTTCATGCTACACTGTGTGAAGTGTTCTCTTTATGGAAGACTGACATTATAAGTTTGTTTATAAAAGAAACCCTTCATGTGTATTGATGGGTTTTGTTCAGGTGACCTTTTGTATTGACCTTTTTGTATTTGTTAATGGACTAAAATACTTAATATAATTTTCAGATAAACTGAAATAAGGTTTGTTAGGGATCCCGACAGCAAAGAACCCCTAATCACTCATTACCTCATCACAATCACATAAACTAAACACCTGTTCACCTCGTCACCTCCAGGGCTATTTTTCACGCACCACCAACTTCCGCTTTGTTCCATCCCTTTCAAGGACTCCTTAATGTTACTTGGTACAGCTACAGGCTAAACTCATCTAAAGTTACCTACCTCTGATCCAAGGGCTTCATTTGAAATAGCTTTTGTACTATTTAGAAAGAAACCCTTGAAATAACTATGCAACAAGCTGAATAACCTTATGTTTCCTTATATAAATAGTATAAAGAAAAAAGTAATTGTTTATGGTTGTAAATGCCTTTGTTTCAGTAAATATTGTGACAAAGTTCCCCTCACCCTTAGTCTCCCATCGTTTGGAGGGTTGAAACCAAATTACAAGGACTGTCAATTCATTATTTTTTTTATTTAACAAAAGCTAATTATACAAAAAAACGACATCCCCAAAGATTAACTGGCAAACAAAATCTAATAAAAACAAAACAAAGCAGGATAGTTACTTAAGTAACAAGCCACTAAAATTAAAATAATTAGCACAGCACCAGTCATGTACCAAAACACAGGTCACATAACTGGTGAAAGATGGAAAAGTTTTTACTCTTTTTTTGAACTTCTGCACAGACAGTAAGACATCATCAAAAACTCTCAACTTTTGTTATTAGAATGAAACTTAGTTTCTTGTTTTTAACCAATATATACATTTTAATCAACCTCTCATGATTTTTTAATCTAGTTCCTTGTTTCTAATCTGCTTCTTATTTAATGGAAAATGTAGACAAGGGAATATTGAAAAGGAAACTGTGAAAGTTCTAAAAGTCAGTGTGTGTGTTATTCTTGAATATGTCACAAGGAGAAACCGATTTCCTGTCACTAATTTGGTTAAAGAGAACAAAACTATAATCATAATTCTGAAGTTATTATAAAGTAAAGGTGACTTACTACCATTGATTTTCAAATGCATGAACTGTATGCAAAATTGCCTCCAGCTCTTTGAGAATGTAAATCTTTTCAGCTGCCACTACACAAAAAAAGTTTGCGCCGGTGCTTGTAAATCTTTCCAACAGTTCCAAAGTCAGTTTTCCAGTCTAGAGAGTGGGTCTGTCAACACAAGATGAATGTGGCTGTGTTGATGTTCTATCATGTTGCTAAAAGCTCTTTTTTTTCTTCCAAAAATACAAATTGAAACATATAAGATCAAATAAGCAGTGAAAATATAACATGTTTTTTCACTAAGTACAACATTCTAAGTGAAACATACTGTAGTTGCTCATTACACATTATTAGTAACAACTAAAAGTAGTCTCTCATGGTACTTATTTTCTCCTAGTAAAATAATGGAAATCACAGAACATGACTTATATGTTACTCTGCAACAGCACCAGATAATTAAAAACTAAAGTGATATAATTAAACCCATTTATACAAATTTGACCTGAGGATGTTCATGTTCTTGTCCTTTTTTTTTACTTTACCTACCTATCTACTTTATTTTACATCCTCCCACATCACAAAAAACAAAAGTGAATTGTCTACTCTATTCTAGAAACAAATTAGGCTTATTTAACTTATTAATGATAACAATGTTTTCTTCATCATTTTAGCCTAGCTCTAATAATACGATTTTAGCTCTATAGCTCTTAAATTTACCATGTTATAATTGTCCCAATAAAATAATCAGATTTGAGCTGTTATTATTTGAATCCCAATTAATATTATTTGAATCTCCACTGAAAAATGAATTCTCTTCATATATTTTGATTTATTGATCTCTGATATAGTGGAGGTTGGACCCAAATGTTCAAAATAATTCAGAAATATTAATTAGAAAGGAATGAAAAAAAACCGAAGGCACTTTTAGTTTAAATTTGACATCAGGAGCACAGTGGAGAGTAAACCATGTGAAACAAAGGTTCAATGTAAAGATACTTTGAAGATGCTTTGAGAGGAGAGTAAACCATGTGAAACAAAGGTTCAATGTAAAGATGCTTTGAAGATGCTTTGAGAGGAGAGTAAACCATGTGAAACAAAGGTTCAATGTAAAGATGCTTTGAAGATGCTTTGAGAGGAGAGTAAACCATGTGAAACAAAGGTTCAATGTAAAGTTGCTTTGAAGATGCTTTGAGAGGAGAGTAAACCATGTGAAACAAAGGTTCAATGTAAAGATACTTTGAAGATAGTTTGAGAGGAGAGTAAACCATGTGAAACAAAGGTTCAATGTAAAGATACTTTGAAGATGGTTTGAGAGGAGAGTAAACCATGTGAAACAAAGGTTCAATGTAAAGATACTTTGAAGATGCTTTGAGAGGAGAGTAAACCATGTGAAACAAAGGTTCAATGTAAATATGCTTTGAAGATGCTTTGAGAGGAGAGTAAACCATGTGAAACAAAGGTTCAATGTAAAGATGCTTTGAAGATGCTTTGAGAGGAGAGTAAACCATGTGAAACAAAGGTTCAATGTAAAGATGCTTTGAAGATGCCTTGAGAGGAGAGTAAACCATGTGAAACAGAGGTTCAATGTAAAGATACTTTGAAGATGGTTTGAGAGGAGAGTAAACCATGTGAAACAAAGGTTCAATGTAAAGATGCTTTGAAGATGCTTTGAGAGGAGAGTAAACCATGTGAAACAAAGGTTCAATGTAAAGATACTTTGAAGATGCTTTGAAAGGAGAGTAAACCATGTGAAACAAAGGTTCAATGTAAAGATACTTTGAAGATGCTTTGAAAGGAGAGTAAACCATGTGAATCAAAGGTTCAATGTAAAGATACTTTGAAGATGCCTTGAGAGGAGAGTAAACCATGTGAAACAGAGGTTCAGTGTAAAGATGCTTTGAAGATGCTTTGAGAGGAGAGTAAACCATGTGAAACAAAGGTTCAATGTAAAGATGCTTTGAAGATGCTTTGAGAGGAGAGTAAACCATGTGAAACAAAGGTTCAATGTAAAGATGCTTTGAAGATGCTTTGAGAGGAGAGTAAACCATGTGAAACAAAGGTTCAATGTAAAGATGCTTTGAAGATGCTTTGAGAGGAGAGTAAACCATGTGAAACAAAGGTTCAATGTAAAGATATTTTGAAGATATCTTGAGAGGAGATTAAACCATGTGAAACAAAGGTTCAATGTAAAGATGCTTTGAAGATGCTTTGAGAGGAGAGTAAACCATGTGAAACAAAGGTTCAATGTAAAGTTGCTTTGAAGATGCTTTGAGAGGAGAGTAAACCATGTGAAACAAAGGTTCAATGTAAAGATACTTTGAAGATGCTTTGAGAGGAGAGTAAACCATGTGAAACAAAGGTTCAATGTAAAGATACTTTGAAGATGCCTTGAGAGGAGAGTAAACCATGTGAAACAAAGGTTCAATGTAAAGATACTTTGTAGATGCTTTGAAAGGAGAGTAAACCATGTGAAACAAAGGTTCAATGTAAAGTTGCTTTGAAGATGCTTTGAGAGGAGAGTAAACCATGTGAAACAAAGGTTCAATGTAAAGATACTTTGAAGATGCCTTGAGAGGAGAGTAAACCATGTGAAACAAAGGTTCAATGTAAAGATGCTTTGAAGATGCTTTGAGAGGAGAGTAAACCATGTGAAACAGAGGTTCAATGTAAAGATGCTTTGTTCTGCTCTGTGATCTGTTTTTATTGAAAACAAAATTTCAGCCATAATGTAATGGGAAAATATAAACCACCATTAGGGTAAATACAGTTGACAGTCATTGATTTACAAACTTTGAAGATGTTTTACAACTTGGTTGATCACTTGAATCTGGTACGATCACTGTAAAGCCTTCAGTGATTATAGCATTCACTCCTAACTTTGCTTAAACGTTTACAGATTTAACAGCTCAAACTGCTTACAGACTGTGTGACACCAAATCTATATCGGATTTAGATTTAGAATACGACAATCAAATTTTACCATTATTATAATTGACACATTTTAATAGAACAGAATTAAGTAGAATAAGAAATCATCTCTGAAGTGACAGAAACCAACTATTTTTTGTTCGGAGAAGTCTCATGAGAAGTGGTCTTCATGAAAGAATTGCAGCCAAAATACATGCCTCTGATGTGGGGACAAGGCCAAGTGACTTAATTATGCACAAAAACACAAGGAGAGTGGAGCAGAAATATGGAATTAAGGAAATGTATAACAGTTTTTTTCATATTTGGCTGAAGCAGATGGCAGTTTTGAGCAGTACTAATGAGTGTATGTAACAACAGTGAAGCATGGTAAAGGTCCCTTGACTGTTTGGGGGTGCTGCAAATTTCTACAAATGGTGTTATAGATTTGGTCAGGATTATTTGTGTTCTTAATGCTGGAAAAAACAAGCAAATACTTCCATCATGTAATCCATCAGGGTGGCATATGATTGTAACCAAATTCATTTATCGGTGGGACAATGGCATCAAATATAAAGCCAGATCACTAAGAACAATTTACACCTGCATGTTTAAATGTCTCAAACTTTTGCATAGTACTGCACATCTATGTCTTTTCTGCACTGTGAAAGACTATTTTTGCACTTCAATAACATTTACTAGATTATGCACAAACCAATTAATCAGAATATGCTAATGAAATTCATCATACTCTAAATCTGAACAAGGTGAGTTGAGGTGAGGTGAGGTGACATGGTATCTGAACTCAAATCAAGGTGGTTTCTATTAAAAGTGTCCCGGGGTACAAACTGCATAAAAACAGTATAAAAGCTGTTAATTTGTTCAAAAAGGCTCCTCATTGACTACTCTTAAAATAACTGGATTCTTTATTGAGATGTGCATAAGGAAACCTTGTCTTATCATAACCATTACAACTTTAAAAACCTTTAAAAGACAAATTTAATATATAATGAGTCTTCAAATCCTAAGTTACATTATTCTAAGACCACACATGCAATTGATCATATTGCTTTTCTTGCACTTTCAGGCTTCGCATTTCCAAGCTTATAGAATGTGGGTCTTTGAAGCAAATAAGGGTAAGAGCATTGCCTAATGGCTTGGCTGCTGACCAACTAAGTGCCTTGCCGTTTACGCTGCTCCACAAAAAAAAACTAGTTTGTAAGCAAGATGCTCAAATTTTCTATCCATTTACAGTACACTCTCTTCCCTGCAATATAATGAATACAAATACATATATACTGTGGACAATTCTGGTGTCCACCTTTACACCAGTCACGACCTGCATTACATCTAGTGATTGCTTTACGGCTGAGGGTGATTTCATTAGGTAAACAAGAGTCTAGCAGCACCAAGATCAGAAGGGGAGCATTAATCTTCATTTATTCATAAAACACACAGACCCAGGAGGCAACGGTCTGACTGCTGTGCAAAATATGGCTGCAGAGATAGAATCTGTATGCCAGACAAGCAACTCTGAATATAGTAAACAGATTATTGACTACATTACAATATCAATATCTGACAGACATTATACCACTTGGATGAATAAGTTAAAGAAGTTATTCTCAGTTTAAATTTGAGAGCTACATCACACAAGGCCCTCTCATAAGAAAAAGCTCAATAGGATATTTTTTTTATTTTGCTTTTAATTATTTGGTAATGTCTTTTTGTTGTGCATATGTCACACGAATTCAGAATTATTTTCATGTTCTGTTTAGCCTGTGATGCGTGCTTAATATGTAAGAGAGGGACATGGAAGAAAAAGCTAAGACCAAAATTAGTAAAATGGTTTTATTTGGGTAGATCATATTATATAAATAACATGATTACACATGATATATATATATTTTTTTTTCAGGTGAATCTTTTCTCAATGAGGCTCCCTTTACAAAATTCATCTAAGATATCAGTGATAAGTGACAAGGCCCCAACCCTGCCAAGATTGAGAATTGGAGAACGCAAACAAAACTCCTGAATGGATGCCAAATATTGTCTACTTACTCACTTTCCAGTAGTTAAATTGCTTGTTTTTGGGTTTCCCTACTATAGAAAGCCTCTGATAGGTCCGCGTGGCCATGAACAGACAAAAACAATTCCTACACATATATGATTTTCACACACTTTGTCCTACTCCATCTCACTATTTGTGCCAGAGCACCTATATACTTGCTCATTTACTCTACACGGATTTCAAATAACATCTACCAATTGACTTAACATATAAATTATTTGCCATATCTGCCACAGGCTATGGTCAAACTGCAGCCCAAAGTGACCCAAATACAATCTTTTTGCCCATATGCAAGCAGTGTCTGATATTTTCAGGGCAGTCTATCAGCTTTCATATGTGGTCCTGATCTGATACATATCTGTTTTTTGATATAGGGATCTCAGTCTGGACAGCCACGTCACATTTATCTGATTTTACATCAGTGTATGAGGACATAAATCCCATTTCTGGGCTGGGTGGGAAGTTTACTGACAATCATGGCTGAAAACGGATCTGAAAGCAGTCGGATATATGGCTTGCTGGTTAATAAAAAAGTAGGTGTGACAACACTCCACTAAGGTTATCCATCAAAATTGTAATCCTCTAAGTTATTTCATCTCTTATTTAAGAAGACCCAGCATTGGGCTTTTTCAATTCTAGTGCACGTCTGTTGTGTCCTGTGTTAATTTAGTATTATACACTTTCTAAATAATCAAAAATCTTTTAGTACATTCACCCCCTGGTTCCTCTGGGCTTCAGGGCAATGTTGATGTGACATAGAATTATTACAAGCAATCTGATTTAGTGTGACATCTTATGTTAGGCAAAAAAAAAAAATTCTGTTAAATTCTCTGGTATTGTAAAGACTGCTAGTTTTCTAACCACCATTTAACCTTTAAAGCTTCCTTTCCTGGACACATTTCTCATTGAAGTACATTATCTTTGCAAGTCTGGTTTAACAATATAACACAATGACATGTACCTAAGTCTATGTATCTACACAATTGAGTCAAGTTATGATTTTCATCCAATGTTCCGGTTGATTTAGCTCTGGCTATAGCTATGAATAGGTTCACATCTATTGAAATGGGGATGATGGAGCTTGGCATTTGCTGTAGTTCAACTCTGTTTGTCATGAGACCTTGTTATGTGTTGATAGCCATTGTCAATTCCTCTTAAGTTCTCTTTGATATTGTTAAGCATATGTCTGGTTAGCTAATGGTCCCGAGCCTCTCAGTAAATGGCTATAAATCAGCTAATGAGAATATCAGTGGAGCAGGAGCTAATTAGGTCTTTGATGAGAAGCTGAGAGGCGTTTGTTTTCTTCAACCAGCTAAGAGACTCATCTGCTTCAGCTGCACGCAATCCCAATATAAGATGGATGAAGCTTTGGTAAGGATAGCTGCTAGGCTGGATTGATCACAAAATGTACAATATTAACGCAACCTAAAGCTATATAAATTTTGCACTACTTTGCTCTCTCAAACATGCACAAGCAAAACCAGACAGCACATTTCCTCCAAACACATGCTAGTGGCAGATGCTTTCACTGGTGACCATGGCAACTATTAGACAGGAAGTATGAGTCTGTACGATTTCTGCGTATAACCTTGTGTATCCACTTTTCTGGATGACTCAAACACATTTATGTCCTTGCTGAGCGGCAGAAAATAATCTGACTAATAGGACCAAATAACATGCTTTTAACAGAATCTTGTGAAAGTTCTGATAGTGGAAAAAAATGGTCAATTATTTTTTTGGCGTTAAGACACTGAAACCTTTTTTTTTTTAAAGGAAACACTCTGAAGTTCTCATTGGTACATGCAATGATAAATGCAGTGACAACATGCTAGCTTCCCCTACAGTAGTGCCTGTATGGTAAGTTTTCCAAAAATAGTAATCATGGCTTTCATTCAAGTTGATCACCCATAAATGTTTTATCTTAGATACAATTTTCCCATTTAAATTAATATTTAAAATACCTTTTAAGAAGTTTGTAAATAAAAAAAAATGTCTCACAAAAATCTTGTAAGGAGTACTTTTTGGTTGGTTATTGCCGAAACATGAAAACACATTTCACATAAAAAAAAAGACAGAATGGTTGATCCATGTAGACACATGGCACTGGATATTTTTAGAGTGAAAATTTGTCTTGATTGAATTTTGGTATGGTGGAATACTACATAAATAAGACAACCAGATATTTAAACCCATATAGGTGCTAGCATTGTAAAAAGACCAACAGCTCAGTACAGGGCACAGAGAGAACATAAAAGGGAACAAAAAAAGGGATAATGAGGAATGAAAGTGAGTCAATAACAAGGAAATTAAAAAGATGAAATTTAGACAGGAGAATTCATGGCACATAAAACAGAACAATGTTGTGTGCTCAACAAAACATGACACATGAACATATGGCAACTCTTCATGCTAAACATGGAAAAAAAAATGTAAAACCTCACCAGCCATGTGCAACAGTTAAGAGCACATGACTGTGGAATATAACCTAAACAGATTGCAGAAGAGGACAAGTGCTCTCCACTCAAGACTAGACACAAAGCATGGTTGTAAATGCAGAACAGCTAATGCTGCTCAGGTGCTGGGATTAAAATACAAAGCATTCTATATACAACCAGACAAGAAAGAATGGAGCCTGAGTATCCAGCTCCTTCACAAGATTAAGAAAATACAAACCTAAAGATTATATATTCAGTCACAAGCTTTGCTCTAAGCATGTTTCTTTCTGACTAAATCTAAAATATGTTTTGTAGAATTCACAAATCATCTAAAAATAAAAGCAAACCAAAAACATTGTTGATCAGTTATTTTTTATCAATAAAAATGCTTTATTTTGATGAGTTAGGAGGAAACTTGATTGAGAGATTTGTCTGACTCATGCCAGCAATTCAAGCATCTCTGATTTTAAGGACAAACTGATTTCTTTGAGAAACCTTGATCTCGCTTGTACGCAGTAAATCCAAAAATCTGTTCTAAGTTCCTTAATTAAAACTCTGTCATTATGCCATTCCAAACTACGTTTCAGTGTAACAGTAAATCATGAAAACGGCAGATGGTGCTCTTGCTGGGAGTGCAAACCACTGTAACTGAAGCAGCTCTACAAAGATACATCCAACTGATAACTATTCCAGGAGAACATGCCAAACTGCTCTTAAATCTGAAGCCAAGGGTATTTTCAGGATTGGGGAGTGCTAGACATGTGAAGCAGAGACATTACTGCAGAGAGCTGGCAAAAAAAAACACACCACCATCTGGATGTTACATGAATGAGGCATTTCTAAACAATAGGCCGTAGATGAGCCTTGAGATCTAGC
This sequence comes from Danionella dracula, assembly GCA_900490495.1. NCBI lineage: Eukaryota > Metazoa > Chordata > Actinopteri > Cypriniformes > Danionidae > Danionella > Danionella dracula. The sequence goes on from UELW01000334.1 coordinate 12,268,204, forward strand.
TCCAGAACTCTGTGGCAAACACATGCATATATGCATATAATAAACCGCTCACAAGAGACTCACATTTTCACGAATGTAATTAGAAAGGATTGCTAGTGTCCAGTGGTGAGACAAAGGGACCAAACTGCGGCACATTAAAAAGTGGCACGTCATTTTACTGGAGCACTGACAGTTTTATTAGTGCGTATAATAGGCTGTCTAAATGCTCCTGAACCGTTCCACTGATTGGATTCCTCAAGAAGCCTTTAAGTGTTGGCACCACACACTTCTCTGAGTGAGTGAACTACACCTATCGACATTAACTTTCAACAGAAGAAGATTTAAAGGGAGACAGCCTGCTTATTATTTGGTAAACTGCATAGATCACTGGTGCAGATTACCTATGCCACAGCATGCTTTAGCCCAAGTAGAGATTTTCCATGTCTCTGAGACTCTGGGATTTAGCAAAAACAAGAGGGAGTACACTTTCAAGTTTAATTGTTACTGGGACAGTGCAGATAACATTTTAGATGTCCTACATACAAGCTTCTAATGCATGGCTAATTTGAAGCTCCAGTCCCAAGTTAGGTTTTTACAATTAATACCAATATTCTAAAATACAAAGTTTCACAATTAATACCAAAATTACTCAAATAAAAAAAATTCACAAGATACATTAATACAAAAATACAGATGAAACACTTACATTTATATCTTACAGCACATAAAGCTTAGTAAAGATTAAATGACTAGGTTCCTGTTGCTTTTTGAACCAGTCAATAACAGATCATCTAAAAGATGGTAATTCTGTTTTGAGTTCTGAGGGCAAACTATTCTAGAGAAGTTAAACTTTTAGCATTTCACAATATCCATTCCAAACTAAAAAAAATTAACAATTAACATCTGGTTCTGTAAAACATGAAGTACAAACCTAAGAATTTAATGTCAATTTCCAGTTGTACTTTAAATAAAAAAAAATAATTAAAGTTTTTATTTATAATATTTTATAATATTTTTATCGATCCAAAACTATGAAGAATGATTGATGCTCAAGACTAGAAAAAATGTCATACCATTTAATGAAAAAAAAACACTTTTTAAAAAATATACTATCACAAACTATTTGTTTTTACTGAATACAACATTAACTTAGCTAGATTTGTGTTATCTACACATGGTAAAGTATGGTAAAATAATGATTTGAAATTGAATGAATTGAACGAATGAAACAAAAACAGAGCTGCTGATCCACATGGAAGCAGCACCGAATGCATCCGTTGGACATGGCTTGACAATCTATTGATTTGTGCAAATCATATTCTGCCCAGCGTCTGTCAGTCATGGCATGTCTGCACAGAGAGCTAGAGTGAGGCTTCAAGTTGTGTGGTGTTCCCACAGAGCAGTCTATTAGATATGGTATGTATGAAAAATCTGATGATGAAACAGATATATTGACTTCAAATTAAATCACTTTAAGCTTCATTAAACCATAATAGGCTTTAATTATGAAAAACACATGCTCTTATGAAAAAATATGAAAAACAAATGCCACCAAAAATACAAGTAAAAAGCTGCACTTCAATATTAAGGATAAATACTATTTCTTTCTGTCCCACTTCAGTCTTAACAAATACTGCATTTCTGAAAATCCCAAAGTAATTCCTGGAAGGCTATAGCCTTATCATCAACCTTAATTTAACACCCCTGTGGTTGGTTGTCCGAACAATTACACTTTAATCACTCGAAAAAAAAGAGTTCCATAGTTAGAATCACATACACTTTAACACATAACACAAAAGTATATTCAGAATTAAATAAATTAACAGCATTTTAAAAAAATGTAAATGTCATTGTAAACTAGTGCTCAGAAGAAAATAAGTTAATATTTTAGATTGAACAAAGGTGTTTATAATTGTGAAATGTTATATGCTATTTTTAAGCTTTTAACCATTGCGATATAATTTGCAAATGTTTATGTCAACAATAGATTTGGGAAACACCAAATCATTGAGCTACGTTAGCAACAACAGAAATCGTGGCCAAAGCTGGGCAAAAGTTATCAGAGGAAACATCCTGTGAATAAACAAGATTGTTTTACCTACTCAAAGATATTGGTTAAATATGGTTGCACCCCTGCAGTACTTAATTGTAGTTCAGTTCTAATACAGTCCTATCTGACAAAGTCAACAATTTAAAACTCTAATTTAAAAGTTCAAAAATTGAACTCAACATACCCCTGTGATTCTATTTCACCTCCAGTACACACCCTCACAAACACCTTCAGCACACACCATTCTCCCACAGACTACAGACTAGTAGCTTTGACATCTGAAGCGCTGGGCCACCTGAAGAACATCACTGGACCTCCTGCAGTTTGCCTACCACTCTAACAGGTCTATGGAGGATGTAGTTAACATGGAGCTGCACTACATCCTGCAACATCTGTATAAACCAGGGACTTATGTGAGGATCCTGTTTGTAGACTTTAGCTCAGCATTTAACACCATCATCCCATCACTACTTTGAAACAAACTCTCTCAGCTCTCCGTCCCTTACCCCACCCATCAGTGGATATCAATCTTCCTGACAGACAGTCAACAGCTTGTGAGGATAGGGAATTCACATCATGCAACCGGACCACCAGGACTGGCTCCCCCAGAGGTGTGTTCTCTCTACACTTCTCTTCTCCTCTACACCAGCGACTGCACCTCACACAACTCCTCTATAAAGCTCCTCAGGTTTGCAGACGACACCATCATCATTGGTCTCTTCCAGGACAGTTAGGAGTGCGTACAGACAGGAAGTGGAGCAGCTGGATCTCTGGTACAGTCTGAATAACCTTGAGCTCAACACCCTCAAAACAGTGGAGATGGTAGAGGACTTGAAAATGAAATGAAAAAATTGTAAATACAACTATAAAATTATTTTATTTCTTAAATTTTGAAATATGGGGTATAAAGTGATACAAGGTGTTCTTTTGAGGTCTCACCTGTCTCAAAAAATATTCCCCTTGAACACGTGTTTTGTTTTGAAGTGTAACTTTAATGAAACTCTTTGAAAACGTCTCTGAAGGTTCAGAACTCATTCCATCTCTCTTAATCATTATTCAATATATATTCCCTTACATTCTTTCTCCCTTTCTCTCCATGTTACATCAGACACTTTGATTGCTACGGGTCATAAATCACACTGGCTAAAGCTGCTTTTAAAAAGAGCTTATATGTTCTCAGCAGAGGTGTCAGTGAAAGCCAAAGCCATTGAAGAGTTTTTTTCTATTCAACACTGAAAGGTACTGAATGAGGTGCTTTTCTACTGTACAGACAGCTGTATGTGGATTGGCTATTACAGGGTTTTCATTCTAAACTAAATGACACATAAAATGCAAGCCTCAAACCACATGCTTAAAAAATATTAAGTGAAACAAATGTTATACTCTCAAGCTTTTTTACTTCCAGAACAGCACATATCAGTAGTTTTGCAGTAGTTTCGGCCATGTCCATATGTACTCGGGTATTGTCTAAAAAAATACATCCACTAAAATACTGTAAAGAATATACCAATCCAATAGGTGACAGTTGATTCTAACCCCAAAGTTATATTGGCCAATCAGAAGCTTCAAACTAGATTGTCTTTTCTTCCCTTGTTGCCAAAATAGCTCACACAAGGATACTAGCAATGTCCTTGACAAACAAAAAATATTTCCCACCATTCTTTAACAACAATTTTTCACAAAAACTTGAAGTTCTACCTTGTTTTGTCCAGAAGTCTTTGTCAAGTAAACGATGAGTAGGTCACTAATTGTAACTTGCATATGGCTGTCAGTTCTGTGATTAATTACCTTATTACAAGCTTAATTTTTTTTTATAAAAAAAATGGTACACTTTGTAGAGCCATTAATGTAATATCAAATCCTATAAAAGAGCTCTATGTTTGTCCTTTAAAGCCAAAGGTCTCAAGCATCAGTGGTGAAGTGAAAATTACCCCTGAGGTGTTTTTATTGAATAGCTCTACTAATCTGAGAAAAGTCAATTGCTTTATTAATTGTTGAAAATCTAAAGTCAGCCGGTTGGCGTGAAGGAAGTTGTCAACAGTGATAATCAACAGTGCAGTAAAAAATTATCAGTATCGATTTGCTGGCCCCTTGAGAGGAGTAGCTGATTTGTATGTGAGACAGTGTAGGTGTCTGGGACACGGTGTACGTGAGAGCAGGAAGTGCTGTGCCCTGGAAAGCTCATCACTTCAGAATGCCTTAGGCTTTGCTTTAAATAGCTATTCGGGATCATTGCTATTTTCTTCTCATTTTAACTGTAAAGTAGTGAAACACCTTGATGGCTACAGGGTTAGCTCTTAGGTTGGAAGGATGGAATATCCAAAAGTCAGGTGAGATTCTTCTTTTAAATTAACAGTCATTATTAAGAGTAACCAGCCTCTAAAATTCCAACAGAGAAACTCCTGCCTCACAAAGTTAAATGTATCCTGTGTTAAGTATCATGAAATGCATTATGGAAAATCAAGTAAGAGCTCAGAATGTTTATTACATATATATATATATATATATATATATATATATATATATATATATATATATATATATATATATATATATGTGTATATATATATATATATATATATATATATATATATATATATATATATATGTTTTAGATGTTTTATTTATTAATAATAAAACATGTATTTTGGAGCTTGTGAGAACATATTTGCTTGGTGATTGAGATATGGCTGTCAGAAACAGGCCACTAGTGCTTTCATTTATGAGTCTCATTTTGACAGAGCAGGATTTAACTTCTTTGATAGAATCGATCAGCATGTTTAAGAATATGCAGAAATGATCAGGCAATGCTTCATGTTTAACAACAATAGAAGTAATGTTTAAACCCTTATGTAATACCAGATCCTGTGTGTGTCCACAATTGTGTATGGCTCACTGCACACGAGGGATCAGGTCAAAGGTCTTCAGAACAGTTTTACGTTCCTTAACAGCATTGTTATCTGGACTGTCCATGTGAAAATTAAAATCCCATGCACTGACAAAATAGCAATGGCTGCTGAAAGCAGCTCTGTCGAATCATCAATGAAGTCTGGAGAGTATTTAAAGGCCTGTAGACGTTGATTATTACAATTTGTGGAAAACCTTTCAGCCCTAAACCCAGATATTCAAATTAGGAACAATCACCAAGTTTGACCTTTTTGGATGCATTAACAATTTTTTTTGACTGGAGTTCAGTAAGTTAAAATTCAGAGGAACTACTTCTGTGAACATCTTTATCTTGCCTTGGTCTGTCATCAACACACCAGAAAGTCCCTTTTCTGAAAGCTTTTATATCTCTTTTGCTTGAAACACCCGGATGAGTCAGAGTGATTATGCAACCCTTTATATAGAGACTTTTCATTTATCAGTGTAGAGTAATAGTTGATGTCATACGGTCACCAGCGAGCCACACTGGAAGATATCGCATAGTAGAAGGAGAACATGTTACCTCATAGATGAAGGTCAACTTCTGGCTTTCCCTATTTATGCACAATAAAATGTTCTCATTGACACAAATCTTAAAATAATTATTGTATTTCTGATTTACTTTCAGTCTTGTGAGTTGCTCTTTCTTCAGTAGTGAATGACGCATGTAAGCAGTTGAGTTAAATTTACACACATCTCAATAAATCACATTTGACAATGCCCCTTTTCCTGGGATTTTCAAGACTGAAGTGTACAGACACCATGTTTAGTCAGATGGGTAAAGCTTTAATTGATCCAAACACAACTTAAGCTGTTTTTATTTTAGAGAATAAACCTCCTGCCCCTCCAGATAATGACACTACTACATACCTCACTAACATCCAGGTCATTGACACAACACATAACACAACAAATAATTTGGGTTCAACTAGCATCTCTACAACAGAGAATGGGTGGCATGAAAGCCTTAGCTCTTAATACTAAACGTAGCCCTAAAGCTCAGTAAGCAAACCTTTAACAAATCTTTTCGGGTGCCGGTTGTTTGGGGAAACAGGTGTGTTAATAGATGCCTCTTATGCAATAGTCCTTGAACAGAAAGTAGAATGTTCGACTACACTAAGAACACAGGTGGTTGCGCACTCAAGTAATTATGTGTCAGAATTTATTTTTTACCCAGAGTCATTTTCAGCACTGTGAAAGTCACCAAAAGTGTCTAAAGCATGACTCAGCACTTAATAGCTGAGAACTTTGTTATAAAACTGCCAAGAAAGACGAGATGAAGTAATTAAGAATCTTTTTCCATACTGAAGGTCAAGGAAATAACATAGAAAATAACCAAAGCAGCGACTTCCAACCAAAAAAAAAAAAATATCTTACCTGTTCCTCCTCTCTGTACCACCATTGTGGCCTCTGTCCCAACAGGAGATTCTTTCAGCAGCTCCACCACTTGTGTGTGGGACAGTGTCAAAGCAGGTTGCTGGTTAATTTCCACTATCAGATCGCCCTCGCACAACCCTGGGCATCCCTGTGCCTCCAGAATCTGCTTCACCCTTTGGCCCCCATTACTGTCTGCTATTGTGAATCCAAACCCTTCAGCTCCTTTCACCATAGAAACGGTAAGTAACTCTCCTCCAGCTGCTCCAGATGATGCCATCGAAACGCTGTCCTCCAGTGGCCCGGCATCCAAATGTGTATCACCCGGATGAGGTTGTGCAAGCGCGGTTTGGAGTGGGTCGATGAAACGGGCGGTGCGGGAGATGTATTCCATGTAACTGTCGTAGCTATTTCGTCCATTGACCAACAGAGGGCGATCAATCAGGCCAAGAGGGGGCAGCAGAGTGTTAGCAGCATCCTCTGGGTCATAAGGGAGAGGATAACCTCGGCAAAGAACCAGGGTTACACTTTGTCCTATTGGCACTGATTGGAAAACCTTCACAACATCAGCGTGGGTGGTGCCCAGGAAGCAGACATCATTGATATAGACGATCACATCTCCTAGAACACAAGCAAACGAAAGGAGAAGTTAGAAGTGTATTGTAATTGCTACAGGGGTTTCGCTATTAACTTAGCAATGCTATTCTGAGATGATCAACAACTTATTTAATGGGTTAATTCACTGATAATTATTGCCCACTAGTAATAATCACAAATCTACATTTTGTATTACTATGTGCTGTTCATGGCTGTCTAATTATATGCAATATTTAGATAATTTTTTAAATCTAATTTTAAGCCAACCCCTGCACTAACTTCTGATGTTTTTTCCTTGGGAATCTCTGTAAACTTTGTAACTTGACTGGTTGCTGCTTTCATAGAGCCAGTGAGAAAGTAATCCTAAAGCTGCCAGCAGCTTAATCTGAAATCTAAAACCCTCTTTCTTCCAAGTGACTCGGAATGGATGTCTATAATTTGTGTCGGTTCTGATTGCACTGCAACACAGAGGAGCGGCATGGCGTTTCCAGCAAAACTGGATGTTTCTTAAACTGTAGCAAGGCTTCATTAGGGAAATTAACTCATGCTGCTCCAAACAGAACCATTCTTGCAGCTTTTGCAAGGTTTCTTGCAACACTGGGAGATCCTTCAGTTGGTGCAAAGTTTCCCAGAGGTTGTACCACAACCCTTATCAGAGCACCACATAGTTCTTCAGATGGCAAAAGGTTTCCTAAGGGGCTTGGAATGTTCCTTTAGCTGGCAACTGTGCACAGAAGTAATACCACAGTCGTGATATAGCAACACAGACCTGCAGTGTCCAGGTTCAAGGCTGATAGATTAAGTAGGGGGTATTGTAATTCCACAGAAAATAATATTGCCCAAGCACGGAATCTTTCTTCATTAGTTTGGCTATTCAGTGTTTATGTATGGATGTGTGTGACTTGTGGAGGGTGTGTTTGGTGGTGGGCAGGAGGCCTTAAGTGCAGAATGGTAGCCACGTCCTGTCAGACTGCCCCAGGGCAGGTGAGGGTTACCAAGAGTGTGCCACCAACAGAGTGTGAATGTGGGTTGAATGAATAATGTTCTGATAATTGTAAATTGTATTTGAGTGTCCAGAAAAGCGCTATATAAATTGAAAGCGTTAAGACTGTTATTCATTTACCTTTTTTTTTCTAATTGTGCAGCGAGCATTACAGAGTACAAAACAGGGTTTGTGTTCTAAATAAATACAACTCAATTATCTGAATTGTCCCTGAAAAGCTTGTTGAATAGGTTCAGTCTAAAGTAGTCCAGTGAGTTTGATGTTTATGTTCTTTTTAAAAGATTTCAGTCTTTGAGACAGTCTGTCAGGATTACCTTATCTGCAGGCTAGCTAGGTATTCAACCAACAAGGCTACCTCTACACAACTCTGCAACTACATAGTCACTAGATCTAAGCATTTCATTTTTGGTAAAAACAATGGAAAAACATTTTAGTTTCTTCAAACTTTATTTATTGTAACACCAACAACCACAAAACATATTCGTTTATGACACCTCTAAACAAAATATTACTGCAAGAAAATGATCACATCAATCAAACACTCTGCATTTTTAAGGTTGTCTTCAAAACCAAAGCTAAATCATTTTGCCTGTTATTGATGCTTCAGAGAGAAAAAAACTGTTCATGGGTTTCTTGCAGAGCTGTAACTTGTGTAGAAATATAGTCATCCACTATTTATTCATGTAATCTCCGAAGAAATTAATCCATTTCTTTCCCTATCCTATCACCAAGCTACAGAATTTACTTGGGATCCCCACTTTCTTCAAAAATATTTTGCTTTAGGCATGTTTCATGGTCTCAATATTTAAAAACTACAATAATATTTCACTAGAAATACCAATATGTAAATTGCATGATTCCAGTGAATGCGTTCGTGGGATAAACAGGATCATGGGCTCTCACTAAAAGTCCCTGTTACGCTCCTAGTATCCTGGAGCTATTCCATGCCATGCTGTAAGCTCCTATTGACATATCTAGTCCCACCCTGACTGTTGTGTGTTGTGTGCAAGAATTTTAATTAATCTCTGTAAATACGTTCGACATTTGCTCAGTGCCTCTGCTCTTCCAATCAATAATTTCACAAGCCTCCCGATAGCAAATGATACCAGTGTGACCGGGCTGTTTCACACCTAACATGATGTCAGCATCAATCTGAGCTTCACAGCTCCACAGGGCAAACCGGATCACTGCAGAGCTGCAAACAAGACATTAACATCCACTTAAAATTCCCTCTTACCTCTGTGGGGCCAGGGTTCTTTCCAAAGGCTCTCAGATTAAAGCTTCAGCATGAATATGAAAGATATTTAGTCTGCTATTTGTGGTAGATTGCATTTGTTTGTGTAGATGCTGGATAATCAGTCGCTCTAAAATGGAACGTATCTTTTTTTATTTAACTACGTCATATGCACAAGGAAGCAGAGTGTGATTCATTTTATGTCCATGTGTGTATGAACACCCAGGAGATCTGTGACTGGCATCCTAAACCCACACAATCAGCGCTTTATCCTCTAAACATCCCCACAACAGAGCTCTATGCAGATGTAGATCTTCACATATGGAATGAAATGCATATGACCTGCTGCAGCACCTGATTCCCCTCATTATGTGCTTGTTAAGCTTTTTATGAGAGGAACTCGGGAACAGCTGGGACAAGCATCAACGGTATGGGAGATACATAGGCTTTAAGGTTTAGCTTGTCACACAGCAGAGCCCAGCAAGACTGTTTCTATTTATTTTGTAAGGCTTTAGCTTGGCAACAAATTATTTCTTGATGCAAAGCAGCCATGAACTGTTTTTTTGTACGCACCATTTTGAGGGGGATTATATGAGTTGTGCATTTTTTTGCATCCAAATTCAGTATAACTTTGAATAAAATCACTATATCTTGATGTTTGGTCTGGAGCCCAGGATCCAATTTGGTCTGTTTTCATCAATTCACTGACGTTTATTTATTTATTTATAACAATGTTTTAAAGAGATTCAAAAAGTTTGGCATTGTTTTATTGACATTATATCAGCCCATTTTTTGGTTTCTCAGTTAAAGTTCCAATGTTTGCACTAGGTGCAATCACAATAATTTTTCACTACTGTATGAACTTTTTAATTTTATCAAGTCAATTTTGCTATGAATAACAAATTAGTTTGACGTTTGTCATTATATTTTCTACACTCTTTCCCAAAGCTGTGGATTAAAGGTAATAATGTTGCAAGCAACGTTTTATTTATTGCACTTTCTGATTATCCTACTTCTTGGAATCTTAATGTGTGATCAACGGCTAAAGGAGAGGATACATTTTTATTTAATGGAACCCCAGGGATCTTGGTTCCAGCTAGTAATCTTCTTAAATATATTTGCATGAAAAAAATCCATCTTTAATCAGAATTAAAAAATCAGCATGTGGTTTTGTTTCTAAAGCATTTTCAATCTACTCTGATAGACAAATCCAACATAACCTTACAAACAAGAAAGTCAAATACATCCTAATTTACGTATTCTTAATGCAATAGCCATGTATGTATGGATGGACTAATTAAATGTGAATGTTTAATCACTTACAACTTAGTCACATGCAATATTTTTGTTACATGAAATGAATAGATTAGAATTAGAAATTCTAACTAATACAAAAACAATTGAAAGAAATTAACAATGGAATTTTCGTACTACAGAATGCACCTGAATATAGAATGTATCAACTATGTAGAAAGATAAACATGAGCAAATTTGTTCATATGTAAGCTCCACCTGTTCACTTATATAACATACTATTCACACTGAGAGATGTTACATAGAAAGCTATATTTAAATGTTAAATGAAATGAATGCATTTGTCTATTTAAACATGATAAAACTTTAAAATACAACAATAGACATTTTACCCAAACTCTAGCTTTGTGATCTGAAAAGTAAGAGACATGGATTTTTATTAAGTAATCATCATGATTATGTTAACAGAGTTAAAAAAAATCCTCCATTTCCAAAATAACCGCATACATGTGGACAGGGCCTAAAGGTCTCCTAAAGAACACCTATATGAATTCATATTTGTATGAACGTTCATTTCTCTTCTTCGTAGAGTGTGTTTCACAATCTTGAAACCTCTTCTGTTTAATCTTGATGCTGTAATGGTTCTTGTCCTTGGATGGCGCTGAGGGGTAGTGATGTGTTTTTCGTAAAATGAACGAATCTTCAAAATTACACACGAGTAACAAATCTTTTTCTTTGGTGTGTGCGGATTACAGTGTTGGTAATCAGAAGACACGTGTGAGCAATTTTCATTTGTGTATTTTGCTCTATTTTGGGGTCTTTGTCATAACAATTTGAAAGTAGTTCCGATTTTTTCCAAATTAACGATATGAATCATTCTTTTAAATTAACATGAGTCAACAGAACGAAGCACCAAAACGAGCAAAACTTTCCATCAGTACTCAAGGGACAACAGCCGCATGCTGGCCTTTTAGTCTTTGTAGGCTTTGTCGAACAACTCTTGATGTTTGGAAACAAACACAATGAACTTCTGAATGTCCATATTCTCCTCTTTTGCGATTTCTTCTCTTCATCACATTGTTGTCCCACTCAAGAGCCAGCTTTTATTGGAGATCGTGCTTGCTAAAGAGACCAAGCCAACACGGCAGGTCAAAGCATTTTTTTGATGTGATTTTGTGTGATGAGACATGTTTATGGCTGAAACTTGTGTGATGGCCTGAAGAGACTTTTCTGACCATTATGAGACATTGTCTTGTTTTGACAATACATGTGTGTTGCTCTGCTCCACTTCTTGTATTTACCTGTACTGTGTTTGCACCTTGTATCCCGTGCAGTCTTCAGCGTGTTTGCATTATTTTCCTGCTTAACTTCTGTGAATTAATGGTGCTAAACTTCACTCCAGCTTTAACGGACATGAAGACTATTTTAGACATAAAGTTATTTGGGATCACAACATCACATACTAAATTTCATCCTGTTTGAAAGCTTAAAATGTACATGCTAAGGAACCCTACACAAATTTCCAGTGAAGATAAATGAGTGTAGCGGGGAAGGACTCAATGATATCTATCAGAAATTCAGAGTAATAGTCATAACGATCCCTTTCAAAGCTAGCAAACACAAACTAAAATCAACAGTAATCAAAGCTTTCTTATCCAAGCACTCTAATCCGGAAGAACTGAATATTTCACACTGTTGTACTTTGGAGGCCTCTTCACAGCAGTCTGTGATGAGTACGAAACATCTCAAGTACGACAAGCAGTCCAGAGGGACCGTGAAGGTTGAAAGAGGAGAGAGACTGTATGGAACAGCAAAGATAATTTCCACAATAAGCAATAACAAAACCACAACAAAGCTGCATCGTGGGAGACATACTGACTATGTTCTGTAGTCTGCACTTTGGCTTCATTTCTACTGTTGATGGATGTGTTTGCGTAAATCTGCTGCAGTCACTCTCACCGGGTTACACTGAAGTTACAGGGTTCAAAAAGCCCTGCTGTGATTAATAGACACATGACCTGCTGTGGATGCCACACAAAGCCAATAAATACGCCGTCTGTAAATGCACTTAACCCCTGGATGTCCCTAACGTGCTATCATCCAATAAAATGACAGATTCACACCATGACCTCGGTGTGGGCACAAACAGAGAGTGGCCAGCTGGGAGCTCAGTTTGAGTGAGAACAGCACATTAGTACCAGAAAAACATTGACCTGCTGGTGAGTCAGTGTACCTGTAGCCATTTTCCCATCGTGTGCTGCTGGTCCATCTGGTATCACACTTTTGACCTGTAGGAACTCATCTGGTTCATCACCGCCGATGATGGTGAAGCCGAATCCCATGTTGCTTTTCTGTAGGGCGGTAGACAGGAAGCTGCCTTTCAGCTGGGTGGGGTCTCTCGTGAAGAGAGGCTTCTCTGTCAGGAGGAAAAAGCATGAGATCAACAAGAGATAGATGGCTTACTTTTAAAAGCATCTCCAAACCAATCATAAAAAGCTGATTACATCATACTGGAGAAGGTAAACATGAATATAATGGCTTGTTTTTTGCTCAAACCTCACTTTTAGACTTTGGTTTGTTCCACACTGCCGAAAAGACAAGTTTCAAGCAAAAAAAGCCAGGAGAAGAACCAGCAAATGCAGAGGGGTGCTTTTGCTCTCTCATCACATCTCTGGAAAAAACAATTTACTGTTTTCGATCTTCTGTCACATGGATAACGGTATTAGATACATAAATACACGGACTGGGGTTACTTTATGTCAGTTAAATGAACTTCACTCCGATTATTTAGTTGAGATAACCTTTAGGTCTTTTTAATGTTTTTTTTTAGCAGTTTCTGCCATGTATTTATTTGGGATAACTGCTGGAACAGATATCCTGCTGGATAGCTAGCACGTGTTCAATTATTGTTAATATATAGAGATGGGAAAGACAAGTTTTCCATTATTCACGAAAATATAAGATACACTATAAGATGGAGTGATGTAGTACAACCTTAACAATTACACTACCAATCAAAGGGTTGGAATAACTTTTAAAGGAGACCTCAGATGAAAAACTTTTCAGCTATTTGGACAGAAATATGGCTCGTTGATATGTGTGGAAATTCTCCCTAAAATAATAAAAATCATTTTATTTAATCACAAAAGATACTCTACCAAACATACATTACAAAAACACCAAACAGCTAAATAGAGAGGGCCGGGGGATGAGCAGTTATGCCCAAAACAGTACGTTTTTTTCTGAAATTGATTTTGTTGAGGTAAAAATTGTGTTTTTGACAAAGCTATTCAAACATATAAGTTTATACATACCCTAAAGAAACAAATGAACTTTGTGTTAAACTGGCATCTGAGGTCTTTAAATTAAGTTGTAGGGTCCATACTAATGCATTATCTTAATCCAATTACAAACTAATTAAATACTTATACACTAGAAGTTGGAGACTCAGTGGGTCTCAACTAAAACCAAGATTAACTCTTTTTCACGAATATAAGTCTGAACACCAAAATGTTTAACATGTTCATTCAAATTATTGCAGAGAATTAAAAACAATCTGAGAAATTGGGGAAATTATATATTTTCCTAAAATCAGCAACTGAAAAAAGAGCAAACAGATATGCTTTCATATTCAGCAGGGTAGTTGTACTCATGCATGTCCTTGGAAGCGCAGGCAACAAAAAAGCCAACCAAAAGTTTAAATTGGAGACAATGCTCCTTGGAGGAACTCAAGGGCAATGCAAAAACAGGCCAGGCAAACATTGTCCGGCTGAAGTTCCTCCCGTGCACAAGGGGGGGCTGTACTAGGGACATACCATGCAGTCCAAACACACCGACCCGATACAGGGGGGCCTCAGACAGATCAGTGAGACTGTGAGAGCGCTCTGGAGCTGGACCCACGTATGCCAGTCTGGCCCTGGGTAAAGTGGCAGAGGAGGGGCTCTCCTCCACTGTTGCAGAAAAGAAAAAAAAGCCCTCAAGCAATGGCTTTAAAAAAGAAAGGGCTACTGTGGACACAACACATTAGATTTATAAGACTGTGGTTGCACAGTTGAAAGAAAAATCCATAAAGCTTGAAGAATGCACTCTCTTTACTTCACCGTTTTGGGGTCACCTTTAGAAGAGTAAAGGTGGGGATGGGTAGCAGTAAAGAGGACCAACTATTCACACAACCTCATTCACCACTTTTCCTGCCTAGAGGATATCCTGGAGGGATAGCCAAGTAGTTTGTAGCTGTGTTTATTATTTTTAATTCTAAAAGATAAGAGTGACACAAGGTCCTTCTTCCCTTTTTACTTGGTAGAAAAAAGAGCCCTCTTTCAAGAGGATAATAGTGATACAGTGTTGAATGGATTAGCTTTCAAATGAATTAGACCTGAAATGTTTTGAGCACAAACAAACCAAGGTCACACCATGAAAGAAGGCGCATTCTTATTGTATAATTGAGTCTCTGAGAAAACGAGAACACTTTCACCTCAATTCAAATGGGCAATATAGATTACCCCATCAACACCTAAATGGGTTGTCCATTCATCACAAAAACAAAATGGAATTTGTACTAAACACACCTAAAATGGTTTATACTGTTTAACCTGTTTTATAGGTTGAATACTTTTTATGAGAATGGACGTTGATGTAAATCACCAAAATAAAAACGCCTTCAGCAATAGGGCAGCCTCCTAATTTTGTGATGTGATTGGCTCCAAGATTGCTTTGGTACTTGGTTTCAAATCATTGTAACATTGTTCATTTTCCTAATACATCCTTTGCAAGGTCTTGAAAACAAATTCATACAGGTAAAAAACAAAAAACAAACAAACAAACAAACAGGATCAAGCAGTAAAAGGAGTTACACGCCGTAAAGGAATAAGTAAAAAGCTCATAATTCTGCAGTAATTTACTATTTCTTTACATTCTTAAATAACCTTTACCCTACATGACCTTAAGCGTTTAATGGTCACCTGTGGTAAAATTAATTACACTAACTGAATTATTTATAGTTTTGTAAAGCCATATACATAATTACTAAAAGTAACAACACAAACCATAAAATTCAACCATGTTTTTAATGATATTTTTTTGAATGGTATTATCAAACGGAAGTAATATACTTAACAATAAGTCCAGTCACAGACTGCACTTCAATAAAGACAACGTCTGAGCTAAGAGGGGTTACTATGGCAACAGCCAAAGAGCTCACCAGAGTAATTTAATAACATTCTCAAACATCAAGCCTCAGTCAGCAGGTCCTGCAGATTGGATGTTGAAAGATGTCACTGCATCGAATGCTCTTGTGATGTCATAAAAAAGGGGACATCGTTTTTTTTTTTTACCAGATTCAAACTCAAATCTACATGAGCCATTTACCTCTGTATACCGAAGGCAGGGGGAGAGAGGACAAGCCCTGACTCTGCATCTGCTGCTGCTGTTGCACTCGTCTCTTGGCCTCTAGAACTGGGTTCTCAAACTGAGTCCTGCGGTTTATATGACTGCATAAGGAAAGAGAAGAAAACATAGATTACGCTTAAGCTGTCCAACAAACACAAGTAGTCCTGCTGCCTGTAGAATGAAGATTATCTTAAATCTATATGAACTTGTGGATGTGTGGAATGCTGGAAATAAGTTTTACATACAGAATATTTTTGCATTATTCTCTAATGTACTTATTGTACTTAATGCAACGTGTTAGTTTGTATACAATGAATAGGTGCTGCAGGTGTTACGTCCTGAGCCAAAAATATATTTCCATAATGTAATATTCTGTCAAAGCTGATTTTTAATGTGTCTGTTTCTCTTCAGTTAATTTGTTCCCCCTGTGCTTAAAGATTGGCCTCTGGCACCAATTGGATCCTGGCTTGGGCGAGGTCTTATAAAAAAAAAAAGTCTTTAGCCTGGATTTAAACATGATTAAAGTGTTGACACCCTTGATCTCCTCTGGAAGTTGGTTCCATCTGTGGGCCGCATGGTAACTAAAGGAGTATTTTCCCAGTTTGGAATTTACCCGGGGGAGATTTATTTTATTTGACCTGTGGGATCTCAGCTCTCTGTTTGGTGTGTATTCACTGATGATGTCTGTTAGGTATTTAGGTGCTAAGTTATGTTTGGACTTATATACGAGCAGCAGAACTTTAAAATCTATTCTGAAGGAGACCGGCAGCCAGTGTAGAGACTTAAGAACTGGAGAAATGTGTTCTGACTTTCTAGTTTTGGTTAGAATTTGAGCCGCTGCATTCTGAACGAGCTGGAGATGTTTAATGGTGTTTTTGGGAAAACCGCTTAAGAGGCCGTTACAGTAGTCCAGCCTGCTGGAGATGAAAGCATGAATCAGTTTCTCTAAATCTTGTCTGGAAACAAAGCATCTGATTCTTGTGATGTTTCTAAGATGGTAATAAGCGGATTTTGTCATTGATTTTACGTGGCTATTTAGACTAAGATCTAAATCGTAGAGAGGACTTACTGAAGTTTTTTGCTAATTATTGTTTTTCTTCTCTAGTTTACTGAAAGGAGTCAGTTTATTAGATTGTTTTGTTTGTTAATTTGGCCCCCTTCTAAATAGAAGGCCCATTTTTCTTGTTTCTGGTTTGTTGTTGTGTTATATATTTGTTGACACTTCTGTAAAATAAAACGGTTCAATTATTGATTGAAATGTTGTTTAGTAGTTGTTGTTGTTTTCTATCTCTCTGACTGTGTGAGCTTGAGAAGGTCCAGCAGTTGCTCTCGAACCATCACCGTAGTACAAGATTTCACAGGGCAAGCTCTGTGTTTGGTTGACATCGTGCAGAACAAGCACTTCCTGTACAGTTTTGTATACATATCCAGAAACTTAGCAAAAAAAAAAAGATGAGCATGACATGGACCAAGGTGGTACAGGAGAGCCAATCATTGCACTGCATTCAGGCAAACACAGCTCACTGGCTAGTGAGTTAAAAAAAATTTCAAGTAAAGTATTTATTCCTTCTGGGTTAAAATTTGAACCAACATTAATGACAGATTTCAAGCAAGATTTGCAAGAGAACAACATGCTCATCTGTTTTACTACTGCTTCGATTCACAACATTGTTCAAGGTTGATAAGTTCCAACTTGAAAAGAAAAATGTCATTGTTCGTACTGCAGAAAAAACAAACCGTGGGTGAAGGGCAGAACTTTTCTCAACTGAACTTTTTGGTTGTCAAACACTATTTAGGAAGTGTTATTGCAGAGCAATGCGAGAAAAAGTGCAGAAGTATATTTGCTTTCGGTAACAAATGGGTACGTGTGGAGCCTTTACAATGGAAATATGATGATGTAATGCAACTCAAATTTAAACCTAAATTATGAATGAGAAGTCAAAAACAAGCTGCTGCAAGCAAGAAATATGTTTTTTTTTTTTTTTTTTTTACAAAAACTAAAAAATGTTTTGGCCTCAACCAAGTTGGACTCAAGCATGCGCACTATGACATCATATATGTAAAAGATAAGATATTAGTTATGCCGCAGTGGAAAGAATCATAAACCTTCAGAAATACTGCCTGCTGTTTTGGTTTTGAATAAAATTGAAAGTAATCTCAACATCTACATACAACATTGACATTTCTTTTTATGCTTTTTAAAGGAAGTGAAAATTTGATGTTAATATGGTTATCGATGTTCCTCTTACACACCCAACAATGCACAACAACCAAACTGACACAGGCCTTAAAGAGAAACAGAGAACATGTGTTGATTTTAATACTCTTTAACAAGTCATTAAAATTGCACAAGATGTGGTCCGTGAGTAAAACATGAGCCCGGTTAGTCCTTATCTTTGTTAAAATTGTGATGCCAGAATGAGATCAGACAGTAATGAGAGCATCTTCTTATGTGGAAGAAAAGGGCTCTCTTGGCTGTCTATAGCACTCTTGCTGTCAGAAGCAGTTTCATCGGTTTCATTCAAGGCGCTGTTGAAAAATGCAGTTTTTTTTTAGTACAAGGACAATAACCCCTGCTTGAAAGGCGTTTTCTTAAATCGGTTACTTATTCAGTAAAGACATGGCACTTGTAATTAATTTTTTGCACCAAGACAACAATGCACATTTTTGAGTCTTGGTTCAGATTTCTTTTAACTGTTTACATTTTGAGATTGATACAACTGTTTTTACTAAAGTATATAAGGCCAATCAAAATCATATAAATACGGTATGAGCAAAAGCATCAGCTTTAAGTGCTGTAAAGTCCATTTCACCTGAAAGCACACATCTAACAAACACAAACAATACGCTTCAGAAGTAATGTGCTTGTTAAGTGTCTCCCCTAAAAAGCCACCAGACAGAGATTTGTAGTAAATTATAGTAATTTCCCTCCAGATGCAGCTTCTGAGCTCCTCAGCTGTTATCCTTAGTGATATAAATAGCTACTGATGTACAATTACAACTGAAAGTGTGCTTTTTTTCCTTTTTACAAAAAGTGCATGAACAAAACACAAATAAATGAATACCACTCAGATGATTACTAATAGCAGGAAAAGCATTGTGAAGGAACGATTGATTGGAGAGATATTATTAGAGAGATCAACCAAATGGACACATTTGTGAATGAAAAGACGAACATGGGCAGATGAATAAAGAAATAGTTCGGGAGACGGAACGGTAATAAGAAAAGATTGTCATGGTGTTCAGCACAACTGAACGAGGTTTGTATTATTTATTAATTCTCTCATTGGCATCATTTTGTATATGCATATACTTTAGAGATCTATTTGTATAATGTATTTACTCCACACATGACTGTAAATAACACAAGGGACTGGAATGTCAGTTCTCCTGCTATTAAATCTCTTTTGTTCTAGTTTTTTGTAAAATGGTTTGGTAAAAAGAAAAGTCAGAATCTGTTTGATATTTCAGTGCTGTATTCATCCTTGAAGATCACATCTTTGTATTCCAATTGGGTTTTCCTTCCAGTCAGGTTTTGTGATCCATATTTTCAGTGTCAGTTTCAGTCCTCCTTATTATTATTTTTGATCCCATGAGCTCCTCGATTGTTTCATTGTGTCACCTGACACCAGACATATTTGACTAGTTTAAAACAATTGTTTTATGTACACACCCAAAAAATATATAATCGCTAAAGAAGTGAGCAAACCCAATTTCATAAAAATCTTAAAACAAATGTTAAAACCTGAGCAAAATTAGGAGCAAATAGATTAAGCATAAAAAAGAAAATATAAGCAAAGCAAAAGATAATTGACAATAAATTACATTTAAATGACACACTTTTGACTGTTTGTCATGATCAATAAAAAAACACCACTAATTTTAAGAAAAGTAAGAGAGCATACTTTTTTAAGAATTACATGCCCTCTTAATACTCTTAAAATGAGTATTAATTAAACAGCTATTAGAAAGCTCCTCTTGTAAAAATAAAAAAAAAATTAAAAAGGATGGAAAGATGGTGCAGTGGTGGAGTTGGTCGTTCTGTAACCAGAAGTTTGGCGGTTTGATCCCCGCTAGGGCCATTCTGCCATTGTGGCCCTGGGCAAGCCACTTCACCCACCCTGCCCAGTATGGATGTGTGTGACTGGTGGGGTGTGTTTGGTGGTGGGCAGGGGTCCGTAGGCGCAGAATGGCATCCATGTTCTGTCAGGCTGCCCCAGGGAAGCTGAGAGCTATCAAAGTAGCTTATCACCACCAGAGTGTGAATGTGGAGTGAATGAATAATACTCTGATCATTGTAAAGCGTCTTTGAGTGTCTAGAAAAGTGCTATATTAATTGAAGGCATCATAATCATCATTACTGTTATTATTATTATTATTATTTTTATTAAAGGTAGCTATAAGTCTTTCTGGTTCAAGCAAAAAAAGTAAGTAAATCTGACTTGGTAAAATCTTAAAACAAATCTTAAAACTCTCAATCGGATTCCAGCAATTGCTGAACAAAGCTTTAATCATCCATTCATTCTCTCAACAGATAACTGAGAAATGCTGTTTGATAAACAGTGTTATAATCTATAGAGGCATAAATAATAATAAAGAAATAAATCATACACTCGCAGGACAACATAACGTAAAAAACTGCTCTAACAAAACATAAAACCAAGACTAAAGGCAAATTTCAATGTAGGATTATTTTTAATATTATTCCAAAATCTAGGTTAACTATTGCCAATACACTCGAAAATCTTCTGTGGACGAGTGATTAAAGCGTTGTTGTATGAAGCATGTTTCGAGTCATAAAATATCGGATTTTATTATTTGTCTTGATTTTTTCCTCAATTATTTAATTCGTTTTTGTCTTATTTTAATACTTCTTAACAAGACAAATGAGCTTGATCTACAAACTTTTTAACAACATTGTAGTAATTTTGTCTTGTTTTTGCATTGTAGATAAAGCCCTTGTCTTCCTGTCATCTTGCTTGGTCTCTCACACCATCTCTAATTGTAAATTTGGATTGGGAGGGAAAAAGCTTTTCAGACAGGCTATTATTCTGACAAATACTGACAGATGGATAGACAAAAAGACAGACTTGTACAAATGGACACTAATGGAAGATTAGACAAGCTTGCTAATGGATGAATAGATGAAACTGAGCAGAAAGACTGACGGGCAGAAGATGGCCATATAGATAGACGGAGACATAGGCCCACAGATAACTACGATGAATTTATGCCTTTTTATTGCACACACAAAGTGCGAGTGCCCTACAAACTTAAAGGGCCATTATTACAGAAACACAACATTTTTGAACATGTTAGGACATAAATTAGATAAGATTTCCTTTAATAAATAGAACAAATCTGGACCGTCAACATTTTTTTTACTTGGAACACTGCAAAAAATTAATTTTAAGCAAAGCTGAAAATGCTTAAAATTAGATTGAAAATCTTGATTTTCTTATTTTAGGAAGAATTTTCTAATTTAAACATTCTGGGTATAGATTACTTTGCTTATTTTGAGAAAATAACACTTACATTTTCTTGAGGAGAAAAAAATTCATATTCTGGTCATTTATTTTCTTGAATTAAGAAACTATGTGAAACAAGTTACCGATTTTGACACTGATCTTAAAACAAGAATCTTAAAACAAGAATTTTTGACTCAACATATTCTTAATTCAAGAATTTTATTGATATTTTATTTTAAGAAATCAATATTAAATACTGGTTAAAAGCATGCATCTTGGAACAAGAAAAAAAAATCTTAAATCTAGTTCTACTCTAGATCAAGTAAAGGTAAGAACATTTGATTTCTTGAAATAAGACTCAAATGTTTGTGAAAAGAAAAGAAGAAAAACGATATACACCGTAAATAAATAATCAATACCCCAAACCTTAATACCCATCTAGTTGTGTTCTAACGTTGATGGAAGAGATCTGTACTTCAAAAAAGCACTCTTGAAACAAGAAAAAAAAAACTCAATTAGAGATAAACTCTTCCTAGATCAAGCAAAATAATCTGCTAATGGGGTAAGCAAATTTGAGTTGGCAAGAATTCTTTAAATTAGCAAAAACTTTTGGATCTTAAAAAAAATACAAAAACTCTCAAAACAAGTCTTTCCAAGCTATAAAAACGTATTGAAACTAGAATATTCCAACTTGTATCTAGTCACTAGTGGTCTTAAAACTAGACAATATGTCTTAAAACTAGGATGTTTTCTCTTTTAGTTTTATATAGCTTATCAGAATGGAATTCATTTGTCAGCACTGATAGCGCAGCGGTCAGAGCGCAGACATATGGACCTGAAACCTCTGGTGATCCAGCCTGGGTCCTTCCCCGATCTTCTCCCCAGAGATCTATTAAGTGTTCTACCTGTCTCCTATCGGAACTGTACTATCTAAGAATATATCAATAGGCCTAAATAATATATAAAATATATATTTAAAATTTAATTTTTGAGCTAGAATTTCTAGTTTTAAGAACCCATACTCTACTTTAAGAACTAAAATTAAGCACAAACTTTCTTAATTCAAGGTCATATATACTTATTTTAATATTACATTTTCTAAGTTAGTCTTAAATAAATGAGAAAACATCCTAGTTTTAAGACAGATTGTCTAGTTTTAAGACCTCTAGAGACTAGATACAAGTTGAAATATTCTAGTTTTTGTCTATTTATCAGCTAGAATTTTTTTTTAATTTAAAGAAATCTTGACAAGTCAAATTTGCTTACCCCATTTTGCTTGATATAGGAAGAGTTTAACTTTATTTGATTTTTTTTTTCTTGTTCCAAGAGTGCGTTTTTTGCAGTAAATGTTCAGGATTGACAGAAGATTAATATCACCTCTTACTATATTCCACTCATATTGGCCCTTTAAAGGTTGTACAAATGCGCATCATACGAAGAGATTCAAAAATCTGCTACAGGAACCACAACAAATTCTCCAGACTCCAAATCAGTTTTATGAATTGGCACAATCCCATCTGAGTGTGTATGTGATTATGAATCCACACAACTGTACAGCTTTATCATTGGCTCTGGACTCCCTGTTCCTCTCCGTGCTGTGAGGAAGAGTAGCCAAGCAAGCCATGCTATAAATAGACCCACCTCACACCAGACTGTGCATTAAGCAAGAAAAATGATAGGCCATGAGCACAAACACTCTGGGAACTAAATTAGGAAACAAAGAAGCAGCTGTTTTTGGACCTGGGCATGGTGCAGTGGTAAAACAACCAATTAATAAAGAACTGATCAAAAAATGCGGGGATCCAAAGAACCATTAGGCTGAAAACTCAAGCGGAAGAACTTACTCAACGTAATACGTTCCATAAATAGGGTCGTCGATTTTCTCCCAGCCGTAAGGAAGCTCTGAAAAACAGAAAACAAATGTTGAGACAGCAGAATACTTTTGCTTTAATACTCTGCTTGGGCTTATTATCTGAAACAAAGTCATTTATAGTCAGTGAGCGTAGCCTCCCCTTGACAGGTTCACTTTAGTATTTGTCAGAAAGCACATGGAAAACTTCAAATAAAGATTTTATTTTATTCCTAATCATTTTTCAGTGTTTTGCAATATTCTACTGATTACAGGCTCCTATTCATCACTGTGACAATTTAATAGTTTATGCAGAAAAGATATGTTGCTTTTATTGAAATGAAATGACTGTGCAGTGTAGATTTTTGTAAATGCACCTCTGGAATTTGCAATATTTGTCTTTGTCCTTGCACTTTATTTTGCTTTGGCATTATTGTCGTTGCAAATTATGCCAGGAGTTCCATAAATCATAATAGCTGCTAGAAGAATATTGAGTTAAATTGTGTAAGGGAACAAATGGAAGATGTTTTTATATAAAAAAATATTTTTTTTTAGGTTTGTTTAGTAATATACTTTACCCAACAAAATATATAAACTTTTTACTAGAATGTTATTATCAGAAACCTGTAAAATGCAATAAATTTCTAAGAAAACTTGGTTAATATTATACCCATCTATCCATCTTCTTGCTAGCGTTGTCCCTTTCAGGGTCACCACAGTGGCATGAACCACCAACTCAACTGGGATATGCAGATTCCGTTCCAGCCGCAACCCATCACTGGGGAACATCCACACACACATATTCACACTCATACTCATGGACAATTTTGCTTTTCCCAATTCACCTGTACTGCATTTCTTTGGACTTGTGGAGGAAACCGGAGCACCCGGAGTAAACCCACGCGATCACGAGGAGAACATGCAAACTCCACACACAGAATAGCCAACAGACCTTCTTGCTGTGAGAAGACCGTGCTACCAACTGTGATGTTTTTTTTAAAGGTTTTGGATGTTTTGGAGGCCCCATATCTTATGGACCAATATCACAGGATGCGTGATTGAAGAAGTGCAGAAATAAAACCATTGGTGCTGTATGTACCACCAGTATGTAAAAAAAAAAAAACAAAAAAAAACAAACAGACACCTTGTACAAAGACAAGCAGACAGTATGGAGCAACAAAACCTAAACAACTGGCGACTGAACTAGGAAGTGTTCAGGAAGTTGCAGACTTTAAAAATCTAAATTTAACAATTTTCACAAATGATGTTAAAGGTGTGTTTTTCTAAGAAAATGGCTGAATAATAAAAAAAGACTGTTTATTTCTAAAGCTGTTCTGACAATTTTTGGGAATACATTTTATTCCGTTTTACCATGAAGTTATAGTGATTTTTCTTTAAATGTCAAATTGTTGCAAGGTTATGGTCATCAGTGTTTATAACAAGTTTACATGTTATAGGGTTGGTGGTGGTGGTAAATCATGTACATCAAAATGTAAATAGAAGTGAAAACACAAGGTGAACACACTCAGAGGATGTTTGTTGTGCCTTGGAAGTGGCCGGGAAACTGGTGTCTTGGTCAAGATGTGGTTATCTGAGGTGAGAGAAAGTGAACGTGTCATCATTCTGACCACCTTCAACTCAAAACATACTAACCAATAGAATAAATCCTTAAACAAAATAAAATCAAACGAATAAAAAATTAACAACATAAAAAAAATTGAATTGATCAAAATAATAATGGGCAAACAAAGTCCTGAACACATAAAAATAGGTATAAAATGAGATTTCAGTAGTCTCATTTGTTTCTCCAATCCAGTTATTGCAGTCGTGTCCCATCATTCAGTATCAGAGGTAAAAGCTGAATTAGGCTTTCCCTGGAAAAGAAAATTGAAATAGAAACACCACTCCCTGGAAGTCCATTCACATCATCACATGCGATCCGATTCAAGTGAATAATTCTTTTTAATAGTGTGACCGGCAGATTTGTAGACTTCAGAATAACGAGAAAAACTCTTGAATAGACAGTTATGCTGAAGACCATCATCATAAGGCGGAAAAGTCTTAAAAAGTATTTAAGAAAAAGCTAGATGATCAAAAAGTGCAGTAGTAAAGTATATTAACAGACTGGGGAAAAGAAGAACGTGGCTAGAAAAGGGGCAAAAGGATGAGCGCAGCTTTGAAAGGATTGTCAAGCAAGGGCAATTCAGAAATCTAAAGGAAGTGAACTGAGGCTGGTGTCAGTGCACCAAGAACCACCAGCTACAGACGTCTGCATAACATTGAGTACAGCTGTAAACAATACTATCCAACTGCAGACTCAGCCGTGTCAGACTACTAGCTGCAGAGTGATGGGGTTGAGTCAGCAGGAGTGTGAGAGGCCAAATCCAGGTCTCTGTTACCTGCTTTGAATGTTGACGTTGATTTTAGGGGAAGCTACAGAAACACCCCAACAAAATCAACGACTTATATCATCTATGCCAGGGGTGTCCAACGTCGGTCCTGGAGAGCCGGAGACCTGCACATTTTAGTTGCAATCCTGCTGTAGTATGCATACTACTCTACTTCAGTCAATCAGAGGACCATAATTAGTGCCACAGGTGTGTTTCATGATGGTTGAACCAAAAATGTGTAGGGCTCCAACACCCCTGATCTATGCAATCCCATCTTGATGCTATAATTGGTGCAAAAGATGACCACTAAAGCACTGAGGATATAATAGAGTACATGTCATTAATCGCTTAGCTCCACGTTATTCCAGAGATGTTTTGGCTTTTTATTTCCCTAAACACATTTTAAAATATTTAGTAAATTATACAGAAGCATGCAGATGACACATTAACATCCCACATATTTTTACATCTAAAATCCATTTAAAATACCACCAAATGTCCCCATCTGTTATTAACACCCATTAGATATTGACATAATACAAAAACTGGAATAACAGAAATATAGTCCACTGAACAAACCTCCTGCCACAGAATCTTGGGGTAAGTGAGAACCTTCTCTCTAGTGGCCACTGATAATCCCTAATAATCTATTTTATATATCTTTAAATACTTACATTATACTCGTTGTAAATAAAAAGCTGCAAATTAACACCCTTGAAATCAACAACAGATAAAGATGAGCATGATCCAGTTCTTTAAGTTCTTGTGTCCAATGAAGGCCTGCAACCAATCTCACAAATGTCTCTCTAAACATAAGAAAAACACTGTTTGTTGGAGCCTGTTTTCAGCTATGCTCACAGTTCTTTATTGAGGAAATAGGTGGCAGATGTCCTGCTGTTAACTTAAGATCTCTGAAATCAGAGTTTTTTGCTTTTGACAGGAAAGTAGAAAAAAATGACAGAATGTGAACTAGAAGAAAGTGAGCGATGGGAACAGAGAGGACCACAAGGCAGGGCATGAGCCCGGCTCCTGCAAGGAAGCTGTTAAAACTGGAGCTTGTCAAGCTGCATAGAATTTAAAACAGTTTACCCACAGACAGACTGCACTGTAAAACTGGTACATGTTAGATTGCTATTTCTGATTTATGTAACCTCTACAAATATATAAACATGTGGTGGGGAAAATTAGAAGGAACTTGATGAGATGGAATTACCTGTTATATGACATAGTTCTTTGTCAAACTGATGACTCTCGTTGACCAGAATAGGCTGAACTACACTAAAGATAACACACCACATTATAGAAAGCATGACCCAAAGTTTTGATCAGTGGATTAAAATGAGAGTGGAGAAAAGTATAGCCTCTGTCAGTGAGAAGACAACGAGAGGAGTAGAATAGTTTCAGAACCCAAATTTGAATACCTTTAAACGAATTTTGCCTAATCTCACAGCTTCCAAATATAGAGGTACCCACCCAACAAAGCCCTCAGGGATAGAGCGCTCGAGCTAATTACATTCTACAATATTTGCATTTTGTTTGCACAATATTTGAATAATCTTGCTATTTAAAACCTGCCTGCCCTTTGCAGTAAAAAGAGGCAGGATTTTCTTTTTTGTTAAAAGCTTTGACCTTTATGAGGAAAAAAATAAGAGGAGCAAGGAGAGGAAGCAAACAAAAGAAAGTGCGAGAAAGAAACAGTAAAAGCTTTTCAAATGTGTGAAAATGTTATTCTCAAAATGTTACAGATATTTCTAGATAGATATTTGAAAGAACCAGTTGTTTCCAGTTGTTTTTTATTATGAAATACAAACATTATCAATGTGCAGTGATTAGCATTTATAGAGGATTAGAAAGATGCAGTGTTGGAGTAAATCTGAAATGTCTGATTTGCTTCATTCACAATACACAGAATTCCATTCACCTATGCGCCTCACCGCCTCTATTACTATAAAGACATGTTAGAACAGTCTCCTCCACAAATTAATTTTACAGGACAAGCCTCTATCTTCTCAGGTGTCTCCTTAATCTGCATTGACTACTTGGACTTATTTGAATGACCTGAAAAGGAATCATGAAAAGGCCTAATTTGATGAATATATATATAAAATGAAATAAATAAAAACTATCCCAGAATGAACCAGTGGTAAGGCCTGAAGAAAGAGTGGCTTAAAGTATATTTTTTAATCAAGTACAAGCCTCAGTCAGGAACAACAGACTTTTACCTTCATTACACCAGTAAGTCATTTCCCAAACAGGCAAAATTTGACACTGAATTTTATTAGAGGCTTCAGTAATTTTTTTAATTTGTTTTCACCAAACCTGTGTAGGTTGATATGGTTTTATTTGAGTATGGTGTTATTGATAATTTTGAATCATACCAACAATATCCACAATAATTGTGACGAGAGACCACAGCCAATTCTAAAAATACTACATTGTTGGCCAATCAGAGAGCAGTGGTGAATGTTTTTGAAGCTCAAAATAAAAACCTGCTCAAATCTTTACTTCTGAAGAAACACAAAGAATAAATGGGATTTGATTCAAAATATTATTGATGCACACCCATAAAGGTATACTGAAAAAATGTAAATTGTCCCTTAAAGCATTCCACCTTTTCCCTCAACAGCGACAAAGTGTTTTTGGTAGTGCCATATCAAAAACAAACATCTCTACATTGCCATCTTCAGCTGTCTGGCAGCTGCAATGCCACATAAAGGTACCTGCGTGTCTTCCTCTGACAAACCATACAAGACCATGGTGCATGTCACAATCTAGAGACAGATTCTATCTGAAAACCACCTGTTAAAACCATCACCACATATGTAGTCTGTAAAAGTAAGTCTAAAATCTCAGTGCTAAATTCTACAGAATCATTATCAATTTATGCTTGTTTAATAGAATTATAGAATTTAATAGAAGCAAACACCCTTTATCCTGTGCACAGTGAGCAAACTTTTGTAAAAAGAACAATACTATTTTTTAGAAAGTTGAAAACTAACTGATCTTCTTTAGCTTATAAGAAACCAGAAAGTACTTGCTGAAAAAAGATAGATCTCTAATTTTTGTTGCTTTATCACATTTTCATTATGTTAATATTAGATAGGAATGTCATGTTAACATTTTGTATATTTTGTGTTTAAATGTGTTTTTAGTTTGTATAATGTCAGCTCATTTACTCCAAGTTTGTTGGCAAGCGATGTAACAATTAAGCACATTTGCTCTGACATTTATTTAAATCTGGATTCTTAATAAAGTGGCAAACAGTAAACAGGTATTTATATGCCACCAAAAATGGTAGAACTAAACTAGTTTTGTGTTTTTATTTTTGAGAGAATAAAAGTGCGTTGGGTAAATAATTGGTTCTGGAAGCCAATGGTTCGACTCATAAAAAGACGAGAAACAATCAAAAGTGATTTTCAGAGCTGCTAGTGAAGCAAAAACTGAAATATCTTGACTATTTTAGATGAGGACATTTCTTTTAAATGAAAGATGGGATACAGCTTTACTCTGGCATGTAAAGGCACCTCTGAAAGTTTAGCAAAAAGTTTTGGATCAAAATTCAAGAAAACTCACAAAACTTATTATTAAAGTGTTAAATCAAGGAAAGTCTTCACACAAGAATATTGTACTTCAAATGTCGATTTTTGTTGTTTGTGTAAACATGGAAAACACACAAAATCTTTAACCTTTTTGTCATCTATTCTATAGTTTAAGCCAATTAACCACAAATCATTACAAAAAAAATCTGCTATGACTATATGACATTTGCTTTGACTCTGTTTCTGAAATACATTCACCTGTTGCCAGCCTATTGAGAGTGGGTATTGTTCTTCCAGCGTGCTTTCTGACATTGATGGCTTCAGAAATGATGAAATGTAACGAAACAGAAGCGTCTGACACACTGAGACATGTTAGCTGTGCTTATTCATTTACTCATAACCCGGGGAATTCATCCCATCAGAGACACAGACACAGCGAGTGAAGCAAGAAGACAGCAAAAAAGAAACCGTGAAACTTTGCTTTGTGTTGGGGTGAATATTCAAGGGAAACAAACACTCGAGGAAGAAAAGTGTGACAGTATTAAAGGAAACAGCAGACGAGTTTGATTTGCATCCAGAATCTTGCCTTCAGTCTGGAAATAAAAGAGGATGGTCGAAAGTTGCGAAACACACCCGTCTGTACGATTCCACAGTGATGAGGGTTTTTCACAAGGCTGCTCGACAAGCCTT
The DNA here is from genome assembly GCA_900490495.1 of Danionella dracula. Lineage (NCBI taxonomy): Eukaryota > Metazoa > Chordata > Actinopteri > Cypriniformes > Danionidae > Danionella > Danionella dracula. The sequence continues at coordinate 12,297,944 of UELW01000334.1, forward strand.
TGAAATTTGGAATGAACTGACATATGAAGCGCACTGTTTTCACACATGCCTGCTAACTACCAGAGAACTGGCACTGTTGATTATACAACACCACAGACAGGAAGCTGGATTATAGAGCAGGGAGAAGGGAAGGAAGTGGAGCATAAATCCTACACACAGCAGGTATTATAGAGATGAATGATTCCCCAACAATGCTGTCAACTTAAACCGTTGCACAAAATGTTTGGTAAGGGTTGGCGTCATTCTATGTGATGCATGCTTTTACAGAAAACCAGTTAGCAGAGGTTTTTACAACTTAAAGTAGTAGACATCACATTCCTCACTGGAATAGCTTCAGGCACACATAACAGTAAGCACATACTGATTTGCAGATTTAGACTCTAATGAAACACAGTCACTAATGAAGTGCTCAAATGGTTTGCCAATTGCTGAGATTGAACACAACGCAGCTGGAGTGGCTTCTTTTTTTAAATGAGAGGAATTGGGTTCAATTTACCTTATCCCTTTAAAACCTTCAGCAGAACAGGTTCAAAGGTTTTATGTTTTGTTTTTCTAGTTTAGAACCCTGTAATTATCTTTTATTCTATTTTAATCTTAGATTTAGTCTCTTTATGCAGGTCTTTAGATTAAATTGTACTTTATCTTGGAACCCTGGCTGATAAGAAATTGAGTTCTACTTCTACGCACTTATCTTGACAGTTTTGAAAAGCCACACACCATTACAATCCTTACACCTTTTTGAGACGTTGTTTTTGCTTCCCGCTTCTAGGCATTTTAGAGGGTCCAAGATGTAAAAAAAAAATTAAATAAAAAAAATGATGGCAAAACTCGAGAGTGCACTCCGGTGCAAAATAATTTTATTGTGCAAAACCCACAGAGAAAAATCCTTATATTTCATCTTTGGATGGGCTGAAACACATTATTATGGGGAATGAGAAATATTATCTTTAAACCAGGAACCATGAGATGGTGCGTGCACTCACCGCTCTGGAACAAACAAAGGGGTAACAGTAGATATTTGAATGAGATGTGTGTGTGTGTTAACCATCTTTTTAAGTGCTCCTGGAAGCTTTTTATTTGCTTTTTGGAAAGTTGTTGGAGTTGTTGCTTTCCTTACTGGATAATTACTGGAGTAATTATTTCACCAGCCATAAACAGCGAAAGACAAAGTTCTGGGGAGATTTTTTTTCACTTTTCTTAGATAGAACCACAAAACACTGTTTCTTTTTCAGCACGTAAGCTTAACGTTTAGTTTTCAAATCATGTGAATTCAGCTTGTTTATAACTCCACTGTTAATGAACCAGTACATCGCTAAGCTGTGTTTAAAAAAGTATTAAGAATCACATGATTCAGTTCTGTGCTCTAGTGTCAGGAAGTACTGCGAAAGAATGGAGATTGTGTCTTTTGTCATTAAAAACAAGGACTATTGCAAAACGTTTCACACGTTTTCACAAGAGTAGCATGCTTGTGTGATTCATTATTATTTAATAAAATACAAAGCATGTAAAACGAGTCCAAAAATACAGACTGTTCCTTCTTCATCAAAAAGGTCTCCTGATGATTTGCCACACTGCGAGCACCTCTGTCTTATAAGCGAACTCCATTTCAGCAAACAATGGCATGTAAAATTGTACATTCAGAAAACCTGAAGAGTTTCATATTTTGCATAAAAAAAAAGAAGTAAGAAAAGTAATGTATCACGATTGACCTCTGCTTCCTGAGGCGTGTATAAGTTTGAGAGCTAGAAATGAACAACATGGAAAATGGTTTGGTAGTGCCACAGCTGTAAATGTCATATCTGTGCTCATATAGTATTATTTATTATTAGCGTCCTCCTTGTTTATCTCAGAGATCCACCAGCATCACTCTGCAGCACCAGACTCTCCTTAAGACACTGAAGATGATTCCACTGCAGTCTCATCAAGTGAACACCCAATCACTAATGTTTACCACAATATATAGGACTTCATTTCCCAGCAGTCAGCACACAACTAATGTGATTCCAAAAGTTTCTGTTGCAAACTCCTCATTTTCTCTGAATGTTCCCCTTACCTTTACCTAACCTGCTTCTTTTTCTTCATAGCCGTCCTCTCCTTGGATTGTTTGGTTCCCATTTATAATTATTATCCAAAAATAATCTTTCAGCATTTGTTACTAATTTATTGAAAATGGCTAAAACTATTCTGGTAAAAAACATCTTATAGTAGTAAATTGTTGTTTCATTCAGTTATAATTCTAATTTGATCATGGACTTGACAACTGCCTTAACCCATTTATCATCAGGATAAACCTTACTGGTATATTGTAGATGTTACAATTTTGCCATTTTTTATGTTTCTTGAATATGTTCTGTTTTATAAATTCCCCTTTAACAGCAACAACTTGTTTCAGACCTTGATAAGTTACATTCAATATCGGTGATATAAATTAGAATTGGCTTCTGAACAAACACCACTTGACACATTGAATTTTGACCATAAACGAGTAATGAAATCTTTTCCCAATTGCCATGATTAAACATACCAAGGTTGATTGAGATACTATCGTTCAACAATGTGTAGCTGTGTCCCAACAAAAGCACTCAAAGACCAGTATACAGAAAGGAAACAATTAATACTAACCGTTCTCTTTGCATTCCTCAGGAGGCTTTGCTTTCTTTGCTAGCCGAGGATCTAGCCAGGATGTTGTCTTGGTGTTGTGGCTGAAGAGAAGAGAAATAAAACATTCAGAGGAAATAAATCGAGGGAGAGAGAAGGAGAGTGAGAGGAAGAGAGAGAGAGAGAATGCTGCAAACTACTGTAAATCACCAATCAGAGAAGACGAGAGATTGAAAAGATGTCTCGGGAGATCTCATTTCTGAAGGAAGGAGTGAAAAAGTTAAGCTTAACAAAACGGCGATCGATACTTTTAATTAGCTGTAAGCTTCTCATTAGCACAGCAGGAAATAGGAGAAGATGTGGCTGATTTACTTGGTGCAAAGAAAAGATGTATTTCTTTTATTTAAAAAGCAATAAAGAATCATCAAACGTGGCACACTCTGGCATCTTGGAATTCTAATGCTATAAAAAGCTAATTAATTTTCTTTTAGATTAATCTTGGCCTCTGACAGTATGTGAACTGCTGAGTCATGGTGCTTGGATGGCTATGTTAGAGAACCACTATAGCATCTGACATATATGCGCGTGAGAGACCTGCACTAGCATTCATGCTGCGCTAATAAGCCGTTATGCTGATCACTATTAAATCCATTGAGTACAATTATATCAAGTTGGCTATTAATTAAAATGAAGTAGTCTGGAAGTTTCTTGATTTACTTTGACTTCACCTTAAGTATTTTTTTTTTGTCTTGCAGGTAAAAAAAAAAGAAGTAAAATGCACCAACAAGCATAAAAGCTGTGGAAAACCGATTTAGGCTGCATTTCAATCTAACTAAGCTTTATGCTTGGAATAAATCTACATTTAGGAGTAACATACAGTATATGTGTAGAATGACATTATCTTCCATCTGTTTGCCTGATTCAACGAATGCTAGATTATGTAATTTAGAACCTTGAAGTATGTCAATGTTATTTAAATTCATAAAAACAGTTCATGCTGGTCTCTTGTGTTATTTTTGGATAGCCTTCATTCTTGCTTCCACCATAAAACACATCTATAAATCAGTTAGCTTCTAATGCTGCATGAAAAAAGGAATATTAAGACTATTTATGCCTTTTTTTTTTCAAAAAAATTATTAGTAGCAAATTTAGTTCATATTCATTTGACCTCAAATTATTTAATCACTGATGATACTTCTATGAACACCAGGTTTGGAACCACTTTTCTTAACATACATTAAATTGCATTGCATTCCATTTTGAAGGAAAACATATTAAAATTACCTGAAATTAAATGACAGAAACTAATTAAATGCGAGGTTAAATTAAAATGAACACTAAATTCATTAAAATTAACTTGCTGAAAAATTCAATAATAAAAACATTTAACCAATAATTACTTTCAATATTTAAACATCCTAAACCAGTTTTAAATCCTTTGCTCTGAATGTAATTTTTTTACCATTTATCTTTAAGTTGGTAAAGGACCTTAACTTGCTGAAATCTGTAAATCTGCAATTCAAATAAATGTGTTTTAGCTTAGTATAAAATGCTTGAATAAAAAAATTATATAAAAATATTAAATATAAATTATATAAATCAACCCATAAAAAACCCTCACACAAATAATCTTATAAAAAAATTATAACAAATAAATAAATAAAAGTGCATTGCTTATTGATATTTTATTACAAACATGAATTCATACAGATCAACATCTACGTCTATCCTAAATTAAATTACCACTGACCCAAAAATATAGCTAGTAGAAAAAGTATTTTGAGTATGATCCAATGAAAATTAGACTTTACTCAAAACATTTGTCATTTCACTCTGCAATAGGTGCTCTTCTTTTAAAAAACGTCAAAATACCCTACAACCCTTTTTGAGAAATTAACACAAAATATTCTCTGTCTGCAGAAGACTGTAACCTGAACCATTTAATTTATTTTCACCAAGAAAAAAAAGTGTATGCACTGTAACTCCTTTTTTATGCAAGCCCTGGCATCTTTTTTATCTCATGACTGACCACACCCCTTTACCCCGTGACCTTTAATTTATTTTCACCAAGAAAAAGTGTGTGCATGGTAACTCCTCATTTTATGCAAGCCATGGCATCTTTTTATCTCTTGAATGATCACAGCCCTTTACCCCATGAACTTCAAGACTGAGGCTTGGGGAGTCCAGTGGTGTTGAGATAATTTAATCTATGAAGTGTACCAAAAATGCATGGAATATCAACCCTGTCTCACTCTTTACTGTATGCACTCAAAATGTTTTCTAGCTTTTAGTCCTTACATTCTTATTGTATTGTTTGGTCATCTTGTGTGTTTCTTTTGTGGTCAGTGTGAAAACAAAAATGGATTTGAGTGTACTGAGACTCAACTCAATGCAAGATGACTGGCAAGAAAAAACACTTCCAGGGGAAAGGGATGGGGCATCTTTCAAGAGCCTGCTTTCGGTGACACCACACTTCTGCCCTTGTGTTTCTGCATTTCAGTTGTGTCTTCCTTCCCAGTGTCTCTCTTTTTCATGTTCCTCTCCAACAAGAAAATAAATATATAATGCAAAACCATACGAGCAGGCTCTACAGGCACAGTACACTTCTGCAGCTACATTGGCAGCTTAAATATGATTGAATGCATATACAGCGATCCTTGTTGTGATTAATGCACTCCATAATGACTGAGTGTATGGTGAGAGACAGACATATGGGGAAGTGTCTAGCTTTTGAGAAGCAGCACTCCGTCTGTGAGAGGGATCGTGAAAAACAAGGCTCCATTGGCTGCTTGACAACTCCATTTCATCCTCAATAGTCACACTGTGTTGACTACTGCAAACTCTGTCAATGTGTCTATATGTGGTGTTACATGAAGCAGTGAAACATCACAAACAGCTTCTGTTATGAACAAAAGGAAATCACTGCCGTACTGCCCATGATCAAGGTACTCTAGCTATAAGAGATTCTAGCTATAAAAGTGTGAAAAACAATGGCATGCAGTACAGTGCACATGTGTTCCAGCAATAGAAACCCCAGGAATCAAGTTCAACCAATGATTGCACTCGTAATCCTCAACTCATAATTTTTTATATATACTCTCAACTAAACTCGCCTGAGTAATGCAAGCAGAATTTGGTGGATAAAGTGTACTAAGAACGTAAGAAGACTTTGTGAGTGACAAAAATTTAGAGAAGCACAGAGTTCATAGAAAAAATATGGATATGCACTGAGGAGAAATTTAAAAAGAAAGCCAAAACATAATATGATGAACAATAAAACAAAATACCAAAACAGGCAGAAAAGCTCAAATTCCAAACTTTTCCTTTTACAGCCCCACCACCTTCCTTTTCTCTCCAACTTCACTTCTTGTCATTCTACACTTTCATATCTCAATAAAGCTAAAATGTCCCTAAAATACAAGCAAAAAACACATTTTTCACTAAAGTTTTAGAATAGTTAGATTAAAGTACACATTACGATTTACTCCAGATATTTTTCCAGAAATTAACATATTTTCTTCACACCTCTGAAAATAATAAGCTAATCCAATCCTACAGTAACTCCATGCTTATGAGTTCATTAATAGCTGCATCTACTGTTCCTCTGAATACCTGGCCCCTATCTGTTTATGCATTTACATGAAAACAATATGTCTTACATAATAACACGTCTTCAAATGACCGGTTGGAATATTGCTCTTTTTTAATTATGAATTTGTTTCTTCGTTTTTTTCCTTTCATTTAAAATAATTAAAAATCTACTAAAAATACCCTTCAAACAAACTTTGGGTAACCCATTTTGAAAGAATTTCTTTATTCTGGTGATTACCTGAGGCTTCTCCTATTATAGCTACATGTGATCAACCAAAAATTGTAACAAATTGCTTTTGTCTAATGTTTTAATCTAAAACGTGTACAAAGTGTCTCCTAAATACCTAAATATTGTGAGTTGGTAAATTTTCAAGTTTCTAGTCTGGACCTGGAACTTGATTTGGTGTTTAATCGTGCAAGAAAGATGTACCACATTTACAACCGTAGGAGCCATTTTTGGCTGCTTTGATGTATTTTGGGCTTTAATGAGGTGTGATCTATCACTCTGGACTGTGTGTGCGTGAGGCCTATTTTTCCCAAGCAAGCCAACAGAAGGAGAAGACCTGTTTCCTGCCGCAATAAGGACTGAGCAGGCTTTTGGAGACGATGAGACACACAGCGCAGGTGAATGAGAGCTTGATGATTGGCATTGAAGATAGATCCACCACAACATACAAGAAACTTCACTAGTTTGAAATGAGAGAGTACTCACTCTATAAAGTAAACTTCTCCTTTCTCAGTGTAAGCCATCTCCCAGTTATCTGGTAGGATTCCCAGTTCGTCATTCTCATCTAGTTTTGGAGGCAATGTTGGGGGTTCCGTCTCTTCTTTAGGAGCATCAGTAGACGTTTTGGAGGGCAATGTAGTTGGAATTTCACCTGATGCATCCGTACTCTTGTCTTCATGTTCACTTGACTCTGTAGAATGAAAAAGGGATATGAAAGGCAGGGTTGAATAAAAAAACCTGTGAAACATTTTAGATGAACATAGTTGACTTAACAAGAGCACAATTCTAGCACCTTTAATTACAACTAAAGCAGAGGCAATCAAAGTGGAACAAAAGAGGAACAGAATTACACAGTTAAACAGAAAAACCCCTAGCAATTGCTATGCATAGTAAAATCCTGAAAAATGTATCAGAACCTTGCATAAGATTGTAGACTTTTCAAACTCTTAACAGCTCAGAGCTTGAAAGTACAGAGAAAATCAGTGAATGAAAGCGAGCCAGACACAGAAAATATTTATAAGAGAGGGAAGTGTAACCGAGATCCAGAGTTTCTAAGAGAATTGAGAAGCAGGGCACTGGGAGAAGAGAAAAATGATGTGTGAAATATATGATTGAGGGATGGACAAACATAGAGCTAGCCGGACTGAAAAACAGAGGTAAAAGGGAAGGGATTAAAATAGAGTCTGTGTTGAATAGAAAGAGATGGACGAGCAAGAAAAAAAAATTAAACAAAGAGAGCCAAACGTGTCCTAGTTTGAGTTATGGAGGTCCCAAAGGAGAGAAGCAAAAGACTGATGGAAGAGAAGAGGAAAGGAGAAAGAAACCCGAAATCTCATAACATTAGCCAGTAGTGATGTTTTAATCAACTGTGAGATGAGAGGACACCTTCCCTCAGTAACAGAATCACACGGAGAGTATTTAAACACTTCAAAGATTCAGGCATCAGTGCAAAATTGTCCGTATGCCAGTGGAGGACTTGTTTTTTTTAGTCACAGCACCGAAGATCCAAGGTACAAGTATGTAAGATTTTAGAATGCAATACTGTTTCACTAAAATGACATAAAACCTTACAATTAACCTTACAATCTTTCCATCTTAGTCATGTTACAGACGATGTAAACAATCTATAATGGCAGTTAGTTACATTGTTGGATTATTGCATACTTGAGGGTAGAGACGAGGTTCGGTGAGACAGTGGACACTTCACCCCTAGGCCATACTTAAACTCTGTGTCAGAGCATTATTTACCACTGAGGAATGGGAAGTTTTTTCTTCAAGAGACTTTAAAAAAAGCTGAACAAAATATTGGGATTAAGTGGATATTAACCCGATTTTTTTTAAATAATACAAATTGTTGCAAGAATTTTGATACCACCATTACCGCAGCATGTGCTTTCCATTTGACCCGAAGCACTCAACAATACAGAAAAGAGAGTAAAAGCTGTGCAGAAAACAGAAGGGACGTTTTTATGAATGAGCAGGTGACCCACAGAAACATCTTTTAAGTTGCAGGTTAATGAACTATTCATTTACCTAATAATTACATATAATGAGGTATTTTTTTCTCCTAATAGTATTTTAACTGATATGTCATTGTCAGAGATCTATTTTGCAAAGCAGTTCTGTAGTATACATTGTTACTGCTGATATAGGTGAAGACAATTTTAAAGTGGACTACTTGAAGCACTGGCACAGATGGCACAGAACTTTACTCTGTGTTAGAATTGACTGCAGCTAAAACCACTTCAAAACTCAAATTTTGAGTGTTTGGCGTGATGGCATGCTCTGTTGTGCAAAAAGAAAGTATGGAAAATATGTCAAACCTATGCTTCTCTGACTTCTCTTCCTTTACATGGGTTTCTCTTGTGCAGCACATGTAAATATAACAACAACATTGTGAGAAGTACTGAATGTGAATCCTTGCCACTGACTGGAATCTGACTATCATCTAGAAAGTGAGTTCTGGAATGCTCTGGCACTCTCTCACATGCCGACGATGTAAAATCACCTATTAGCAAACACCAGATCCCACAAACAATGCAGATCCCTTGAACAATGGCCTCTGTTTGCTACTGTGCCAATATTACAATAAATATCTTTAAAGCTCCAAAGGCTGCTGCTTATTTTTATACTTTTACCCCCTTTGTCCAGATACACCTTTGTAAAATATGACAAAATATGGCAAATTTATTATAGTAGCATGAACCTAAATGAATGTGAATACAGTAATATAGTTTGCTAATGAAAAGACTTTGAGAACAAAGACTAAAGATGGATCTGGCTGTTGGTTCACTGTATTTCACCCTCGGCGACGTTTATCGAAAAAGACAGTTGTTTTTGAAGCATGGCAAGTTATTAAATTTTGATGAAAGTTTTTCCTCTCCTGAATAACATGGCTTGACGAATCACGCACAGCTTGTATTAGGGAAATAAATTGGGCTGATTCATAGTTTATATTGAATTCAGGCTCACTGAACTATAAAAGAAGCTCTGAGCAACACTTTCTCCTCTGGCTGATCCTCATATTCATGGATGTCAGCAATGCGTTTGCTGGGTTGGGCTCTAAATCACTGTGTCATACTCTTGTAATAAAGCCAGCACAAGACAAAAGTCTTTTTCAGAGCATCCCGACTCGATGCACGGCCTGATCTGAGCTTATGGAGAGAAAAACGGGGATGTGTGAAAGCATGCTGGTTCAACAGTTGCCAAGCTATTGCCCTGACAACAGTGGTTACAGTGTGGTACTTTAGAGACAAGATGGTTGCTATGATACAGGATGCACCTATGGCTCGTGGGTAATCATCTTTATTTTTGTAACCCTGATGTGAGGTCACAGAATTGAATTTACTTTGGCTCAAGTCAAGCTATTTTTCCTCCTGACCTGGAGTGGTGGCTTCTCCATTGCCATTGACTACAGGGCTCTCTTCCTCTTCCTCCTCAGGCGGTTCGATGCCAGCCTTCTCCATGTTGCTGACGGACTTGTTTCGTCTGCGTTTGCCCTGTGATGATGGTGTAGCGCCAGGCAGAAGCTGATCTGCTACATTCAGCAGCTGTTGGCTGGGCTCCGCAGGGGGTTTTGGGGTCCCGTAATAGTTCTCTGAAAACAATCAACACACATTTATACTTCAGAAAAGTTTCAAATGATATTTTAGTCACTGCAAGACTACATTCTTGCTCATCCACTCTCATTTGCAGACTTCTGACACCATTCATGAAGTTTTTCAATCAGTACAACAGCTGTTCAAATGACACTACCGTTTTTTGACAGCAGGGGGACCCCAGAGCAGAAATTCCAATACATAGTGTTGCTTTTAACAAACTGCAAATCTAAAAAAAAATTTCATGCATGTGCTGAATGTTTAAAGCCCTGAAGATGTCCCTGTCAGAACTTTTACCTTTGTTGTATTATTTATCTTTGCCTTTGACAAAACCCTGCCAGTATTTGCTTTATATCACTGAATTCTTATTTTCTCACACAGTCGATATCCTGTTTCAGCAAAAGTGCACTGAAGCAAACCCTGACACCTGTACAAGAGCTGACACAAACTGTTAACAGACTCAGAGAAAGTATAGTGCCTCCCTTGAGAGGAGACACTGACCGTCTGCCCAACGAAGTGCTGGCATCAGACAGAATGAATGTACAGTTCTGCAGATCACCTATGAACATCATAATATCACCATTTCATGTTGAGGGAGACATTTTATTGAATTGAAAAATGTTTTTTTTTGGTTCCAGTGACCAAAATTAAGAACAATCTGGTGTATAGTATGGGTCGAGGAATATGTGATCAAATACTATAATCTCAAATCAATCACAGCCATTGACTGGTTGGCTTACTGGTTGAATGATTTATTCCCAGTCCATGTCCCATTCCATTTACTCCCTGTTCATGACATCCCAAGTCCTTGACCTTGACATACTATACTAACTGGGGGAAAAAACAACAACAATGTATATAGGAATAATATAAAAATATAATATAATAAAAATAATATATTTAAATAATTAGTCTATCTTTTTATTTTTTATTGAAAAAGTGTATCTTCACATTAGAAAAAAATGAAATTTATTTAACAAGAAGGAGCTGATGTGTTGCTAAAAAAATGCTCTTCTATCTCTACAGTAGAGTATAGATTAAGATGGACTGCGAGAGGAGAAAGAGTGGAGGCGATAGATATTTATTCAAGGGATGACGTGCTGGACTTTTGAAGTGAGGGAAGGCTAAGCTCACAAGAGTCCAGGGAATCAGATTCCCTTTAGGCTGTTTTCATTTCATGCTGTGGATTAGGCCACTTTCCTCATCTCTCCTCTCTCAAAACAGGCTATTAAAAACATATTTAATGAGTAAATACTGGTCTTATGAATTACACACTTTAGTTCAGTATCAAAGTTGCAGCAGCATGGCCATAAAATGACAGCTGGTTCACCCAAGGGATTTTAATACGAGAACGCTTATGGCGTTCAAGATTATTTAACCTCTTCAACAACAATCATTTTTTCATATGCTTGTGTACTACAACATCTCTGATTCACTAACAGCTAGACCGAGATAGATTTTTGATCGTCTTCTCTCATGCCAGGTAAGTATGATGTGTTCTGCGTCCAAGCAACCTCCTGATTGGTTATTGAAGCCATTGCTTACATTTCCTCTGTGCATTCCTAGTCAACCTGTGGTCAACACTTTCTCTACTTAAGAGAGAGCACCCCCTGGCTGTTAACCTGGAAAAATTCCTAAACAAGCTGCATCACAACATTAAATGTTCAAAATATGAAAAAATTAGAAGCTCACAGTCTGGAAAATATTATAAATCCTAATTAGGAGACACAGTGTGTGTATTAACTCATCTCATATAAACAGAATCTTTGCCAAAGATATTTTTAATCTAACAGAAAAAAATATGTTTTTATTAAAAAAATTTCAGCAAAACCCCCTTTTTCTGATTTTCAGTTTATGACCCATATGTTAAATAAAATCACTAGAACTCTCATTCACTTACACTACAAGTGAAAGTTTTACCTGATATTGTTTGTATAGAAATAGAGTGAAGCCATGTAGCGAGATACTGATATGTATTATGTATTTTGGTCACAATCTGTCGCTGATTTTCGAAACTTATTTACAGACATATTTATAAAGTTGACTCAATGGAGAGCTTTGTTTTCAATAACTATATTAGACAATGTCTCCAGCACACCAAATGTAGCTTCAAATGTGCTTTTCCATCTCAAATTCCCGTACCTTCATAAGTTCCACTTTCCAACAAAGCACCACTTCTTTCTAGTTCCACAAAGTGCTCGACGGTCACAAAATTATAGTCAACGCCAGGAACTTCTCCTTCCCTGGGCTGTCGAGTCGTACCTGGAGCCAGAGAGAGGAAGAGAAAAGGGGCATCAGTGGTTAGCTGCGCTTTTTACATGGAAAAGTCTATATGTGCATCATCCTCTCCAATCATGTTTAAACTGTAAATGTAAAGAAATTCTTCAGATTCAGGAAAATAAAAAAATATGGTAAATTAAAAAAAGAAAATTAATAAATGTTATATTTCACAATTCATGAAAGACTAAAAACACACTTCAAATAAAATCTTCAATAATAAAGTAGCTCATCTTCAAGCTGGTCATAAAAAGTCCTCCAGTGCTAAGTTTATTGGTGCAGTATGCTTAATAAAATATTTAACAACAACAATAATCAACAACAACCTAAAAATCCATCTTCCTAGTAGAGCAAATTTATAGCAGGGTGCTAAATTTCTATTTAACCACCTTCAAAACACGGTTTTCAAGCCACCTAGTAAGACATGAACACAGACCACCCCTTAGTGAGATAACAAAGAGAACGATTGAAAGTGTGTATACAAGTAGCAAGAGGGTTAGAGCAATAAACCGAGGTGTTAATGTATTCCTGTGTTCTGGATTGTGCAGAGCTGTAATTAGCCAGCGAGGAGCTCCTGAGTTTGTGCTAATTGCTGTGAATGGAGCCAACACGGGTATTTCCAAACTCCACTCAGTGTGGAGGAGCCACAACTAAACGCTTGGGAAGCTCCAGAGTCACTGACAGGATGCTCATGTTTTTTCCTCAACTAAACTTAAAATATGTTTATTATTCATTATATCATCGCATATAACATCGAATATATAATTTCTTGCAGCAAAATATATGGTATACAGAGGTAATAAAACGTTTTTTGAACCTACGACTAATCCAGGAGTGAGCAAACCGATTGCACCAGGGCCTCAAAACCTGGTTATCAAGACATACTTTTGATCCGCTATGTGAACTACTAACATTCCTTAAAATTACCAATCAACACGGACTGACTTAAAAGCTAGGGAAACACTAAAAAAAGCATCCTCTTTCACATGCATCAGGCCATCACAAGTGTTTAAAACTCACATCAACTCTCATCTTAAATCAGTCAATAGCCACACAATGACACCAAACCCTGGAGCTTGGGATCTTTCAGTCGTTCAGAGTTATGATAGGCCCATTAATGACAGGTCACAAATGTAATGTTTCCAGCTTGCGGTCGAGCCCTGACAGATGCCTCATCAAGACAACGAGAAATCTTCCCAATCTCAGTATCTACCCAAGCATGTAATATCATAATGAAAAGAAAATGAATCCAGCGTGGCCAGTAAATCACTTGCCATTATCACCCCATAGCTCAATTTGTTGATAAATCATACTTTAAATGAGAAAAAGCAAATGAATGGAAGATGGATCGATTCCCACACCAGTGACTTCTTCAGTAGAAACGCTACAGATAGATTTGGCTGATCATTTACAGACCTTGCAAACTCAACCTGGAAACTAACTTTTCCAAAATCTGTACAGACTGGCAAACATGGTTATTGAATATTTTATGTGGCTAGGAAAGATGCAAATAAAGGACATAACAATGATAAAATCTCATTCGTGACAATAACATACAACTCAATTAATACTTCTAGTAAGAATAATACACATTTAAAAAAACAAAAACAAAATAGCAACGTTTCGGGTTAGCTACAATTTTTACACCATAATGACATTCTTTGCTGGGTTATGTGTGTTATCTTTTAAAAGTTTCAAAAAGCTTTTTTTTTTGTTAAAGTTCTAATTTCAAGCATGAATTCTACATAAAAAAACATCAGGCCGTAACTGACATAAAATGAAATTGTAGTCAAGATAGTTTACACAAAATATTATTGAATTCAATGCTTCTGCAAGGATTGTCGGTTGCATTAAAGAGCTCTTATAATGCCCTTTTATATAAAGTAATATCATAAATGGCATGTTGTGACCCTCATGGACACGTCAAGATAAGTTTCAATTGAAAACACATCCAGATCATGTTTCAAAAAGCGTTTTTTTGCTTTCTGCTGAAACTTCTTTCCGGATATAATATAAAAAATTTTTGAGAGTTGTCTGCTAGTTTTCCACATGTTTTTAACACATTATATGTTGCACCTATCAATCATTAACCATGGGCACATATTTTTATAAATAAAAAAACTATTTCAGTTGCAATCCCATTCATCAATTCACACAGTTCCAATGTATAGAAGAGTCTAATCTGGCTATCAGGGGGATGTGATAAACATTTAGTAGCCTGCTATCATAAACACTTGAAAGCACAGGACAGATGGGTGAAATTTAAACAAAATCCCTGAATTACATTCTCAGAGGAAACTTTAAACATTTCCTTCTTTCACAAAAATCTTTTTGAAACATGTTGAAAGTACTTTTTATAAACATACATCTTTGAGATCTATTGAAGTAACTTTAATGTAAGGTTAAATTTCACTAAACATATGCATTGGTTGAACGGAATCTCATTTGGGGGAAAAAATCACATTTTAAAAAGCAGCAAAAGGTCTCAATAAGACACTGTTTTATGTTACCTTGAAAGGATTTGCTCCTGTTAAAAGATCTTATTACAGGTTTATAGATGTGTCTGTATATAATTATCTGTAAATTTGAAAGTAGAGCTTTGATACTAGACAGTTTTTAGATATGCTCTTTTTCTGATAGAGGCAAGTTCTCTGGAGAGGGAGGATTGGCCTAGATGTGTAAATCAGATTCCATAAAACCAGTTTCAAGGGTTAGTTATATTGAAATTATGCCAGTTTTGGCCTTCTGTTAACGGTCCTATTTGCGAAGGCAATGCATTGAAAAATAATCAACATGCTCAATGTAACATACAAAGACATGCAAAGCGCATATCTTTAATTACACCCATGTTACAATATCATTGATTCATCTTTTCTTGAGCATCTAGTGATGATCCGTTTAACTAAATAACTTTTATCTGGGCCTTGAATGGTTTTTGGAAGGAACATTTTGTAATAATACAAAATTAACCTTTAACAACAATCTTAAAGTTTATCTTAAAATTATCAATCAAGTAAGCAGGGTTTTTTTTCACAAGTGTTCCAATATGGTCTCAGCAGTTGTATGTTAACAGTTCCTTTATGTTGAACAATCTAATTACCTTTTTGCTCAATATTGTCTGCTTTTAAACGACACAGATTCCGCATGTAGATATAGCTACTCTCCTTTATAAAGAAGAAAAGCACATGAACCAACAGTACCGTAGCATGTTTTCTCCATGTTTGCTCAAGAAAGAAAACAACCATGAAGGAGTCAGCCTTTTGGTTTTCAGTGAAAATCATGTGTGGGCTTTATTCTGAGTTGTTTATGTAGCAAACACCATATGAGCTCACTTCACTGAGTGTAAAAATCTACTGCTGTTAAAGTATCTCACATATAATTGTCAGGGTGTCTGCACTTCATTTTAGATTTTTCTGGAGATTGGTAACAAAGCCTTGAGAGTTCCTCACAAGTTTGTGTCCTTCTTTGTGTTACGTTGTGATCACAGGTTTAGTCTGCCTCTATGTGTGGCCCACTATTCTGCTTTTGTATTCTTTACTTTCACCAGTCATGTGACTGCTGTTGGATTGCAAGACTAGCAGCTGTCATATTGTGTCACATATGTTTTTGCTTGGAGCATAAGGCAGCATTGCACCATGTGCTATTGTCTTGTGTCTCCCAAGTATTTTGTTACCTTGTTTTTTTGTCAATTCCATGCCCTATGCAAGTTGAAATTAATTTTAAGTTACAATATGTTTCAGGACCTTGTTGGCCCATTGCCTATTGTATAGGCCTATTGTTTATATTGTCCATTCTGCGTGCTTAGTGTCAGTTGCTGTGAACCTGAATTGTGAATAGTTTTTCCACATTCTGGGCCATTTATGTTTTCCTTTCATCGAAATGTATTTGTAGCTTATTAATAAAGACACTCATGTCATAGTCTATTTGGAATTCATCCAAACACACTATTAATGTTTAGTGGATTTAAATAAATTTACTTAATGGAAGACAAAAGAAATGTAATATGCCACTGTGGTGTACTTTTATTAATTTAATATCTGTGAGTATTTCTCTCAGTAACTCTCTGTAAAAAGCCCTTCCACACAGTGATGTGCGTTGTACTTTTTAAGCTTTGGCAAATTTTATGACACTCTTTTACATCATTTAATTTTTGAAACAACAAAGTCAAAGAAGAAAAATGCCATAAAATAACAAGGTATGCTATAGTTCTATGTGTCGAAAAAGATAATGATAAATCACAGATCTTTCTTCAAGTATGCGTTTCATAACATAAAATTGTAACTAGGCTGAAATCAACAAGAGGACACAAACAGAATGCTTGATGCAGAAGCCTATGCACAAATATGCAAGCGATAAGATCATGGCAAAAGTAAAAATACTTTATAATAAGACTTCTGGATTGTCCTCTGTTGTCTTGTAATTATCCTTCTCTGATTAAAGTTAATGACTGTTGGTGTTAGTGGGCAACCAACCATCAGAGAAGCTTGTTCTTCGTAAAAGCTGGTATAGCATCTGCTTCTGTGCACACTTCTGTTCTCTGTTTCATTACTACAACATGAATCACTTTAGCAAACCAGATGATTACGAGTGCACTAACCTAACCCAAAAAAGCTTCTGGATATTTCTAAAGCTTGCAATATGGAGTCTGTCTAGTTTCCTTTAACTTATTTCCTTTGTTTCTGGTCTCGCTGGGAGAGTTACTACATCTCATTGTGATGTGACAGGAGATAAAGAAAGACTTCAGGCAACTTGTGTCTGGCTTCTCAAGTTTTCAGCACTTGGAGTGCAGAACACATCAGAATATGAGTAGTGATAAGCAAAGATGTTGACCTACTTCTTCTGCCTCCTGTTATTAATATAAGAAGAATAAACTTTGCTTGTTAAATGCTGATTCATTTTATTGTCAGCAGTTAACAAGTTTTTTTTTCTTTTTTTTGTATGTAAAGATAATTTCACGATTTTAAGTACCACTAAAAGTAAGTCAGAGAGGCGGTCTGTAATAATGCTTTTGTATCAGGTGTTTGCATATTAAAGATCATTCTCACGTTAACATAATTAAAAATTGTTGATGCATATTGAGAGAAAAAAATGGTTTTGAGCACAGAGGGATGCTTTACCTTTGAGTGATTAGCATTACTTAGCATTGCTACTGGCCACTTATTTTGGACAAACATAATATACTATTAAAATGTTAAAGAATTTGAGAATTTTATTGGTAAAGATTGCATGAAAATGTATTCAACTTACAGTATGATCTGAGTTAGGTCTCTGTTTGTGTTATATCTGAACGGTCTTTAAATAGCACTCTAATTCACTCAACCGTAGTGTTACAGTCAAAAAATATGCAACCTCAGTGTATTGCTGTCTGTACTGAGAGTTGATTGCAAAGAAACTCAGTATACTTTGGAAACTTTGCTTGAGCAACCTGTCATTTAGAGCGATGCTAATCTTGTTCCGATCAGCAAAGGCAATGTTTACACAGCACTGCCACTCTTCTTGTCCCATTTCAGACTGTAATCCTTCTGTTATCACTGCTAGAGGTCGAGTCAGCAAAGTCCATTGTACCCTAACAAACCTGACCATTAGTCAATTAGGAAATGGCAAAGACTTTCTAATTCTCTGGATGAGGGTGGATTAGGTCTGGACACAGAAATAAAGGCACACGGTGCCTATATGGTACCTGATGTGCTTGTAAATATATAAAAATGTATAATAATCGAAGGAAAACTTTAAAGAAAAAAAGGACTCAAAAGCTATTTTCAATAAGATTGGGCCTACTTTTGATCCAGGAGGTACACCGGTTCATTCAGGGCTGAAAAAAGTAAACAAGGCTTCACAAAGTCTAATAAGTTCAATGACGTGGATGCCATCTCCTTCATAGCGATTGATGGTTGACATGAAGTATTGAATTCTGATCTAATTTGGCTAAGAGTTCTGCTGCCATTCATGAGATAACATTCTCAGCTACTCTTCCAAGAAAATTTTGCACACATCTGCACAGAATTCTTTTCTAAAGCCAGAGATGAAAGGAAAAGCAAAAAGATAATATGAAAACATTTTGAGCGAGAAGGTAAATGTACTTTAATTGTGCATCCCATTTAAATCAGCAAAGACAATTTTCTAATGGTGATTTACTTCAAAGCCCTGAATGAGCAACTGAAAAGATTTTTTATTTCAAATGCCAAAAAAGACTTTTTTGAAGAATAGAGGAGCCATATTAAGGATTTTTGAAAAGTTTATGTTTGTAATGTGAAAGTGCTCTAGTTATAGGCTCTAAAAAGCATTCATTTAAACAAATCACAATTCAAACTGCAGTGGCTACAAGCACACATGCCCAAAATATTTAAATCTCTCATTAGATTTTGGTCGCATCATGTTGGAAGACAGCTAAAGTCAAATGAGTTGCATCTGCGCTTAGTCAAGTGAGTAGTTCTTGTGTTTTTGATTGCTGCAGTGTTGCAGTGTTTTGCTCTGTGGACCATCTTTGATTATTCTACACATGCTGAATGCAATGTGTAATCAAATCACCACAAATAGTGTCAATAAAGTAAGGGGTTTGATCCCTGACGGCCAGGCTAATTGAGACTAAAATTTTAATTATATTAAAGACCATAAAAACAATTTGAAGATGGTTTACTGAACTCTAAAACAGATTATTTTGTTAGGTTAGCATTGGTGTAATATAATAATATAATTTGTAACACTATTTGCTATGATAAGAAACAGAGCAGTGGAAAAAAAAAAGAGAAAAGGATGCATTCCAACCTGCTCCAAGTCCTGAACATACAGAAAGGTATTCAATCTCTAGATGTGACAATCAGAGCGGAACCCGAAGGACCAGGTTTTCAATGAGGGAACAGCATGCACCTGATTCCAATGCTTAAGAAGAGATATGCCCATGGGTGGCAAAGATGATGAAAGACGGTGTGTCAACTGCACCCTGTTTTGATCATGGGTTGTTCCCTCTAGAAGAGGATGTAGGAGGAAGAGGACTGACTCTCTTAAACTAACAAGTACCAGGAACACAGATCATGCAGACCACCCGCATACAGAATAGCACTTAACATTCTCTATAGCTCTCACCTCACCCTGACTCATGAGGTTCAACTATTTAATTGTAATAATTAACTGTCCCCGTAATTAGTGAAATCTTTACGACTACCAGGTGAATCACTTTCATACGTCATTGTCTGCTTAATAAGTTTATCTTTAAAACTACTTGAGATTCTGCCAAATACATTGGGGTTGAGAATTCCCAAAGCTTTATAGATTTTAAAGTAGTTTTTGCTATGGCCTGAGGAGACTCTTGAAACAGGGATGCAATCCCCTCAGTGGGTTAGTTAGCGGATCTCTAAATATGCTTACAAATCAAACCGGTTTAAGACACTAGGGGATCCCTGTGTTTTTTCGCTGTGTATAAATCAAAGCTAAACAAAATTAACTAAACAAATGCTCATATGAAAATCTCTGCTTGATCAGTGTTTACAGATCTTGATTGATTGATTGATTGATTTATTTGATCCACCAGCATTACTTAGATCTTAGAATCCATGCTTTAATACACCTAAAACGAGCTTTGCAGTTGATATATTCCTTAAAAACACCCCTGTAGCTCCTTTGACACAGATGCAACACATCTTTGTGCAATCTGGTGACTGGTGGGGCATGTTTTCTCCAATCGTACGTTTGATCTCTGATGTTTGATAGCCCTGCTTCCTTGTTTATCTTTCTGGATGTTGAGAAATCAAGCTTTTGCATTCCTCCAGCTTCAGATGCATGCAGGGATCTGAGCATATACTCATGGCTTAGAATGAAAACTAAGCAAACCAAAGTGCTTTGACAGCTAACACATTCTGATATAATCGGAGAAGTAACCTTAACAATCTGTTTGACACCTTTTCTTTAATTTGCCTCAGGGGAAAGCAAGAAAGTGCATGGGTAATCCAAGAAGGGTCTACCTGTTCCTAACTTCATTTTTTTTTTTAAAAGTCATTTTTTTAATGATTATCACCTATTAAACTAGGTGATATAAATATATGGTAAAAATATTGTATTCAATTTACCCTTAAAAACAGACATTGATCTTTTTTTGTTTGTTTTAAAATTGGCGAATTGTTAAAAATGTATTTGTCAAATACAGTAAATAAAGATTATATAGAATATGCTTTTTTTTATCCATACTCAGTTTCATTTAGAAGTATATTGTACAAAAGCTGTGCTATATGTATGTATGTATGTAAGTATCTAACATATGCATGTACATTAGATTATCACCAAGTACATATGTTTTTGTCACCAATTCTGATGTTTATTTTGGTTACTTTTGTTAAGACCATACACAATTGTGTACGATACATTTACATTTATGCATTTGGCAGATCCTTTTGTCCAAAGCTACTTACAGTAAATGTACATCTAGCATTTTATACTGTAGTGTTCAGTTTTTTTTAACAACTTGTGATCAAAAAAACAGACAACAACTTCCACAGAGTGGCACAAATCCATTCCAACCAATTACAGCACAGCATTCATAAACAACATGCTGTTCTAGTATGGAACTGGCAAAATATCAGGTGTGTATAAATTAGATGATATTAAAGAGTGTTATTATACAACAATAATTTCAGTTTTCTGTTCAATAAAACCTTCTCAGCAAATAAGAATTTACCAAAAGTTACACAACCAAATAAAAAGTTTAAGGAGTCCAAATAAAAAAGAGGCAGTATGAGTATTATGTGAACCCGAGAGAGGAATGATCTGTGTGTGTCATTCCCTCTGAGCGCAATGTCTCTTGCCTTTAAAATGCTTTGGTTTCAGGATAATTCTAATAAAATATTTTTGAGAGATAGAGGCTGAAATATTTAAGCCTTGACAAATTTTTATGTTTTTAAACATGGGCAGCAACACAGACATTTTATTTTATTAGTGATAAATTAACTAATCAATCACAAGTACAAGCATAACAAAACCATAGAACATGACATTTTTAGATATTAATATTGTTTTTTGTCGGTTGAAGACTGTAACCTGAACCATTTCAGTTATTTTCAACAAGGAAAATGTCAACAAAATTTGCTTTGCAGCATTCTTATGATTGTCTTGAAATGGGCTGACAATGCTAGGCATCTGTTAATAAGCATGATTAACAATGGTTTGCTATCAAATTAGCGAGTGTTTTTGCAAATATTTTAAAACAGCATTGGAACGGAGAGGGAGAGGTATGAGTATAGGTTATCACATGTCAAAATGGACCAGTGTCATGTGGGATCCCACAAGGCTCAATTCTTGCACCCCTTTTGTTCAGCTTGAAATTCTATCACTGGTTCAAATAATGAGAAGATACCAGATTGCCTATCATAGTTATCCTGATGACACTCAGATTTACTCACCCCTGTCTCCTAATGACTGGGAATGCAAGCCCAGCTCTCTGGGAAGTAATTAACTCACAGCTAACCATAACCCTTTTTCCTGATATTTCCAAGTCTGAGGTGATGTGACACTCTCTAATTCTTAGCCTTAATCCTTAGTCAGAAAATCAAGTGGAACAATCATGCACTGTTTAGTTGTTGATAAAAGGGATCACAGGGTCAGAAAAGCTGAGAAAAAACAATGCAAAGTATTGTAAACACATGATAGAAAGGTCAATTATATCCTCAAAAGAACAAAATGATTCAACCATTGACCTCTTTTATTCAAAGTGAAGAATCAAGAGTTTCTGTATCACTGAGCATCCTGGACATTACGGTGTCTGAGCATCTCAGGGAATTATTAGCACGTATGAGTCAGCATGTCTTTAATAAGCCACAGAAGGAGGTTCATGTTATAATCAGAGGAGAGGGGTTTGCTTGCAGCATGTGCTTATGTGCTTTTACAAACAAAGACTTCATTGTCTCTCCCTTTTATTCATTGTCATTTCCTCCCGTTTCTGTTAACAGCATAACCAATTAATTTAAAGGCCTCAAACCCTGCAGTCACATCCTCTCCTGAGATAATGGGAGGAGAAGAGGTCAGAGAGAAGAAACATGAGAGTGTGTGTGCATTCATGTGCGTGTGAGAGAGAGAGACAGACAGAAAAAGAGAGAGAGTCGTCAATTATAAATTCCTCAACATATGGAGTAAACAAATTGTAGGGGATAATTATGCAAATGAGAGCCAATTATACATATAGAAACTGTGCAGAAATAACAATGTCTTGCCAGTTTAGTATTTGTTTTTTGATGGACTTTATAATCTAAAAACAAAGAAGATAAAGCTTTGTGTTTGAGAAAAATTTAATCAACGCATATTAAACAATTCTTTGCAATAAATAAAACAATAAAAGGTGTGAAAAGTATTTGAGAAAACATTACTGTGGATACATTCCTGCAGTCCTTAAAGTCTGCAAAAGCCTTCTGAAAGAACAGAATTATCCACATAATTGTGTGAACTATATGAACTAAATGCTTAGCTGTAAGTCTAAGGATTAGATGTACTAACTTTCATTGAGTCTGAAAACTTCCATATTATTGCCTTGACAAGAAAACATCTCAAGAGAACTTTAGAGTTTGTGTTAAATGTCAAAGACAGCCAGGGAAGATATCAAGCAGTATCACAAGAACTTTCACAAGCAAGTTGACGCATCAAAACATGAAAATGCCTAATCCCCTCACTGCCCAACCAATGACAAACAACACAGTTTTCCTCCAAAATATGAAACATCACGAAAAAACGTCTGCTTGATCCAAGTTTGTACAAAAACTATAAATAATAAAAAATGTTAAGATGAATAATTCACAGTTTTGCCTCCTTCTGGCGCTCAGCTTCTTGCTGCAGGCACAGACTGTGCTCTGAGAAAACTGTTCCCGATTCACATAAGATAAAGATTTAGAGACGGTGTTGATATTAATACTAATGCAACGTAAATGCATGTGTGCAAAGAAGAGGATATGGTGCCATGAGCTGTCTGACTGCTGGGCAAAGATTCCCACTTGAATTTGAACAACTTCGGAGTCCAGACAGGGAGAATCAATGGCAGCGTTTTCAACGTTTACCAGTATGTGAACACAAACAGGTAAAAACAAAAATCAAGGCCATAAACCAAAAGAGAAAGGTCCAAAAAGCAAGGAACGAACAAAAACATTAACTTCTAACTGTGTAATTGTCTCATTTGTCCACTACATTTTTGCCACCTCTTGTAACAAATTTCAGTTTTTTCTTTAAAAGAACAACAATCAAAAGAAGACTGCGCTGATCTGAAGTTCAGGGATAACTACGACACAATAGCAAACTTTAAGCTTTTTTATTTCCGTAAGCAGTTTCCTCAGTTCAACACAAAGTTACTTTGAAAAATGATGTCAAATTGATATATCTCTTAAATTTTTATGAGCATTAAACATTGACTTGATGTGTTTTTGCTCCACCCATTTACACTTTAACAACTAAATAGCTTAATGGACAAACCAAGAACATTTTGAATAAATTGTGATTAATCATGATAAATGTTTGGAGGACTATGTGATAAATAAATGCTTTTAATCAAACCAGATGATTACTTAAAACATACATTTTAGTTATTTTACCCACTTTCCAGTGTAAATTCGTCCTCTTCCTTTAAAGAGAAAAATAGGATTTCTTTTAGTGACCGGCCCCTACTACCAGGAAGTAGGAAGAAACACAAAAACATGTACATGAATAACTTAAACAAATGTTCTCTTCACCCAGAATATAAGCTAAACATCTAATCCACCAGTCATATTGAAATTTGCACCTTTCATGTTACTAAATATATATATATATATATATATATATATATATATATATATATATATATATATATATATATATATATATATATATATATATATATATATATATATATATATATATATATATATATATATATATATATTTATATATAGTAGAATTTTAATATTCATGAGACATGATTTATGAACACAATCGCAAACAGCAATTTATTAGTTGTTCCAAACATGAATTAAGCTCATACCTTGATATCAATGAAGAATGTGATCACATTGCAAGCTAGTGTAGTTAGAGAGAGAGAGAGAGAGAGAAGCCCCTAAAGCCTTGAGAGTCCCTTCAGTATAAATCCGCCTCTCTACATCACTTCCTGTTTCCTCCCAAATATACATACAAATACAATGTTCTTTGAGAATTACTTAAAATGATTAAATATTCTATTACATATATATATATATATATATATATATATATATATATATATATATATATATATATATATATATATATATATATATATATATATATATATATATATATCCTATTTAAAACATGATGATACAGATAATAATTATTTTAGTTTTACACATTTATGTTTCTATATTGGGGAACTCAGACTGCATCAATGGTAAGGATATGTGACTGAATAAATTCCACGATCTATGCTAATTTATGCTAAAAGTGTTAGCCCTTGACTGTATATAACACTACTATTTTGAGTGTAATACAACATTCTCCTCCTTAGAGTTGTCATGAAGGTTAATTTAATCTTCGAAAATTGTGATGGAGTCAGTGGTATAAATGTGTTATTTTAGGGTATTTTTAACATAGCCATCAATGTGAACCTGCTCACAGCTGGAGTCAGCCTCAAGTGGTCAGAAGGTAGACTGCAGTTCAGCCACTTCCTAATAAACATCGAGAGGCATAGCTGGAGATTGGTCTACGGAGCTAGCATCAAAACCAGAAAATGGCCCAACAGCTGCTGCAAGATATCTTGGCAATGACATGATCTAACATGTTTTATTTATTTAACTTTAATTATGTATTGATTACCAAATATTTCAACACAACTCCAGAACATTCTTATCTCAAAGGTTATTGAAGATCTGTACACATCAGTATGACATACGCACAAGATGTTGCATGTGTGTCATCACCACCACGCCAAACACATGTTGTATAACACTGATAACAGGAGTGCACATATATTCCATCTTTTTATTACCAAGGATGTGAGCAAAATTGGTCAGTCTGGCACTGTTTCACAATGTTGTTTCTTTCCAAATGCTCACCAAAAATAAACCAGAAAGTCTGTTGAAGTCTACCTCTCGGTTTAATTTTCACCCACAGTAAAACGTAATGGAGAGAGTTGTAAAATGAATTGAACTAAAAATGTTGGAAGTACAGTCTTAACCGCTGAAGGTGGACATGCTGATTGTTAAACCAGAAAACACTCAAATGGTCCCCAAAATATCATCAAACCACACTTTATATTATCTAAAATATAATATCTATATCCACTATACTCCCATCTCTCTATAGACTCAACCTTCGCCCACCGCAGACTGCCAACTCAACATAAAAACTAATTGGATCTCACTAAAGGTGTCTGCCATGACTGCTTTCACCAATGCGATTTAGGTTTTTCTCTTTCTCTCTATACCACTCTGTGTTTAATGGCAGGAAGCCAGAGAGATAGCGTGATACTCAAGCTTTCCAGTTCAACTAATCCAATTTCACCCACAGACAAATCATCTCTGGCCATACACTACTTTTAACAGGGATCTTTTAGGGACCCATAAAAGCCATCACTACTGCCGAATATCACTTTTACAGTGATTCCATCTCATACTGTCACCTTCCCCTCGGCAAAATCAAGGAGGTACAGCATATGGGTAAAAGAAAGTGACATCTGGAAGAAGCATTTTAGCATAAAATAATTTTCTGGACCAATGACAGGTAATGGCTCCGCTTCGAACCAAATGAGCCCTTCATAGATAGCATTTTGAGCCCCGTGTTTGGGCTTGCAGACTTGTTAGGACCTACTTTAAGACAGGGGGCATGGCAAATTTCAAACCGGTGTTAAACATCACAAATAGTTTGAGTAAAGTGAATTACCCAATGTGTGAGTTAGGGTTCTGATTCTGTTTAAACAATCTGCTATTTCTTGTTTAGACAATTAAAAATACACCAGTATGCATGAGTACAGAAGTTGTATCTAGAGGTGACATCATACTGTGCATAGTAGTAGGCAATTAAGAATTTTACAGCCAATAGAAAACATGATTATAGACTTTCCCTGGAGATGCCGGAAGAGAGGATTAAAGCTGTGTAAGTGGGTAACTCTATTATACGTCTTTATGTTTTCATAGTAACCAGAATACACAATGTTCATTCAGAATACAAATGCCTCATTTTAATGACTTTTCTCTAGAAATAAACGATTCCGAAGATTATCTTTGTCTGGATAATTTTACATTTTTTTTTTTGTTTGTTTTGTTTAATATTTGCAACTACCGCCGATAACACCACATTTGTACAAAAAGATGAATAAAACCAGGAAATGGTATAGTTTGAGTTTCACTCAACAGTCCCTTTATGTTGTAGTTAAGTAAGATGCTTCCTGAAATGAACTGTTGATCTAGACATCAAGGTAGTGGCTTAGAGTTGGGAATTGAGCCAAGTGATTTGCGTCTATAAAGTGTGCATATCACCATGTGAAAGTGCTGACTTTTTATAGACCAATAAAATGCTACAGCACATTAACCTCTCAATAAAACAGCACATTTTAAACCATAGACAATATACTAAAATTATAAAACATCTTCTCATTGCACATTATCATGTGCCTTAAGATCTGGTTGTGTAACTTTGTTCTGAGATCTTCTTCTTCAAAAAAGAAATGTATAGTCCCTTATGCTTGTTAATTTACACAAAATTCAATGGAAATAAGTTTTTAATTATATTTGTATTTAAAAACATGACAAAAGTACACTTAATTTGAATACATGTAGAAAATGTTTACTGAAAAAAGAATAAATTGAACATTTTTGTCAGAAATTCATGAGCACATCATTAATGAATATGTATCAACAAATATTAACAATTATAATATCTAATTAATATGTTTTAAAATAATAACACATTTAAAAAATAATTGCATGACACAATTCAAAATGTATTTAAATTGTAAACATTTTGGCTAATGGATAATGAAAATCTAAATGAATGCAACTTCATATTTGTTTTTTTATGTATCTGTTCACATACAATTGAGAGATAACAAATTATTTTATTTTCAATCATTTTCAAATAAAATCATTCAGATGGAATTTGGCAGCTATACATTTCTTTGCAAAGATGAATGGAAATCAATCTCACTTAGTAATGCATGGCTCTTCGTGTCACTGAGTAAATGCTGCAAGGATGGATGGACAGGAGAAAATATTAAAGACTGATGCAATAAAACAATATCCTGGTTAATGGAAATGTGTGTATACTATTGATTTACACACAAGAATAATGCAAAGAAATTGAGATAAAACTAAGACAGGCCAACACTGTCAAAATCATATGTTAGTTCATCACAAGTAATCCTACAGTTTAAGGTCTACAAATGTCTGATATTTTGAGAGTGAGTAGGGATAAGGTTTATATTTATTTATATACATAATAATTTATATGAATAGATCCTGAATAAATAAGACAGTATGTGAATAAACACACATCTATGTGTACAACTAAAGAATACACAATAACACTTAAGCAATTCCGCTCAATTAGAATTGTAAGCCAAACTGTAAAATCTGCCATGTTGCATTTCTATTCACAAAAGATTCTAGGACCGATGAAAAGTTTTTTGTGTGTGTTTGTGGATCAATGGTGACTGTCTTTGCTTTTATGAGCATTGTTTTTGGGAAAAAAAGATTCGTCAAAACAAAATATCAATATTCCATTCCAGTTTATACTGCAGTCTTTCATCTAAGCGCTTTTTTGATGAAAGCTAGTTGTAGCATCGAATGCACAACCTTTTAACATTTCTCTACTGAGCGAGCAATCAGGAAAGCTAAAAATGCAATTATTAAAATAAGTCAAACAAAATGGCAAATGTTGAGGGAAAAATACAGATATAGAGAAAAAAATACTTCCATACAAATTCTGGTCTTTGTTTTGAATTAAACGTTTTTAGATGTGAATGGAAGATGGTATAATATGTACATGGGTACAGAAGATAATCCCAGATTTTTATCAAAGATAAAATTAAATACAGGCTTGGAGCTCTTATGGCCTGGTCATTCATTTCACTTGATGCCGGTTGGGTAAGAGAGTGTTCTGCGTCCATTTGTGAGTGCGTGTGCACTGGAGATAAGTGCAGGAGGGTATGGAGGGTGTTTACCTGCCTGGCTGTTGTGTCGAGGTAATGGAGGCTCCTTATCGTGTGCACACAGAGCCCGAGGAAGAGGGGACACAGAATCTACCCCCACACACAAACAGTGCTGAGAGACAGATTTACTGGGTTGAAAAACAGCATGCCGTCTGTCTTCACACAGCTCTTGAAGTTTGTGTTTATGTTTACTTGCAGTCATGTTTTGCAGACTGCATTTTAATGTTGTCTGATTTCAAAGAAAAGGGGTGGGAGTTTGTGCCTCTTTAAAATTAGATGGCTGAGTTCATGTGCTACTGTTACCTAAACAGATTAAAGTATATATTATTAACTGATGCTATAACATCATCAGACAAACTGACTGAAAGACAGAGGGTATTTGTATAAAACTTGACACATACCACTAGTATGCAATTAACACTAATCAGTTAATAATGAGGGTGTTCTGGGAGTCCCTATCTCTACCATGCCCTTGAGCATGCCTGTTAATCCCAGGTTGCACTGGGGGACTCAACCTGTAATATTTGTACTCTCTGGAAAAGAACATGGCGGCTTAATATAGCATAATAGCAGATCCTTGGGGACATTAAATCTAATGTCAGATGGGCAATGTCAAGGCGTCATTACACTCTCCCAGAGGAGACTGTTAAGCAGGTGCAGATACAGTAACAATGCAGAGGTTACAGGTAGATATGGTCAACCAAAGACATTTTCTACAGTATTTGTGTGTCTTGTAATGAGCACATTGATTAAAAGGATGGAGTATTGTAGAGTAAAAAGTGTGGAGGATACTGTTGCAGACTAAGCATATCTATATGGGTGTGATAAATCTTACAAAGATCTTGCATGGTAAGACACACACCACTAAGTTATTAAGTGCACCATTTCTGAGGTTTCCCAAGCAACTAATTAAGAAAAACAAACATATTTACCAGCCAAGTAAATAACCAACCAGCTAAATAGCCAATCAACCAACAAGTCAGTTAACCAACCAGCCAACCAACCAACCAACCAACCAACCAGTCAGTCAGCCAGCATACCAGCTAACCTATCATCCAGTGAGCCAGCTTTCCATTTCAAAAGTCAAGCAACGTATTAATATGCACTATTAACCAATTAATCAGCCAATTAACCAAACCAACCAACCAACCAGCCAGCCAAGCAACAAATAAAAAAACAAACAACACATATTATAAATATACAATATTAACCGTTTAATCAAACCTGCCAGCCTGTCAAGCAACTAATCAATAAACAAACCAGTCAGTTAACAAAACAAACAAATCAGCCAACCAATCCATGAACCAACTGATCAGCCAATCAAACAAGCCAGTCAAAAAAACAACAACAACCAACCAGCCATCCAATCAAATAAACAGTCCTCCAACCAACCCTATCAGCCAGCAAAACAGCCAATCAAACAAACCAACCAACAATACAGGTGTACAGTATTAGCCAAGCAATTAAACCAACCAACTAGCCAGCCAAGCAAGCAACCATTTTACCAATGCAACAAACCAGCCAAAAAACAGGCTGTCAGCAAACCAACTAACCAGTCTGCCAAACAACCCATCAAACAACTAATCAGCCAATCAAACACACCAGCTAAACTTACTTGTTTACACTTTTAGCCATGTAATTAAATTAAAAGAACAGGCAAGCAACCAACCAACCAACTTACCAACTCAACAAACCAGCTCTTCTCACTGTTGCGTTCAGGAAAGCGTTTCCGCTCCTTGAAGGCAAACACAGAGAGAATGAGGAGGAGCTTCTTCCCGCATGCCATTCGGACTCTAAACGGGGACACACCGGGCACATAAAGACAGACTTTCTAACTTTCACTCATCACCTCTCTCACTCCACACATTCACCTCACACTCCGCACAGTTTGCACAATCGTGGACTTGAAACAGCGCAAGTCACTTTAAAACATCCACACTGCACTTTAGTGACCTTCTGTCACACACAAATCACTTGCCATTCTTGCACGTCACATCTCTATTCCAATTGTACTTATTTCATTTTGTACTTTATTTCATTTTCATTTGTATTATATTGTATTCCATTGTACTTTATTTCATCTGTATTATATTGTATTTAGTACTTATTTAAATTCATATCTACTTTGTTTTCTTATAATTTATGTTTTATTTTTATCTTTTTATCTATTTCCTAATGGTTACAGGTTGGACAGTCGTACAATACATTTCACTGCACGTCGTACTCTGTATGTATATGTATGTGACAAATAAAATCTGAATCTGAATCTGAATCAGCCAAAAATCTGCAAAAAAGGCAGTCGGCAAACCAACTAACCATTCTGCTAACCAACAATCAACCAAATAATTGGTCAATCAAAAACTAACAATACAAACTTTGTAAAAAGCCAATCAATCAGAACAAATAACCAGCAAGTGAAGCAAGTAACCAACTAGTCAGTCAGTCAACCAAAAAGACCCCCAAAAACCTATCGACCAATCAAACAAAGAAATTAACCAAACCAGCTAACCAACCAGACAGACAACCAACCAACCAACCAATATTAAGCCAACTGAACAACTAATAACTGTTTTTATTTAGTTTGTTAAATAACTATTTACAACTTTTATAGTTTCCTTATAATTCACATACCATTGGCAATGGGCAGGAATAATTGTGGTTGTTTTCAAGTTTTCTAGTTTCATGTTTTGTAGTTATTCCTTGCGATGTTAAGGTCAACCAATCAGTCAACCATAACCAGTCAACCAACCAACCAACAAACAAACCTGGCTACAAACCAAATAATCAATTTATAAGACTTCCTCTCTATGAAATGACACATTTTTCATTAAATAAAAAAATAGAGACATTGAGTAAAATAAACAATTGGGAAAATATATGCCTTAGCAGCTGTCTGCATCCACAACTGAATTCTTCTTCTTGTTGAAGAACAAACAGATTTCCAACACAGATGGATGACACAGTCAGACTCTGAGGATAATGAAAGTTCTCTGAATGAGCTGTGCGCTTACAGAAGGGGTTTCAAAAAGACAATCATACCAAATCAAGTCCACACTCCTCCTCAGTCTAAATAGCTCGGGGCTGTTTGAGTGAAGACGTTGCATTGAGGATGATTTGACAGGTGACACATTTAGATACATCAACACCCAGTCCAGCTCCACATTTCCCAGAGGGCCGCAGTGACAGAAAGGCTCATCTCTCTGCAACTCCGCTCAGCCCATCTCTCTTTTCTACGAGCATACTCTCTTTTTCTCTCACACACACTCGAACAAAAGCAGAAGAACAGCTGGGAATTTGTCAGGTGAGACTAATGGCATAGAGAATTTGTGTTTTTTTACACTTTATGGTAAAAATAAAAGGATTAGATTGTATATGTTGAATAGAGTTTTGCATTGTGCATGGACAAAATAAAAAACATTATTTACAAAAGCTACAAAAAGCTTTACAGCCGGTGGTGTGCTGTTGTTTTATTTATAAACGTTAATGCCAACTGTCCTACATTGACCACCAAATGATGATTATTGTCTTACTGCAGCAAATGTTGCATTTATATAGATTACCTTACAATACATTTTGTACTTTATGAGACAATATACATTAAAGGTATCATAATTGTTCAAAAACATTCAGGAAACAGAGAGCAACAGTAAGATCTACTTTCCCTCAGGTTGATCTTAGATTGTCACTCACAATACACACTGTATTAAAAGTTTTTCTGACTAAAATAACTATGATACAACCTTCCCTTTGATCATGAATTTTAGAAGACAGGTAGAAAATGCACTTCACTTTTTCCCCTTGTACTTGTCCTTGCACCTAGCACTTACATTCAGAGTGACTTTTGATGTAAAGTCATTGTGTCCGGACTGAGCCTGACAAAACTTTGCTCCTGCTGTTTCTCCCTATCTGTGAGGACCAGACAGGCTCTTGGACAGAAAGTATGGTGCAAGCACAGGGCTTAGTCAGTAGGTTTGTGTGAAAAAAATACTGCTTATCCACTGTGAAATAGACATTTACAGTATGTCCATTTGTGCTTACTACATCATTTAAAATGTTGAATGTGTATGTTCTGCGGTCATTACAGTACATTTATGTGTTTTTGTTTTCCAAATTTTCAATAAATAATTTGCAAAAATGGGTGTCACGGTGGCGCAGTGGGTAGCACGGTCATCTCACAACAAGACGGTCGCTGGTTCGAGCCTCAGCTGGGTCAGTTGGCATTTCTGTGTGGGGTTCTCATGTTCTCCCCGTGATCACGTGGGTTTTCCCCGGGTGCTGCGGTTTCCCCACAAGTCCAAAGACATACGGTATAAGTGAATTGAGAAAAAACAATTGTTCATAATGTATGAGTGTGAATGAGTGTTTGTGTGAATGTTTCCCAGCGATGGGTTGTGGCTGGAAGGGCATCCGCTGCGTAAAACATATGCCAGAGAGTTGGCGGTTCATTCCGCTGTGGCGACCCCGAAAGGGAAGAAAGCCGACATGAAGATGAATGGATGGATGGACTTTCCAAAAATGTTCAAAATACCTTGCGTTTGTGTTTTGCATCCTTCTTATCAATACCATCTTCTTATTCTTATTATCTCTCACCTCAATTGATCTCTTTTCGGTTCATTGTTATGTGGTTGTCTACAATGCACTGTAGTTTCAATGTTTTCTTTTCAATTCAGGATTTTTGAAATAGTTATTAGGTTAATTGAAATTTAAGTATTAAACATAACATATTTTCATTTGCAAAAATACTCAAATGGAAAAAAAAAATCACATAGCCATTCACACTTCTCATTACTGACAGTAAAATACCGTGGCATTTAACAGAACACTGCTCCTTTAATGAGATGTAGCAGGAGGCATTGCACCCCAGAAAAGGTTAACTACTCCTATCCGGATATTAGGCTGAAAAAGCACTGAAAGCCCAGAAAAAAAAGAGCAGGAACATCAAAGTATGTTCAGCCTTATAAATGCTAGAGTGTGAACTATCTTAAACTTCAGAAATAGAAAGTGAGAGACAGAAGAAAGGAAATAACAGCATAATGCTTTTATCTCCAAAATGAAAAGGTTATGTATTTTTACCTAAGAATTTCAGTAGTCATCACATCTAAAAGGAGAGTCCTTCAGAGGAATAAAGCTCTGGTGTCTTAGATGCCTGTCCACTGCTGCCATATTTAAGTCTTCTTTTGAAAGCTCCAACAGGTATCATTATAGCTTAGAAGGTGCAGGACACGTTCTTCAAGAGGCCTATTATATAATAGATTAATAAATATATTTAATTTTATTTCCCCTCAGTCGTTTCAAAAGCGTTTGAGCAAAGAGT
Organism: Danionella dracula; assembly: GCA_900490495.1. Lineage (NCBI taxonomy): Eukaryota > Metazoa > Chordata > Actinopteri > Cypriniformes > Danionidae > Danionella > Danionella dracula. The sequence continues at coordinate 12,331,672 of UELW01000334.1, forward strand.
TCGGGTACTTGATCTAAATTAACAAACTCCCAGATGAGCCAAAATCTTATTGAATTTGATTCAAAGACTAACAATGCCAGATTAAATTAAACAGAGCAAAAAAAGAATTTAACCTTTTACCCTAAATTTACACAAACTGAATTTATCCTTTTATGATTGCTTGAATACAAATTGAATCACAATTGAAACTAAAGAAACAAATAGAGTGCTAATTTGGAAATAAATCACAAGCAGAATTATGAAATTTTTATACAAAATCAGAGGAAACATGCTGTTCCCAAGCTGATTGAGCAATGAACCAACTAAAGAAAAGTCTTAATTATTAGTCAAATAGTTAATTCGACTTTCACCCTCTATTTAAAGTCTCATACAACAAACAGTTGGATTTGAATGCACAGATCTACACAAGTAATAAATATGTAACTTTCTTTGCAATATCCATCCTCCAGTGCGTTAAACCAAATCAATGCTAAAATAAAGCAAACTTACTATTTCAAAAACACACCATCATGTATAATATGTAACAACAAATATATTTATATAAGTCATACATGTGAAGTTTATCATAACCCTTAATTGCTCTTGTATTCCCCTCTATAGCTCTACAGCTCCGTTTTAAGTGAGCTGTTCTTTTACAGGGATCCCGTCATTTATCGGTGAATCTTTTTTTCTTGTGGCCAACAGCAGAGGACCGGTGTCGAGTCTCTTCACATTCCCCCAGAGTAAGGTGCATGAGACTGACATAAACTGAACTAGCACAAAATCACTAAGACAACAAGCACACATCTCAGGAGAAGCCTTCAGGCAGCAAGTCAAGCATAATCAACCGATATGAGTACCTCACTTGTTTTATGCCTTTGCACTCAAGCTCAATTCACTCTAGATTAAAATGACAGAATCATAATTCATCTCAGCTCACAATAGCCACAAAAACGCTGTTTGACAGGATTACTGAGCCAACAAAAAGATTTGAATGAATCCAGGGAGGTGAACCAAAAATAGACACGCTATCAAACAGGATATTCAGATGAGGTTTGCTTCAATTTGTTGAATCATTTAGCATATTTTCATAAATGCTTCTATTGGCAGTGCTGAGGTAATTACCAAACAGATGGCATTTTAACCAAAGAATCTAATAAATTAATGTCATTTTCCTTCAATGTTTTGCAGCCAGTTTCTGTATGAACTGCATTGGTGTGCTTATGTATTTTTATTATTTTATTTTTAGGGTAGAAATCATAGTCAAGAAATTCTATAAGCTGATTGAAAACTCAAACATACACTGAACAAAAAAATTAGCAAAAACTAAGGAAACTCATTGCAAAAGGTTTTTAAGTTTTGAACGCCAACACAAAAACTCTTTTTTTGTAGCTTTGAACCCAAACCACCAAATTAGCTAATATTTTGGTAACAAATAATCTTGTGTTGTGTTATACCAACAACCTGTTACATGTTTTGCCACTGTTGATAAAGAGCCTTCTTTACTCATTTATACTCAAAATCACATAACACTTATTTTGGTGACTATATCTAGCTGACTTTGTATGAAGGGCGTGACACAGTCAATGGAAGATGCCAGTCCTTGTAGGGCAGCATTCACTAACAATAAAACATTACAGAAATTGTAGACTTAAATTCATCTGAAGCATGTTTTCTGTAGTGCAGAAAAAAGAACATCTGGAATTAACCCATGAATACATGAGAAGACTACATGAGTTCGAGGCCATTAGCACTTTAAAAAGTCTAACAGTCAAAATCATAGGTGAGTAGAATGTTCAACACACTTTATTGGTTTATCATTAACAATGATAATGACAGCCGTCTCACTCAACAGACAGATTTAAGTGTATTTAAGAAAAATCGCTGGTGATTGACTTATTTATTTTTTACTTACTTATTGACTGCACAACATCTGAAAGATCAGGCCCTGCTTAACTGAACATGCAAGTCAACTCCAGGTTCAGGCTCTGGTCCTCTCACGTCTGGAATACTGCAAAGTTCTCCTAGCAGGACTTCCAGCAAATGCGCTCAGACCTCTGCAGATGATCCAGAACTCTGCAGCTCGTCTTATCTTCAAGGAACCGAAGCAAGCTCATGTTACTCCCCTCTTCATCACTCTTCATTGGCTCCCCATTGCAGCTCGGGTTAAATCGCTAACGCTGGCATACAAAACTATCTCCAGATCAGCCCCTGTTTACCTCCATGAGCTCATACACTCCTACATGCCCTCCAGAAGCCTGCGCTCAGAGAAGGAACAGCGACTTGTGGTTCTGTCCCACAAGGGCAGAAGATCTCTCAGCAGAACCTTCTTTTTCAATGTCCCTGGCTGGTGGAACAAACTCCTGATCCAGTAAGTGAAGCAGTAACTCTAACAGCTTTCAAAAAGCAACTGAAAACTCTTCTCTTCAGGGAACACCTACAATATAAAAAAACTTTATTTTTTTCCTCCTCTGTCTTTATCTTCTTCCTCTACTCCCTCACTGCTTTGGTTTATTGATCAGTTGATACAATTTCTATTATGAGAAGCTGAGATAGACTTTGACGGTGTAACAAATTGCATATTGTCTCTCCCCTAATGTAAGTCGCTTTGGACAAAAGCCTCTGCCAAATGCATAAATGTAATGTAAATGTAACATACAATTAAAGGTGACTAGGATACTTGAAAGGAAAACCAGATGACAAACCAATACAATACCTCAGAGCACATGTAAGGATGGATGAGACAACTGAAAGATCAAGCAGGTGAGTCGGTGGTACCTGGATGATCCGGAAGACTACAGGAAGTTTGGGGAACTGGATAGAACTGGAGTTAATTCTTTGGGTGCTTCCATTGGAGTCAGACAGGGTTTATACAAGTAACTGTATTTAATAAAATAGAGGATACCAGTGAACATCCTTGTGGCCATTGTGATAGTTAAACTGTAGTGAAATCTGGTGTTTCCATGGTAGCATATTACTTACTGCTTTAATGAGCTTTCTTTGGAGCTACAGAGGGCTGTAGTCAAGTCCACCATTATTGAGTCCAAGTCAAGTCCAAGTTTAGGAGAGTTCAAGACTGAGTCTAATGAGGTCAAATGAATAATAAAGTCCAAACAAGTCAAAGAGTTTGGGTAAAACCTCATTTTACTATGCCACTACTTGCTGATGTTGTTTCTTATGAGTGAGTAGAGAAAACCCAAAAATCGCAAATACAATAAAAGTGATATTAATAAGGAGTTGTGTATTACCCCCTTCCTGAACAAACTCGCTCTGTCAAATTCTTATCTGAACTAGGAAAACTCTGACAGTCAAGAACTTGTCAGACTCTGCCATGAGTCAGCAAACAAACAGGTCCAAGTCAAGTCTGAATCTAAAAAACAACAAATCAGAGTCAAGTCCATGTCCATGGAAAAATGTCTTAAGTCTGGACTTGACTCCATATCCGGACTTGTTGTTTCTGTTTGTTCAGTTTTCCAGCAGAGGGATGCCTGAGTAACCTTAAATAAACCAGAAATCTATCTATTGGATTAACTGGTCTTTTGCACAGTCTGAGATAGGGATAAGTAGAATACACAAGAAGAATGAGGCAAGGATGAATGACTGTCAAATACTTTCCTTAAAAGTGCGAAGGCGTGTGGTACAATCCAGCAAAGGCGGCCATAGATGACAAAATTCAGTGAAGGAACGAAGAGACAGATTAAGGAAAAACTGTGGGAGGTTAGTAAAGGATGACAAGTATCAATGTAACATTAAAGTGAAGAGTAAGTATGTGTTTTCAAGGTACATAACACCATGCAACTCATGAATATTTCCCCACTGAATTGAAGCTGGTTAGTACCTGGATGGGAAGGGAAGGGAAAACCAGGTTGCTGTGCAAAATGGAGTAGTCTGGAATTCTTTATTGTCTTGATCCTCTACAGTCTTATTTGATAAAACACTTATTTGGACAGATTAATTGAAAAATAATATAAAAAAAATACATTTTTGCCAATGTGTTATTTCACAATGGAATTCTTCCTACATTTCCCACAGCATTACAGAAATTGAAAGGTTTTTGGAAATTGCTTGAGATAATGATGATAATAATTTTCAACTTCTCACCATTTTTGTGGTCGTTTGATTTGAGTCAAATTATTCAATAAGCTTGAAACTCCTATAAGTACTCTGAATGTTGTATTAAGTGTGCTCCTACTTGAAAGAATACGATTCACCAGTGACTACGAGGGCTTACATGCATTACCTCTTCTTTAATCAAAGAACATGCAAAATTACACAGTAATTTACCAAGCGAAGAAAAGAACTAAGAGAGAAAGTGAACTTTCAGATCTCAGCTGTTCAATCAAACCTTCAACGTGGGCTTATTAATGCTGAGCAAATGAAGATACCACTGAGAAACGGATGCTTGATAAATCCTTATTAACAAGGACCTATATTTGAGATCTTATAGTTAAATTCCATTCCGTTTGTCTGGCTGTGTATTGCTCACATCAGCATGACCTGCATGACCATAGCCATGAAAATAAAAATCTGGCATCATGGCTGATACATTTCTGTAAATCTTAAAGCCTTGCAATGTTTCTGACTCCTTATGATGACTTCTTGTCAGTACTTCCATACTATAAACCTGTAGTTTTTTTATGGCACAAACAGTATCCTTCATTTTCTTTTACAAAGTATTCATACAATACACATTATACACAACATTCAGCATGAAACATATTATATTTTATTTTAAATAACAGACTGTAAACCTAAAGCAACCATATCTATTTTGAAAGTTCAGCAATACTAGTTTTCACAATTTGTGGCTTATTTTTCCATGTTTATAATTAAAGGAGTCATGGACTAAGAAACAAATATTATTTAATATTGTTTAATAAAATGTACAGATAGTGTGTTATTTTTAAATAATCATATGAAACAGGTCAGGTAAGATCATTTTAAAATTCATATATCACAAAATATATTTGAGTTCATAAAAGCATAAACCCTTCTAAATTTAGCATTTAAAAAAAGTCTGTTTAAAATCTTAGAACTTCTAGTTTTATATAAAAAGTATGCCCCTCCACTTGTGGTGTTTAGATTTTAATTTGGAAAATACAACACATTTACCATAAAATATGATTTTAATACAATAAGGCATAGCAACTTGAAAATTAGAAATTTACAACAGCAAACAGTTTTGGTTATATTTATAATGTATTTTGGAGAACAAACTAGTAAACAAAACTTAAACAAAAACACCTCTACAGAAAACAGTTCTTTATATAAACTATTACAAATGGACTGCATTTTCTTGTCATACATTTCATTTTAGATTTTATGACAACATTAAAAAAATATGCATTGGTGTGTTGTTCTTGTTAATTTTACAGAATGTCACAATTGTAAAATACTTTACCTGCCACTACTATTTCTGGTAATATACAATAAATGATAAAACTAATTTAAAAAATATTTTACAAAACAAAACAATATCCAAAAAATGTTAATTTCCATTTCCAAATGTACAAATAATTTTTGTAAATTGTAAATTTACAAATTTACAATGAAAATTACATTTCATTGCACTGACCTCAACATCAAACTAAGAAAACAGAAAAAGATGTCTCATTTATGCAACATCGAACTGAACATGCGAACCTTGTGTTTTTGAATCTCAAAAGAAAGCAAGCTCCAGTCCACCGGGAATACCTGTAAGTCAGTTTGAAAGCAGACAGATATTTCACATGATTTCACACAAAGCATCCAAATCCAGAAAATACCTGCAGCTGAAAACAATATCACCAGCCAAAGTGAGCACGATGTCTACACAGACACACAAACACACACACCGTTCTTCTTCATGCCTGACACACAAGAGCAGGCACTGATTCATCTTCCACTTAATCCCTCTTACATGAAAAAGAAACATATGACTCTGAGCTGACGATCTCTTACAGAGACGAATGGGAAAAACGTACATTCGCTCGACTAATTTTCCATCTCGTTTCACACCACAAAGAAAAGGACTCCATTCAGGAAGAAGAAAGCAGCCGGTGAAAACGGTGAGGAAAAATGCAGCTCTGCATTTCATTTACAGAAAATAATCATTTCTTCTTTCTTTAAAAACATCTCCTTGCACTGATTTAACAAGGACATAAATTAAAGGATTGGTTAAACATTATAAAGGGAATTGACTTTTAAAGTGCTCCTATAGTGAAGACTGAGTTTGATTTAGGGTTCAGCGTAAGGTTATCAGCATAACACATATGTGAGTCAACAATCCCTTCATTCTCCTATAAAATCAATTTACATTTACCTGTTTCCCCAATGACTCGCAAAAAATTCATGCAGCAAGTTTCAAACTATTAATATTTGTAGCAATTCTACAGTAGAGTAAAGTAACACATTATAAATACTCAACTTACTGTTCTTTCATTAACTTTTCAGTTAAATCTTCTCATTTGTGAAGCACAACCTTTTTGCTAATGTGCTTTGTGACCCCTTTTATTTTTTTCTCAATTAATACTGCTGCATAATGGTTTTTTAATTGTGAACTGATTAATGTTAGTTATTGTTTTTTTACTCACAAGTTTGAAATTCCAGTGTCTGCAATCAGAAATAAAACTGTAGAGGGGAAAAATATACTTCACACAAACTGCAGTAATGAAAGCTACATTTTTCATTAGTGGAAAATTTGTTACAGTGTAGTAATCACTTCTCACTACTCTTAAGTTACTTTCAGAAAGCCCAATTTTTACGTATACTTTGAGTATTATTTAGAAATTTAGTATGGATACTTTTATTTTACTTTAATTCCTTTGTTGGCAAGTAATGGTACTTTTAGTGAAGTATTATATTACAGTACTCTTTCCACCACTGCACTCCTCACAGCGATTAGGAGTTAGGCTCAAGTCTTCAACGATTGGTTGATGCACTCAACATGGATAGAAATCAAATGTGATCCATAGAAAACAACATGACAGCATTCTTCCGTCTTGTCACACAGCTTTTATTGTAGCTTCTAGTCATCAAATTCTTCTTCTTATAATTTTTATTTTAATTTTTTTTTACAGTAACGAAGAGTAGATTCATACATTACAACGTTCCAGACCTTTGAATGGGGACTCGTTTCAGAGTCTACTCTAGGCAATAACTAGACATGAAGCTCTAAGTTTTAAAACTCAAGCAGAATGTTTCAGGCTCTGGGCTATTCCACACTACATGAATGATTATAGTAAACGTAATAGGTTGTCTTAAAATTCACTTAAAATTAATGAATAATGAATAATTGAAAGTTTAGGTGTATAATTGTCAAACACCTGACTCTTGTGTCATTTTCTTAAGGTCAAAACCTCATTTTAAGTACTTCAGTCCCTGCTCAGTAGCAGTTAATCTAGTTCCCGTCTAGGTTCTGCTTCATCCTTCTTTTGTTTTTGGCTCCATCGTCTGTCTCATCATTCGCTCTCACCTCTCCTTTCCTTCCCTCTGACAGTCAAGAACACTACAGTGTAAGTGCCCTGACCATGGCTGCTCTCCAAGGCCATCATGATGTTGACTGTGAGAGATCTTCACTTTAGAGTCAAGTACCCTGCTGAGGGCACAACAGAGGCTGTAAGAGATTGAGGTGTAACATCCAAATTCACAAACTCAAATAAAAACGAAGGCTTTTGTTTTCATTAACTGTCTTCAGACTTCTTTCTATAGCAAGCAAAATATAAGAGGATAAAAAAGATTAGGCTCCACTTCTCTAGTCATATGAACAATGGTCCCTGTTTGTTTTTGAAATGCGACCTCTATTAGAAACTGTTCATAATTTAACTCTAACATTATATTGTTTTTCCCAATTTGGAACGCGGCAGATGAACCAAGAGATCTAAAAGCTCAATGTTTTTTATGTTTATTTGCAGAATATTCAAGCAGCTGCATGATCACTATTTCACTCATGCAGCTCATCTCAGGTGTAGGATCTGTTAACACACAGTCTGATGTTAGCGCCACTTTAAAAGACAAAGTAAATGATTACTAAAATAATTAGATATATGTCATTTAAAAACTGATTAGAAAAACAAAGTCGTTTTTTTACAGCAGGATTCCAAGGATGAGATAAAGCAGCAGAATGCTAACACAAAGCTTCATTTTAAAAAACAGGAAGCAGAATGGAGGTGAACAAACAATACTGGACAAGAAAATACTGAATTAGCTGTACTTAAAGCATTACATGACTCAGCACCCCTGATTCACCAAGGTGCCTTCATGCTTATTTAAAAAAAATAGATAGATAGATGTCAATGAGATTAAAAAATGAGTTACTGCTGAGCATAAACATTGCTCAATTTCTCACAAACGGACCTCACGACTGAAGCTAGATCAACTAAACCAACTGCATGTGTCCTCTGCGGTGCCTGTGTTGCACCACTTTGAAATGAAGACAATACTTGCATATAGCCGAAATTGAGAGTAAATAAACATTGAGCATGAAGCCATGGTTGATCTACCATCACAAATTCTCAGGCATCAGCCTCTTCAATATCTCGAGAGATTTACTAACTTGTGAGTCTAAAATAGCTAGTCATCAAAAATAATAATAACTAAGTAAAAGTACAGATTTTTCACAACAAAGTTACTTAAGTAGAAGTAAAAGTACACATTTACACATGTACTGAAAAAGTATTGGTACCCTAAAAAACTTTTTTCAAATAAATGTAACTAAGTAAACGTAATTGTAAATGTAGTTACTACATGCCTCTCCTCTCAAATCAGGAAGTATAAAAATGAAAAACCTTAGTTCAGGTCTTTAGCAGACAGAGACACATGTATGCATGTTAATATATATCGTTTGGTAGATGCAGATTAAACTGTTAACAATCAGAAGACACAGGTGAGAATGTTTATTCATTCAGATTCTTGTATTTTGCTCTATTTTGGAGTCTTTGTTGTAACAGTTTTTGCAAGTATATCAGACTTTTAAATGAATTAAGCACCAAAAATAAACAAACCTTCTCCTCACTACTCAGGGGACAACAGCCACACGCCCAGTGGTTGATTAACTAACTACATTCATTCATTCATTCATTCATCTTCATGTCGGCTTTATTCCCTTTCGGGGTCGCCACAGCGGAATGAACCGCCAACTCTCTGGCATATGTTTTACGCAGCGGATGCCCTTCCCTGCCGCAACCCATCGCTGGGAAACATTCACACACACATTCACACTTTAACACTATGGGCAATCGTTCTTATTCAATTCACTTATTCCGCATGTCTTTGGACTTGTGGGGAAACCGGAGCACCCGGAGAAAACCCACGTGATCACGAGGAGAACATGCAAACTCCACACAGAAATGCCACCTGCCCCAGCCGAGCCTAGAACCAGCAACCTTCTTGCTGTGAGATGACCGTGCTACCCACTGCGCCACCGTGATGCCTTAACTAACTACATAAAACACAAAAAAACTCAAAACAGTACCTGATAGTAGTATCCTCTCCTCATGTCACAAGAAAAAGTGTCATCTCAGGTGACATTCTCTTTCAAATCAAATTCACATGGTACAGTCAAGCAATTTGTATTCCAGCGTTCTCTCTCATTCATGGTGATTGCTCATTCAAATCCATCTCTCTTTCTCTTTGACCTTATCTCAGGTTTCTTGGTTGAATTGAGGCTTCCTTCTCTCTTGGTGGTTCAGCTGTGTGTGTAGTGTGTGAGAAGTGTGTGAAGGATCAGCCTGTCTGATGGTCTGATTAGCATTACAGAGAGCTGTGCTCGCTCATACGGACACACACTGCCGGAGCTGCACCTGCAGGACAGCGAACACAAACACTAACAGCCCATTTAGCTATTCCTTAATACTCCAACCTAATCCTGGATGTGGAGCTTGCTATAATATGGCATACTGAAGTGTGACAAGCCTACATTAAGACACCCATTAAAATAAAACCTCATCAGAAGTCCCAGAAGACCAGACTGCTTGTACACCAAAACAGCTCACTCAATAACAGAACAAAATTAACCATAACGTAACCAAGACATAAGCAACAAGTTGGGAATCTAGCATGTGGTAAAAACTCTATGTAATGAACATATTTTATAATAGTTTGTAAAGTCTCAAATGATGAAAATAACACCTAACAGTGGCACAACATTGCAAAAAAAGAAAAGAATCAGCAAAAAAAAAAAATCCATGCCATTAAAAGAACACACCTTTTTTCAACTTGCTGTCGATAATGAAGGTTCAGGTGATCTATTGTTAACGCCCCATGACTCTCTCAAGAGCCTTTTAGAGCCACATTGACTTCCTCTGCACAGTAGCCATGAACTTCAGTTAGTTTGTGCAAAAATAAATCAATGTCTCAAAGCATTTTTCTATCTTTTCATTAATTTCATTTAATACTGCAATATATGGTTTGCTATATTATGTGGTTCATGCTAATCATGCTAGTACAGGACAAGCAGAACAAGACTTGCATTCACAATCCGGTTCATTGTTTATTTACTCTATTTCTAATCATACAATCACACCAAAAACGGAAGTTGCTTGATTATTTTTGAGTTATTTACATGTCAATGGGAAGACATGATATGAAATTCATGTGGTGAAAGTGAGTAAATATTGCAAGTTCTGCAATAAGATTAGTGCATCGTAGCGCTGCAGATAATGCGGAATTGATGTGCAGCAGATAAAAATGTAAACAATTGAACTGTCATTTAATTATTGTTTATATTTGCAGCAGAAGAAGCTAGAACATGTTAATTATCTAGCACCTATCTTGGCTGTTCTATGCTTTTTCTCATATTTAGTGTGAACACAGAGTATCATTTGGAGTTTATTCGTAATCCGAACAAGAATGCATGTAACCAGCTTTTCAGATCTGAAAATTTGACGAGTCTGCTCTGTACATACTCTCCAATGAAACAATTGAGTAATGAAATGAGGCAACTATCCAAAGGCAAAGATTCCAAAACATGAATCTTAAACACCTGTGCCCCTCATCACCTCCAGCCCTACAAAACACCTCCCCCTCCTTCAATCAATCAATCAATCAATCAATCAATCAATCAATCAATTTATATATAGCGCTTCTTTAGCAATTGCTTTCAAAACAGCTTCACAAAGTCCCCGTGAGGATCAGGCAGAGCAGACAGGAGTTCCCTCTGTGAGGGGACTCTCGCTGACTGAGGCAGGCGCTAATCACCTCCCCAGCATAAAGAACATACAAACTTAAAATCCATCGATGAACGGTTTGCCGGACAGGACCTGAAAAAAAAAAAAAAAAACAAAAAAAAAAAACAAAACAAAGACAAAACAGGAACTAACAAATGTAGAAAACGGTTAGTAAACTGTAACACAGACAACAAACAAGTGATCAGCATCAGCTGCAGGAGGAGAGATAAATAATGAGGATAGGTTAGAGAGGAACATTGAACCACATTGTTTTTTCAAACAGTTTGTATGTATATGGTGCTCAGACACCAGATCTGTTTAGACAAATACCAAGAGATAATTATTGGAATGCCAATTTAAACAGATATGTTTTTAATTTAGTTTTGAAATCTGTGAGCGTAGTTGAGCTGCGGACAACATCCGGGAGTTTATTCCAGAGCTTCGGAGCTCCTTCCTGTCTCCTTCTCCGCAAACCTGTTACTTTATCTCAGCAGGTCCTCTCAGGGAAGAAATTCGGAATGGACAATGTAACCCTGGTAACATAAAGGCCGGTTCTACTTTTGTAATAAAGACAAGAATTTTGAAAAGATATCAATAACACAATACTGAGCCACTCAATATTGCACCTTCTTTCTTCCCTGACAATCAGATAAATGAAAGTTACAGCGTACAAGGATGTTGTGTGACTGATGTAACTTACTCTTACAATTAGAATGTTGAGACACTAGTCAGCTAATGAGTTGCTACTTCTTTTGACATTTTCTTCTTTTATCTACTGATAATTAGTTAGCTGCAGAAATTAGCTTGTTGTTCCACTACCACCTGAGCCCTTATGTCAATAAAGTTTGTCGCAGGACAACTTATATTGCCATCCTTTCTTTCGTTGTGATGCCATGGTATCTGTCAATCAAATGGCCATGTCTATATATGTTAAGGTAATTAACAATATGAAATCAAACTGAAACTATTTGTTTTTTTTTTCTACCAAAAGACCACTAAACTTTTATTTTCAAATCAGTTTTTTTTATATAAATTTTTTGTTTTACACTTTTTACATTTCGTGGTGAGAGTGGGTCAATCATTTTGTAGCCATACTCAGCAGGGCAACTGTGGCATATTTGTTTCTGCCAGCATGCCTTATGAAACCCGCTTAGTATCAAAATAGCTACGTCACATACAAAATATATATTTGTAGTATATTAGTATAGTGATATATTATAAACTGGATATGCTCAGCATCATGTTGAAAACACTCCAACATCGTGGGGCTAAACAAAAGATTATTGTAAAAGCTGAAAATGTTTTTTGTCCAAAAGTGGTCAACTTTCATGATTAACAACTGAACAATTTTTGACATTTCTGCAGAGCTGGCATAGTTGAGAATAAATGTTCCTTGTCAATTTTCTTTATTACATTTTGTGTTCTCTCGTCAATGTGGACTCAAGTAAACAACAGAAACAAGTGTAACAAGCTTAAAAATCTTTTAGCTGTATTGATTTTCAACCACTTCTGGAGGCAGAACCTTCATGCGGTCAAATGCATTCAACCAGCAACAAAAGTCCACCTACTCTCTGCCCACTGACCTAACATGTGAACCATACCAGACATATTGTTAGAGCACACTGAGTAGATGACATTTAATCTCAGGCGTCTAAAACATTGAGCTTGTTTTGAAGGCACAAAAAAACAAAATAAACATGGAAAGAAGTCAGAAAAAGTTATATTTGTGAAAAAAAATGTAATCTGTACTTTTTATGCAGAGCAGCTCCAAGTGAATGTAAAGCACTTTTTAAAGATATCAAGTTAAATATGATTATGTTTCACCAAACCAAACAGCAATGTGCAAATCAAACTAGTTCAAGAGGAACCTTTTAACAAAACCACATCTGCAGATCTATAATTAAAGATGCTATTTAACAATAGCTTGTTTTGTTTGGATACCAAAAAAAGATGTGAAAGAATTATGTAGGTACGTGGGGAAGCTAAATTGAGAGATGAAGAATTACTCGGCAGCTCATTTTTCTTAAGAACATTTTGGAGTCGAGGGTGAAAGGGAGGGCAGAGACAACTGCTTCTGGATTCAGAACTGACAAGTTACGTGATCGAAGAAGACAAAACTAATATGAATTACTCACACAAGCCTGAACAAGACTAACACAGTCTATAACCACCCTTAAAGTGTCTGAAAAGTCAAATTTAAAGCAATTAGACATGAAGTATTTACTGTAAAGTTATGTAACACTAAGTAAAGTTCCGTGAACGCAATTTCGGGAGGAGTGATCAGATAATTAGATAAACAATCAACAGGTGTTTCCAATCCTTCTGCCTGCTCAAGATATAAAACCGTAACCACTCCACTTTCAAATCGACGATGAAATGCAAAATTCCCTCCACCACCCCTATCTCCACATCTCACGGGACAGGGGGGACGGGGGGTGTTCTCGGGCCCGGATCGCGTCTCACCTAGAGGCCCTCCCGTGGATAGCTCGCCCACTGCGCTTGTCTTAATCTCGACACATACGCTTGCATTTTCTGGGCCAATTCTATGTAAGCAAACTCGTGAAATATGTTTAGGAACTTGATCAGATTTCCCACCTAGAACAAAAGTAAAGGGGTTTGTGAATTATTTACATGTGAAGTTAATGAAATCTTTCATTAAAGTAGAACAAGTGGATTGATTATTGTGGGTGCTGCTGTGCAAATAGTGGGACAAGTGAGTGGGTTTCTTGGAACCATTCAGGGTCATTCCACATGTTTTCCAACTCTTGGTTTAAACGTGGCTTGGCTACTCAAAAAGAGTTTCAATGCAAGTAACATGTGATGAACAAGTAATGACTGATCCAAAGTTCAATAAATGAACCAAAAATAAAAGTTGAAATTAAAAACATTTTATGCTAAATAATTATGTTTAGTCATATATTTATTGAAAAATGCCTCTGATATTGGTTCCAGTGTAAAACATTTCACAGCTTTGTTGCCATAACAACAGACTCCTGCAAACCGTAAATGAACAGTATATATGTCAGACAAGATTGACATGTTTTCATTCATGCAGTACAATAAGCATCAAAACTATTATACTTTCACATTTTCCTTGAGAGCAATTCTCATCAAGTGACTGCAGGAAATAATCAACCGATAATGATTATATCTCTAGACATAAGTTTGCCATGGACAGTTAGAGGCTGTATTTCCTTGTCAAATACTTCAAGCTTAATCAATAAGCCACACAGACAATCAATCAGTCTTAAAATAAAAGACAGCCCTTGCTTTAAATGTGTTCTTCATCTTCAGAGGAAACGGTTTCTTGACAATTTAAAGTTATATAGTGCACAGTTATACATACATTAAGGAATAACAAATGATGTTTATTAGTAAGGTTTGTTGCTTTTTTTTTTAGAGCTAGCATCTCACCTAATTCAATTTACCCAAACAAATATCTGATCAAACAAATTGTCTATTGGTCTCTTCTGTGCTTTAAAGAGAGCTAAACTACTAAACTTCATCCTTCAATAATCAGCAATGCCACTGAGCTGACATCATGTCTGTCTCCATGGTGACACCTCTGTCGGTCGGAAATCCGCTAGGAGAAAGACTGCAGCAGCCGTGAGTGTCAGGAAACAACCGGCAGTGAATACTAAGCATGATGAGGTTAATGTTTGCACTCTTGATTTAGAGCTCACAGAATCGCACATTTCACATTGAATGAATCTAGCAGTGTCATGTTATTAGCTCATGCTTATATGAAAGTAAAAACGATGAGTGTGGTGTCTGGATTCAGGCTGTTTTACATGTCATTCTGTGACATTTCAGATGAAAGACATTATTGGTTTTGTTTATCTGCTGCTTCACACTTCATCAAGCGACTCTGCTGGGATGTTCTTGTATTTTTAACTTGCTTTGACCCAGTTGTGACAAAGAAGTCATGTTGCTATTTATAGCCCCAGAAAGAGACAGATCAGAACCTCTGAATTTTAATACGCCTCACATTAAATCCACTTTCAAGGGGAGCGGGCACTGCAACTGATCAAATTAGCATCCACACATACTAATTAGCTTTGGCTCAATTAGCAGAAAATCTTTTCAAACAGAGAGTGCAATGAGTGGCACAAAGTCGGCTCCACAAAACCGGACTTTTGTTTGTTGTCAGTATTCAAAAGGTTTTGCAACACACAAGATATTAGTGGAACCCAACACTGCTTTTTAAAAAAAGGTGCCATTGATTAGAAAGGGATTGTTACAATTTAAAAAAATGGGATTTTTTTAAAAAGAGTTCTAGGATTTTTTTTAAATAAAAAAAATGTGTATATGTCAGAAAGGCATATTTTACCCACTATCTGCTGGAAATGATTGAACACAGCACAGCTGTTCCCTCCCTGACATCTTCCTTTTGTCAGCTTCTGTCCCTGTTTAAACCTTGTTTATTTGTAATGTTTCCACACTGGCTCGCTTAAATCGGCATACTATAAAATAGATACTTTATTTGATCATTTAAATAGCTTCCAAGAGGTCATGGGATACCTAGTGTACAACATTGTAAACTATACAATGTTGTACACTAGGTATCACATGACCTCTTGGAGCAGCACAAATAGTTAAGAACATACTTCATCTAATGGTGGATGTAGATGTGTCTTGTCTTAAAAATAGATTAAATATAGATTGTTGAGTCTTACACACATGTTTATTAAATAGCAACTTAAACACTGAAATTTTCATATTCAGAAAGTATGTTCTCATTCGGATTAGTGATTTCTCTCAGATGTTACGTAATGTTCCCAGAATGTTTCCGCAGGTTTCTGCAGGTGCATTCTTACTCTACTTTTTAGAAGGTTACTGCATTCTTTATTATAAACATTCTCTAAATATGTTGGAATCTACCACACTACCCAGATTCAGTTCCGTCTCAGCTCATCCTTTCAGAATCATTCAATGAGTTCATCTTGGAATCAAAGAGTGTGAATTGCATCAACACTCTCAATGCTTACTGTATTTTGCTGATCAATATATACATGTTTTAGGGTTCCTCTGTGACCCTCTCTATTCATGCAGGATCCTCAGATTTTGCATTTTTCATTTTGTCTTGAGTCTTTCCAGTGTACAATTCAGTCTGCTGATATAAATACATTAATTCTGCTGGATTTTGAACTTGATTTTCCAAACATGTTATCTCCTTAGCCACTACAGTACTGTGATATTTCTGAATAACTGGATCTGTTTTTGCAATGATTATATGGATAAGGATATTTTGGACTATGTACATATTTTCAAATTATGGAGAAACATAGTAGAGAACCCTTCCACTAGTGGCTGTCTGATCAAATCACCCCAAAAGCGCAATGATAGCTCATCCATTTTGCTAGGCTCCCCAGGCTACTCTAGAGAGCCTGATTCATATTTAGAGTTTTGTGAGCCTACTGGCTCCAAAAATGGCTGTAAATTATTCTGAAAGTCAGAAGTCCACAGACAATCATCTAAATCATTCTTCTTTCTGTCCATATATTGATCGCCATCTCTTTTCTCTCAAGTCTCTTACCCCAGTAAATCTTCAACGGGATTTAATGCTTTAATTGAAGGCAGAGAGCTTGACTCGGAATAGGCTCTTTTCAGCAGAAAAACAGGTTAAACTAAAATAAGATGAATATGAGCACTTGCTTTTACATGATAACTTAGGTAAAATGATTACTGTGGCCTTTACACGCAAATTATTTAAAATACCTGCTTTTATAACTACATGCACCTGTCATTCAAACCCATTTACATAAACCTAATCTATGCATGCATGTGAAGAAGACACTTACAATTCACAAGTTTCAATCTTGAGACTCTAATTACACCAATCAAGATAACAGGACTTTAATCACCTCTTGAGACTATAAACAAATTAACTTGAAGGCCTTGGCATCTTCAAGGGACCAGACCAAGAGAACCCATTAATGAACCAAACAAGCCATGTTTACCGTTTACACATTAGAATTCTTCTTTTTTAAAGCACCAATTCATACATTTTTGTCAGGGCTTTTGGGAAGACACGGACCCAGGAGTAGGTAAAGAAAAGGAACTGGATTTATTGAGAACAGCGGAACCAAAACAAAGTCAATCACAAAGAAATAACAGGTCGCTCTCCTCCAGCTCCAAGGTAGACTGACAACCAAAATGTCCCTCCAGGGAATCTCCAAAAATAGAACTTAATACACCCCTCATGGGATCGTAAATAGAGGGAAATGGTCATGGCGAGGGCAGCACCACGCAGCACAGGCTCCAGAGCTGGTCTGCTGAGAACCAAAGGTGAGCCAACAAACATGCAAAAATAACATTAAACAACAAAACATCACAATAGACAGGACTAAACTTTCAAGGACTGGGATAAACCAACAGGGTAAGTGAGCAATAATTCAGCAACTAAAGTAGAGAAAAACAGCCATATATATATATATATATATATATATATATATATATATATATATATATATATATATATATATATATATATATATATATATATATATATATATATATATATATATATATATATATACATACACACTAGAGCAATTCATCAAGATAGGACACAGGTGTAGAGCAATGAGTGTAATACAGCAGCTGATCACACTCAGCAGAGTCCAATGAGCCAAAAACAGCGGAAGACTAAAAACACCTCAAGACAAAGGGAAGAAGACAACCCTATCAGTTTTTTATTAAAATATGGTTAGATGATTAGATGAAATAAACTTTCCCATGTGAATGTCCTACTGTGATTACCTTACCTGCTCCCTATGCCCTTGATTATCCTGTATGTTTAAACTGTTTTCCTTGCAGTTTTTCACTCGTAATCTTCAAAAATCATGTGCTAACTGAACCCAACTACAAGTTAGTAATTAACAAAGTCAAGTGATGACCAAAACCTACTTGAAACCTTCTTAAACAAAGAAAAAAAAACTAGAAAAAAAATGATGTGAAAATGTTTCTCTTGTTCTACCCTGAAAAAAAGGCAAAATAAGCAAGTTACAGTGACCTCTGAAGAACTGAAGACAAAATACAATCACAAACCACACTGTAAGTTTTGTGTTTCTCTTTCCTTATTGTATTTAATTCCAATTTATGTTTGTGAAATCTACTAATCTCCAGTGTTTCTCAACAAATATACCTTTGCCTCTGGAATCATTCAATACAAAGTGTGAGCGAGCCAATCTCAGTCAACAATCCTTGACATCACACACTTCTTATACTTTTCTCTATGATCCACTGACCCATCCACTCCTCCCTCAAGCACACACTAGAAAGACAGCACAAGCCGATCCACTCTCTTCACAAGCTAAAAGATAGTCTGAATACATGGTTTCAGCAGACAGGTGGGGAAAATAAACGCAGTTTGTCAACTCAAACATCAGAATATAATCTGACAATGTTTCGAACAACACAGACAGGTCAGACAAAACAACAGAGACAGGTCTGTGTAAATTGTTGTTCCAACAAAAAAAAAAATGTTTTAACACGTGAATGCCAAAACACTTTTTTGAAAATCTAGCATGCTGGCCTTTAAGTGCAAACAGTAAAAAAAGAAATCATTTTAATTTGTTTAAAATGTATTTGGGCCACTACTTCTCTACCAGAAATTGTACATTCTTAGAAGGATTTTTTTTGGCAAAATAACAAGATTGAGTTTAAAAAAGGTTAGGTGAGCATTATTTACATCCTTAATGTTACTTCAAGTTTAGAAAAGTTTGTTACTTTTAGGGAAGTGGCAGAAGTTGTGGGAACGTTGTCTTATACAGAAGACACAGTTTAAATTATTGTGTCCTTGTCATCCTTGTTACTCTGATTACATAATACTTTTGTAGTCAGTATTGCAATCAATTAACATAGACACCCTTATAATGAAATGCCTTATAATAAAGAGGATTCAAGACTGTTCTTACAGCGGTGTTAAGGTTGTTTGCTTGCCTTCGCATTATTCTTATCCATCACAAGCCTGTCCTCTAAGTCTTAAAGTCTCTGAGCAAGACCTGAAGTGTGTGACATTCATTCAGAGAGCAGACCTCTCTTTAGCACTCTCTCATAAGCAGAGATTTCTCAGAGCATATGAATATCAATGCAGCCCTCGGGTAACTCAAATCACTAGAGTCCACATCCTTACTCACAGACTAATCTCTGTCATTTATCTGTAAGATTTTTTTCAAAGTAAATCATAAAACCAATAATCACAATCTTCAACTGTTGAGATAAAAGATAAGAATGGTCAAGACCATGTAAATCAGGAATTAAACACCAGTGATTTACTAAGGCGTCACGGTGGCGCAGTGGGTAGCACGGTCGTCTCACAGCAAGAAGGTCGCTGGTTCTAGGCTCGGCTGGGGCAGGTGGCATTTCTGTGTGGAGTTTGCATGTTCTCCCCGTGATCTCGTGGGTTTTCTCCGGGTGCTCCGGTTTCCCCACAAGTCCAAAGACATGCGGAATAAGTGGATTGAATAAGAACGATTGCCCATAGTGTTAAAGTGTGAATGTGTGTGTGAATGTTTCCCAGCGATGGGTTGCGGCAGGGAAGGGCATCCGCTGCGTAAAACATATGCCAGTGAGTTGGCGGTTCATTCCGCTGTGGCGACCCCGAAAGGGAATAAAGCCGACATGAAGATGAATGAATGATTTACTAAGTATTTTGGTCACTTTCACACAAATGAAGCACTAAATCACTAAAATCAAACAATTTATTTCAAGATGATGATCTTCAGAAACCTCTAGGTATGTTTATTAAATTAAAAAATAAATGTTTGTCTTGGCTATTACAACAATAAACCTTTTTGAGTTTGAACATTAAGGGGTTAACTCTATGATTAGGGCAATCTCTCTCAAAATTCCTCCTAAACACATCTGGCGATTCAAATTAAGCTTGTTTTAAGCTACTGGTCGGTTTGTTCAAGAATAGCTGAAACAAAACTATGAAGGGCCCCGGCACTCCAGGACCCATGTTTGAGACCCATGTACTACATATCCGCTCTTGTATTTTCTTTCATTTTTGTGGCAAGAGCAGACTTTCACTTTTAAACATTCTCCTACTAAACCTGGGGAATCACAGGCAGCTCCATCGCCATGTGTTTTTGCAGGAGCCCAGATATTGATGTTACCGAGCATTAGCGGCATTGTCTTCTTGAGAGAGTGCGCTACAAATAATCCATATCATCATTCATTCATTCATCTTCATGTCGGCTTTCTTCCCTTTCGGGGTCGCCACAGCGGAATGAACCGCCAACTCACTGGCATATGTTTTACGCGGCAGATGCCCTTCCAGCCGTAACCCATCACTGGGAAACATTCACACACAAATTTACTCTTTAACACTATGGACAATTGTTCTTATACCGCATGTCTTTGGACTTGTGGGGAAACTGGAGCACCCGGAGAAAACCCACGTGATCATGAGGAGAACATGCAAACTCCACACAGAAATGCCACCCTGCCCCAGCCGAGCCTAGAACCAGCGACCTTCTTGCTGTGAGACGACCGTGCTACCTACTGCGCCACCGTGACCCATATCATCATAAATATCGGTTTAGTTCATAAAATGCAGTATACACAATTAAGTGGTTTTAAATAGGTTCAATATACTTTGTCTTTGTTAAGGCATTTGCAATGTTGAAGTAATTAAAGACCGGTATACACCAGAACTGTTTATGCTAACAAATATGAGGATTTTCTGAAATTCCTGGCTTCAGTGATGTTTCATACATTTTATATTTTATTCAGGATCAGGGTAGTTTTTGTCTTTACTGTAACTATTGCAAAGCTTCGTCATGCTTTTTATAAGCTAGCCCGAGTTTAGGTTAGACTTTTATTGCCATCTTTTTCATTGGCAAGCATTTTATTGGTTCTATTTTTTCAACGGGTCAAAGCTGTGGGAGCTAAAATTATTTTCACAATGCCCCAACCATTTTCCACACTGTTCCTGATTTATTGCATTCTCCTAAAAACTATAATGACTTCAAATCATCAGATTATATGTCAAGTGTAATTTCTCATAATTATACAAGTAAGAAAGAAACCAAAGCTCTTCTCCTGTTTCATGGGAATGGACATTTAACCTGCAATGAAAGCTCTTCCCTGGACACACTCCCTCTTCACCACCTTTTCCTGGTCCTGCCATTTTCTTCCTGTGGGTGCATTTATACCTCAGGCCCACATTAATTACCACAAAGAGTTGTTCTAGTAGCCAGATTCACTAAAGCGCAGCAGCCTCTTGAGTTCTGACTCATGCTTTAATTAGACGAAAGGAGGACGCCAGAGACCGGCCATGGTCCAACTTTACTTCCTGCAAACTTCTCCAATGTTTCAAGTGTCCTTCTGGTTCAACTCTGTGACAGCGCTCTTAAGCTTTTCCTATTTAGATCAACACCAGGTTCCAACAGAGAAGTCAGAGGGTTCAGCAAAGACTTAGCTCACCAAGTCAAATGCTTTTCAAACTGTGATGCTTGTAAAACCAATCAAGTTTTGCACTATATTACTAGGCAAACAAACAAAAAACACCAAAGAATGGATGATAAAACAAAAGTGTGCTTGTTTCTTTTTGGAACATTACCATGTAAATGTGATCTATTTCCAATCACAAGGTTCATTTTCATTCTCTAGACCAACTTCCAAGTGTTATTAAGTCAAAGTTTGCTTTTCACTGTATTCCCAAGAGGACGCCAGCATATGCGTGTGTGTTTGTGTTTGTGTGTGTGCGTGCGTGCGTGTGTGTGTGTTTGTTGTGACAGTGTGAGTGCATAAGAACAAGTCCGCTGGCTCTGAATAATGGATAGGGCTCGTGTTTGTTTGAAAGAGCGCCATTTCTCCTCAACTGAAATGCACCACTGCATGAATATTAATGCTGTGTTTCGGCCATCTCCAGACTACAGTCCCCACTCCAGCAAATCACTTTTAGGTGCATTAAAGCCACTGCAAAAAATAACTCAATATATAGTGTCCAAAGATAAATACTTCAGAGAAGTGTCTATAAACTTGCAAAAATCAATTAAAGTGGTCATGAACTGGATTAATTTTACTTTGGACTGTTGATGGAGCACCTATTATTCAAATTCTGTAATAAAAAAAAAATTGTTTGTAGCAATATTATACCTTCATTATACCTTGAATAGAACTGTAAGAACTGGCTGGTTCTTTTAGTAACTACAGAGCCTTTTGTGTTATACATCAAGAGCTGGTGCCACTATTCCAATAATGCATTCCCACTGTTAATGTGTCTGGGTAAAGATTCGGATCATGGTGGGCTCTGTTTTCTGTGGCACAATGGTAGAAGAGGAGAACACGACACACTTACACCTTCAAAGCATTCTGTCTCAGTGGGTTAGCTGGTCAGCGGAAGATGATAAAAACAGGTTTTAATCAAGACCTCAACCCTCTCTTTCCAGGATTTTCTGTGCTAGGCTTTCTCTAGGACTAATGCTCATTCTATGTTGGCCTAACCCTAACCCTAACCCTATCACTAGAGCTTATTCTGTGATGGGCTTTCACTATCACCAGAGCACAATCTGTGCTGAGCTGTCTCTAGCACTGAAGCTCATCCTTTACTGGGATTCTCTTAGCACAGCGCTGATTCTGTCCTGAGTTTCTCTTGTACAGGGTCTCATTCTGTGCTGGGATTTATCTATCGTAGGTCTGGGGCTCATTCGCTGCTGGGCTTTCTCAAGGAACAGAGCTCATTCTGTGCTAGACTTTCTCTAAGACTGGAGCTCATTCTTCACTGGGATTTTCTAGGTCTGGAGCTCATTCTGTGCTAGGTTTTCTCTAGAGTAGGTCTGGGGCTCATTCGCTGCTGGGCTTTCTCAAGGACCAGAGCTCATTCTGTGCTAGACTTTCTCTAAGACTGGAGCTCATTCTTCACTGGGATTTTCTAGGTCTGGAGCTCATTCTGTGCTAGGTTTTCTCTAGAGTAGGTCTGGGGCTCATTCGCTGCTGGGCTTTCTCAAGGACCAGAGCTCATTCTGTGCTAGACTTTCTCAAGAGTAGGTCTGGGGCTCATTCGCTGCTGGGCTTTCTCAAGGACCAGAGCTCATTCTGTGCTAGACTTTCTCTAAGACTGGAGCTCATTCTTCACTGGGATTTTCTAGGTCTGGAGCTCATTCTGTGCTAGGTTTTCTCTAGAGTAGGTCTGGGGCTCATTCGCTGCTGGGCTTTCTCAAGGACCAGAGCTCATTCTGTGCTAGACTTTCTCTAAGACTGGAGCTCATTCTTCACTGGGATTTTCTAGGTCTGGAGCTCATTCTGTGCTAGGTTTTCTCTAGAGTAGGTCTGGGGCTCATTCGCTGCTGGGCTTTCTCAAGGACCAGAGCTCATTCTGTGCTAGACTTTCTCTAAGACTGGAGCTCATTCTTCACTGGGATTTTCTAGGTCTGGAGCTCATTCTGTGCTAGGTTTTCTCTAGAGTAGGTCTGGGGCTCATTCGCTGCTGGGCTTTCTCAAGGACCAGAGCTCATTCTGTGCTAGACTTTCTCTAAGACTGGAGCTCATTCTTCACTGGGATTTTCTAGGTCTGGAGCTCATTCTGTGCTAGGTTTTCTCTAGAGTAGGTCTGGGGCTCATTCGCTGCTGGGCTTTCTCAAGGACCAGAGCTCATTCTGTGCTAGACTTTCTCTAAGACTGGAGCTCATTCTTCACTGGGATTTTCTAGGTCTGGAGCTCATTCTGTGCTAGGTTTTCTCTAGAGTAGGTCTGGGGCTCATTCGCTGCTGGGCTTTCTCAAGGACCAGAGCTCATTCTGTGCTAGACTTTCTCTAAGACTGGAGCTCATTCTTCACTGGGATTTTCTAGGTCTGGAGCTCATTCTGTGCTAGGTTTTCTCTAGAGTAGGTCTGGGGCTCATTCGCTGCTGGGCTTTCTCAAGGACCAGAGCTCATTCTGTGCTAGACTTTCTCTAAGACTGGAGCTCATTCTTCACTGGGATTTTCTAGGTCTGGAGCTCATTCTGTGCTAGGTTTTCTCTAGAGTAGGTCTGGGGCTCATTCGCTGCTGGGCTTTCTCAAGGACCAGAGCTCATTCTGTGCTAGACTTTCTCTAAGACTGGAGCTCATTCTTCACTGGGATTTTCTAGGTCTGGAGCTCATTCTGTGCTAGGTTTTCTCTAGAGTAGGTCTGGGGCTCATTCGCTGCTGGGCTTTCTCAAGGACCAGAGCTCATTCTGTGCTAGACTTTCTCAAGAGTAGGTCTGGGGCTCATTCGCTGCTGGGCTTTCTCAAGGACCAGAGCTCATTCTGTGCTAGACTTTCTCTAAGACTGGAGCTCATTCTTCACTGGGATTTTCTAGGTCTGGAGCTCATTCTGTGCTAGGTTTTCTCTAGAGTAGGTCTGGGGCTCATTCGCTGCTGGGCTTTCTCAAGGACCAGAGCTCATTCTGTGCTAGACTTTCTCTAAGACTGGAGCTCATTCTTCACTGGGATTTTCTAGGTCTGGAGCTCATTCTGTGCTAGGTTTTCTCTAGAGTAGGTCTGGGGCTCATTCGCTGCTGGGCTTTCTCAAGGACCAGAGCTCATTCTGTGCTAGACTTTCTCTAAGACTGGAGCTCATTCTTCACTGGGATTTTCTAGGTCTGGAGCTCATTCTGTGCTAGGTTTTCTCTAGAGTAGGTCTGGGGCTCATTCGCTGCTGGGCTTTCTCAAGGACCAGAGCTCATTCTGTGCTAGACTTTCTCTAAGACTGGAGCTCATTCTTCACTGGGATTTTCTAGGTCTGGAGCTCATTCTGTGCTAGGTTTTCTCTAGAGTAGGTCTGGGGCTCATTCGCTGCTGGGCTTTCTCTAGGACCGGAGCTCATTCTGAGCTAGACTTTTTCTAGAGTAGGTCTGGGGCTCATTCGCTGCTGGGCTTTCTCAAGGACCGGAGTTCATTCTGTGCTAGGCTTTCTCTAAGACTGGAGCTCATTCTTAGTTGGGATATTCTAGGTCTGGAGCTCATTCTGTGCTAGGCTTTCTCTAAGACTGGAGCTCATTCTTCGCTGGGATTTTCTAGGTTTGCAGCTCATTCTGTGCTAGGCTGTCTCTAGCATCAGAGCAATTTTTTTCTTGGAATTCTCTAGGTGTGGCGTTTATTCTGTGCTGGAGTTTCTCTAAGACTGGAGCTCATTCTTAGTTGGGATTTTCTAGGTCTGGAGCTCATTCTGTGCTAGGCTTTCTCTAAGACTGGAGCTCATTCTTCGCTGGGATTTTCTAGGTTTGCAGCTCATTCTGTGCTAGGCTGTCTCTAGCATCAGAGCAATTTTTTTCTTGGAATTCTCTAGGTGTGGCGTTTATTCTGTGCTGGAGTTTCTCTAAGACTGGAGCTCATTCTGTGTGCACTCTACCGCACTCAACCACACCAGCATTATATCAGACACTTTATTCAGGATGTTAAGTTGTATTAGAAGAAATAAGAATTTATACAGCTTGTTATACTGAGCACGCTGAACACATATTCAGATTATATTTGAGAACTGTTTCCTCAAATATAACAATCTAAGAAAGTAAAAATCCATCTGAATTTTACAGCTGGTAATGGATCATATTCCATATTCCATGGGTAATGATATCACTGTTGGGTAACTTGAAGAATATATTTTGAACAAAATCTAAAGAAAGATCCTGATACAATCACAGTGAAGTTTTTCATGGTGCTTTTATTCTGAAGTAAAAACAATTATGCTATCACAGATTGGAACTCTTTTCAATGTAGTATAAGAGAGTTCAATACTTATTTTATTAAGCCTAGAGTCTAATTTTAAATGGTTTAACCATTTGCAGCAGAGTATGAAGGCTGAATTATCAGACCTTCACTCTGATATTTTTTGTTAGACAGCATAATTGTGAATCAAAGAGATATGACCTAGATGGAAGTGAAGATAAAAACTCCATATATCCGAACATTACCCAAAGCAATCAATATTGAGCCATTTAACTGTTTTAATTTGGTTGAAATCTAATGAACACATGCAAAGTATTCCTTTGAATTAGACCAAATGTTCATTAAAATAAAAAAGAAAGCAAAACAAAGGTAGTATCAAATACAACTGCTGAGTAAGTATAACATTCAAGGAGATCTGGTGAAAACCAAGCACATAACTATGGGAATGGGATGTTTGAAGCTTTTCCTTATGAAGCATACGCTCAAAAGGATCAGAGAAGATTCAAACTGAAGTTTGGCTGTTTGTATGACTGTGTTTATTGTAGAATGAGTTGTGTTGAGCTCTGGAGATAAGGCACTTATAATTGGCTCACTGAACGTACTTTGCATTTGGCAGCTGTGTGGCACAGACTTTAGGAAGCTGGCAAGCTTTACTGTCAGCAGATCAGAACCCAAGCACAGCTCATTCTTTAAAATACAAGACGTTTTACAATAGTAGCCAAACATTAAGAGTAAGATTAATTCAAAAAGCATGTAGGCTATAGGGCTGAATGATTTACTAAAACAATCTAATAAATAATAATCTAATGAGAATTAATTTGACCATTACAGCAATTCAAATGTAAAATGACATTATTACTTAATTCAAATCCTTTTTCTGTTTTGAATTTTTTGCTAAAAGAGTAAAAAGTATTGAAGTATGAACCCAACACATTTAGGTATAATAACATAAATGTTCTACTTTGCAGGTTAAGCCTTTGAATTACAATTAAATCCTGTGATGCAAGAATCAATATTATTGATAACTACAAACACAGTAGAGCGATAACGGCTGACTTGGACCATTGAATATATTAGCTTACTATTTGTTATATACAGAAAACCTCCTTCTTCTTCTTGACATTAAAGCGGTTTAAAAAATGTCAGAGGCCATTAATACTGAAGCCATCATTTAGCAGATTGCAGTTTCTTCCATTTTTTTCCTTCTTTTTTTGATTTAGTTGGAATGAAATTAATCTATTCAGCACCAAGACTACGATATTTGTAAAAGTTTTCAACTATTCATAGATTAAAACAGTCGAATGTTTCAGAAAAATTGTTTTAATGCATTTCTGCTGTCTATAGTATGCTTTACACAATTTCACCATGAATTGAAAAACTCTTATTTAAAATCTAAAGATATTTTTAAAATGAACATGCAAAAGAACAGAATGTTTGAAGTTAAAATTGTACACAAATAGGCTGAGTTTGTACACACTGGATAAATTATGATGAGATTATTTGAGAAAGCAGGATCTATTTCTATCGCTTTTGACATGTTTCCACTCTGCTAGCCTTTTCACCATCTTCCTTTTTAACTAAAAATAAATGCATCTCCTCTGGCCACATTAGCTCTATTAATGAAGCAGGACTAGTGACAAGCAAGACGAAACAACCAAGAAATAAAGAGAGGAGAGGACACACTTGAGCGTGAGTAATCAAAATAAGTTACAAGCTCAATCAATATCAATATATAAATATCAAAAAGCATTTAACCATTTAAAAAACACATTAATGATAAACCAGAACCTAGTAACCAACTGACATCAACTGAAAACAGAGATTAACATTAAATACATTTTATCTACATTTTAATACATTAAATACTTTTTAACCTATTTTATTTGGAGCACTTGTATCAATGTGTTGTAATGAAGTTATGATTTTTAAATTAACTTCATTTATCCAGCCAAGAGATTTAGAAATGACCTGAGACTCAACAAGGCTACAGTTTTATACAGTTTTTTTGACTTGCCTGAAAAAATTGCCGTCTTGTTCATGATTGTTGTAAGGACGTTGACAGCTGAAGGAACTCTGGTGAAGAGTGAAGTCTAACTTGAGCTGATTGAACTCTGGTGCAGCATGAAGTCTCAAGCAACCGAAGAAACTTCTTGAAGTAGAAAGTCTAACTCCAGCTGAGGGAACTCTGGTGCAGTAGGAAGTCTCGTGCCAACTGAAGAAACTTTGTTGAATCAGGAAGTCTAACTCTGGAGCAGCAAGAAGTCTCACACCAACTGAAGTTACTGCAGTGCATATGTAAGGCTTGTGCCAACTGAAGGGTCATCTGGTGATATGGGAAGTCAGGTAGCATGACCTTCAGTCCTGAGTAAAGGCTCATGCCAGATGAGGGAACTCTCGTTCAGTGGGAAGGCTCACACCAATAGGAAAAATATACAAAGCTGCAAGAAACCATGATACGTGATCTCCAGTGAGGAGCTATGTTACCCAAGAAAACTCTTGCAGTGGAACTTGTACTGCTCAATGTCAACAAGAGGATGATCTAGGCTTAGATGTCGCTTCAGTTGACCCCTTGAGGCCCCAAGAAAGACTTTCGACTAACTTGGAAAAGATTCTATTTTTCTGAAATTTTTAAGTAGTGTAGAAAGAGAGAAATAGCTACCTCATCGACCAAGCCCAGAACCAGAGGTATGCTGATGGACAGATGCATGAAAGGATAGTTGGATTATTTTCAGGAATTCTGAGACAACTATCCATGTTAATCTCAGGTAAAATAACAACTTGAATTAAAATACAGTTAAATTAACAGTTACCATAAAAATCAACTAGATTGCTGTCACCTGATTCAGCATTTCAGGTAGTTATTGATATGAGCAGGCAGATCATATTCTTGTAGAATTGTTGTCATAAACCTCCCTCAAGCACAATGTTTAAAGCCTTTAGCTTGGGTTAATGCTAAATTGGAAAGTTTACAGGGATGAGGCAAGTGAGTGTAAAGACGTAAATAATATGAATTAGTCAATTAACATAAATTCCGGAGGAGCTTGTCTTATAATGGGAAACTAACCAGGTGTTTTCAAATCAGCTTTAACTAACCCATTAGAAGAGTACAAACCAGCAGGCAACTATCAATGTTCAAACTATCCCACCTTAGCCCCTTCACGTCACTCTAGAAGACATCTTGACCCACTTGTACAGCTCATCTTGTACACTTTTCAACTGTTCACCACTTCACTTGCAATGCTAGGCAAATGTATAGAAGAACTTGTGAAATATAAGGAGCCTGTTGAAGATCCTCAAAGGAAGGAGAGAAGAAAGAGCTTGTTAAGATTAGGTACAAATGCTCCCTACAGCTGTAGCCAAGAGAACCACAAATCTACAACTGAATCTCCAGAAAGAGCCTCTAATTGTATTTGAACCAAAAAGATCTGAAAATTAACCAAGGCTGCCAAGACAATAAATACGGTTTGCCCAACCAAAGCTGGCTCATTTGAGGCACTGTGTTCAATACAATACGGCCACATTCCCTCAAAATACATCTCTAAGGAATCTCAGCATTTGATTCCAATTATAATTTTCTAATATAGTTCAAAGAGTATTAAAAGACAAATACACTACAATAAGAATGAGGATTTTCTGAATATTGCTTGGGCGCTTCTACTCATCTGAGTGTAAGTCATTTGGGATGAAGAGCTCCAAAGTAGCATGAGAAAAATTACCCTTCTAGAGGGCACAGTCCCACAGAAAGACCTCATCTGTACAATAGCAATTCTTTATCTCATGCCAGAATCCACAGAAATCTGAGTGCTCCAAGCTTTGGAGGATTCCTCGCCAATTACAGGCCTGTGTTGTAAAAGCTGCACAAAAGCAGCCTTATTTGCTGACTTCCTGTGCATTCACTGATATCAGGGATGGAGAAGTGAGGTGGAGAAGGACAAAACGTCATCAGTCTGACGCAGACTGCAGGGAGTGGGAGACAAGGAGTTACTATGGAAACCAAGTTGAAGCCGATTAAGTGCTACAACCGAAACAGAGACAGGAAGGGAAACATGACAAAACAACAGTGATGGACAGAGTGGGATGAGTAAGAGAAATTGTGATACAGATTTTAAACAAACAATGAACAACAATGTGAAATATAGAAAATTATGACAGAATACTTTTTGCAAATGTTCATTTGTAAACCTAGGAAATGAAAGAGCTTCAACTTAGTATACAGTTAAGGCAGCGTCAAGGTATGTCTGTGTCGATGTCATGTGATGTTAACTTTCATTGATTGCCAGTCATTTTCTGAAAAATACCACAGTCACATTATTGCACCCATTCCACTATTTTTTTAAACAATGTGAGCTATTTGTTAAGAAAATATAACCTTTATATCAGAAATGTTACTAAGTGTACTTTTTATGCATCGAATGTTTTATTAAAAATGTCAACAATTGATTAATTAATCAGATACTTTACTTAATGTAAAAAAACATTCAAATTGGAGATATACAAAGCATCCAAATTACTAAACGTGTTCTTAATAAGCAACAGAGCAAGAATGCATTATTGCATTGCATTGCATGTGTTGTCCATGATTTTTTAAACATGTCTTCTAAACAGTTGTTGCTCCACAAATCAGATATATATCTATTAGAATTATATATGATATATTTTTTTTGGCAGTGTGAATACTGTCAATATGCCGGTGGAACATTTTTAAAACCATTAACAACCCATTGTGTACACTAGTAACCTAGCATACAATATAGGAACTTTCATACTCATGTTTTCATTCACAAAGGTTCTGTTTTAAGGATACAGATTCTCTTTAAAAACTCATTGAATAGTTAAAGAAGGTATAACATTACCCACTTCTTACACCGTCAAAGCTTAAAAGCATAGCCTGAAAGAAGAGTAAATTATAATTTTTTTTTTAATGAATTCTGCACTATAAGAGCAATGTCGATCCTGACTTTCTGTTGACAGATACTCTACCATCATGACAAATAAAATTCAATTAAATTCAAACAGACTGCACAAGTTATTAATTTATCCGAATAACCTTGGCTTCCATAACACACTTTTCAATATCTTCTAGACGGCTCTTGAAGATATTGGTTCTAATGTACTTAAATCTTCCAAATTCATTTCTGATAACTTGAATGATGAAATAATTTTACATCTGAGAATAAGATCTCATGCTTCTGTGGTGCAAATTGTCTTCTAAAATCAAATAAGTGCCATTTACTTTTGGAGTTCAAGAGCAGAGGCTTTTAAAACCAAGTGTTCAGTAAAAGAAGCTGCAGAGGACTCTGAGTACATTTAACTAGCAATTCCAGCTTGTTCAATTTTTCAGGTATGGCTTTGCACTGAAAATGTGTCAGACTGTTCCCGGTGGCAGGTGTTTGGAGAAAGCCTGATCCACATTTCTGTGTTCTGAAGTGAAAATGAGACCAGCTTCAGTCTTGTTATGAGACTCCCCATGTTCCATCAAACATTCAAGATTTAGAGAAGACATCCGACATCCTTTAAACAACACTTCGCTCATCAATATTCTAAGATCATTGCAATTTGTCAGTTTTTAAACATTCAAGTTGATCCAAACCCACTTGACAGTTTTTTTTGAGTAGGTGCAAATTACTAAATTTTAGATTAAGAGACATAGTTTAATAGATAAAGAGATTGAGTATTTATTTTGTTGTTGCTACAGTGACTGGTTAGATAGAGCGAAACAATGCAACTTTATTTGTATTCATATTTTATTGCACATAGTAATTCAAAATTAAAATAGTTTTACAGAGGAAATTAACCCTGAATGCAATCAGTTGGTTTGGATGTTGATATTTGAAACCCTTTTCTTTTCATTATCATAGGTGGAATCTGTAGTGTTCCACAAAAACAAATCCAAATATTGTAATTCTATGATGCAGCGCAAGATAACTACTGAATAGGAGATGAGATATAACTGATATAACTACTAAAAAGAAAAATGCTGTATGTTTGAATGCAACTCCCACCACCACATACATTTTGTATAATATGTTATTTGAGCATAATTTAGTTTTAGCTTATTTTAGTTTATTTGAGAAGCAAATCAAATAAAAAAGTTAATTTGATATTTTGAAGATTTCAGACAGCGAGCATCTCACTACTGTATTTGTCACCCATGGCCGTTAATGACCTCATTCTATTTTCCTCTAATCCATATTTGTGCATCATTCGATAAATTGATTTTCAAACTAAAACTTAAATGAAACCAAAAAATAAATCATTAAAAAAAATCACAATTTAATTATGAATTATGAACATGTTTAGTTTTTTGTTTTGTTTTTGAAGGCGTTGGGAGTGCATGGAGAGCAATTTATATTCATGTATTATAATATCATAACAATTATTAGCATCCACATTCATTAGTGGACGAGAGTAATGAAGCATGATTGTTGTCAATGTTACTAATATTAAAAAGAGGTCTTGTTAGTTTATTAAAAGAGATAAGCCCTTGAGCCAAGATAAATGTTCTTTTCTATTTTGCTCAATGTACATCATGTCTTGTTCTTGAGCTTGAGTTTGGACTTTTCTCTCTCGCATTTCTCTCAACGCCGCTGAATCTGCTGAAAGTTCTCAAAAACAGAGGAAACAGTTTAACCAGAGCGGAACGAATCTTCAATTAAGTTTTACCCTCCTGATCTAAACACAGCAATACAATCTCACACAAATACATTTAGAATATGTAAAACAAGATCAACTGGGGAAAAAGTAAAAAAAAAAATGCAGAGTGAGCTTATTTTTGTTTTAAAAACAGAATAGCGAAAGTGTTTTTTTCACTTTATGCTAATTTTCCAAACCATTTTTGTTGTTGCTTTAAAAAGATGAATGGAAAAACAAATCTATAGTTTGCTTTTGTTTTTAAAATTTTAACTGAAAATCAAATGAGCATCATCCAATGTCCTTATGCCTTGTAATCTTAACTGTTTTGTCTGATATCTTTTGTTAATCAATTCTTGCTAAGACTTGTACATGTTTTAACTAATTAAGCTCCTCTTGGCTTGTTAGATACTGGTGTGTCTCTTGAAACAGATTTGGAACAAAAATCAGCAGGAGCTGTGGCCCCCCAGGAATTGAGTTTGAGGCTCCTGTTCTGTTCTAAAGGTATGTCTAGAGCTTGGCAGCACATCCACCTCCATCTTTACTCTATAGCAGCTCTGCAGTGCTGAAGTCTTTTACTCATGGACTTCAAAACTCAATGGAGTGAGAGAGGAAATGAACCAGAGAAGATTTTCATGTCAAAAATCTGGAGCATCGGAGCCACAACTCGCTATTACATAAACCGTTCTGACCAACAGTGTTTGTCCCAAGGCTTTTTCTGGAAGGTTTGCTAAGAAAAGCTTTTTTCATATGCTAAGCATTTGTTTAAAAATGCTATATCTTATACATTTTAAACCGTCATAAATGTAATTCAATATGTCATTCGTGTTTGAATGAAAATGTCCCCTAACTACATGTTTATAATGCAAATATTCGGTATCATCTTTTTCTAAAATAGACCTGAAATCTTCTTTTCTAGTGGGAACTGTGTATTTTCTCAGAATATAGCAACCCTAACAATCTCTGTACTGGTTCAGTCTTAGCAAGTCTTTCTTTTCTGAAACTGTGTCTCCTTGCGTGAGGCCTGTCATGGGGTCTTAAGCTGTAATAGATCCACTGCATATTTCATGAGACAGTTCCATGATTATGAGCATTACTGGCGTTACTCAGCACGCAGCCAATCACACGTGTGATAATGTGACAGCTACGAGGAATCATCCTGGGCCTCCTCTGTTGAGTCACTGCTTCCTTTATTCTAACAAACCCTCAACGTAAGTTGTAAAATATAACCTCTCTCTAAAACCAAGCGGTTGTACATGAAAGGGTGCAAAAACTTCAAATCAGAGTCCACTTTGAACAAGAGTGACTCATTTCAAGTTAGAATCGTATGATGGACTTCAGAAACATGTAACATACGTTGGCTTGAAGAGTTGTGAGAGTGGTGCTGTTGTTTCCCTTTTGAAAGTCATACCTTTAAGTTAGTGGTTGTGTTCATTTGTTTTGAATTTGAATTCATTTTAAATACCTATTTTATAATAATTTTTGGGGTCTCATCTAACTCTTTTTATCTTGTGACAGTTTTTCTACAGCAAGTTGTTCCAAAATTTTCATTTTAAAGCTTTTTGATTCTTTTTAAGTCTTTTGTTATGTTTCTAAATCTCTTTCAACCCAAACAATTATTATGATGCTTTTGAGCCTTTATGCACGTGTTCTAAATCTCTGGCAAGCATTACAATTGCATGTATATTTTTTGTCTTATGTCAATATCTGGCAACCCTACCAATCACTTTTAAGATTTTAAGTATTTATGAGTGTTCATTTGTGTTTTCTCAAACTCTGGAATCTCTAAACATCACTTTTTCGATTTTGAACATTTATGCACATTTTCTTAGAATATAGCAATTTTAACCATAGTTTTTACATAACTTTTTTGCATGTAGGGGCATTTTTGACAACACCAAGCAACAACAAAAAACATATACCAAATGAGCTTCACATGAAAAATAAGACCCGTGAACACTATTTAAGAACTAGAACAGTGAAATTAAGATTTAAGAACATCCGAAAATGTGGGCTTTTGAATGTTAGACTTCAGGAAACCCTGGATAGATGCTTTTTTAAGTAGTTCAATTTGGGTGCATAAATCTTAAAAGGCAACCCAACCACAGCGGCAGATTTCTGAGCATCTATGTAATGCCCTTAAAATGCAGCTCACAAGATATCGGAGAGAAGAGAGAGTATAGTTTGTATGCATGGGTTTTTCAAACAACCCAATCTTTCTTCCTCTCCATCTCACTCACTTGCAAACAATCATTGTCTGTGTTTCTTTTTCCTTTTGCAAGCGTTGAAAGAATCTGACACTCTTAAGAGTTTTATCAAGGGCCTTCACACCTCATCCTCTTTTTTTATCGTAATCTCTGACAGTCCACCCCCCTCTATCTCATCTATATTCTCCAAACTGATCTCTTTCTCTCTGCGACGGATTGCACGTGTCACTCGCTGCTCTAATGGAATCACAGCTCAGCCTCTCAGCTGGACAGTAATCACTCTCACTCTCTCTCTCTCTCTCTCTCTCTCTCTCTCTCTCTCGTTCTCTCTCTCTCTCTCTCTCTCTCTCTCGTTCTCTCTCTCGTTCTCTCTCTCTCTCTCTCTCTCTCTCTTTCTCTCTCTCTCTCTCTCTCTCGTTCTCTCTCTCGTTCTCTCTCTCTCTCTCTCTCTCTCTCATTCAAACATTACACTTGATTGAGCTTCACTTGAGTAGAAGCCTTTGAGAATTCCTTACAAGTGTCAGCCAAAGCTAAAACAGGCAACACTGCTATGGAACTTTACAAGTGTTTTGTTATTTCAATATAATTGAGAGGTTTAGTATCTCTTGTAAACACTGTTTAAGTCATTGACAGTAATAACTATGCAATAACAAGCAAATAAACTGATCGGTCACTCATTGTTCGTGAAAAAATTTTTTTTTTTTTACAAAAAGTAAATTAAAAAGTCAATTGAAAATGTCTTGCCAAATTCATCCTGCAATATGATTTTGGTTCAACACCCCTCTTGGTTCTGAATGTAATCGAATGAGTGTGTCGTGTGACTGAGGTAAGAAGGACCCAGAAGCAAGGGATCGGTACCCAGAGTCTTTAATGACTGAAGTGGTTAAATCAAAACCGCTGTTCAACAGAACAGGAACACAGTTCAGAGTCTCAAAACACAAACAAAAGTCTTGGGGAAGGTGCGCTAAACCCCGCGGGAGGCGACAGGTCCTCTGCTCCTTCAAGGAGGTGCAGGTAGGGTTAGTCCGAGCGGTCAGTCCACTGCGTTCCTCGGGTGAGGCTTGAGTGCAGTACTCCACACAGGCTACGTAAACGAGACAGGCCACAAGAGGAGAGCTAGAGCAGAGCATCAGCGAACATCAAGACGAACAACAACTCACAAAGACGAGACATAGCAGGGGAACTTAAATAGCGGAGACAATTAACGAAACGAGAAGCAGCTCAGACAGATAACGTAATTAGCCGAGACACGGACAGGAGACAGAGGGAAAGACGAGATAGAGATCCTGACAGTGTGCCTTTTATCTGTGCTGATAAATATTGATTGTACAGAGGAAAGTTAATCGTGTTGAAGAAACTCCAGAACTATAGTAGAATGTATTTTGCTCGCGTTCTTCATTCAGGAGTATGAACATTTTTGTGACTAAAAAGTATTTGCAAACTTTTTACTAGTAATATTGTGTATATCATCTAGATGGCAAAAAAGTAAAAGACCTGTTAATGATAACTCTCATACCACAGTCATGTCTTTGAATACGCCTGAGCATTCAAACAAACCTGCAACCTTGATTTTCATACATATAAAGCTTCATTCATCAATATATTCTTCGTAAAAGCTTTACAGTGGAACCAGGTGTAACAAACCAATTAGTTAAGGTAAGCTCAAGCACAAACACAATATTCATAAATACAGTCACACACTGAAAACAAGATTGAAGGACATGATTGAAGCTAAAAAAACTCACAACAGGATGCAGCACAAAAGACTGTTTTCTATTCAAGCAATGCACCACACAAACTGATCTGAGATCTGAATACACTTTCATTCATCCTCACTTGGTTCAGGGAAGCATGTATGTAAGCAAGTATATTTACATGGATTAAATAAATGGATAACTCGTTAAAATTGTGGTAATTGGGAAAAAAATCTGGAAAGCTGCCTCCATCATTGTCCAGCAGTGATTCTGAAAAGCATTTTGCATTTCAATAACTCAATTTTTCCACAAGTTTTCCAGTAAAAGTTTTTCACCTTTTCCTGTGGTCTCAACCAGTTGTTAACAGACAAAAACCTGTTAAATTTTTACCTTTTTATTAAGTAATCAAATAATAAAGCAAAAAAAACTGCATTTTGCCATTTAGTTTCTGGTTTCACAAAAAAAGTTGTTTTTAAAAATAACCCAATAACAGAATCTGTGTTTACTATGTTTTTATGACAATGCAGAAATAAACGTATTGACCCTGTTTCAGCCATGTATACACACTCCATTAGTAAGTAGCAATCTCAATAAGCAATTTAGTTGGAGCAATCATTGTGAAAGTTTTTATTATTACTCTGGAAATTAATATTGCAAATGCCCTAAAACGTGGAGTGTTTAGGTATATTGTTATCTTGGAGGAAAATGATTTTAAAAAATTTGAGCACTTTATTATTGCTTAACAAAAGATTTACGCTCCTAGAAAAATACATTTGAAATTAATATTTTCAAAGTATGTTTCCATTAAATGTAAAAAATTAAATTCCAAAATGAAAACAAAATCAAGTTCTGCTATTAAAAGCATCCTTAAAAAATAGAAGAAATCAAGCATTACCGCAGCATTGAGAATAAACATACATGACATTTAAAAGCAGATTCAAACTCTGCTGTAACATAATTTTTATTAAAATTATTATTTAAATGGTAGTGCTGTTTTAAACCATTTACAACATACAAAATTAAAATATATCCATGCAAAAAAAAATATAAAAAAATAAAAAACATTTTAAGGAAACATCCCAAAATTAGATTTGGTATCTAACAGTAATTAACTGTATTAACTGTAACTGCAAATTGTTTTCCATTCACAGATTAATTTATTATAAAAAAAATGTAACAATAACATAACTTAAAGGATGCTGCATTCTAAGCGTATGTCAACTAAAGCCAGTATTAGTCAAACTCAAGAAAAGCATGCCAGCGAGGATTTCACAGATGGAGGAAATGAGGGAGAAGAGTTACTCACAGGGTACTGTTCGAAGATAGAGGTTGTCCCGTATGATTTGCTGCAGCTCGTGGTCCAAAGAGCCCTTTTGGAAACGTAGGTTGAGATACCGCCGAAGATCTTTATCAACAACACCTCCTATAAAACACGCATACACACACCAATTGTAAGATGACCCTCCATCTTGACACAATCTCATCTGATAGCAGGCTCCCTGTCGTTTACTTCCCATTCACAATGAAGTAATGCCTTTGTGCGCAGTTTTCCAGCAACAATAAAGGACTCCATCATGTGAATGTGTGTCTAGCTGCTTTATTTTCTAGAAAAAGCCTTGACAATACTGCGGCTAACCATGATTTAGTCGCTCGATACAAAAAGCTGACCTCAAAACGATCACCAGAAGACATGTGAGAATAAATCTGTGGTCGTTGTCACTTTGTCATGTTGTCAAAAAGGCTTTTCAGTCTTCTAAAATTATACTTCTCGTCTGTCACTGATATAAGTATGGATACACACATGGACAATGTGCTTCCTGGTGACTGTGGCTCTGACTGAGCACATAAGTGTGCAGGAATCCCCATAGGGCGCTCCAGTGATGAATCCTCACTCGTCATCATCATTACACCCCATGATGGAACAGCGAGGGGGTTTCTTTTCAGAAAAGGCTCACAGACTAATAGAGAGGGGAAATGAAAGAGGTGCTGGAGTTGTCTACATCAATATAACAAAAGTACTTTGTACAGCAGTTGCGTTATTATAAAATATGCTATGTAAAAATTTGGTTTTGAAATATGGTTTCCTCAGGTGAATTTTAAAGCTAATTTAAATGGATGAAATAAAAAAAATATAAAGGACTTACCAACCCTAACCAACTTTTTGAAGAAAAAGTTTCAATTACCAAGCTTCCTTATAGTAAATAAAGTGATTCTCTTCACTGATACTTTACTGCTGAAGGGTTTTAACGTCAATGTGTATTCTGTCGTATTTGCTACACCTTTTCTTCAAGATTTACTTACAGTCTTTGATACAGCTAAATAGACTTTCTAGAAGTTTGAACAGAAGAGTGGATTACTAGCGTGTGTGCAAAACTCTTCAAAAATTATTAACATCCAGTTATGGCATAATTGATTGTGACATCACAAAACTTAAGATCCCTCCCAGCTCATTGTGTTAAAACATCATGTTTCATTGACTCTTCATCTCTGTGGGTGTAACACCCCTAACTCAATAAAAACAGTGGAGAGTCATGGAGGCTTCCTGTTTGTCAACATGAATCAGCCCATCACAGAAAGGTTAGGTAAGTTTAAAATCCTAATTTTCATTTAAAAACTTTTTTTTTTATTTTAATGAATCAGCCCATCACAGAAAGGTTAGGTAAGTTTAAAATCCTAATTTTCATTTAAAAACTTTTTTTGATTTTAATGAATCAGTCCATCACAGAAAGGTTAGGTAAGTTTAAAATCCTAATTTTCATTTAAAAACTTTTTTTGATTTTAATGAATCAGCCCATCACAGAAAGGTTAGGTAAGTTTAAAATCCTAATTTTCGTTTAAAAACTTTTTTTTTTATTTTAATGAATCAGCCCATCACAGAAAGGTTAGGTAAGTTTAAAATCCTAATTTTCATTTAAAAACTTTTTTTGATTTTAATGAATCAGCCCATCACAGAAAGGTAAGGTAAGTTTAAAATCCTAATTTTCATTTAAAAACTTTTTTTGATTTTAATGAATCAGCCCATCACAGAAAGGTTAGGTAAGTTTAAAATCCTAATTTTCATTTAAAAACTTTTTTTGATTTTAATGAATCAGCCCATCACAGAAAGGTTAGGTATGTTTAAAATCCTAATTTGATTTTGTATAAAAGAGGTAGTGATTACACTTTAGATGACAGCCCACAAATCACTGGAAAAGTACTTTCAAGGGTCATTCACACCAGCTTTTGAGAGCTACGTTGGCCAAACAGTGAAGATCTCGTCCACCAGGCAGAATGTGTTGAAAAATACCAAGCTATAAATATAAACCATACAAACGGCAAGACAGTTCACGCTAAAGTATTTAACATCAACACTAAAGTCCTAAAAAAGTCCTAAAAAGCTCAGTAAGCTCATGTTCGGTTATTTGAAGTCGCGGCATGTGATGCGGTTATCAAAGGTCAAAATAGAATTCAGCTAAACTTTAATTGCAGCAGAAATCAACATCGAACACAGATTGAAATGTCCGGTTTTGCATCACAATAATTATTACACAATAAGTACTACTCCTCCTGTTTTGTTATACATAAATAAATTGCCATGTTCACTGCTTACGTATACATCTAGCATGCGAGCAACATTAAATAGCGGAAAAAAATTTGACTGAGCTCATGTTTGCAAAACAAACGGGAACTAATCAGCTGACTACTGAACAAATAGATGCCATGAATATTTTTCATGAAAAATAAGCAACAAAAACAGTACTTGGCTTTTTTATGAAAAAATGTACTTTTTCTCAAATCATTGTGAACCTTTTATATTCATTAAAAAGCATATATGTTTCATTAAAATAAAATAATTTTATAATAGAAATATTTGATTTAAAAAGAAGGTAAGTGGACTTAAGGTTTAAAACAATGCCTTTTCACATCCAACAAACCATGAACCATCAGAAATTCACTATCAACTATCATTTTAAATGGCCTGTTCATGCATTATTTAGAGTGTGAGCTTTCACATTCATTAAGCAACCCTGACTTTTGGAGTTGATGACATCACAGCTTTCCCAGTGTGACGTATCACCATGTATACTCTAGGAATTGCCAGAGATTCACATGAAAAATAAATTGTGATCATTTCCAAACATAGCTGGACCTTTTATATACGGAACACATGAGCTTCCACCCTCTTGACATAAACAAGCTTTGTTTAATTTTTCATCTTATTTTCAAGATAAGCTATATTACAGCTTATAATAACATAAATGTATTTGTTTACCTTTCGTAGATGAAGGATTTATCGACACGTTACATTTAAATATTACACATTTCATCACAGAAGAAAGGAACTTGGAAAAAAAAGATGAATTCAAGAATAGTAGTTCCACAAACCAACATTTAAATGCATGTTCTCCTGATTGAAATGCAGAAAACATCATCAGCACAGTCACATTTCATTTGGATCAAAAGGACAGCACTGAAAGGACACAACAAACAACCTTGCATGTGTGGTATTTCTCATGCTTTCCAACACACACATCATCCATTGATTAACGGCAGCTAGCACACCGGTGCATACAAGACCTCCATATAGAGCAAAACCGATGCGTCTTGAATAACCTACTTCACAGACACCGGTTAACCAGACGTGACAGCAAGGCTACACACACACAGTCAGCTCAAGAAAACCAATCAAATCTGAGTTAAACCCCGAGACTGAAATTATCAGCACACAGCTCTGACACACAGCATTAAATTAACACAGGGATTGATGAGCTCCACACACTCAGCTCTTCGGAGGGAAATAAATCAAGAGAGTAGAGCATAAAGCCTCATTCAAATCCCTCACACACATACGATTTGTAAGTCTACTCACAGAAAGCAACGGTACTTCTCTTGCACGACTCAGCCAGATGTTGCGGGTGATGATTTGAGCTCGAAAGCGAGTGGAAGTGAGTGAGTGTGTTTGTAGTCCAGGTCTCCACAGGTCTGCAGTCACAGTGTGCAGGTTTCCTATCAGCATTAGATTGGTTCAGTGCTTTAGTCTACAGTCCCTTGCCACGCTACCGTCACAGAGAGTGTGGCTCTGCAGTGACCGAGAAAGAGAGGGAGCAAAAGAGAGAGAGAGAGAGGCAAAACACTGGGACGCTGCAGAAGAAACGTGCCTTGACAGTGGGAACCTATCACAAAGCCCCTCACTCCCTGTGTACTTGATGGAGGAAGAGAAGAGAGGAGTCGCCCTCTATAGGTAAACAGGAGATGTGCAAACAGAGATGAAATAGATTTCTGAATATTTTACAATTTTGTACTAAATTAAGCACTTTGTGTACAAACAAATGAAGGGTCAAAACAAATTACCATCCTAAAATGTGAGCTTTTCTTAAATTCTGGCAAATTAACCATAATAATGTGGTTTTATATATATATATATATATATATATATATATATATATATATATATATATATATATATATATATATATATATATATATATATATATATATATATTTATATATATATATATATAGATGGAGTGTAAAGGTTCAAGCAGAAAGTCTTTGCACCTCACTTGTTGGTCAGCCGTTTCCTAGTTAGAAAAGCATCACCCCCAGCAATTAATGAATTGGTGGTATTTTAAAGAATCGTAAATTACTAAAATGAGATATACTGGTGAAGTGTCCCCACCACCATAACTGAATAAATTATTCCCACACCCCATAAATCTTTTAACAAGGCTGTCAATTTTTGCTCATTTTGGAGTCAAGTGGTCACTGTTCAATTATTTTCTATTAAGTATCCCGTTGGGACAAAAAGGTTACATCATTTTACAAATCCACAAGAAGATCAATTTAGGTATCATAAAGTCAGACACAGCTGCATTAAGAGCGCTCTTCCTGGATTAGCTGTAACTGCTCGCCTAGTTTAACTGTAAAGGTCACCACACACCTATGCGAACATATTCAAATGTAATTCCACACCCGTTTCTCTGCAGGGTACTTTCATTCCTCTGTTGATGCAATGACGTTTTTAATCGAACCAATCTGGACACTCTGACAACAACTTTTTCACTATCCACTCTCTTCTGTAAACTTCTTCTTTTCTATTTCCTGTTGTTAGTCAATGCAAGAGTGTGTATTAAGTACCACCCAGCTGCTCATTTTTGTCTTTAAAGTACTTATGATACATATGATCAAAAGAAGCAGCTCTTATTGGTCTACCACAAGTTCACCTACTGCGACAAACCTGGATTATATTGGCAGAGCTGGACTTTTTTTAATTCTCACTGATGCCAAGGTCAAAAGGACCGCTTGTCCTCATTGGCTGAGATGCTAGTAGGTGGAATAGGCACTTACTGAATCATATAAATTGTGATAACACTGTTATATATGTAGCATCACTCAAAAAAGGTCACTTGAGCAATTAAACCTTTAGCTTGTGCATCACTGACTTACACAGCCCTACTTACACAATACACATATTCTATTAAAACGCAAAAAAACACTCAAAAAGACTTTATTCGAGTTGACCAAAAAAGTCAAATGACAAATTTTGAAGACTTGAGTACACAAACTGAGGAACAAGGTCTGGAAAGATAAGGAGTTTATTAAGACAATATAATAAAACTGACAATGCTTCTGGGTCGGTGCTACGGTCGATCGGGAGAAGTCTAAAAAAACGAGAGAACAAGATTAACCAAAAGCAATTGACGGAATGACAAGAACAAAATACCATATGGCATACTCACAGACGATCAGGTGGGATAGATACCAGGAAGTGATTCGAGCCAGCGGGTTTTGGGGTGATGTAGTCCAGAAGAAATTTGTCAAGGAAGGTGAATGCTGGCAAAAACTGAGGTGCGGTCCGGTACAGATTGGGCTTGAAGTGAGAGGGAGACTCCTGTGACACCGATGAGCGGTGAGATCCAGATGCCAGGTCAAGAGCTCGGAAAAACAGATCAGGCAGGGTCAGGAACAGATTCGGGTTCAGGTTCAGGGTCAGAGTCAGAGTCCAGAGCCAGTGAACTCACAATACGGGTCAGTAAACAGGTTTCAGTGCATAATGATCTGGTGAAGAACTGAGGGATGGAAGCAAGTTATATGAAGCTGAAGTCAGGTGGAGACAACGAGGCTGATGAGATGTGCGCAGGTGTGTGAGGTGACAATCAGGCAGAGCAGAGTGAGGAGGCACCGACAGAAAAGAGGAAGACCAAATATGGTCATCCTCCCACAGGAACCAGAGAACGTGACAAAATTTTTTTTTATTTCATGGCTCCTTCAGCTCACCTAATCATAACTTTCACCTGTGAATCTCGCCCAAAACAAGGACAACAAATGGACCAAAGGCTATAAAAGGTCTCTCCTGATTCCAGTCACCTGGTCTTTATTCTCCAGTTTAATCTCACAAACTCGTAATTGCCAACACATGTCTCCCTCATCACCTGCTGCACTACAAAGCACTCTGCTTTTCAGAATTCTATGTCCATGGGCTGCTATTTCACCTGACAAGGGGGCATGCCCCTCGTATTTCAGCTTGCTTATATTTTAGGTGGCTGGCAGGCAATCATCAGTGTGTGTATTTGTGCATGTTGTAGCTCAACACAGCCTTTTGAATCTCACATTTTAGGGAGTCTGATCCTTGTAACAGAATAGCCGCCCACTCTTTGTAAAGTTGCGACAGTTAATTGATTTAATCTACTACCAAAAATGATGGGCAAGAACTGAGCCATGTTGACCTCAAGACAAAAAATAGAAAAGGATTGAACATCACTAGTACAATACAATTGGTGGTTGTTAGAATAAAGAAACTCTAGAGCTATACCAAATATCCCCATCATCAACTCAATCAAGCCATTAAAAGTGTATAATAAAGTGTGAAAAAATTCAGCTACTGTAAGAAGTCAAGACTGAAATAATATATCTCTGCCATCAGAAGCCATTAAAACATCATAATTGCTGTGCAGAGACTTAAAACCAGATTGAAACATCTCCAAAACACCATTTCCCTCAAAACCCCTCAGTTGAAAATAAACTTTTGCATTTAGCTAAAATTGTAAAATTTTAATTGGGCTCAGCTCTCCTCATAGATATCATACTACAGACTTTGTTAATTCTACTCGATATGAACTCACTGCTACTACTCTCTTGTCTATCCATTTGAATTGACTTTTAATCGTGTTGGCAATTTATGATATCTATATTGATGAGTAAATAAAAAGTGAGCTCATTAAACATCACTTAAACATGAAATTACAATTTGAAATGCTGAATATGTTGTTTTAGCTAGTGTACTTCTTCATTTAAAATCACAGATGATTAATCAGAAATAAGCATCTCCTCCAGCATCAAACTGTTATATAATTAATGTCCCTTAACCAGAATGGTTTATTGTTTAAAAACTACGGGAAAATCATCATTCAAAATTCTCTTCATTTAATAACTAAGCAATACAAGGCAGTTTCAGAAAATTGTGTGACTGGCAGAAAATAAAACTGGCTATAGTGTGTTAACAGCTTTCTCCTCTCATTCAGAATGAAATCTTAAAATCCTTTTTTGCTACAAATGGCAGTACTGCACCCTTCATCCGAGCAAGCACATGTAACACCTAATTAAAGTTTAATGTCTTTGTAATACGTCTATATGTATGTGAGTGTTTATGCATGCCCTCTTCATTGGTGTGGGCATCGGGAAGACAGCTGTTGAGATAATAAGCCTCTACTTTT
Source organism: Danionella dracula (assembly GCA_900490495.1). Taxonomy (NCBI): domain Eukaryota; kingdom Metazoa; phylum Chordata; class Actinopteri; order Cypriniformes; family Danionidae; genus Danionella; species Danionella dracula. The sequence goes on from UELW01000334.1 coordinate 12,376,661, forward strand.
GAGCAAGAAATGAGCAAAAGCTTGAGACCAGCAGAGCTCATTTACAAACCGACACTAGTGTTGAAGATGGCTCTGTCTTGTAAAATTGCAAGGCTTAAACTAATCATGAGTTGAAGACAAGTGTGCAATCTGCAAGATGAAAAAAATCTTTCAACCATCCATTAGCCATTTACAGAGTCTGCCTTAACCATGATCTTTTTAGCCAACACAGTATCTGGTCACAATTATTATCAGTATTTTAATGCTTTTAAGAATTTGAACAACATGATTTCCCTTGCATCGAGTAACATAAACATGCAATCCAATCCAATCCACTTTATTTAAATAGCACATTTTATAAACTGAAAAGTTTCCAAAGTGCTACATACATTAATAAAACACAAGGAGGACCACACAAGCTCAGGCCGAGTTAAAAGCCAGAGAGTAAAAATGGGTTTTAAGACGCGATTTAAAACATTCTACTGATGGAGTCATTCTAACAAGGGGAGGCAGCGCATTCCACAATCTCGGTATCGTCACGGAAAAAGCCCTGAGCCCCCTAGTTTTAAGTCTGATTTTGGATTAGCATTTAATTAGCAATATTAATTCACTCTACATTCATACATTTGTGATTTGAAGCTACCTTGGTAGCCATCTGCTGTCCTGGGGCAGTCTGACAGAACATGCCTGCCATTTCGTGCCTCCGGCCTCCTGCAAACCACCAAACACGCCCCACCAGTCACACACATCCATTCAGGGCAATGCGGGTTAAGTTGTTTGCTCAAGGTTACAATGACACAATGAACCTTTCAGAGATCGAACCGTCAATCCTCGGGTTATTGAATGACCAACTCCACCACTGATGCCCCAAGTGTGAGAGATGCTTGTGAGCGTGTTAGATGCAGCTCTGATAAGACAGTCTGATTATGTTAATGATGTTTCTGTTTCATGCGAACAAGTTCCTGAATGGTTGATCCAGCCATCAGCATAATCCAAAATTTTATACATTTCAACTGGAGTACATTCAACTTTACAGAATTAATATCAAGACTAAAAACAGGTTATGTTTATGTTTATATAAGTAATAAGTCATAATAATAGCTAATATAGAATTATATAATATATAATATAGAGTCTTTATTACTATTCTTTGATCAAGTCTGAGAAAAAAACATAAACAGAGCAGCCCTAGACTCTAGCAGAATGTCTTATCAGAGCTGCATCTAACACACTCACAAGCACATCTCACACACTGGGAGTGGCGTTAGAATGGCTAATACAAAACGTCCATCATCCTCAGCACTGCAGCTTCCATCATTTACACACATACACCCTCACAGAGTCTGTGCTTCTTGGTTTCCACACTCATTTTTGCAGATTTCAAACAGCTGAGTGACGCCTTTATGGAGAAATAGAGATTGTTTGCAGTGCAATAACCCTAGATTAAAGGGCAGGAATACACTTATCACTGTTGAACATAAAAAGTTAAGCTTATTTGGTTATTAGCTAAGATAATGTTTTTTTTTTCAACTACATCAACAGAGTTCTAAGTGCAGCTTAATTCGGTCTAGTAGACAAAAGCACTATATTTCAGAGAAATCAAGTCCAATGCACCTTTGTTCAGCATTACATTTTAGATCACATCACATAACGTCAGTAAAGTATAACCAAGTTCAACTCAAGAGAAAATAAAAGAGACACAAAATACAGACAACCAAAGTTAAATATTAAGAACAAGTATGAGAATCAGTAACCTCCTTCTACAGTCCAGACCCTAGATAGGAGACAACAAGGTGGAAAAAATTTCCTTATTGCGGTTAGTTTTTAATTGTACCCACTAACCAGTAGCCTAGTTCTCATCGAGGGCACTTCTTTCTGCTATTAATCCACTCCGCTTGTTCCTCAACCAACAACTCACTAACTTTTGGTCTAACCTAGGACTGACATTTCTAACACCCTCCTTTGGATTAAAGAAGAAAACCAAATAATAATCCAAAAATGTATTGGATAAAAATATAAAGAACGTTTACCTTAGTTACATTTTGCCTTTTGCCCAATTTAGATGGGTGAAGATCCCTTTAGTTAATTTTCACAACTGAGTGCAATTTAATTTAAAAACAACAATTCAATTTTGAAGCCAGAGTTAAAGTCAGGGATGTTAAATCATCATGAAGTTTGTAGTATGGGCTGTCAAGCAATTTCTTGTTTGTCTGGTCTCGTCTCTGAGACTCATGATTATAATGGAGTGCAGTGAAGTGTGGCTGATTACGACATGCTGTCTGTAACTGAATTAACAGCTCCCTTAAAATTGCTTTATTCCACAAAGTATCTGGTTAATGTGCCTATGTTTCATTCTTCTCAGGTAAAAACCAAACAGTATCACTAGTCATAAACACAGAGGATAGTATGAAAATCTAAATTTGTTCAGGCTTATCCTCCTTCTATCTTTCTGTGTGTGCTTAAGTTTGTGTGCATGTGGATGTGAGAAAGAGCTGATCAAAGCCAGTGTTTATGTGTTGAGATCAGGGTTGAGACGTTAGAGTTGCAGATATCAAAGACTTGTCTGGTCACATTACCCATGTCTTGTCGACAGACACTCATTAGTCTTGCACGGCCCTGCTCTGACTTCTGGAAGATCCTTATTGGAGTATTCTGGGCAGGAAAAACTAATTTAAATAACGTGTTGGATTAGTTCTAAGCCAACTACAGATATGTCAACCATTTCAAATGTTATTAAACTATTTAAATGAGTGCCTGCTCCACCACCCGGCAGCTCAAAAGCATTATGGGCCCGCAGTTAAGGCTTGTTTAATGGGAAAGTTTTAGCAAAAGTTTAATACACGTGCACTATACCTACAATAAAAATGTGTCATTCACATTTCAACACTTCAGTAACACTTAAAATAATGGCTGAAACTGAATATTACAGCCTAATATACCTAGTGAATACTGTTCACACAACCAGAAGGCAGTTAGAACCAGCCTTCATCCAAGTTCATCCACAATTTTCAACACCTTGCATGTCTTTATTCACTCCACTTACAGAAGATCAGGCATACAAACTTCTTCACTCAGCGCATCCCCTCAAACCCATCCCCTCTCACCTTCTACAAACCATCTCACCTACCATCACACAGGGGTTCCACAGGGCTCAGTCCTTGATCCCCTTCTCTTCTCCATCTACACCACCTCCCTGGGCCCTCTCATGTAGACACAGATTCTTATACCACTGCTACGCTGATGACACTCAACTCTGCCTGAACGACATCTCTTCTTGGATCAAGAACCATCACCTACAGCTCAACGTGGCCAAGACAGAACTTCTAGTAATCAGAATTGTAATCATTTTAATGTGTGTCCACCAGTTCCACCCAAAAATACTTTTTAAATGACAATTAAATAATCACAACAAATTTGACTTTGAGTTTTATAATAATACGGTTACGTATTATTACGTATGGGTAAGTATGCTATGAGCTATTATTGTATTCATCCGTGCAATGTTTCTTTTCAATGAATGTTTTTAGCACAATTACATCACAAGAAAATATGAATGTTGTTCATTTAAACAGTTGTCAAGGTCCTGATATTGTTTATATTTTCAGTCACTTTATTATAATCTATAATATTTTATAGATTATAGTTTTTTATAACGAAAATTAGTTTTTGTTTGGAGCACATTGCTTGTTATCTCACCCATCCTGTTTGATCTGCTTAGTATTAAGTTGCTTCACCTTTTTACCCCTCATTATCCCTTTATTGTGTGAGCTATATTTAGACCTTTTTCACAAAAAGGAGAGACTTACAAAAATCAGTCATAAAAATGTCGACAGTGTTTGCTTTACTAAAATGGTAAGGATTGAGAAGAGAGCTCTAATAAAGGGTTAAAAAGTTAGATTATAGGTCACTTATTATGATTATAGGTTATATAATTATATTATAGGTAATACTATAGCTTAGCTGCTACTAGCTGCTGAGCTGTGGTCTATAATACCAAATCATCATTGCCTCTTCTTTGTACTTTAATATAATTATTATATCTGTTTTAATAAAATAGCAGGGTTATCAAATTTAAAGATTTAATTTTTTCTAAATAAATTAAAATGTAATTTTAATAGAAAATATTAACCTATTGCAAAAACATAACAATGTTTTAAGTAATATGACGTACTTCTTCATCATGAGAGATAGATTCTTCACTGAAAGAAGATAAGACGACAGAATAAAATACAGTACTACTCAACCATTTAGAATGAAGCATTGTATCATCACTTTGTTCTGATTATGATTCTTGAAGTGAATGGTTGTTATGTTATTTATGAACAAATTTAAAGTCACTCCAGCTGAGGTTAGAAAACCATCAGGCCTCAAAGGCTAAGACACTTCACTCATCTGGTTAACACCTCAGGAGTGAAAAGCCTTCTCAAGGAATATACCCTTCTAAATCTCAAAAGCTTAATCACCTGAGACTGCAGGCTCTTTAACTTCTACATTAGTTTCAAAAGAATTAAATTAAATGTTGGTAGCTTAAAACTGTTTAAAATCATTCAAACAGCAGCCTGGTAAAATGCAGCTATAAGACTCTTGTGAGTTTTGTATTGCAAAATACAAATATTAGCTATTTGTTTAGATATTTTAGTACAGTGAAGAACAAAATAAACTTGATAGAGCTATATTAATTCAAAACTAAAGCTTGTAAGTTAAATCTGGGTCTAGGTTCTACATTTTGCAAGCATATCAAACCTGACAACAGTGCACATTTTCTATTCACACCTAAAACATTCACATATTCAAGAATATATAAAGTGGAAGTTTATAATACACAGCATTAATATATGGTTCAAGTCGATTTGGCCCCTCATCTGGCCAATCTGGTCACTTTCACTTTTACTTTCTGTGAAACAGTTGCGCATGGAGAACACTCTTCTTTCTGCAAACAAATAAATATTTTGTTGAAAGCAGAGTGCACCAAAGCCCTGCTTAAAGACCTGACATGGAAACAGATGAAGGAAGATATATAAATCCTCCTTAACAGCTTTTATGGAAAAACAACAAACTGGGGCATGATTGAATGATGGGGAAGATATTTCGGCTGGGTGAAATTCGCCAACACATTATGCATTAATGTGATAACTAAAATGGAGAAAGTTTATTTGACAAATTAATCGATTTCCATAAATGCCTTTGACTTTTAAACACCAGTATAAACACACCAGATGAACAACTACCCATCACTACTTTCTGAATATATAACGCACACACGCTCACGCATGAACGTATGCACGTACACATGCATGCATACACACACACACACACACAAATGCATGCATACACACACACGCGAGCGCACGCACGCACACACAGTAGTTGTGTAATTGCAAGCCAACCCTCAAACACTCAAAATAGTGCCAATAACAAAAACTGCTATTAAAATTTACCACTGAAAAATGTTGACATAAAAAGCAAACTTTGCATATATACTTAATCCAAACTGAGCTGAGATTTGAGTCGACTCAGCCAATTAGAGCAAAGTTGTTCCTTCTTAGACGCTACCCAGCATGTTTAAAACACTGACCAAAGAATGTTCAGCACAACCTTGTTATCTCCCAACAGTCACCACTCACAAAGAGAGGGAGAGGATAAGAGAGAGGGGGATTTAAATCCTGAAGATTCTTAATTCAGTTGATTTCGCAGTACATTAGGTACATATCAAATAGATGCTGAGGTTACAACTATGAAATCAGGACTAGTTAAAATGACATCACTTGTTTTTTATTTAGGTTGTAAGTCAGTGAGAGCGGGTGAGACTGATTACGTTGAATACTGCTTTGTTTCAGAAATGAAAGCGATCTAGTGGTACAATAAATAGAACACATGTGATGTGCGTTACACTAAACTATCAGGGATTTTGTCCCAAATAGGGTTAAGGGGAGGGGGGATATTGATTGATGTATCACAATGTTACCCTGATAAATGCTGGATCGATTATTAAGTTAAGCATTGATAATCGAAACTGACTGCTTTTTTATTGTAGCGTTTCATCATTAAAGTTTCAGCAAAAATGTTTTGATCATAACTTACAAACAAGACCCATTTCATCTCTCAAAACTATTCTCATGCAGCTTTTTCATGAATGGTTGGCACATCCTGGTGTGCGATATACTTACAACTAATTCCACTTCAACTAGAATATTATTAAGAGAGACAGTATAAGCGAAGTAGATGGTCAAAGCAGGCTTATTATAAATTCAGCAACAGTAAGCACATTTCCATTTGTCTAGAGGTAATTATGCCACACTAAGACAAGGCTTTGTGCTTCCAGACATTTTTTTCAGACAAGAGGCCTAAAGGAATACTAATTTTCTCCAGTCTGTTTTAAAACAACAAAAACAAAATTGCATTCAATCTTACACTTATAATTTAAAATCAGGGTTCTTTTTGAAGCCAAGCATGCGAGGGAACATTTGATAAACGATCCCACTGATGAACCAGATTTCAGACACTCATATACATGAAAACATTGCAGTACTTTTCTATTTTGATGTGAATCTCCTTCACTCATTCATTTCATCAAGCCCTAATGCAGTACCTGAGTGCTGCGTGCTGAAGTGTGTGTGGCAAGGTCTTGTCAGAAAGAGAGTGTAAATCACCTATCATCTATATGCAGATGAAATCAATTCATCCTCTGAACCTCATGCTTGCTGAGCATCGGCTAATTGATGTTTCTCAGTAATGCTTGCAAAGACATCCTCATTGCCTGCCCAGAAAATTCCAGGCTCACAGACATGTGCATGAACAAAAACACAACATGTTCCACCAAATCAGTGAAACAATTACTAGTAATCAGAAAGCATGACGATTCCTGAAATCGTAGACTTAAGTGATGCATAGGTGGCTGGCTGAACAGATGAGCAATGTTGTGCGACAGTAAATGTCACGGGGATGCTTGTATCACAGCAATAATACAGATGTTACCACTTTCTGAACACCATTTGCATAAATTATTCCATGCAAAGTACTCCGGGCTAAGCTGCATTAAACAGGTGTGTCATATATCCATACATCTTTTGTTTTGTTTTGTTACTGCAATTGTTCCAAGGTTTAAAGACCTACAGTTTCTTCCCAAAGATGAAACGAATGAGGCTTCACTAAGTAAGCTGTTAATGGCAGAGAGGAAAACAAGAGTCTAAAGAGACCACATGAAGTGTAGCAAAAAGTTAATTTGGTATGTTTTTTACATGACAAAACCGGTGTTGCAAATATTTTTAAAAATTCAATAAACAGTCATATTTTTAATTTAGTTTCTTTGTCTTCAATTTTCATTAATTATTTCCATTTTACATTTAATAACGATTCAATTCAAAAGAATGTGTGATTAATTAGTAAAAAAATTTTATCAAGAGCACTAATACATATATAGATGACATGAATAAAAAAATATGATAAAAATTGTAACCAGACTTTACCAGATTCAGTGACCTCCTTGTCCACTTAATTCCAAACAAGGTACTTTTTGTTTCCACATAATACAAGTTAACAAGATAATAATACAAGTAATTCAGTTCTGGGTGGCCACAAACTGCGATATTTGTCTCCATTGTTGTTGCTAATGTTCCCACTTGCTAAAAAAATCACATCACTAGAAGCGCAAGCACCTTGGTTGCCGAGCATGCAAACTTCATCTGGGTTGAACATTTCTCTACTCAAGCGATCAGCCTGGTTTGCCGTGTATCGTCTCGCATCTTTATATACACTTTACATTGAAATCAGCCGCTCTTCCTAAATCATTTGCGCTTGATGTGTGACCACCTTAAAATAGACAGAGAGAAGGTCTCAGCCTAAGTTGTACTGTACTGGGGCGTCATACCAAAAACACAAATTTTATAAAAGGTTGTTGACAACTTAATGTTTTGCATGCATAGGCATTTTTTTTTGCTTCAGAATTAATGTCAGAAATGCTCCTATTTACACTTTTACATTAACATTTACAAGATTTAAAATCTTGACACATCTCATACAATATGTGTCTTATTAAATTAATGCTAACTACAATTTTGTAATGAATTTTACAAAGAGTACTTTGGCAGGAGGTCCCCAGAATATCAAATTCAGTTTTAAATATATATATATATATATATATATATATATATATATATATATATATATATATATATATATATAAAGGAATATAGGTGTTGTAAAGCAAAGTGCTAGTAAAGTTGAAAGATGTAATATAAAAAATAAACATACTTTAAAACTAGAAGTTAAGTGTATTTTAAATCAAATATTCAAATGTAACCCAAAATGTGTTATGTGTTATTTTAGTGCAAAAAAATCCATAACTGTTTTCCACGAGTGATTGCGCAAACAAAAAATTAATCCAAAACTCACAGTATATCAGATAGTTTTCAACATAAACAAAGATACCCCCACCAAATCAGAGAAACTCATTAAGCCATAGAATAACACCCTTTACCTTTGACTTTTTCTCCAGTGCTTGTTACAGTGACTCAATCTGCTAAAATTTCTGTAATTTGAAGAGCACTGATAGAGTCATGACCCCCGTGGGATTGGAGGGGCAGCTCATTTCACCTCATTAGCAGCAAACAGTCACGATAGATTAGCCTGCTTTCAAACGATGCATCTGTTTGATCGCCACACTCCAAAATGACACATGGGGGATGCTTCAATGTTGAAATCAATGGACAACTCCTATGTTGTATCAAATTCAAGACTTGTTAGTTAATATGTTTGCTTGTAAAAACATTAAAATCAATACGGCTAAGATTTCTTAGCTTTGTTTAAAACAGCAGAACATGTACAAGACACATTTACATGGTTCTTTCAGGTGTGCTTTTTATGACTAAACATATTTGAAATAGGACTTTGGAATAAAATTCGAGGAGGTTGTTCCCAGGAATCTGGTGAGATCATGCTACTGTGCAAAGAAATAAAAATAACATTTCACACACATTTATGTAATATTCTAATAAGAGCAGATTCCCTTATTTGTTCATTTAATGCATCATAAGTGTTCTTTGGTTTCTGTAGGGGCTGACCACCTGGAACCCAGAAACTATGGATTAATTTTTGTAACCGAGTTGCTATACTTGCTTTTTAAGAAATATATTCTTAAATCAGTGAACTCATCCCAGATTGATTAATCAAAATATTACTTTTCTCTGATTAAAAATACAACTACAAATACGAATACATAACACATTTTGGCATTTTAACTTCTTGCTTTGTGTCTTCGGTAGGAACTGCTCTTTTCGTCTACAGCTCTGTTTTCTTACATTTTAAATGAAGTTATAAAATTTTTTTCTTGATTGTGCTTTTATTCCGTTTTGACTTGTGTGGTATGAAAAACAACATTTCTGCATTAGGAATTTCTGCACTCCTCATTAACAGCGAGTTGGAGAGAGTGAATGGCATGCAGCGGAGGTCCAGGTTAATCAGGGCTTTTATAATATTTTTCGCATTGACAAAAAGACAACATAAATGAAACGTTTAGGGATGCCTTTAAGCATGTTCTCAGACATGTGTCACCTGCTGGTGTGTGAGACACAAAACTGATTCTGTTTGCGGGGTACAAACCTATTCAATCCACTGCTTGATCATGGTTAAAATAAGGAAGATATGAAACTCATTTTGCTCATACAAATGCAGTCGTAAAAATCCACGTAAACACTGTGTATGTGTATGTTTGTAAGCAGCGTGCGATCATGTACCTCGGCTCCAGAACAATGACCTGGAGGCTCACACTTCGTTGAGGCTCATGGTCAGACTTGCACCTTTGTCAGGCTTGCGGCATAAATAGCTGTAAAGTTGGCTGTTTGATTTTACTGCTAACAGTGAACTCCGTGTACTAGACATTGTCCTGATTTTTAGTATACTTGATCAGGTTGCTGGTAGTAAAAGCTTTTATCACCAGCATTGGTGTTAAAGCATTTCCAGTCCACGGTGGTATCGGTGTGCTTTAAACGAGTACTGCTCTGGAGTACGGAATTGATATTATATCGGCGCATCCCTATTAATAAGCTGATTTTGTGTTCGTGTTCATTTGTGATCAGTTCAGTTTAGCTCAGTTGTACTCAACACTTTTATCACAATTTATAATAAAAAAAAATTATACCCATTTTTGAAGAAAACAAATTACATTTATTTTTATTGAATGAGATGGCAAAGAAAAAAAATTTAGGTATGATGTGTTCCATTTGAATACATTGACAGGTGTCTTCCAGGATTTCATAAATAGTTGATTTTTCCAAGACAAGAATAGTAATACTGTCTGGATTTCACTGCTCTTGATTTCTTTGAGTGAATTTCAATAAGAAAGATGAAAGACTCATGAAGCAGCTATCTTCTATTGCATACCCATATCTTTTTCATCTCCCTCTCTGTTTCTTCCAATCTTTCCCTCCATCTGTTTATCTATCTTGATATCACTCTGTTCGGATGAATATCTCAGCATCTGACTCTTTATAATGCCCCTTCTCTCTCTATCTCTCTCTCTCTCATTTCAACTCTGGTAGGTTCCTGTCATTCACTGGTGGCCTCTCACTCCTCTCATCAGCACAAGTCTTTCTGTAAAGATAAAGCATATTTTGCCTCTGCTCAAACTCAACTCAGTTACACCTCCTACTGGAGGTAGCTGGTCAACGCTGGAGCAAGGACACATGAGGACGCTGAAGACTCATCGTCTGTTCTTTCTCATAGACAGTGATGAGATTAGACGTGTCAGAGAGTTGGAATGCTTATCTTGAGAACTAAACCCAACCAAGGACTTTAACTAATTGAATCATTTTTTAACATACTTTGTATTTCTTTCATATTGTTGACAGCAAGTTCCCCACACTTAAAGACTTACGCAGCTCCTATTCAAATGGTTAATATTGAGGGTTAAGGACAAACAGAAAACACATTTTTTTCCCACATAAATACCAACTTGTTGGAAGTATGAAGGCTGCTGATGCGTGTTCATGTTGTTGGGTAATGCTGTTTTATGTATCGCCATTTGTTTATAGAATTCTCAAGCTGCTAAATAGAAATATCGATACTTATTCAGCCCCCAAAACCTCTCCAAATGTGAAAACATTGCACAGCATTTGTCATTTTGGAGAAATTGCTAAGGTGAACAGGATATAGGTGCTAAAAAAATTCCAGACTATAAGCTGCCACTTTTTTTTCTTACACCCTGCGACTTACATGACGTTGTGGCTTATTGAATGCACAGAGTAAGATGCAAGTTTGAGTTTTTTCTTCATTAAATGAATGATATATTCAGGCGCGCTCAATTACTTGGAAATTACTATAATAAAATCCACAGCGTTGTATATGTAGAGGCAAGGTTAGATAAATATTAGTGATTACATTTTGCCAACTTTACATATAAACTTAAAAAAACAATAATATTATATGAAAAGCATTTGAGTGCTCCTATCTAGAAATCATACTCTACTGTTTCTTTATCTCTCTTGTGTTTAGTACACAGCACACACTGCATCTGCTAGTCTACTTATAGTTTTCCTAAATTGCTTGTTCTGATTGATTAAATACAAACAGATGCTGCCTGTGAACTCATTATGAGAGTAATAACAATCATTCATTGTAAATACAGAAACAGATGTCCTCTACGGACGCTTCAAAGATGGATTCATATATTGAGCCATTCAGAATAGTGAAAAGGTAAAATAAATGGCATTATAAGCACTGATAAACATGTAAAAGACCACTATATGTATTTTTTACATAATATAAATAGAGAAGGGGAGATCATGAATTCAATTATGATATAAAAATTCATTCTAAAAGGATGCTTTAGTGTATTTTTTTGTATTGACCCAACAGCTTACTTTTATCACTGTCACATCACTCATTTTTGAAAAATCCCCACTGAATATAAAAATCTATATCTTACCCATGAATCTGAACTTCAAAGTGTTAATGTAACAGAAATGGCTCTGGCATTTGAAGTCAAAGTGTAAAAAAAATACATTTTTGAAAGGTCAGCTTAAGCCTTTTGAAATTGAATAACGGAAGAAAAAAAAACAATAATAATAAACTTTCATGAAATTTCAGACCCCACTGAGACTGTCACAAAAATGTCATTATGAAGAGAGAAGAATAAGAGATAATTTTCTTTTATCTCTGCGTGTCTCTCTGAAACTTGATGCCTCACAAAGCCATGTCAAAATCTCTCGCTAAAAATCGTAAAAGAATAAAGCATGTTTTACATCAGCAAAGAGGATCAATAGAGCTGGTCTATCAAGTAACTACTTAAAAGAGATTTTGTTATGTGTTGATTTATTCTCGTATACTGCACTGAACAAATTTTATATAATTTAATGTATTTATTAATTAAATGTATATATATATATATATATATATATATATATATATATATATATATATATATATATATATATATATATATATATATATATATATATATATATATATATATATACATATATAGCTACTAAGTAATCATTTCTATGAACTATTGAAATTATTGATCAGTAAGATATCTTTCAATATCAGTCACATGGGCTTTATGTAATACCTAGATCTTGTAAAACTTTTTACACAATAATCTAACTGCAGTAACTCAAAGGGAAGCTCAAGCTGAACAGTACACAGTGTTCCCAAGAAGCTCTCGCCAAAGATATCTTTGTGATATGAATGCTACATAATAACAAAAGCTTTTCATTTAAAAACAAAGCACAAAGAACAACGAAGATCTGAAATTGTTTTAATTAATTTGAATGAAATGTCCCTGACCCAGAAATGAAAGTAAAGGGAACTATGGCCTGTTTATAAACAACACAGTTATTTGTTATCATGCCTTCAAAGTAACTTTAAACTTTATTTTTAAGAATAGTTAAGTAAACTTCTAAAAGGGAAAGAATTTTGCTGCAGACATGAATTAGTTAGCAGATACAGTTCTTTCAAAACTGTCTATGTCTACCGGATTCCATTTACTTTTTTTATTTTTTCTGGTTTTACTTGATTTCAGAAAACTGTGTCATTATTGGAATTATGGCCAACAAATCTTCACAAAGAAGACATTTCTTAGAGATGCTTAAAAGCAGCAACAACTTAATGGGCAGGTCACACTGGCTATTGAGAGATCCAACAGTTTCTGTATTGTTGTGTGTCATATTGGTGAAGTTATAGTGTGACTGGTCCATCAGTCCGATTTATAGTTTAGCTATAGTTTAGTTTTTAGTTTAGTTCAAGATTTTGTGATGCCTGATGCCCACATTGTAAAAATTGTAAATACACATTTTGGCACTAAAGACCACATGGTCTCGGATTGGTTGGTGTAGTGGCAGAGCTTGTATTTCCTGGAATTTACATAATAGGTGCAACCAAAACCAGAAAGCGGTTCATTGAAGTAGTAAAAAGAAAAAAATTAACTATTCAAAAAATTAAAATATTCTAGTGCACGCAAGTCTCATCATACAATTATAAATACGTCTATTCAGTGTTTTTATCGCTAGATGAATTCCTAGCAAGTTTAAAATTTTGCACAACACTCCAGGCCAAAATAGGTTGCTAACTTTATTAGCTAATATCCATTGCAGTGTATGGTCTGTTAACTTGCGTGTGTGTTATTACCACTGCTATGATTGTCTGCCTGAAACACAGATGTAAACGCAGTATTTTATTTTAGACCAGTATTCTGTTTCTTGGGTGTGCAGATGAACAGCAAAATTGACTTGTGTTCTCAAAAGCATAACCACATGTCGACAGTGTTCTGTTAAAACAGGGTACCTTCATAACTCATATGTTGGGCAAACATATGTTTATTGCACTTTAGGTTAATTGTAAAAATAAAAGATAAAGCCACAATTGCCATATTAAGAATGTTTTTGTTCTTGGGTTTTTAAAGTAAGAATATAAAATCCATTGTGGTAACACTTTATTTTGCATAAACCTCAGTTGATTATTCATATGTATCATTGTATTTATTAATAAAAGGCCTAAATAGAGCCAGAAATGGAGCATTAATTCCAGAAATAAACTGAAATACACATTTTTTTATATTTAAAGTGTTAAATCCACCTATTAAAAGACATATTTTATTAAGTAAACATTGCTCTACATTGATTAAAACTATACTAAAACCTTTCATTTTTTATTGACTAAAACTAGATTAAAACATTTTTTTATTTTCTAAAACGTGACTAACCCTATTACATTTTGAAATGACTAAAATGTGACTTAAACTACAATAATTTTTGTCAAAAAGACTAAGATTAAAACTTAGATGGCTGCCAGTTCTTGAGTCAGCCTCTCCACAACTTGATGCAAGCTTTAAATCATGCTTTAACAGGATCACTGGAACTATTGGACCAATGGTCACCAAATTACCCACATTTCTCTGTTCCATGCCACTCTGCACTCAATATTAAAAACTCTCCTGCATGTGCTCTAACTAAATCAAGTGATTTCCTTTGTCACAAGCATCCCAATGTTTGTGTGCTGTCTATGTCTACGATCTACAATGTTTGGTTATATCCCATCTTTATGCTCCTGCTCCATCACCACACGACTGTCAAATGGATACAGAACTATTTGGAAAATAGAAACTTGTTACACCACTCCAACTTGTCCACACCCAGACCCCGGCATTGTGGCAGTAATGCAGGCAGATTTCTTAAGTGGTACGAGAAACCAAATACCACTCCAGGACAACTGCCGGTGAGCAGAAGTCTAAAACAGTTGAAAGGATTATCATGGCACATTTTGGTATGGGGACAGGAAAGGAATTAAAGGACAGTGCACTAACAAAGGGACAATCCAGTCTAAACTCAAGTGTGTGCTCTGGTTTTTACCACCATCATACAGTTTGACTACTTTCGCTCTGTCTGCCACAAACATTTTGAGTGAGGACTTGCGTGAGGACCTTCATTGTCTACCAATCAGAGTTTCTGCAACAGCCACGGTCATTGACAGGCCTGCACCCTACCTTGGACAGTAGAACATGCAACTTCACTCTGGCACTCCAGTCACCCGTCTCCGCTGGGCTCTCTCATTCTTACTACCTCCCAAAGGGTATTCATCACACTCTTGTAGCTTCACTTCTTTATCTACAACTTATTACAATTCAGCCTCTCCAAATACCAACTCTTGCATCTACACTGGTCTATCCATCCATCTTCATGTCGGCTTTCTTCCCTTTTGGAGTCGCCATAGTGGAATGAACCGCCAACTCTTCTGGCATATGTTTTACGCAGCAGATGCCCTTCCAGCCGCAACCCATCCTGGGAAATATCCACACACACTCATTGTCACTCATACTCTATGGACAATTGTTTTTCTCAATTCACTTATACTTGTGGGGAAACCGGAGCACCCGGAGTAAACCCACGCGATCACGAGAGAACATGCAAACTCCACACAGAAATGCCAACCGACCTTCTTGCTGTGAGAAGACCGTGCTACCCACTGCGCCACCGTGACGCTCGCACCTAAAAAAAAGATTTTTCTCTGATCACTAAATCTAAGCTGGTTCATTACCTATTTATCCTCCCACCAGCCCCTCTGGCTCAGTTGGCTGGTCAGGGACTCTATTTCTTCCCACTTTGGATGCCACTGAATGAGAGGGTACACCTTGCAGGAGGAGGATACTGTTACTTCCCTCTGTCACATCAACCTATTACTATAACCTATAACTCCAGTTTCTTATATAGTAAACACTGGGATTAAATGGTTCACCGATCCTTACGATAAGAGTAAATGAATTATTTCTACAAAGTGACATTTTGCCAGTGTCTTGAGAACCAAAAACATTAAAACAATTTAATGACATTAATGTTTGACTAAATGGCAATGTTTTACTCAAGAATGCAAATATAGTAATAATTCTCAAGATAATTGAATAACAAGCAAATATTTTAGGCACTTGTTGTCTGTATTGTAAAAAAAGAGACTTTGGGTAATTAACCCTAAATTAACTATAATGCCAAGGATGGATCAACAGTAAACTGGATAACAATCAGCTATATTGAAAAAAAAATCAGCAAATGAATGCCTTATTTGATAAACTAAGAAGACCTCGTTGATTTAGAGCAAAAACGATTTTAGTCTGGAGTGACAAAACCAGCTCCAGAATGCCATTTCTGTGTGGCAGGCATTTTCCTGCAGAAGGAACACAGCCATCGTTTGACTTCTCTGCATGCATGCATGCATAATATGCCAGTGCTCAGTGTTGAGACATCCTCTAGTGTACAAAAGCAGCCGTTTCCCTGGCATGTTACTGTGGGTTTGAGTGCCAGGAAAGGTTCAGGAGGTTGGCACAATGAGGGCATAACAGAACCGCGTGCACAAAAACACACCCACACAAAAGTGCAAATGAGAGACATGCACCACATCTGGCATCATTTACAAAAATTCTCATCTTTGATGAGATGAATCCCTGTAGGCATAGCAACTTAGTGTGTTGCTTTGGGGAGCATTTGGAGGTAGGAAGTAAATGCATAGACAGATAACCTACAAAGATGGCAGACATCATTTGCTCAGTTCAGCTGAGGCTTCGTTGTATTATTTAGTCAATTACTGTGTATCGACGATCTTTTTCTAATTCCAATGCAGATAGTGCCTCATTGTTTCTAATGACTTTTTCTGAGTTGGCTGTTAATTTTGCTAAAAAATAATTATCTCAATAGATGAGACAACAGTGATTTAAAAAAGGTTTAACAGCTCTTGTATGTAAGTGTGGCACAGGGAGATGAGAGAGTGAAGGGGAAAATTAAAGTTTCAAACCAACTTTAGTGAACATAAAAAATTACACATGCTGTACACAAAAAGCTAAAAAGAAACAGCATTCCCAACTTATTTAAATATACACAGAGCGTGATAATTCTTACATACAAAATTATCCCAAAATTACTTATCAAAAATAACATAGAAAAAGCTAAGACTCAAGTTTACTTGAATCATTGTATTTTACCATTTTGAACTCATAGCAAATCTTTTCTGATTTCATAGTCTTGAAAGGAAATCTGACTGAATAGGCATTATTCATCTACTAGGACATCTTGACAAAGCGAGGACGAAATCACATTCCTCAAAAGCATATGTGAGCTGCTGCATTAGAGACTGATTGTCACATAAGAGTTTTAAGTAGGTCCTCATGTTGTGTTATCCAAGATTAATTTATATTCACTAAACTGTCATCTTCTCCACAGTTGAAAACATCCGCTAATTAACTTGCTGTAAAAAAAATCACATTTTTTAAAAATCGAGGTTGAGACTGTCAACCAATGCTGATGAAAACTAGGTTGTTTTTTTACTAAAAATCCAAGATTTTAACTCTTTCCTTTCCAAGTTCATAAATGATGTCACAAATTTGAGGGTGTTAATTTTTAACACAGGTAAAATCTGCACTCTTTTGATCTCAGTCTCAAGTGGTCAATTAAGGAATTCCAGTTAAGTCACAATCAGAAGGGAAAAGGGGGTTTACTGCAGGCTTCACATTAGGTGAATTGTCAGGGTTTACTTGCAAACCTCAAGGGCACAACAGCCAGGGATCCAAGGGATAACTCTTCATTTAATAAACTCAAAGTAAACTTAATATAAAACGTCCAAGAGTGGGAAAACGTAAATAAGCAGAACAGAAAAAAAAACATAAAAGGGAAAACGTTGACCAAGGTGGAAAGGTGGTGCCGTGGTGGATTTGGTAATCCAGTATCTGGAAGGTTGGCGGTTCGATACCCACCAGGCCCATTCTGCCGTTCTGGCCCTTGGGCAAGCCACTTCACCCACATTGCCCAGTATGGATGTGTGTGACTAGTGGGGTGTTTGGTAGTGGTCAGGAGGCCGTAGGCACAGAATGGCAGCCAAGTTCTGTCAGACTGCCCCAGGGCAGCTGAGGGCTACCAAGGTAGCTTATCACCACCAGAGTGTGAATGTGGAGTGAATGAATAATGCTCTTAACATTGTAAAGTGTCTTTGAGCTCTAAAAAAGCGCTCTATGAACACATTATTATAATTATTATTAAGTTAAAGATGAAGCTGAGTAAATTATAAACTGAAAGGCTACAGAAACACTAGTTTTAAATAGTTAAAAGGGTATTAAAAAGGGAGCCTGATCAGGAGTTAAAAATCCAGGGCAGGTACAAGGATTTAACTCCTGGTCAGCAACTACAACTGACAAGACAAAAAAAGTTGTTTTGGTAAAGAGCCAAAAAACAATGACTGAGCACGTATTATTAATTTTTAATACTGTTGGGTGATAAAATCTGTGACTCTTAAAAGAGATCCGGGACAAACATTAATCAATAACTGAACTCTGTGGTTTACATCAGAGACTTTAGCTTTAGAATAGTATTAGCATGTCAGGAATGTCTACAGTGCTCACTAGCTTCATACACACAAAGCACATCATGGTTGATCGTTCACAGTTTTTAAAATAATTGTAGTTTATTCATGATTTCTAAATTCACTGTTAAAGTGTGAAACTTACTTTAACACATGGATAATTTACCCTGGCACACGATTCCACACGATAGTAGGCTCCAATTAAACTCACCAAATGTGATGTTTATCTGAATTTATGAGTAAATATAGTCCATCCATCCATCCTTTTTCATGTCGGCTTTTTCCCTTTTGGTGTCGCCACAGCGGAATGAACTGCCAACTCCTCTGGCACATGTTTTATGCAGCGGATGCCCTTCCAGCCGCAACCCATCGCTGGGAAACATTCACACACACTCATTCACACTTTAACACTATAGACAATAGTTCTTACTCAATTCACTTATATCGCATGTCTTTGGACTTTGTGGGGAAACCGGAGCACCCGGAGAAAACCCACGCGATCACGGGGAGAACATGCAAACTCCACACAGAAATGCCAACCGACCCAGCCGAGGCTCGAACCAGCAACCTTCTTGCTGTGAGACGACCGTGCTACCCACTGCGCTATGGTGACGCCGTAAATATAGTCACTAGAAACAATTATCTTCAACAACGTAACGTTACCCTAACTCAACCACATTGTAAGAGATGTTGCTTCCCCTGCATATTACTTGGACACTTTCCGGGGAAACATGGAATGCTTTGATCTCTGCAAACCTAGAGGCTTCTATCTCTTGGAACACTCCATCAGCCTATGGTAACTGGTACCGCCAGGTCACCAGAGGATTTATTGGACGTACACTAGGAGATGACATTAACCAGGAGTGTGTTAACCGCTTAAGACCCAAGACTCACCCCGCTAGGTCAAAAGGGCTCTCGAACACACATCCTGCCAGACTATTCACTCTATATACACTCTCATGTTACAGAATAATTTGTACTGCATAGCCAATAGCTTATAGACAGTTTAAAATGAATGATTGAGTGGTATGAATGTGTCAAGTCAGCCATGTTTGTTTTTTTTCGATTCTAAATTGTGTAGAAAGTTATCCGGTACTTTCTTGATTAGATTTCGTCTATTAATGAATACAAATTAGGAGTGAACTTCTCTTCAGCCGGAAGCCCTGCTTGCTGGATCGTGACGTCACCACGGATCCGATTTCAGGAGTGCTCTCATTGGCTAAACTACGAGGATAGAGCCCGCCTCGCGGCTCAAACAGGGCAGCGCGCGACTTTGTTCGCTCTCTTTAGTTATCCCTCTTTGGCTGTCAGTCCCCCCCCCCTTTTCTGTTCATCTCTTCTGGTAGTTTTTCCTCATCTTCACTAGAATCATCTTTTCCTCTCTTTGGCGCTGTTTGAACAAAGGAAACCCACGACCGTTAACATCGAGCCGTGACTTCAGAATATAAGAACTTTGAACCCAAGTGAAACTTCTTTTGGACTTTTAAGGACCCTCCCGAGCCTGAGCGAATCTTTACCGCCGTCATCAAGGAAACTCTCTTGTTACCCTACACCGACCACGCCAGAATATTCAAGGAGCCCTGAACCTCTCCAAAATACGGTATAAAGTGATAATTAATTACATTGGCGAGGGTAATGATTTCAGAACGAACTCTTGGAAACTGTTTAACATAATTATGTGCCTAGATTCGTAATTAAGGGTAACCTTTTGAGCTGTTTGACTTGAGACTCTTAAGAAAACAATCTCTCTCTCTCTCTCTCTCTCTCTCTCTCTCTCTCTCTCTCTCTCTCTCTCTCTCTCTCTCTCTCCTTCACTCTCCCCCTCTCTTCCCCCTCTGCATGTGTGAAGGAGTGTGCGTGTGGTTTTAGTCAGAAATCATTTATCCTATGTGTTCGTAGAATAGTTTAATAAACATCATAAACGCATTTTCTTGCTCTGTGGTTTATGCCTGTTCACTGTTACCTGAGGTCAGATCCTGAAATACGAGTTAAAGGTTGGAGTAATGTCTTGGGATATGATTCATGTTGAGTAAAGGTCAATATTAATGGCGGTATGGTTTATTTTGGTGGACAATTTAACTATAAGCTGTGAATTTGTGATCCGATTCAACCTCATCTGATTCGACTCCCGAGATTCGACTCTGCGGTTCAAATCCCCGTGAACCACTGGGGGTCGCCCAACAGGTAATGATCTGATTTGTTTACATGACAGATTGGTGATTGTTTATTATCGTATTTTTTATTACAACATTCAACCGTAGACTGAGTTGGATACGCTCAAGTGGAAGGGGAAGTGAGAGAAATATGTTGTTATGAAGCTAATGTTATTAACGTAAACACTTTAAAAATTATTATCATCAAAGTTAAGACTTCACCACAATCTCTTCAATGTAAGATATTTGCATGAATGAAAACAGGCCAAGGCTAATCTGAAGCTCTTTGTTTACTTTTAATGTGGAATTATAAAAGAAAAGTGAACAGTAACGTTGCATCACTTCATACTCTCTATTAGCTTTTGTTATCAGTCACAGTCACAGGTCTTCGCAGTTCAGGCCAGCAGCTGAATCAATCGAGTCTCTTGGTCCAGCATAGGTCCTCAAAATACGGTTGGTGTAAAAAAAATTGACCGTACAACTTAAATAATACAGTCGTTAAAAATGTAGGTTGAGCAAATCTGTGAACTGTGGTCTGGCACGCTCTAATGGACTGATCAATGGTTCCTTAAGTCGCACAAGTATATGAAGAGTGATTTTACAGAGACTTTGCGTGCATATATCGTGAATTACACATGAACAGCCAATCAGAATCAAGTATTCAATCAGACCATGGCATAATATGCCTTTATTTCTACCTGATTTTTCAATTACTCAAAAATGACTTGTTTTGTGACTCGTTCATACAAAACTCCACCTTTACCTGATGCAATCTGTGGCGATTGGTAGTTAGACTCAAGTCTGCTGCTATTAAACACGTCTAGCGCTTCTGAAACCCATCACTAGTACTATGCTATTATTATGTGAATTTATTTGTTTAGTATTGGTTGAGGTTTTCCAATCATGTGGATTTTTTTCTCTTGTTTATATATTTCAGGAGGAAACAAACACTTGAGTTTTACCTATGCACTAGGGGCATTCTCACACTAGGCAATAAGAGATGTCATGCGTGCATTTGCTTTCATTTGAGTGCTCCATGTCATTGGACCTTTATCTAACATAAGGTGGATAATCAACTCCGGACTTAAAGAAAGCTACACCTTGTATGAGTTCACCTTAAGGCTGCTCTTCTGATGTAACAAAATAAGACCAGACAAACGGAAAGAGCTTCAATTGACCTCTTGTTAACGTTGAAACTAAGATAGCTTGTGACATGTAGGCTCCTAAATGCTTTCAGTCAGGCTACTTTCTCACAAAGACACTGGCCTAGTTTCTCAGAGCAGAAAGCTGAAGAGCTAAATGAGCCCTGTCTGAAAGAAGAGATGAAAATAGCAGAGACCTCTTTGAAATAGACAAACCTGGGATGAGGTTAAAATCTGATACTCAAATATTCTCTACTTCAGTGATCAAAATGCTCTCAGTAAGCACAAAAATACAAGTGGATGCAGTTCATGATCAGTCTGAATAGAGAGCATCCGTTCTGTAGTGGAGCTAAAATTAGGAACCAATCTCCTACAGCTACTTTTTCACACGAGCACACATTGAAGAGTCAATGATTACAGCCTGTCTACAGCCAGAAGATGCTGACGTCGACCTCCTCAAGCAACACATTAAAGCATTTCATGACTAAGAAGGCAGTGAGGTGAACTGATTACAGCACTGAACATGCTGAAATGATAGAAAAGGCTTTGAAAAATATCAGGACGTGTAGAATTTGATTAATGATGTGTCACCATCACTAAAACGCCATTTCCTGTCTAGACAGATAAAAGCAAAAGTAAACTGTAAATTGTCAAGCTGAACTGTGCGATTCCATCAAGAAATTGGAAAATATTGAAACATGTTTGCTAATTGCAGAAAGATACCGTCACTACAAATTTAAATTTTTTTAGGATATCGATTGTAGACCAGCACGCTAATTGGGAAACCATTATTATAATCCTACAAATTAATTATACTATGAGACAGCATTGCTGTTTTAGGTATCTCTTTTAGATAAATATATTCCACAACTGGACATTCTGAATATCAAATCAATTAACTTTGTACAATCTCACAGATGCATTTACTCTCTCTTTCTCACTCATTCACGCACACAAACACTTGAGCTTCCTTCAAACTCAAGTGACCAAAGTAAGCCAGAATGCTCTGAGCAGCAGCTGCATTCCAAAAGTGAATGGAGAGCAAAGAGGTAAACGAAGAAGAGATCCCATTTCCCACGTTTCATTTAAATAACTGAACATTTCATTCATCAGAGAACAATGATAGTCTATCGCTCATGCTAATGTATGCTGAGATGGCTCCAGCCTTTGTCCCCAGTTGAACACAGGTTGGTCCTACAGCTCTTAACTAAGAATTAATTCAGAACACAATGGACTCAATACTCGTTTACATTGAGTTTCATTACTTAGGATGACATAAAGCCTTAGAATGTTATAATATAGAGCCAACAATACTTTAGAAGGAGATTATCATCATTTGTTGCTTCAGAGGCGTAGTACTACAATACTGGCCACACACGGAACGCAAAAACAATAATGAACAAATTAACTAAAAAAAGGTTTAGCAAAGAAAAAGGCATGTTGGCTTGTAATCAGCATGTTGATGATGCCAATAATAGTTGCATGAAAGATTATACCAGGGGTAAATATTTTAACTTAGTATGTCCCTGAGGGCTCGATGTAATCCCATTCAATCTCAATGACTATTGCATGTTTAATGTAACATTTAAGTGACTCTAGTTTAAAGGTTCAATTGCTTTTGCACAAGACTGCTTAATATAATTTCACCAATTAGATTGTCGGATTAAGTTAACACTTGTCAAATTATTACCCCATTTTAAGTCAGTAGAATATTTCTAAGCCATTTCGCAGAATGTATTTTGGTACCAGGGAGAAGATTTAGCAACTGAATTCAAACAAGATTGAAGATTTGTAAAATTAGACGCCAGTCACTTGAATCATTTGCTAGAGATTGTCTATAAATTTTGCTTCTGTTTATATAGTTTAATATCATGATCCAAACCTCCACTGCAAACCGTGACCTACAATCAAACTCTAACCCCCCCATCACTCACTCTTGTTTTGAGTTAATCAACTTATTTAATCATATGAGGGACCCAGAGCACTGATAAACAAAGCCTCCTCAGTTCTGTGACAGGCTAAGAACAGGACTCACGTAATACAGTGAGCTTTAATTAAAAAGGACAGAGGGGGGGGGGGGGGGGGAGGTAAATACATGACACAGAGAGGAGAAGGCTGAGGAGTAGAGCAGAAGCTGGCAAGCTGATTTGTTTGAGAGTGGACCCAACCTGGCACACAACAGACCGTTTCTCTAAGACATAGAACACAGCAGAAGAAAAGTGTCCTCCCTTTAATCTCTAATTATATAACACTTTCTTTAAAGGCACCTTAAATGCTG
This sequence comes from Danionella dracula, assembly GCA_900490495.1. Lineage (NCBI taxonomy): Eukaryota > Metazoa > Chordata > Actinopteri > Cypriniformes > Danionidae > Danionella > Danionella dracula. Next base: position 12,400,543 of record UELW01000334.1, read on the forward strand.
CCACACACTGTTTACTATTAAACCCATGCCAGGAAAACAACGGAGACCCACAGAAATAGAAGGCTACCAAGTGAAAAGCTGATGGGAAAAATTGTGGAAAGTAAGAGATAATGTTCTGTTCTACAATTTTAGGAAACATTTGATCCTCTCCAACTATTCATGAAAGTGATGTACGTTCATACTTTACAAGAACACAAAGGAAATAAAAAAATGTAGCAAAATGTATGCAAGTAAAACAACTGGCAACATTTTGGGTTGAAAATACCACAAAACCCAAAAACAGATCTCACTAAATTCACTGGTGATAAAATTGTTTCATGAACAAGTCAGTGAAGTTAAGCATAAAGTTGAGTCTATTACAGGAACAACTTTAAAAAGCTAACATGTTTTCTGCTATAGCCTATGATATCTTGCGAAACAGATAAGGAGAAGAATATGAAAATAGAGGTGCTATTATTAAAATAAAACCTCCACACTCCCACAAGAATGAAAAGTGGCAAACAAGACATGGAGAGGAGGAGGAGTGTAAAGAGGAATGAGATTTCATTATAACAACCCCCACCCCTCACATGGGTGATGCACCATGCAAACGGTCAATAACTAAAGTGCTGAGGGTGAAAGACTGGAGGATTTCCAGGTGTGCGCAGGATTTTCTCCAGACTGCATTCCACACATACACACCTGCACTGATGACAAACAAGTGTTTAGGGCCAAGAAATCATGGAATAGAGTCCAGCTATGGAAGACACAAGTGCCATTTGTACTCGTCTAGACTGGGTGGAACTTTCTCTCCTGAAGCATGATTAGAACTCCTGGGAATCTAACGCATAATGTAGCCACTCCGACATCCTCAGAAACAAACAATGAATGACTCACTGCAAGCAGACTTTATCACTTCAGACAAAATTGACTCATGCATCTAGACTCATTCTATAATTAAGTTCCAGGGTTTAAACACTTTCTACAAAATCAGGGCTTCCAGGGTGCTTTGATGCTGCTCATTGAATGTGTTTTTAAGTATTTACCAAAGCAAGCTGCTAGGTTACCGTCACCAGTCACCATGAGGATAAAAAGGTAACATATTTGCTTCACAGTATCACAGTAAAAAAAAGACAGAAAAAACACAAAAGGTTTTTGAGGCCAATTACCTTTTAAAACAAAGGAAAAAAATAACCAAATAACATTTTACTTTAAAGATCATTTATATCAAGTTTTTAAACATTTAAAGTTCTATGTGACAAAACCATAAAGCATAAAGACAAAGCCTAAAGTTTCAAATGAATTGTATTTCAGGTCAATTAAAACATACACCAACTTAGGCTTATTATCCAACTTTACATTATCCATACATCTACAAAATATTAATTTTGTATACCATACCATACCATACGATAATATAATATAATATAATATAATCAACAGTTTATCTGGCAATATTAACCTTTTAGTATTATCATTAGCTTCAAAAAGATCATGGAATCGGATTAGACAAGAAGCATTTTCATATCAGACACAAAAGCAACATTTTTCAAATACTTTTTGGACTTCAACTTAACGGAGCATTATGACACAGTGCTATAATCAATTACTTTTCTTAATTTAAGCACTGAACCACTTAATTGATTATGCAAAAACATGTATTGTAACATCCCTCTCTTGCCAGATATAGTGTGATGTGAGCCTTAATTACACAATGTCATGATCTGAACTAGACCTTAACTTATATTTCCACCGACACAAGTCTATTGCCTTTACTTCAATGATTCTTGATTCTCATTCCTGGGTGTCCTCCCGAAAAGCTAAGTCCGAATCTTCAGTTTCACTTCTTTTTTATTTCTCTTTTAGTTTTGTCATAAATTAACAATAAACAATTTAACAAAATAAACAAATTATTACACCAGGAAAGAGACTATAGTTCCTAACAGCATTGGTCTGGACAATAATTATTTATTTAAATTGGTCTTAATACACAGTTTCACTATAAAAGAGCTAAGTTTTAAATAGAAAAAATTAACACCATGCTATGGTTTTACAGGATGACCTGAAACACTGAGCTAAAATTCTAACAAAATTTAAAGAGGAATAAATACTTATGTTTCAAAAACCCTGTATGCAGAGCATGTTCATCCCAAGCGCAATCCATGAAAAGGACTCACCATTTTGGCTTTTTGGACAATCTTTACTATAAGCATTTTAAGTTGTTGTTGGTAGACTTATTTGATTTGCTTTGCTATTGTGAGTACCAATCAACAAAATTTGAAAAGAAACTCTTATGGTTCAAAAAATTCATCATCCCATCATGAAAGTTCATTAGGTGAAGATAAAAATCATTTTGTCTTGGATGAAAGAATTTTAAAAAATGACCAGAAGCTTTGCGCAGTAACACATCGGTTCAGCTGCATAATTATAATTACACTTTCTAATCTGAAATTAAATTCACAAATTATTCCTGGCAGCTATGAGATGATCATTTACGAAATGTATTTCACCAAATGCTGTCGCTGATCAAAAACTAGACATCAAAAGTTGGATCCTCAAGAAATGTCTATCTCCCAACCTGTTATTTCACAGAGCAATGCCACAGACATCTCATCTCAGAGTACTTACCGAGCCCATATAAGCACAGCAGATATGGTTTTTGTGTCTTCTCTACTACTGTGTCCAATGAATATCAAGCAGGCCCCTACTACTGCACTCTGGTAAGAGAAATATTGTAAGAAACAATTCTATAAAAGCTGTTTCTTTCTCAACTACTTTTCTAAAAACACTGATAGACACATAGAGCTAACTATACATTTTATCTTGAACATCTGTTGAATTACTTGTTAATGGGAACAGGCTAGCAGCCTTCGCTTACTGAGAATGTTATCTCAATTGAAATCCTGTTTTTCGCTGAGTTGGAGATAGTTTTTTCAGCTTTTGGCATAAAATGGCACATACAGGAACATTTGAGTTATCTTTTTTTAATGTTGGTATTTGGTTTGAGAATTGTGTTAGTTCAGAGCTCAGCAGTTTTTTTTTGTTATGTGAGCCATCATAGGTATGCATGAAAGGTTTAAAAGTAAATATTCGTGTTAAGCTATCGATGAGTGAAACTTGCATGTAACAGTATATGTTGTTGAAACTTTGACTTTAATTTATTCTGTTTGGACTAGGAGTAAGCCAATTAAATGTTTTAGCACTGCAATGCTAGTAGACTATAAATTCTGTACACATTGTTTACTACCTTCTTGTTATTACTTTAAAATAAATCAAAAATCATAATTAATGGGCTGAAATAATAGAAAAAAATAGAAAGTCTCTGAGAAAACTTTTACAGGACTATAATCACTATTGCATTATATTAAGAAATTGTGTTTTTGTAGGTGTTTTAAAATTGACAAATCAACAAAGCTACAAAGCTATTGTTTGTTAAATTAAATGTTATTGTATATGTTACAACTGAATCATATTACTGTTATGAAAAATGTGGCATTTCAGACATCTATCATACTTTTAATTTTGCATGTGGTACAAAAAGAAAAACAATTTTACATCTGGCTAGTGCGATTAAAAAAACGTAATCGATGGCTGAAGTCAAAATGAATGATAAACTAATGTAACATAAAATTCAATTTAAAAACAAACTGTGAAGAACTTTCACAATATGAAACATTAGCAGTTGGAGCCTTTTTGTAGTGTTTTAATCAATCAATAAATCAAAACTTTCTAGCAGTTGTTTCTAACAGCTTGCAAAATGCCTATTAAACGATGTTCTTTTTGCACATGACCAACTAGAGCCGAACATGCATTGCTCCACCGAGGGCAAGTGAGGTGAGGGTTGTTAAATTAAAGCAAGCTGCTTGAAAATTGAGTGCCTTTACACAAAGTGCTTCATTGATCTCTTCATTTTGTTGTGCCTGCAGCAAATCCCAAAGGTCGTGACAATGAAACAAGGTGTCAATGTGAGAACTCTTTAAAATCTACTGCTTCTGAAGTTAATCTGAGTATAGAATGACAGATTTTTTATTGCCAAAACCTTAAGACAAATGTTTCACAGCAAGTGTGGGTTTTGATACTGCCAAAGAAAGTTGGGGAGAAAACTAAACAAGTGGGGTAAAACTAAATATGACAATGTATAGCATAAAATAGCACAGCACAAAATAGCATAGTATGGCATACCTTAGCATAGCATTGTACAGCACATCATAAAGCAGTGCAGTAAAGTATAGCATAGCGTCACATCGTATCTTACAGTATAGTACAGTACTGACTTGTACAGTACAGTATAAAACAGCATGGCAAAGCTTTGCTTAGCATAGTATAGTAGAGTATAGTATAAAGCACCCCAGCATAGCATAGTACAAAACAGCATAGCAAAGTATAGTAGAGTATAGTATAAAGCAGCCCAACACAGCATAGTATAGTATAGTACAAAACAGCACAGCATAGCATAGTACAAAACAGCATAGCATAGTAGAGTAGAGTATAGTATAAAGCAGCCCAACACAGCATAGTATAGTATAGTACAAAACAGCACAGCATAGCATAGTACAAAACAGCATAGCATAGTATAGTACAGTATAGTATAAAGCAGCCCAACATAGCATAGTATAGTACAAAACAGCATAGCATAGTATAGTACAAAACAGCATAGTATAGCATAGTAGAGTATAGTATAAAAACGCAACATAGCTTGCATAGCATAGCTTAGCATATTATAGTAAAGTATAGTATATAACAGCACAGTATAGTGTAGTATAAAAAAGCACAACATAACATAGCATAGTATAGTATTTAACAGCATAGCATCGCATAGTATAGTGTAGTATAGTATATAAAAGGACTTGTGCTTTTGGTGGGTTTCAACTAAAATGTGACTAAAATGTGACAAAACCGCTGTACTAAATTACTATTGTACAGGGGAATAATACAAAGCTATTAATTATATCTTTAAGTCAATATCAAAAAATAATTTCCCAAAAACCACATAATACGTTGATATTTTAAGACCAAAAAATTGTTTCTGCTTATTGTTTCTGCATGAATGTTTTCAATGGGATCGGTATTGAGATTTAACAATCACCAAAACAACCTACCCATATACTAACAGCATCTTGTGATTATATGTTAATAGCTCCAGCTGATTCAATACAGGTTTGTTTTGCTATCCATCCTGTCTGACTGACCCATCTATACTCGATTTTTTTTTACCAACAGCATTTAAAAATGCATATTTATATGTTAATTCTATGCTTTTTATTATTATTAAAAGCCTGTGATGTATATTGGTGTTAATGTATCTTCATTTTTAAAACCCAAAAGAACTATTTATTAAAGTTGTTTTAGAGTAAAGAAAACAGTATGCATATTGTGTGAATAATTTTTTTAAGGAGGGACAGGATAAGGCTCTGGTTTGACATAACTGACATTCTTCATGACTCTGATTGTTAGGTTGAGATTTTGGGGTCCACTGGGAAAACAGTAATGTGATGATGTATTTCAGAACCATGACACACCCGGAACGAGCCGATTACAGACGTGATAACACAAAATAAGCTGAAGAGTAACAAAAAGATAAACTATTGTCAACAATGATGCCAAGTTAAATGTAGAAAGACATTTACTTCAATTACATTGGGTTTGCTATGAACTGCTTCGACATAACATGAGTTGCATTATGTAACATACACATTTTTATTAGCCACTAGACTTAATATTAAGGCTCTCCTTTTATTAATGCATATGATTAAAGTTTGAGTAAATCATCTGCAGTAGTACAGTGAGCACTAACATAATTTTATTTTACTGTTTATAAAGTAAATTAAACCGTTATAGATAATAAAATAAGCATGTTCTTTTTAAGATAAGGAAAAAGAAAAGAAAAACTTTTAGTTTATGTGAGCCCATGTCTGAAGTCGGGCCTGAAATCAGGCCCCATTGTCTAAATTTACACTGACACACCTACACTTTGAATTAAAGAGAGTGCGAAGGTAACCATGCACAGGGATTAAATTGAAGGTAATTTTGTATATGTTTAGTCGTATGTCACAGACCACTACTTATAACTGTCTGTTTTAAATAAAGTTTATGTGCAAAGAATCTGCTTTCCTGTAATGCGAGTTAAAGACGGTCTTCAAAGTTGTTAGAATAACTCTCATGTCCATTTGCCACATGACTAGTAATAAACACATACTGTAATATACCTAAATGAAAAATTATTTTAAGTATTTTTGCCCTAATAATAATTAAAGTTACTGCTCCCTTACCTATTTAAATTCATGGCTGAAACTATCGATAAGAGCAAGGGTTGCTAAAACTGAGGAATAGGTTTTGTGTCATTAATGCCTTGGATTTCAACCCTAATGGATATTGAAGAGTTTTGATCAATTTAAGTTGATTTGGTCAATTTCAGCAAATATTTAGCTTGCAGAAATATTTTTGCTTTGTTTTTTACGAGGCGTGTTTAAGAGCTGATCACTGAGGTGTGATATCCAACAACTAATCTCAAATCTGTGCTTCAATTCACTTCTTTTCAGACACACACATTTGCACTCAAAAAGAGTATTTACAAAAGCAAGATACAATAGCTGTAGGAATAGGTTTAGTAGAAATGTCATCCATTGAAATGCACAAAAATGAAATGTAATTATTTAATCAGAAAATTCACATATCTATCAGGAGCTATCTATAAATCCCAAAACCTACAACTTTTTTAATTAATAAACAACATAATAATGACAAATATCATTATTAATGATGTAGGCTAATAAATTTAACTCATGTTGATACCTGAAAGTGTAGCCAGGTATGTAAAATATTTGTAATTTATCTAGTGATGTATAAGATCATGTTTGTTTGTTTACCTCAAAAGCTCTGTAAAGTTCTAGACATTACTGGATGGAATTATTTTTCTAGATATAACTAAATTAAATACATAGCTTATTTAAACATAACAAATATAATGCTTACTTTAATAATAAAAAAGAAATATCTGTGTAAACTAGTCATTAATGCTTGGAAATATACCTAAAACTTGTTTTGTTGGCAGTTTTAGTGTGTGACAAAATCAATGCAGATCCTCTAATGTAAGGTTAATACACTCTAGGCACACTCCTCTTTATAGAAATAACTATAATTTAGAAACCAACTAACAAGTTTCACACCTCACATGGGTTGTCATGAAACTTTAACCAACACCATTATAAGCTACTTTCCTCTTAAGTTACACGAAGACGCAATATGATACATAATACATGCAAGCGTTCACGCCTTTAAGAAAATGCCTTCACAGATGTAGATTATAGATGTTTAGAATGGGAAACATAACATTGTACACTTTTCTTCTGTTGGTGCTCCCAAACATTAAAAATGTACAACAAATAGGATAAATAACATTAAACTAGAAAATGATTTATTGCAGCTAGTCTTGAAAGCTAGATTGATAAATAAATGGATGGCGCACGCTTCAAAAACTTAATTAAATAACCTTTTCTGTAAGACCCCTTGAAGAAACAACATTGTGTAACTTTCAAAGAAATAACCCAGATGACCTGACGTGAAACTGACCTTGTTTGACACACTTGAATCGCACTGGGTCTTTACAGTGCCTGACCACTGCCCAAACGTCCCTGATGGTCAGTCCTGCCACGGGGGTGTCGTTCACTTCAAGGAGCAGCTCGTCGGGGTGCAGTTTGCGCCTGTCCGCTTTCACGTCCCCGATAACCGGGAACTGTCCACTCGCCGCGCCCCCCTGGAGCTCGAACCCGAGTTCACCACTTGGACCCCTGGACAACACAACCTCGTGGACGCGGTTGGTCCAGTGACTTTTCCTCTTCAGGCTTTTGGACATGTTTGGAGTTGTTAAGGTGTCAAGAGCGCAGCCATGTTTTCGTTCAATAAAGTACTCTGGTAGCAGTCTGTGAAAGATGAGAGCCTCCACATCAGCGACAGATCCCCAGCAGCCTCTTTAATCTGCTCCTCTTGTCTCATGTCGAAATCGCGAGTCGCGAATGAAGCGATTAGTTGAATCGGTTCTTTGCTTGACTCTTTCAAAACGCTCTTCGCGAGGGAATTGTTCGATTGCAGAAGCAAGGCAAGGCTTGGGAAAACAGCACAATGAACTGTACACATGTAATTAAATATACTACATTGTAGGTAAATTTAAAGAGTGTTACTAAGTTTCTAGGCGTTTCAACGGCTATTTTGAGTCAGCTGTGTGAACACTATTTGGCGGCAAAACAAACAAATCACCAAGTCTTTTTCTGCTAAACGAATCGATTCCCTGACTCCACTCTACTCTGCAAAACTGCTCGGGAAAATGATCCGGATGTGATGTGTGGAGGTGGAGAGAAGAGTCGCTTTCTTCTGAAGAAGAGAGAAGAACCTCCGTTTAAAAGCAACTTTCATTCAGTGTTTCTTCCTTTCCAAATTCTTCATCACTGTGCCGCCTGCTGGGGAAGAATTCACAAGGAAAAATGTTTTTACCTTTTGTAAACAAGATTCCATCAAAATGAACAGCTTTCCATAATTTTTTGTAGAAATTAAAAAGAAATTAAAATGCAAACACTCTAATGTTTTGATATAAATCAGAAAATTGACACTTATCTCTGGGGTCATGGCCCTGAAAATCCCCAAAACGGAAAGCTTAAAATCTTCATATTTTAACAACTATTTGCTCGCCGTGTGTTGGACAAGAAATTCTGTTGTTTTCCCTTGAGCAACACAGTCTTTCTGACAGTTTAGACGAAAAGACCGTAATGTGAATGTAAGTTTATTTTGTTGTTTCTTGTACAGAATGTGTTCCTGCCATGGTATTAAATTTGTATCCAATGATAGGCATTTTAATGGGTTTAAACATTTTAGGCTTGAAAAGTCACAGACATTCTAATTATATCCAAAATATATTGTATTGTGTTCCAAAGAGGAACAAAGCATCCGTGGGATTGGAGATGAATTGGTGATTGATTTGTATATGTGATAAATGATTTTTTTTAATTGGGGTGTGTATTTGGGCCAGATTTCCCTTTAATATTTAACAGAGTAAATATATCTCTATATTTACACTAGTCTAGGGTAAGTTTGACATTTATATCACTATTTAACATCAGGAATTGTGTTTTTGGGTTCATGGGTAAGTAACATTACTCCTGCAAACAGTGCAAGTTATGTTGATTAAAAAAAAACCAATACTTGATTTTGGTCTCATGCATTCAGTACAAATTCACCAAGTAATTGAACCCAAAAACAGCAAACAGGGGTCAAGCCACAAAGTACTAAAGCTTCGTGAAGAGGTCAAAAGCTTATTCTCCTCAAAAATGTATTAACATTTTAAAAGTCTTCTGAAACTTAGTCAGTCTCTCACTGTTAAAATAAACAAATAATTATATTGATGAATAATTTATTAATCTGTGTGAAAATGTTGAAAACAGCAAATGGTCAAATACATTCCTCCCTCTCTGTGATGTGTTAGAAACCAGACAAGGATTGAAAAGAAGGAGTGGGTTTATACAACAGGTACAGAACAAAAGCTTTCATTTAACAGGGGAGGAAAAAAGAGATGAATCTCAATCATGAGTAAACATAAATAAATAGGACATCAATGATGATTTTACAACAGTGTTTGGTGGTAGCTCCTAGAGACGATGATGGAAAAGACAGTGAAGAATTTAACCAGAGGTGAGTATATGACGTGTAAATAGATTAATTGCGAAGAGTGGGAGGTAAAAAAATATGTAGGATTTTGGACTGAATAAAGTAAAAACAGCAATGTAACATTTGAATGACTGTGAAGATACTGATACTGTTTGGCTTTTAGTTTATAGTTAATACTAATGTTTATGCATCTTCGAAAAAAGTACACAAAATGTAATGTAACAAGAAATTTAATATACATTCTTATATACACAAATTTCCAAACATCTATGCCCCCTTTTGAATCCTAGGTGTGGGTTGTTTTGTCCTTTTCAGCTTGTACAGTGTAAAAAGGGACTGATGAACCTTGATACAGTCATCAACCTTCTGTCTTGATCCACAACCAGAACAGTTACATTTTTAATCATTTGAAATGGATTGATCACTTACAATGGCAATTTAGAAGTGTTTGAGTACTAGTGCCATTTATTAACAAAGTTATAAGGAACATTTAGGATAAATTGCTGTTGCAACCAACCAAGACAAGTGTTAAGTTTATGTTTGTTTTGCTGCAATCCATCGTCCCGCAAACATATGCTTTCAAGATTGCACTTCATTTTTCAAGACAGCTCCCCAGAGTCAATTTGAAAAATGTTGAGACATTTAACTCTATTCCATACTGGCAAAGCTCAAAATGCTTCCTTTTTCATTATGAAAAAAGTATACATTTTAGAGCTTTTATGTATACTTGAAAGGAGAGTTCATCTTGAACGTTTTCCATTGGTTAAACGCTTTTAAAATACATATTTATTTACAAAACTGAATGTAGACGGTTGAACGGTTGAGATGAATGAGGAGGGACGTTTATTTGTGGGTGAACGATACAGACTGAACCATGTCAGGGATCTCCACTCAAACACAAAGCTTTCCTTCTGACCCAGATGAATACATTGGGATGATGTTTAGGTGACGTTTCAGAGAAATAACAACAGGCAATGCTCTGACCTTTGCTCTGTGAGACAGAGGAGCAGCTCTCAGCATTCTTCAGAGGGGAGTATCTGAGCGATGACTGAGAGTGGGAGACACTCTCAGACAAGGACAGAAAGAGGGGGTGTTTGGGAAGCCAAAAATCATTGTTTGGAAAGGAGGTTTTCAACACATTTAGGAATTTGCTGAGCAAAATAAAAATGAGAATTGTATGCCGTTTAAAATGTTGCTACATCTATGCATTCCCATCCATCAGTCACATCAGCCTCATTATCTTACTCAACTGCAGAAATTGTGTAGTATTGATTTAGTGTTTGGAAAATTTATCAATTATGGCAATAGCACTCTTACCATAGCTTGCCACTGATTATTGGATCAGATAAAACCAGTAGCATTGTGCCAATTGGAATGTAGTCACAACATGTGATGTTTGAAGGAAACATTAGGTGATGTGGGATGCCTCAGAGCTCAGTCACTTTTACTTTTATTAATTAACCAATCAAACATAAAAGCAGACAGCATCTTCAAAGACTTCAACTTTAACAGAAATTAAAGCTTGGGTTTAAATATAAAAAAAATCAGGAGTTTGTATTGGACCCTGAATTCAACTGAACGGCAGATAAACCCTTTCATATTCTGCATTCTTAATTTTGGCCACCACTTTGATTCATCCAATTACTTTCAGCGCTATTTTCTTCCAATACATTTCACTGATGTGGTAGATTCTATTGCTCCCAGTTAGAAATAATTGCAACCCGTAATGTACAGACTTACTGTAGTTTCCATTTTGTTATCAAACACTACTCTCAGCATCCAAACTACAGACTCTATTAACATTGTGCAATTTATATTGCTAATTATCTATACCACACTGATGTAGTGTATTTTTGATTAAAATGTTTTTTTAAGCTAAGTTGGACTTGTACCTCTTCAATGTTAGTTTGGTCCAGATTAGTAGGTTGCTTTGAATAAAGCATTTGTACCTTAGCTTTAAGGTAATTAACTCCAAAAGACATTTAGAGTGTGTCAAATTTAATTCAGCGATGAGAAGTCATTAAGTCACAAAAGCTTGTGTGTGTGTTTTTACATTTAATCTCACTCTTGCACAAAAAGGCTGTTTCTGTGTAATTCATCCAGCAGAAAAGTGCTTCTAGAAATCAGATGCTCCATCCATGCTGCTGCATCAGAGAGCAGGTGGCCTTCCGAAACAGGACAATCGAGTCAGAGATTCAAAATCTGGAGGAAGCAATCCTTCGCTACCAGAATGCACTCCAGCAGATGGGAGCATGCTGGACTTGACAGTGATGTCGCTGTGGGGTTTGCAACATATTGCTAGGCAACATGATCGAATCATTATGACAGGAGTAATTTACAGCCAATTTTAAAGACATCCAGGAATGAAAAGGCTGAGCTTGATGGTTTGATCTAAAGCAGCAAATGGCTATTAAAGGGTGCTGTTTAGGACAGACATGAGCTCAATCTGTTTCCAAAGAGATGGCAGAAGTAGCTCTTAGCAGCCATGTGTAAAATAAACATTTCTTCATTGTCTTGTGATCTCATCTTTATTTCATTTGGTCTTCACTTTATGTGGTCATGGTTCTATTTTGTCACTATTTCCATATCTAAGTTGTTTTCTCATGATCATGTGTTTATTTTCTCATGACCTCAAATTGACGAAAGTTGTTTTCTCATGCTTATGTGTTTGATTTCTCAAAGTAATTACATACCAAAACATGTTTTCAAGCCATAGAGAAAGTTATGATATCTTAATTTGAAAGAAAGCAAACTTAGACACCTTCAAAATATAACATGGGCGGTTGTTATTGCTTTCACTTTGACTCATGTTAATTCACGCTGAAAAAACTCTAGGCCTGTCAAATACTGACCATTTCCATAACAGCTCTCCAAAACGATTTTGAAAGAGTCCACTCCCAATACTGGAATATCCACTTATCTGAATCTGTATGAAGAAAGTCCAAAGCATTGTCAAAGACACATCACTTCCCAGATATTAACTATTAGAGCTGTTGTCATCAAGGAGGCAACACAGAGCAGAAGAAACAAACTTAAAAACAGTGATCATCCAACAGCCATAATCACTATTAATAACCAGTGAATTGGACTGAGCACAGTTTATTTTATACCTTTTTATTTGTATCGTATTCATTACCTTTGTAATATAATAATTCATACTTTTATGAACTGTTTCATGTATTTATTAATGTTGCATTGTGAATGAGCAGCACTTTTACATTTAATTGCACATGCAAATTTCACAATGACAAACTTCAAATTTAATACTTTTTATTCCAACTTCTCTTGTTCTTTCATTCTTCATGTCGGCTTACTTCCCTTTTGGCGTCGCCACAGCGGAATGAACCGCCAACTCTCTGGCATATGTTTTATGTGGTGGATGCCCTTCCTGCCGTAACCCATCGCTGGGAAACATTCACACACACTCATTCACACTTTAACACTATGAACAATCGTTCTTACTCAATTCACTTATACCGCATGTCTTTGGACTTGTGGGGGAAACCGGAGCACCCGGAGAAAACCCACGCGATCACGGGGAGAACATGAGAACTCCTCACAGAAATGCCAACCGACCCAGCTGAGGCCTGAACCAGTGACCTTCGTTTTGTGAGACGACCGTGCTACCCACTGCGCCATTGTGACGCTCTCTTGTTCTAAATAATGCAAATTAAGGTCTTTTTCATTAATTGTCTAATATCTGACACTTAGTAAGCGAAACTTAAATTTGCATATCACTTCAAAGCTAGAATAAGTGAATGTTTGCCAGCCTGGATGTGTTGCCTGGTTCTTTACAGCTTTCTGCTGGAGACCAAAGCAAATTATCAGCTTCATACCTCGGTTAATGCATCTGGAAGGAGGTTAGGGTCACGTTGGATTCACTTTTCACTGGTTGACAGAGGTGCAATAGGAGCATGCGAAGCGGTGAGTTCACAAGTCACGCATGGTTCAAAGCAACCTTTCATGCTTTGTCTCTCCAGTGAATCTACAGAATCTATCTAGCAGAACAGTTCCTGACACTCTTTTGTAAGTGATTATATTGTTATGATGTTATAGTCCAGTAAAAAAAAGTGTATAAATATAGCCTGTTAATCTTGCCTTGTCCTATGTTTGAATGATGTGAATAGAAAGCCAGGTTTTTATTGCAATGTGCTGTTTTGATGTTGAAATGATGTAGCCTTTGCATGAAATGTAGCCAATAGTCATACATTCATGCATTCTTTCAGCTGAAAGACTTATGTAACCCTCCCACTTCCTCTTTCATGGTCTGAGGAAGGCAGTAGAATGCATAGATAAAATGGACTCTAAAAATCATACTCCAAGAAAAATTTTAAGTTTAAGACTTTTTTTAAATGGGTGCATTTTTGCTCTATTAAGCAATCAGCTGATGGAAATAGGTCTTTTTTTTATTGTCAAGATTTATGACATATGTTTCAATTAAAAATGAAGAGGTGAAGCTAAACAAAGGTTCATAAGCTTTAAGTGATGGTGATTAAGAGAAGCTTTACTAGTACTAGACATTTGTAAGGACTTTGTTGCATCTGTTTACAACAGATCGTATTTAGTCAAGCAATAAGTTCCTCAAAATATGTGGTTTAACCTCGTCTTTAAAGTTTAGATAGCACCTGGCAAAAGTCTGTTTAGTTATATATGTTTTATAACATTTAAACCTGTAAAAAAAAAACCTCTAGATTAAGTAATTAAACAAAATAACGAACTAAAGAATATAATACTCAAATATAAATACATATCTTAATAAACAGATTTCAATATAAATAAACATTTAAATTAAAAACATTTATAAATGAATACATTTTAAATTATGACTTTTTTACTTTTCAAAACATGTGTTTGTTAATTTATTCAGTTATTTATTTATGTCTGAATTTGGATGAGGGTATTCATGCAATGCAATTTTAAGTACAAGAAATAGAACTACATTCTACTAAAGCTGGGAGAAGGTCAACAAAGGTTTAATGTAAGTTTAATGTAAGTAGATTTAGATAATTAAGCATGTTGGTGTTCCATTATTTTCCACTACCCATAAGTTTTTACTGCTACGTCATGAAAGTCATTTTCATCATTTATATCGGCATGCATGTTATTTTTGCCTACTTTTTGAAGTTTATTGTGAAAGGTATGTGTTTTTCAAGAACTTCTGTCATTTTTGTTTACATTTATTTTTATATGCATTTGAAACTTAGCTGCCAATTAAAATGAAAACATCTTGATCATTACAGAACTTTGATTTTCAATATTTGGTCACTTTCATTATTATGCACATCATGTTCGTGTGTCTATTGACCTGCACTTCAGAGTAGATCTAAACTTAGTTAGAATCCAGATATTGTTGGTGGAGTACATTTCCTTATTCTTCAGATCGGGAGCCACTACTTTTAATTTTACACCCTAAATAGCATAGACAGTGTACAGATTGAGGCATGCAGTCAAAGACTTATTCTCTTTTCAAAGTCAGATATGGTCTACTGGCTCTAATTGCAAGAGGCATCCAGCTCCCATGTATATTTCTTCACATAATTGAGTTTGGAAAGGAAGTGCATTGCAAGGGCAAGATGAAGAGAGTAATCAATTCAATCATTTTCATTCCTTTCATCCAGAAATCTGCATTTCGATCCAAATGTGAAACACAAATTAAAACCTGTCATTTTTTGCATGTTAATGTAAAAACCTATGGGAATAAAATTTGATGGTTGTGTTTACTATACAGAATAATATACAAATATTTTCTTCAGAAAGGGTTTTGAACAAGACAAGAATCGAGGCTTTTTAGGCATTCGGTTGATTTATGAAGCCATGTGTCATCGTGAATTCGGACATCATTCATCTCCACGTCAGACGGGTGAATTTTTAAAGAGCTCTTTTCAGAGACTCCCAACAGGTCTTATTACTTCTGTACATCCATCATCTGAGAGAGCTTTCATGTCCTTGAGTGTGGATGGACAATCTTTGAGTGAATTTGAACATTCTAATTCATGCCATGCAGTAAGATTATGAAGAGCTGTGACTGAGCATATCTGATTACTTATTTGAAAGAAGCTGATTGAAGAAGTAATGTTTCGAGTGGAATGAGATCGATTGCTCGCTGTAATTGGATACACAGCTCTCCTTCATGAACATAGATCTGTAACAACAATAATAGGAAAATCAGAAATCCCTTGAGAGCATATTTACTCTTTGGTGAAAAAGAAATAAAGAATGTACTTGGGTATATTTGTTTAGAGGTTGAGGCACCCTCTCAAAATGTCCCTTCTCACCTTCTTTCTTGGTGTCAAACAGGAAAAAAAAGCTATTATTTAGTTTTAAGAAATGTATTAGAAAAAGCACTTTTATGACTTTGATGCAAGTAAAGAAAATGTGAGTTAAACATACAACGCTGATCAAGTAGATTCGATATATTTTACATAGGCATGTTTAGATATGTTTCATAATCAGTTTAAAATGAAAGAAACAAAAGTTCTGAGGCATGATCAACAACATTTTGAAATATGATCATATTATGTAAGTTTCATGTAAAATGTTAAGTGATTAGAGCAACAATTATTTTGTATGGAAGCCTCAATACTCAATAAAAAATACCCCAATGTGAATATAATGAGATTTCAATATAAAAATAACATGCAAATAATAATCAAAACATCAATGATCAAAATTTAAAAACTCTATTAAAAGTATGAGATTATTTCATTATTTTGACTAGTGTTTCAATATAATGAGTACAACAACGAGATAAAAAGGATGTTATATTTTATTTTGTAACCAAGAGAAGACATCTTATTTTTATTTAATAAGAAAGTCAAGAAGTGATAGCAAAAAGAAATCAATGAGAAGTGAATAAAACTTGGTTAGTGAAAAAAGTCATTTATTGTTTTGCCTTATTAGAAAAGACTATAGTATTTGAATATTTGAAAGGAATTAGCTTCCAAAATTCCAAATAACTCAATATGTATGATTATTTTAATCCAGTTTCGTCAATGGATTTGGCCAAATTTACTTTTATGGTTATTATAGTACCTTCAAAAAGTGTATTAATCCTGACTAGTTTATAAATCCATGCAAATAATAATTCTTCCATGCTTACCGATTTAAACGGAATGGTCATGTTTTTTCTTTCCTTTTTTTATTTCTAAAGCCTTATCCTAGATGACTCATGCTCTAAAAACAATGAAAAATCCACAGCATTGTTAAACACTCTCCCTGCAAGGTCTGGACGGCTGCTGTGAAGAGACACGGTTTTAAATTGAGATATTTCTCAATGTGTGATAGATGTTTGAGATTGAAAAAAGAGAAAACATTATGTTTGAAGAGCGTCTTGAAGGAATCTGACTACCTTTTTAAGCATTCCAAAAACATTTCACACATTTCAACTCCAAGGTCAAAGATTCACAGAACGGAAATGCAGTATCGTTTAATATTTTTTTATTTATTTAGAGCATCGTTTTATTAGTTTTACCATTGTTTCTGGATAGTTCTGGTCCTAAAGTGTTCAGACTCAGGTTGTTCCTTGTACCCGAGACCTCAGTTAAAATGCACAGATAACATATATACCAATTGATGTTCTTACCAACATAAAAGCATGTGCGTAAAATATACATTTTATTAAGCAATATATGGTAATATACAGAATGCTACCAAACCTGCTTGACAAAATATATTAGGGACTCAAAAAAAGTTCACAGAAAAAAAATTTAAAAATGTGCCAATAAAGAGAGTTTTGTGGGTTCCTATTTTAGTTGAGCTACAAGTAATGTTAGCAAAGAGATCTGATAATAGTAGTAGCCAAGATGTCACATAATCAGCAAAGAAACTTACTATAAACTAGAAAAAAGAAAACTACAAGGTTGAATGAAGTGAGAAGAACTACTGTAAATAGTGTTAGTCATGAGGTGCAGCTGATAATGTTTGAGACATGTATTAAAGGTAAATCTACAGGTAGGTGCCAGAGATACGAGTAAAACATGATGACAATCATCTCAATAAGAGCTCCTCATAGCTTTAGAGTATCTAGAACTTGAGAGACAGAAGTGTACTTATCTATTTCCTGCACACATTCAAGCTGCTCGCGCATGGATGACAGGTTTGTCTGCACTTGTGTCAAGGCCTGGCACGAGGCGATAACTCGAAGACAACTAATTACTTACTTGAAGAGTAATTACAGATAACGTGTGAATTTGAGAGAGTGCAGCATGAACAGGAGACACTGAAACTCTGAATTCAATAAAGATTAGGATAAGATTAGAAAAAATATATACAAAAATGCCCTTTTCCACAATTCAAAATTTTGGGTCATAGGAGTTTCTTACTTCAATGAATTCTGAAGGTTATTTTACTTCTGTTCACAAGGCTCACTAACAATGCAGCATTTTATTGAATTACATTTGATTGGTTCTGAGAACATGTGGCCTGCTTTTAGTGTTGTCAGATACATTACAATGTAAAAGTCAATGTAAAAACAAAGCGTTTGTGTAGCAGCTATTATGACGTCTTCTGTTACAGCTCCAGTTAAATGGACTTCTTGTTCTGCCAAAGTAATGTTAAAATCATCAACAACACAAACTATTATTAAAATGACACATTAAAATACCTTTTTGCTGACATTTTCCTTGAGAACATATAGTTTTACATTTTATTTACACATAATGCAATGGCCAATTATGGGCCACACAATGACAATGAAAAGTCTAATGCATTCAATATAAGTTAAGAATTAAGTGAGGAAGTAAGGGAATTAAATAGGAAGAGGAACTGTTTTAATTCACATAAAGAGAACATTGGGAGTAACCAACTGTGATTAATTTGGAGGGAAATTTAACTATAATGATGCCTTGAT
Source organism: Danionella dracula (assembly GCA_900490495.1). Lineage (NCBI taxonomy): Eukaryota > Metazoa > Chordata > Actinopteri > Cypriniformes > Danionidae > Danionella > Danionella dracula. The sequence continues at coordinate 12,419,024 of UELW01000334.1, forward strand.
TTATTGTGTTTTGGATTCAACACAATGTTATTTTTAGAAACTTATATGATCAATAATTATCAGTTTAATTCAGTATGCTGTTTTGGTTACAGTTTATTTGTAGAATAAACAGTATATATCTTTCATTTACAAGTTGTTTATTATTGTGGATATGATTTTGGATTCTTAAATTGTCTGACCACTTCCTTTAAATTGACTGAATTTCCTGTTTATAAGAGGTTGGTTGGCTGGTGATGTTTGGTTTTCACGGATTTTGTACAATTGTGGAGAGTTGGAAATTATGAAGCCTCAAATGATAACCAATGGAAATCGGATGAGCCTAACTTTCATTATGATTTCATTTTCATTTCATCACTTTTCATTAAAAAAACAAGTTACAATCTTACCTCTTGTGGCTATGGCCTATTTTGATTGAAAAATTCTTTGTTTGTCAAATCCATTACACTTACCTGTACTTTTTAAAAATTTTACAGTAAATGATATTCTGGAAATGTGTAGGTACATTAAGAATGATTATTATCTATTATTCTATAATTACATTTTAAATGTACAAAATTATTTGACTGTGCTGGATTTCAAAGCACATTTTCAAACCTTTGTGTGAAAAGAAAACAAAGGGGTTTACTTTCTTTAGAACATGTTTAAAGAAATACAGGATGAAACCTGGTATTTTATTTAATCCTATTATCAAATACAAAGGTATCTTACAGCTAATTAACAATCATGTTTGGCAACTTTGCAGAAAGACTGTCTTTTATGTTTATATGATTTCTCTACACCGTAACTGATCAACTACTAGTAGTAGCATTTTTGTATTTTGTACAGTATTTCATAGTATTTGAGTTAAAGCACAATATTCTCTTAAATTCAAAATACTTTGGTTATTTAACAAAATACTTTTGGAATTGTTCAATTTCCATGTTCACAAAGTAAAGTATGAAAGGGAGGAAGGAGATTAAATCAGATGTGAGGACTGTTCCAACTATTCATTTTACATGACACAAAAAAATGGATACAATTTGAGCACTTGAGCTTTAAAGTATGAAATGCCATGGTAGCATTTGTGCAAAAGAGGAAGCTTAGTCCATCTTCTGTCTATCAAGGTTAGCTCTGCATACGAGAGGCTAATTCATTCCATCTCTTAGCATTATAATGTTTAGCCTCAAAGAATGCAGTTATCTTCACCACCGAGTCTTATATTTACCAAAGCTTTCTTTTCAGGGACCTTATCTGATGCCTCGCATGATTGGTTGCTCTCGGTCAGTGTGCATCACTTGCTCTGTGTTTGAGCTGAATCGTTGCATCCCGTTTCCACTTGCTCATTCCAAAACCATGAGGGATTATTTCATCCGTTATACACAAACGGAAAAAATATTTTGCAAACTTTTTCAATTTTTCAAAACTCAATTTTTGTATGCAGAAAATGTTAAGTTACACCAAAACAGTTATATAAATGTATACCCCCAAACATTTTTATTGACAATTATTGAAGAAAATTACCATGGCACAGAAATTCTTGACTTTAAAATAGACACAAAAGGAAGAAATATACAAGATTAAAAAAATTATTCAATTTACGTTATGGATATTTAAAATGGAGACAATTATAACTACGCCAATACTTTATAAATGTTGTTTATAACAAGACAAAAGGCAAGGCAAGTCATGTTTATTTGTATAACACATTTCGTACGCAGGGTAATTCAAAGTACTTTACATTGGAAACAAGGAATAAAAAGAAAGTACGTTTAATAAAATCAATCAAAAATAAGTAATAAAATCATAATGATTAAAAGCTGAAAATTAAGACAGATTAAGATAGTGAAGTGCCGAGATAAAATAATTGTTCAGACTTTGATGCTCAGTCGACAAAAGCGCAACTAAACAAGTGAGCTTTTAAGCTTAGATTTAAACGTGACTAAAGTGTTGGCACCCTTGATCTCCTCTGGAAGCTGGTTCTGTCTGTGGGCCGCATGGTAACTAAAATTTCTATAAACCAAATCAAAATTATGACCACGAACAACAATTAAGTTCATGACCCCAAAAGGAATGTTTAAAATCATGAAATGGACATTTTTAAACATTAAAAAAGAAATGTATTAACATGAAATCAAACTTTACAACCAAAATCAAAAAATGCATGATTCTAAAAAAACATTTACAATCACAAAATGTGATTTTACAACCAAAACAGACATTTACAAAAATAGAGTATGTTTGGAAAAATGGTTACATAAAATTAGGATTAAGAACACAGGTTAACTGACCTAACAAGGTTTTTAAAAGAGAAAATGGTATTAGCATCCCCTTTGAAGGAAAATATCCTCAGTTCTTTGTAACCTAGAAAATATAACAGGTATGTATTCTTGTTCACAGAATAGTGAGCCAAAGCCACGAGAAGACCCAAATCCGGATATCCACTTGACTTAGTAAGTGCTTTTACAGAGACAAATAGGCCCCAGAGAGACTATTTCCCAGTTAAGGTTTCCCCAGGATATTAGTCAGGTTATCCACTGAAGATCTTTGTTTATATGACCTTTGCGCTCTAAAAAAAGGGTCCCCTGAGGCGAACAGTAGAGGGATGCAAATTGGTGCATCACCATAGACAAATCAGAGCTGCAGGACCTGATGGCAGGTGAATACTCACAATTCACAAGGACGCTAGTATAGGTGACAAAAGGGTCTACACAAGGAACACAACACAAAAGAGAGCACTCAACAAAAACAGTAGTAGCAAAAATAACTCTTGAGCATGAAATAAGAACAAGAGATGAGAGAAAAATCAGATGTAAAGACGTCAAACTGGGTCTATCATAATCTGGAAGATTGGTGAACAGACTTTTCTGACAAATTTAGTTACAGAATGCCTCAACTTAGGTATGACTTACCAAAAATCAAGTCGACTTGAGTCCCTTTTGTTTTTACCGACTTCAGGTACCAGTTCTGAGAGGGCTTGTTTTCACACATCACACAACACGTCAATCCACTACAATGGAACTACAACAAAAAGGCTGATCGCACAAAACATAGAACAATGAAGATAGTGGAGGGAGTGGTATTCTTAATACTACTGTGTATGCGGAGGTTTTTCTTTCACTTTAGGTCAACTCGACTTGCGTTTAGTACATCGTCCAAAAGTTTGTTAAATAAATTGTGCACTGAATACAGAACGTGACAGAAAAAAAATCTCACACTTTGAGTTGAGTTGCACCAGTACAAAACATATCAATGGTAAAGGGTATTTATTGCATTGTGGGTAATTGAAGTGCTCATTGCTGAAATTGATTGGAAAATGTTTTCTAGTGATTAGTTAACGATCCCAAAAAAGGAATCCATGACTATTATCCCTTATTATTGTAGAATGGGTATTTAATGAGCACAAATGTATATTTATCAATCACAAAAAATAAGAAATGTATAATTTTGAATGAAACATGTTCTCCTTTTTCTCCGGGTGCTCCGGTTTCCCCACAAGTCCAAAGACATGCGATATAAGTGAATTGAATAAGAACGATTGCCCATAGTGTTAAAGTGTGAATGTGTGTGTGAATGTTTCCCAGCGATGGGTTGCGGCAGGGAAGGGCATCCGCCGCGTAAAACATATGCCAGAGAGTTGGCGGTTCATTCCGCTGTGGCGACCCCGAAAGGGAATAAAGCCGACATGAAGATGGATGGATGGATGGACATGTTCTCCTATAAAATTATAAATTAAATGTACTAAGAGAAAATAGAAATGTATGACCGCAAAATTGAAAGCTAACATCACAAATTAGAGCACTTTAAAATTGCACACCTCAAATGAAACATTCAATCATTCACAGCCTGCTAAAATCAAATCAGATTAGTGTGCTGTAACCAAATGAGAAAGCGATTCGAGGGGGGCTGATTGGGAAGTTTTGAGAGCAATAAAAGAACACCAGGAAGCATTTGTTATCTTTCCTTGTTTAGATTGACTAACAAACTGTCTGGGGAGGAAGCAGAACTGTGGTAATGTGGCTAATGAACGCTTCTAATCTAAAGAGTCATTTTTCATAGCCTGAAGGCAGAGAGAAAACTCATAAAGCACTATAAATAGCACTATTCACATGAGTAATACACACAGTATGTAGACACAGTAACAGACACTCTTCTGCAAAAGAGTTCAACAGAATAAGATTTGAACATGAAGCTGATGTTTTCAGTCTACGATCCAGTGAAGAGGTCAGGAATGAAATATTGTCATAGCTACATCAATTACATTTAGATTTGCATAGAAGTCATAATATGAATGAACTAGTTGCATTTCCATTTGTATCCTTAATTTTCAGTTACCCCACGAATACAGTCAATTGACATATCCTTACGTTTTGTCTATTATGTCATTCATTAGCTGACAACACATGCAAAGTTGTATTGCCACCCTGGTGGTAATTTCATTAATAGTGTCTGTTTGATTTTAAAATAACTTTAATGGCAAAATTGTATATGATTAACATATGTATATGTATATATATATATATATATATATATATATATATATATATATATATATATATATATATATATATATATATATATATATATATATATATATATATATATATATATATGTCAGTGCACTTTCTTCTTCCCTATATAGATATACAAGATAGATGAATTTCATCTATCATTTTTTGGTTAATTGGAAATTGCACAGAATGACAATCATATAGCTATTCATGCTACACACATATGTATACAGAGAATATGCACCTATCCTCATTTAGAAACTAATTGAAGTTTTTTTTTTTTAAGTTTGCTGCAACAGATTGATGCAGATGCTGGGGATGAAGAGGATGAAGGACTGCTTGGGGCAGCCATTTTCACCGTATGCCTGAAAATATAAACACACAGCATCTTACAGTTCAGTTTGCGCACAGAAAAATTATACTAATTGAGATTATTTTGTATTCTGGGATGAATTTTGCAGACAGCTCCATGCATGCTGTGAAATACTTTCTTTTGAACAAAATGATCTATCTACTGAAAATGTTTGAGTCTTGTGAAAGGCAGAGCTCTACTCCCACCTAATGGTGACACTGCACAACCCAAAACAATACTAGTTAACCAAATCCTCTTATTATTTAATAACATCAATAAAAGTTCAAATGTAAAATGGACTGTTTCTGATGTATCTGTTGACATATTTAATCATTATCGTCATCCATACTGCTCCTGGAGGGCTACAGCCATGCAGAGGTTTATTTCAATAAAATAAAACACCCCTAGTCACATAAATTAAGCCCCTTTTATTTATCTGAAGCCATATTAGTGTCTCTACTAGTCAAGGTTGCAATTAAAATTGGCTACGACCCACCAGGAACAACTTTGAAACACCCTGCACTAAACTCTCACCAGAAACTGACTTAAATTTATATTTGTTTATTCTCATAAGTGATTTTCTATTTATCCTTTATTTTATTACTTATAACATTAATTTTAGTATTATAAAATGATTTAATTTCAAATGTATTTTTTGGCAATGTTACATTAATTTATTGATCATTAACATAAGGCTGATGAACATAATTCAGAGATCGCTATTTTGTTTTTAAACACAATAAGGACCATAAATTCCCAAACTATTTGCAGCATTAATGAACAGTTAAGTGAAATAAAAATGGTCTGATAATGTTTATACTATGATGTGTTGTTTGCCTGTTTGTCTGACCAATTGAAATAGTAACAAGTGTGTAAATCATTGAATCAACATTTCAATAACATTAAATTACTTTATTGTTTAAGGATATAAACTAGCATTTAAAAACTGTGCTTCTATTTATTTATTAAAGGTATTTTAATAATGTTTCACAATGCTTTAAATATAATACAAGTATTGTATTATATTATTTATATTATATATAAATAATCCTTAGACTTTATAGTATTGTCATTGTCAGCTCTTTAAATAAAGGAGAGTTGGAGTAGATTTGAATGTTACATTACAAGACAACTTGACTTTTTTTCTATTTGTTGCAATTAATTGAGTACGATATTTACCAAATAAAAGTATGGATGGCAGAATGTGACTTATTAATTTAATTGTGTGATTTTTTAGAAACATATTCATACATCAAGCACAAACATGATCAAAAGATAAATACAGTACAAGATAAATAACAAACGAGAATCAAGATTACAAGCCCTTTTATTTATTAATTAATTTATTTTATTGTCAATAAAGGGAAGATACAACACATCACATAACATTCATTTAGTTGAAATTATACAGAAAAGGTCAAAACGGCAAGGGATATGTAAAAAAACATAAATATAAAATAAATAAAAAAGAGCAGATCATAAGTTTTAGAAAAGATTATATTAGGAGATAGCAGACAAATTTTCATAGACCTTTTGTTGCTTTTGACAATGCAATTGAATGATTTATAGTTAATAAATGTTAAAAGTTAAAAAGAAAGACAGAGGGGGAGAACTTTATTCCATAGACATGTATGAATATGTAGCTTGCACAGAAGCAAAGCCAGACTAAAAGTGTTAGAAATATTAGGATTCAAATGATTGATAAAAGGAGAAATTAGCACTTGTTTAAATTTTCAGCTAATTATAAATATCTATCCAGAACTGCTGGGGTCATTTGTTTATTGTATCTTTTCTTTGCTCTGGTGGATGTAAAACTTTTTGAGTAGAATGATTAAATTACAGATATAATATTCGTTTTATAGTTCTGGTTTAAATTTTGTAACATCAAACAACAAACAATTTTCTTAACACAATGATAGTCCAAAACAGATTCTCTGGGTATGATTTACAGAAAACACAAGATATGTCAATGTCATTCTTGAAACAAATTAAGAAAGATTTGACAGGGTAGAATCGATGGCTGATTTTAAAGGAAATTTCTTTGATTTTGTTCACCAAAATATACTTTTTAGAAAGGGACAAATTCTTCTCCCATTTGTTTATTGTATCCTGTAGACGGCGCAGTTGGCTTTGACGTGGCGTGAAGTAACTCTCGCGCATGAGCAATTGAATAATCAAGCGAAACCAGTATTTTCAAACGCTATAAAAAACGCTCTTTTATACGTATATTTAATTTTTGCAACATTTTTTGATTTTATCTAATTACTTAAAGGACGATATCACATTAAGTGTCTGTCGTTTTCTCCGTTCTTAAGTCTCGCGAGAGTTTCACACAGGACCGTTATCTATCAAACTTCGCGTCGCATTTGTGTACGTCACGCGCGTTTGTTCATTGACACTGGGAGAGCCAGAGTCCCATAATGAAAACTTGCTTTCACAGACTCTGCCGAAGAAAGCAGTGGAGCTTTCGTTCTTTCTGTTGATGCAGCAGAAACAAAGAGCATTAAAACAGATCCATATCCATCCAGAAAACTGATCAAGATCCATCATGGCGACGCGACTCATTGACTTGTTTGGAAACACAAGGATAATTGCTGGACTCCTGGCCAACTTACTGTCTTCAATCTGTATAGTCTTCATTAACAAATGGATCTATGTACACTACGGCTTTCCTAACATGACTCTGACTCTCGTTCATTTTGTGGTGACATGGCTGGGGCTTTTTATCTGCCAAAAGATGGACATCTTTTCTCCTAAAAGTCTTAGACCGTCCAAGATCCTCCTGCTGGCTCTGAGTTTCTGTGGATTTGTGGTCTTCACAAACCTGTCACTACAAAGCAACACTATAGGAACATACCAGCTGGCTAAAGTCATGACCACCCCTGTGATCATCCTCATCCAGACCATCTACTACAGAAAAACTTTCTCCACAAAGATCAAACTCACACTAGTAAGTGATTTGCATACTAGCTAGAACTACTATATCCAGATATTCTGGAGTGAAAACTAAAGTGGTCACATCTGGAGTATGTGATTTTAGAATACACACTGCATTGAACACTTTTAAAACATATGTTACAATATTTGGCGTTCTGCAGCACATTTCAATTTTTATTGCATGTCATTGCATGAGTTTGAACTTTGCTCTAGGTAAATGCTGATAAAAGCAATTCATTGTTATATACAGATTTGAACTATGATGTTTTATTTATTAAAAGGTGCCAATCACTTTGGGTGTCCTACTCAACTCTTATTATGATGTGAGGTTCAATCTTCTGGGAATGATCTTCGCCACTCTCGGTGTCATGGTAACCTCTCTTTATCAAGTGGTAAGTTTATTTATTTATTTATTAAGTCCTTATTGAAAGATACTTGCATTCCATCTCTTATTCCTACACTTAAATGGATTAGATGAATGGCAAGTGCACAGACTTATGGGACTTTTATTAAACTAGATTTTAATAATCATTCACCTTTTATCCCCACCATCTTCTCTGAGTGGGCTTGTTTTAGACACATCACTCAATATGCGTCACGCGACAATAGGAATCTACTTACAGTTGGTGACTACAGCATCTGCAACAGAAAAATAAAAAGCTGATTTGTTCCCAACACCAATGTAGACCGAATGAGTATTTTTTACACCCTGTGTGAGATGGCTTTTAAAACTTCAAACAAAAAACTGGTTTAATGATAGATGATAACAACAAGACAAAGAACTACCCAAAGCTTCAGAGAGCACTTACGTTTGCTACATTACTTTCCAACCAATCACAGAGCTAAAAAATTAACGAATCAGCGATCAACAGGATGCCGTGTTTTTCTTGACTAAGCTCGCTTTTAGAACCTCGCCTAAATTATTGTATGGGTACTGGGTACATTAAGCTGTGGGAAAGCCTCCATTTTTTGCCAACCAATCAGGAGCTTCCTAGAGTAGTCACATGAGGGAAAAAAAGGAAAAAAGTTATTATGGACAGTGGATTTCCTCTTGTGGAACGGCTTGTGATTTTCTATTGTTCATTCAGGGTGTTGCATTTAAAATAAAGTATTATGTGGCTTTAAAAAGGTAAGGGTGTAGGTGTGTAATCCTGACAAATTTGACCACCTTGTAATTACCTTCTAATCTGATTGCCTAGATCACTCTGTCTCCTGTCTGTTCTGTTGCAGAATGGCAACAGTGATGTTATCCAGGGAAACATTTCTGCTGGATTCCCTTAAAAACCTTGTTTGTTGGTTTTTTTTTTGTATGCAAATCATCTGCTGTATTTTGAGACCAATTATTTGTCTCTTCTTTGCTATTCAGAATGTCTCAGTGTTGCATGATGGGATCACAAAGTGTAGAGAGTGTACCACAGTTTCTCTTCATACATACCCATTGCTTGTTTCAGCTAGAGAAGTAGTTTTTTTTAATGGTTGTTTATTAGAGTTATATTATAATCTACGTGGAGCCTGTGTTAAAACGAAGGCAAATGGCTGTTGGTGACAGAAAATTAAAATCAAATGTATTTAACTCCTTCTTTCTTCAGGTTCAGTCACAGGTGGACAATTGCTCTTGATTATTATCCCTAAGACAGTTTTCAGTGTATTTCTCTTATTGTTGAGACTATTTCTGCAGTTAAAGAATTTGCTTTACTTTGCGATAAGTAGCTTACTAAATTAAGGCAGTCTGGGGCAAAAGACAAATTTGAAGTTACAATGGCTTGAGTCTTTTCAAGGCTGCCTCTAGTAAAAGCTGTTAAAGAAAAAAGTATTTAAAATGTTACAGGTTATTTCATTTTATATCCATATATTGCAATCTCACAAAGATTTAAAAGATAAGCATTTGGAATTGTTTTTATTTGTTTCATCCAACAAAACATATTAGGTTTGCATCAGCTGCTAACAAATTGTGGTAAAATTTGCCTGGATCACAAACCAATCTGTGCCATGCCCATTATTGTTTATGTGCCCAAACGACCCCCTTTGCAGGCAGTGTCACCATCCACCTTAGCCTGCATGTATTTGTTTGGTTCTTTTTCTTGGAAACTTTAGAGCAGTGATTTCCAAAAAGACCTCCATTTCTGATTTTCCACATTTAAGTAATAAAAAAATCTAAACAAAGGTTTAAGTGGAGAAGACTTTAAATCCCAAATGTAACTTGTTTGACTATGAATCTGTGTTTTTTCTGCTGCAGTGGGTTGGCACCAAACAGCACGAGCTTCAGGTGAACTCAATGCAGCTACTGTATTACCAAGCTCCCATGTCTTCGGGGTTCCTTTTAGTGTTGGTGCCTTTCTTTGAACCCCTTTCTGGTGAAGGGGGGATCTTTGGCCCATGGTCCTTTCAGGCCCTGGTAAGAAAATAAAACTAAAAGTGTCTTTGGATTCTCATGCACACATGTAAAGAATTATATACCCAGACTTAACTTCCAATAATTTCTTAAAAGCGATGCATTTATTTATTTTCTTTTCTTTCTTCAAGGTCATGGTTTTACTGTCTGGTGTTATTGCCTTTATGGTGAATCTCTCCATTTATTGGATCATTGGGAACACGTCTCCTGTTACGTATCCTTTCCAATGCTGCCACATTATTTTCTATTTTTCCTTCTATTTAAAGAGCAGAAAACACCCCATTGGAAACAAGGCCCTCTCTGTCCAATGTTTGTTAACTGTCAGATTTGGCTTTTAATGTTTTTACAAAAGTCATTAAACTTGGAAAATATTTAACAAAACGTCATATATTTGCTCTACAATAAAAGACGGGAGCTGTAATTTTTTGTAGCCTCAAGTCGATCCTGCAATCTTTTTTACTACTTGTGAATAGAAGCCTTATGTTAATCATGACTGAAAGTGAGCGGCAGAGGGAGCACTTGAACGCTTGTTTTACACAAGTACATCATAAATTAAGCATTCTTTAGTGAAAGATTTATTAAGTAAAAATGTTTTCCTTAGAAAAAAATCTAATTGAAATATCTTGAAGAACCTAAATTAACCTGCTATTTTGCACCCTTTTTTATTTAAGCTGTTAATAAAAAATATTATAAATGCTTATTTCTGAGAAATTAAAGTTACTTCATATTAATTCACACATGACAATATATAAACAGCAAATGTAATGTTAATCTGGGTTTCTCTGCGGTCTTTAAAAGTCTAAAATTTAAAATCCCAAATTGTAGGTCTTAAAAAGAATTAGTCACAGTTCTAGGTCTTAAATAATTTTCCACAGGTCTTATTTTTCTAGTGTTCATGTGAAGCTCATTTGATGTGTTTTTGTTGTTGCCAGAGATGGATGATGTTTCTAAAAGAAAAAAAGCAAAAAAAGAAATGATGGTTAGGTTCGCCGTAGTCTGAGAATATGTGCCAAAAGGCTCGTCATTGTTAGGGTTGCCAGAGTTTCAGAACATTGTAATTCCTAAAAACATATCTTACCTTTGAGAAAAAGGTTATTTTCCACTCAAAATTATGAAAGTTAGGGTCGCCATATAATGTTATAAGGCACATAAAAGGTGCAAAAAAACAACAACACAAAAATGATTGTTGGGGTTGCCAAAGATTGAGGAATGCTCCTAAATGTAGTTTATTTTTTTTATGATGACTAGGGTTGCCAGAGTTTGAGAAAAACTTTGTTAATGCTCAAAAACATAAGTGATGGTTAGTGTTTCAAACTTTGAAGCATACTCTTTATTATACAAAAAAGATGTGTTACATTTTATTCTTAATGCTCTTAAAAAGTGTTACATTTGACCTTATATACGCCTATACATGTTCAGAAAGCATCCGAGTGCTAGTAGCCTCATGAGAAACTCCCTTAACTTTTATCCTCACAGCTACAACATGTTTGGACATTTCAAGTTCTGCATCACTCTACTGGGAGGCTATGTTCTCTTCCAGGACCCCTTGTCTATAAACCAGGGTCTGGGTATCCTCTGTACCCTCATAGGGATCCTTGCCTACACGCACTTCAAACTGGCAGAGCTGGAGGAGGGCAAAAGCAGACTGACGCAGAGGCCATAGAATAATGAGGATGCCCTCGCATCATCACTGTTAAGTGCCTGAAGGGACTCAGGAGTGTGAAGACTGAACAAACATAGACTGAAAGCTGACGTTTTATTCAATGTTTTCAGACTCTTGAAACATTTCCTTTTGTAAGGTTTATTCACATGTGAATACTCTTTGTACAACAATAAATCATTTTTAGGAAAACTCAGCACTTGTTTTTTAGGTTTATTTCTGTTTGTTATTTCTGAAGGATGAAATGTTATCACATATTGAGTCTAGTCAGGACTTTAAGCACAAGGGTCGCTGCCTACTTGGCAAACGCACTTAAGTCCACTATCTGGTTTAAGGAATGACAATCTTTTTTTCTTTTTTAGTTTGTGTCGACATGTTTTGTCAGCCCATATCTTTTGCAATATGTGGCTTGTGTTTTAATTACATTCCAAAGTCCTACAGTTTTTAGATTCACTTTTTTGTATCATGTATTAACAGGATTTTTGATCCATTAAATGGTTGGAAACGTTACGTTTTGTTCAAATGTGCCTATTTCCTCTGTGTATGTTGCAAGTTGTAAAGGATTATCAACACTACAATTATAAAAGTTCTTAAAGGTAAACCTGAATATACTTAAATGGTATTAGTGTCACGCAATCCTTACCTCAAATGTCAGCACTGCTTAAAGGAAATACTTTCAAATAAAATTCTTATCTTAATGCAAGCCACTGTTGACATGAATATAAAAGGATTTTTTATAGCACCTAAAAATAATATTTTTCTTATTTATCTTTAACTTCAATTAAGTTTAACTTCATGAGTTTTGTTTTATTTGGTCTCGGTTTAGTTTATGTTTGGTATATCTAACCGTGTAAAAAGTTTCCTATACTACTTTGAAAACACTGATCTGCCAGAAGAGAAGTAAAAAACGCATCACTTTGGTGTCTAAATGTAAACCTGCACGCATACGTTATTCCAGTTCTTAAAAAGCTGAACTGAACACAATCGTGCCAGCTACTTCAGTAATGTGTGCAGCAGATTAAAGGATTTAACTTTAAAGGGTAGCTTTAAATCTAAAATAGTCATTATATGTTTTACCCAAGTCTATATCCATAAATCATTTGTTACAACTTCCCAATTTTTCTATAACATTACTTTGTTTTAATGTGATAGCTTTACAAATAAGGTATATTTTAATCTTTCAGGCTTGTATATTAATATACATGGCATTTATATTAAAACACAGTTCAACTGTTTTTACCTAGAATAATAAATTCAAGCTAAATAAATGCATTCGGGAAACTTATTTTTATAGCATATTTTAATATTTGACAATAGAAATATTATGTTTTAAAATGGAGTTCAAAAGAAATGTAAATCATAAAAGCTTGTTTAGGTTATATTAAATAATTATGTTTCTACTTTTGATTTCTCTTTTAATTTTATATGATTAAAAAAGCACTAGTTGTTATTATCTGTAGGCTAAATCTGTACAGTGTTCTTGAGTGACAAGATGGGTGATGCTTAATTAAATGTTATAATTATCATTCCTTTACAATGGCTTGGAGTTTATGATAAGGGTTTAGTATATATTTGATAAAAAACATTGTCATATGGAGAACCAAACATTTTCTTCACAAGGAAATTGTTCAATCAAGAAAACAAAACGGCACCTCAATGCAATTTTCTATGTTAGAGTCAACAATAAGTATTTACCACATTTTGGCTTCAAGTAGGTATAGTAGTCAAAGTATAAGACATAGTATGATGAACTGCAGCCACATGAGGTAATAACATGTAAATCACTGTGATGTATTTATTATGTGTTACAGTTTAAACTATTGACTGTTGAATATCCTCATTAGTCCAGACGTACAAGCCCAAACATGTTGAGTCAAAAGGAACATGTCACACAAATAACATCTGAGTCAGTTTCCCTGTTCTATAAAATCAAAGGAAACAAAAAGACTAAACAAACAGAATGCTCTTAAAGTAGCTCCACAGCCATCTAAAACGTGTCCAAAAAACCACAGTATAAACACAACCTAAAATACAAATCTCAATGGATTTTAAACAGTAATGTCACAATATCAACAGAATTTCTACTCCGAGTAATTATTCTATATGAATTTGTATTAAAATGATGTTAATCCACTTTAGGCTTCTATTTGTGAAGCTGCTTTTTGCATTGATGGATTAAACTTTCACAGTTTTTAAGAAGACATTCATCGATGCTATGATGAAAGACAAACAACTCTGTGTAGACTTTTTATCTGATATAGCAGGTTTGCAGTAAACTTTTTAGTTGTATTGTTTATTTAATCAAACCTGAAAGCATATATTTCATAAACAAACCAATGTGAGTGCAGCTCATGCATAGCTTGAGCCAGGAGAGTTTGACGCTCACATTAGGACATGTACAAGGGTCATGTCAAGAGCACACACTACATTCTATCGAATTCTGCCGTCGGTAGCAGAAGTGATTAGGTCACTGTAATGAGAACTAATCATTATTTATCAAGAATAAAGCTGTTGATGAATGCTCCCCCCCGTTAACACATTACAAGTCATCTCAATGAACAAAGGAGGAAGACCTGAAATATTTATGTTAAAAGCTAGGCCTTAAGCATTTGCTGCTAATTATTTGTATGTAAAAATAAACAAACAAACAATGTCCTATTTTTCACAAACACATTAAAGCATTTTACATAAAATTAATAATTTACAAAAAAAATTGTAATTAACTATAAAGATGTTTCCTCATATTTAATCAAATTTAAAAACTATCGTTTTACCACCTTCAAAGCAAATTGTGTCTTTATTACCAGAATGAACGCATAATACGTAATAACGTTATAATACAAAAATTTACAATAAACACAAATAGTTTATACTTCTTAGCACAATTGAATAACAAAAGACAAATCACATAGTCATATTGTTGTTTTATTTTTTGTTAGCTTATGAGCACGACGAGTACGATTTTTATTAAGGTGAAAGACTATTGTCATTTTAATATTGTATGTTGTAAAATGTAAACAGCACGTGGTTTTGAAAAGCAAGATGGGACTGTGCCTTCAAGCCAGTAGAGGGAGCTCGTGAACGCGTCTATCAACGTGTCGCCCGCAGGAAGGTAGGACATAAACATAACATTACTACTTTCACTTTAAGTTATTTAGCTTGTATTCCAGGTATTAAACTCTCCTCTCAAACACTATTACCTCTATTTTACGGTTGGTTACATTTGCAGTCACTTAAATACTCTTAAATCTTTCGTCTCGGTTAGCCTTTGCGCGGCCTCGCAAAGCCTCGGGTTTTCCTGAGCGCTCACACCGTGAAACGAATATTCTTTAGAGACCGTATTTTAAAGGGAATTCCGTTGTTGTAAACAACGTCTGTTGAAGCCGTTTTTTATAAAGCCTTAAACGGACCAAACAACTTTTTAAATAGCTGGAGTTAAATGTTTAACGTTATTTTATTAACGTCAACGTTAGCTCAATTGACAACGTAAATACAAACTTACGCTCCGAACATTTTTACCAGTTTGTATTCAACATGCAACACAAACAGAAGAAAATTAAAGATGGCACTTAACCTTAAAAACGAGTTCGTTACATTTAATTTTAACGGTGTCTGGTAGGGTTTATGTTAACGTTGCACATTTACAGCCAAATTCTAACGGCTTAACTTTAAATAAAATGCATAACGTAGAATTACTTTCACAACTAACGTTAAGCTACGTTATGTTTTTTTTCGCAGCTGGTTTGCAGACCTTAAGAGGTGTTTTAAAGTCCACGAAAGTCACTTTGGCTCCCAAAACTCCGGTAACGTTAGCGTTGTTTTGGAATAACCGTTGTCTAAGAAGCTGCCTTAACACATTTAACGGTGAATTGTTTCATTCCATAAACTCAAAATGGCCGTAACGTTGTGTTAGTATCCTGGTTTAACCAGGACTCCCACTTGTGATCAGAAATCTAGCAGTAAAGTTAACGTTATCTCTCTAGCGGTGCAGACTTGAGATCAGTCTGGAAGCGAAGTGTCTCGCTTTGATCATATAAATAAAAGATGTAGAAATAACAGCATAACGAACTAGAATCACAGCATCCATTTTATCAGCGCTCGGTGTTTACTCAGCACGCACCGCACTGATCCACAACGTCGCTTAGCCAGCAGCAGACAGTGGGCGGTAGCAGAGACGGGACATGCCCGGGCATGATCGTGCTGCGTCAGCCACGCACGGCGCTCGCGTAGCTTCTAGGCTTCGGTGATAGCCACGTTTTGAGTCATCATGCCCGAACCCGCCCAGAACACGATGATCCCGGCGGAGGATTCTAGCCCTGACATGTCTCTCTGCGTGTATTTAAAACCTTCTCCGGCCCTCTACAGGCTCCCACTTCTCTCCATCCCTGAGCTTCAGCACTTTATGTACAGATAGCAGAGTATATTTAACATATTATTAGCTAGAATATTTAATTTACCTCTTGTTTTGCACAGGTAAGGGCTGCTTTTTGTGTTGTGGTTAACGTTAGTCTTTAAAATATGAAGTGAACTCTAACCACATGTTGTTGTTCTTTATATATATATATATATTTACAGATATATCAACATGGCAGCAGAGAATTGTTTAAGCAGTTCTCAGATCAGCAATGCTGACAACGAAAAACTGGTAATGTGATTTATATTGTGTGTTTTAACAGTTGCATGTCTTGAATTGAATTGAGGTTCCTTTATGGTGGTTTCTTTAGGTAAGACCAAAGGATCGATTGAAAAGACTTTTAGAGGATGCAGGTGCCAATAAAGAGGTTTTCACCATAAAGGAGGTAAATACATTTTACTTTGGATTAAGTTATTTCAAAGAAAACCCAACAGGTCAAACTTGTGAATTTGGAAAGATAAGATGGTATTTAATTGCCCGTAGTTATAACAAGACTTACTTATTCCAATTTCACTCTTTTCAAATTGAGTTTATTGTTTTAATAACATAAAATATTTACAGTTATCTGTAAGCTTGTCATGTTTACAACTTCCTTCTGAAGTGTATTCATATTCAGTAAATTATCCACCCAACTAGTCTCAAAGGCTAAACAGAGTGTAAATAGTTGGCCTTTAATTTAAATGATTATTGTGTTAAAGTTGTGGTTTGCCATTTTTAAAACACTCTTAAGAGTGTGAAGAGAGCTGTGTGATATTTTGTCCCTTCACTGTTTTTGTGCAATGTTTTCTTTTTATCTAAGTGTTCCATTGTTCTTTTTAAAGGCATTTCGAATTTTTATTAAAGTGTAGCACACTCTTACTGAAATATCACACGAAAATGATAAAGCTTGTCTTGAATTGGAGGTAAAGGAAATATGGAAAAATTAGTCTTGGGGAGCAGAATTTTGGCATTTAACTTTTTCTCTGTTTCTCTAGTTAGAGCAGCAGCGGAAAAGTACATAAATGTATTACACATAGCAAAAAGCTAAACGAGTAAAAAAAAAAAAAGTAAATTACAGGTACAACATTTTGAAGTAGACTTTACTCATCCAGTAATGCAGTGTTTCTCAATTATTTTCTGTGGCACCCCCCTAGGAAGAAAAAACATTTTTAGACTCAGTAAGCACACCTGTCTCTCCTCGTCTCCCACCGCAGTCACAGTGCTACATACGCGTCATCATATTTCCTCGACTTAGCTTTCGGGAGACTTTAGTTTGTCTGTTTATCTCCTTCTCTCTCCGCCTGTCTTATACACTTCATACTCTGCCAATGAGAGAGCCAGTGCCCCCTAATGTAGTGGAGAGGTATTGCACTTTATTCTAGAACAGTAAAAAAAAAAAAAAAAAGAAAAAAGCATTTTCCCCCCTGAGGACAAACACGCCTCCCTTGACAGAGAATTTTTTCTTATTTGAGAACCACTGCAGTAATGAAATGTGAAAGACTGTTTTATTGTACAAGTTGATCATATTTACAAGTTAAATACATGATTATCTATATAAACAATGTAATGTGTGAGAAGTCATTTACTTTATGTTCATATGACTCACATCTAACAGTTGAAGTTGTGGATGAGTCTGACTTGCAGGAATCAGCTACTTATCAGCCTCATCTTAGCTGATGTTTTCACTGATCTGTTATGAAGTAGTTTTCCTGTCTCTATCTGTAATAACTAATTATTTTTCCTGATTGCTTGTGTTTTAGGTTTTGTTTTATTTGGGGAGATATATCATGAGCAAGGAGCTCTATGACAAGCAGCAGCAGCACATTGTTCATTGTGGTGAAGACGCTCTTGGGGCTGTTCTCGGGGTGAACACATTCTCTGTCAAAGAGCCCCAGTACGTACTGATTCTTAAACACTCTCTCGGCGACAGTAACAGCTGTAGAAGTTAAGACCCTTGAGATTATGGGTGCCATTTTAAAACAACAGGTGGAAGCTCTCTGGATATTTGAGCTTTCTGGCCAATCGGTTTTTTACAATAATATAGTAGATGCACAAAATGTTTTTTTTTTTACTACAGTTAAACTACTTTGTAAGAAAACTCTCATATGCTGCATGATTTATAAAATATTATTTTGTCTTCATATCTGAATACAATAACGAAGTTAGTATTTTAACTACCTTTTTTTAAACGTCACACATTTGACATCGTAAATCATGGTTTTATTCAAAATAAGAAATATTGTTGTTTTTTTTTTTACTTAGTATCTTGACGTGATGTCAAATTATATCAACAATGTGACTTGCAAACTGAAAATGTGAAAAATTATTTAGTGTGATTTACTAACTAGAAATATGGGAAATAATTTGAAATAACTGAACTCCAGAATTACATACTCTAAAATTACATAAAAAAATATGAAAGTAAAAGTTATTTTCCTTCTTTTTAGAGCCCTGTTTGCACTGATCAGCCAAAACTTTATAACAGCAAAAAATCCAGGTACAACTGAAGTTCTTAACTTTTATTTAGTTATTTTTATTCCTGTATTGAAACCCTTCTGTTTTGCTGTAACAGAAGCCCAGTCTACTATATCTGAACCCAGAAGTCAAAGTGAACCAGATCGAGGGCCTGTGGTAAACCCTTTTTAATGCTTAACACGTTTTGTTGTTGACTCTAGTGCTGTAGTTTCACTTGAATGGGTCTTGAAGCGCGCCTGCTTGTGATAGACATTGCAGCATGAGCTGAATCCCTCCTGTCTGTTCTAGGATACGGATTTATCGTCTAGCTCATCTACCTCACTACAGCAGTGCAGAAAGAGGAGAAGCAGTGACCCTGGTAAGCTCACACACCATGCAGTCTTGTGAAATGCGTCTTGTTGAAACCTAAAAAATGGATGGGTTTTCATTCAGCATTATGAAAGATACCACTGTGGAAGTTCTAGGATATTTCCCGGGAGTTTCAAGAAACATTTTGTCCTCGTGTTGTGTCCTCTGGGAATTGCTTCATGGGTTTTCGCTCAACTGGCGAAATGTTCTGTGTTGATTGATTATTCTTTACTATCCCCGAAGTCTGTACAGTGTGTGGGTAAGTAAGCACGTGTTGCCATAATGACTGCTCTCTCTGTCACAGTGCAACGCAAAAGGACGCCAACGTCTGCAGGCTGTGAAGTTTGTGCTCAGATGACTAGCTTTTCAATGGCTTGTTTTAAGTCCTCAGCTATGCACACAATGGTAGTTTGTTGAGCAAGCAGCACCAGATGCACTATTTAAACTAGGTTATTGCTCTGAGCACTGCTCCTGCTTGGCCCATTAATGTCTAAAGTTAAGCACACGGGGTAGAAACATCAGCAAATGTGCCGATTAAACTAGTTTGCAATGCTTTGTATGACTTCCGCTGAAGGAAATAATAATTTGCATTTAATCAGTGGTTTCTGATACGTGTTTGAGCTTTCAAACAAAAGCACCTTTCAACTGCAACTATGGTCGATTTATATCCTGAAAATGTGATATCTCAGGGGTCAGATTTGTTTTCATGTCTAATATGTTTGTATGTGTTTAAGACAAAACAATTGAAAACATTTACATTCAACAACTTTTTTTTACATAGTAAGCACCATTTTCTATCCTTTTACTTTTTAATTTAGTTACATGAAGCAAATGTTTTTTGTAAAAGGAAGCAAAACAAGAACTGTATATCAAAAAAATAAACTGAAAAAGAAAATTGTTTGACATTTTTTTGGGTCATTCTTGATGGAACTAAACTTGTTAATTGTAAATCTATAGGCAAATACTGTCAAGGATAGCTTGGAGAGTTTCTTGCATTGTAGAGTATTGTGTTTTCACAGCTTTTGGGAAATGTGGGTTTGTTCTTGGTGTCTTTAAAATAACATTATACTGTATCCCACATGAGGGGCAATACATTTTTACACGGCCAAACAATTCAACATTAGCCGACTCTTGTTGAATCATGTGAACTTAGATTGACAAATGTCTCATCTGATCAACACTAGGTTGTCTTTCTAAACTATACCAGCTCTTTCTGATTTGTCATTGTTTTTCTGGGTTGTTATTTTTGTTTTTAGTTTGGTATTTTGTTCTTTCATATATTTGATTTGACTTCCACCTTTCTGCCACTGGAAATAGTGGATGTTTATCACATTACTATGGTAAAAATCCCTTTATTTACACAGACAAAGATTTTTTATTGCTTTATAAACCCATTTTGCTGTTATGTTTATTAAGGCTCAAATTTGTACATCTGATTAGGGCTGTGAAATTAAACGGATTGTAAAAACGATATCGTTGAGAAAAAAAATGGTTTTTAAATTTGTCTGCGTAAATTTGTGTGCTATCAGTTGGTAAGCAAATGTTTTACGAATATAGTGTCCTTTTTAAACTCCGAAACTGGTTTTTGTTCCATACCAAAAACAAACATTTTAAAACTGTGTTAATGTCAAGGTCTTTGTTGTTTGGGTGTTTCTACAGAGAATTCATCAGCCGAAGATGACTGTAGAGAACGACGGAAGAGGCACAAGTCAGACAGTTTCTCTCTGACCTTTGACGACAGCTTATCTTGGTGTGTGATTGGAGGACTGCACCGAGAGAGTGATTCTTCAGATGCAAACAGTGACTCCGTGAGTTTCATTGAAGCACATTTAAACACATTCTGGTTAATCTTCTCTGTAATATAGGCTTTGCTAAGTTTTTTAACAATTTTTTTATACAGGAAGCAGGTACGTCTCACTGTGAGGGCAGTGAGGAGAGCGAGGATTCTGGTTCTGATCACTTTAGTGTGGAGTTCGAGGTGGAGTCTAATGATTCTGATGTGTACAGTGAGAATGACGAGGACTCGGTTCCTGAAGAGAACGAGGTTTCAGATCTCAGTCCTGTTTTACTTGGAGAGATTAACTTACTAATCAGCTAACAAAGATAATCTTTGTAAAGGTCTCGGCTGATCTCGTGTCTGCTTTTTGCTCATGCAGGTATATGAGGTCACAATCATCGCAGAGGATGAAGACTCATTCGATGAGGATACAGAAATATCTGAGGCAGTATGTTTATTTCCTTACTAGAATTGCTTTGGTGGAACAGAGCTGGGTGATGTGTACAAAAAAAGTAAAAGCTTTGCTTCAGTAACATCTTCATAGTTAAGAGAAGCCCCATAAAAATGTATGTACGACACACAAAGTTACATTTTAAACCGCTAATGCAAAATGAGAAAAAAGGGTTGTTCTCAACCATTCCTTTTTTTTTAGTTAGAATGAAAATAAAAATACATCTATTTTGACTTCTTAAAAGTCTAGTAAAAAAATATTTATTTTATTGAGATTTTCTGAGAGTGACTCGAGAGAAAAAAATCTCCCAATCATGCAATTTAAAACATATTCTACAAGTCTGATACTTTTTTTTTCCAAAACTTACAAAAAAAATTTCAGAAATTACAAAAATATATTATTAATTGCTCTTTCAACCTACAGGATGGCAACACATTGGTGCAAACTTCATCCTTGCAATAAACATTTGAACACATAAAAACTTTATTCAATTAATTAAGTGAAGTGATAAAGACAATATTTTAACAACTCATAAAAATCTGATGGTATGGTTGCCAGATATTGACATAAGACTAACAAATGTTAAAATATGTAAATGTGATTGCAACAATTAGGGTTGCCAGAGTTAGACCTAATGCTCATAAACACTCAACTCTGTAAAATGCATGGTTAAAGTTGCCAGAGTTTGAGAAAACCTTTTTAAAAGCTCAAAAACATGAAAGTGATTGTTAGGGTTTCAAATTAATTATTGAAGCATGCTGTTTATTATGCAAAAAAGTTTTGTACATGTTTATGATGCTATGACAGGGGTCTTAAAGTTGAATATAAATGGTGTTAAATCTGACTTTAAGAAACCTGCAGAAGCATTTTCCATTAGGAAACTCAGCCTAAACAAAAGGATTAGATTGATTTAAAGTCAGAAACTCAAATGAATCTATAAATTAAAATAATATGATTATATTGATAATATGATTTATCACACAGCCTGTAAGTAGAATACAATAAAGTTCACTTATAACCCACATTTGCGCTATTTATAAAAAGTGAGGTCACTGTAATAACGAACTGCAACCATATCTTCCCTCAGGACTACTGGAAGTGTACTAAATGTAAAGCCCTCAACCCTCCTCTTCCTCGCAATTGCAAAGGCTGCTGGATTGTTCGACCCGAATGGCTTCCAGAGTCCGACTGCAAGAACCTCCCGGCAAACACCGAGAACACCATCAGCACAACTCCCTGTTTTCAATCTGAGGAAAAACTCTCCAGCCCAGACACAGAGGACGGTGTTGATGT
Source organism: Danionella dracula (assembly GCA_900490495.1). Classification (NCBI taxonomy): domain Eukaryota; kingdom Metazoa; phylum Chordata; class Actinopteri; order Cypriniformes; family Danionidae; genus Danionella; species Danionella dracula. Next base: position 12,441,589 of record UELW01000334.1, read on the forward strand.
TCCAGACGGGAAGTGTTCCGTGACGGACTCACAGCCCTCTACTTCCTCAGGTGTGAACAGCAGCCAGGAGGACACCCCGGAGCTGGAGCGCTTCAACAGCCTCGAGGCCTGCCTGCCCGCCACCTGTCTCGAGCCCTGCGTCATCTGTCAAAGTCGCCCCAAGAATGGCTGCATCGTTCACGGAAGAACGGGACACCTTATGGCATGCTACATTTGTGCCAAAAAGTTACAAAAACGGAACAAGTTGTGCCCTGTCTGCAGAGAGCCCATTCAGTCAGTGGTTTTGACCTACTTGAGCTGAGGCATGGTAGACTTCCCACAATCCTCATATGAAGTTATTTTGGCTCCCATAGTTACAAACTTGAAATTCTATTCAAATTAATATTTGTAATAATTTAATTTTAGTACATGCTGATTGATGATGATTTGTTTTCTTGCACTGATGTATTTTTGAATGAGACCTTTGAAGGAAATGTTCTTCAGCAGCGTTTTCTGCTGCAAGACTCTTGTCTTGTTTTCTAAGCGAGGTATAATAAATGATTGTTTTGAAGTTTTTCTGTTTTTAGAGTACAGCTAAAACATGCTCTCCTTTTTTTTTGAATGCTCTACGGTTGTGACGTGCAGGGTTTTTGTTGGGGAAGTTGGTTACTAGGGGTCGCTTTTAATTCAGCGTCTGGAACATGTTCTGACTTGCTTTTGCTAATAGCAACCCTGCACAAATACTGGGTCTAACACATCTGCAAACTGAGATTGTGACAATAAGTGGACTCCAGTGATGTCAAACGTGTAAGACGAACTGAATCAGATAAAGATAAACGAGAAAATAAATGTAAAGCAAAAGGTTTTTGAGCAAATAGCCAAGAACATATTATTAAGACTTTAACAGTCACATGCACTGTATTGTTAAATTGAAGAGGATTCATTCACTCAAATGCATTTTGAATGGGGTTTATACGGAGTTAGCAAGTTACACTATGCAATTGATCTTTTAACAAATGCTTTTATCCAAAGCAACTTACAATAGAGGGAGAGGCAATATACAATTTATTAGGCAAAGTCTAACTCGGGTAGTTCTCTATAGAAGTTGTCTCAGCTAATCAAACGAATAAAGAAGTGATAGGAAGAAGTATTAATCAAAAGAAAAAGAATATCTTATTTTATTTTTAGTTTCCTACATCTGGTGAGTAACCAAGAAGCCACAACGGCATTGTCATGTTAGATTTGATATGTGAAGAGCTTAACACATTAAAGAGAACATACAAGTAGTCATGTTATACCATTTAAGGATTTAAAAGCATTAAAAGATAAAACAAAATATTTTAGTCATTAAAAGGTACAGCTGACCAGTAGGAGGGAGGATGGGAGTAATGTGTTCTTGTTCATAAGATCCAGCTCTAGATGTCTGGTGGTACAAATGCGGTTTGTTTTTTAGAATTTATGGTAGATGTGGTTTTTTAATGGTGTATTTGTATGTTTGTTTAAATGTTTTAAAGGGAATACATTTCTGGTAGAATTGTCAAATTCTTGGTAGTACAGGTTTTAATGAACTACTAAGATTTACACTAACACAATTCCCTTTTCATTTAGCAGATGTGCAATTGAAGAGTCGGACAGGAACCAGATGTTTTCAGATTGGGAGGTATGTATGCACTTCACAGCAGTTGCACTTAAGAAATCACAAAACAAGTTCAAATAACTGATTACTGAAGAGGATCAAATATGTTGACTTGTTGGAACGAATTGTATTATGTGTGACACGTGCTACTTCATTTAAATGAGTAACTTGTTTTTTTTCCCCAACCAGCAGCTTTTTAGGAAGTTAATAAAAAATTGATCATCATATTTTGTTCTCCAGTTTTTATTTCAGTTCTCTTTTGTTATGTGACAAAACAAGACAAATAATTTACATATCCATTTTTTGATGTGTACAAGTTAAATATTTAGTTTTCTGAAATTTAAATGTAGGGAAATCACCACTGAGAAAAAGATCATCAGATTGTAATATTAGAATATTATAAAAGATATATTAATCAGGACTAAAAATTGGGTTTGCACTGAAAACCCAGCTCTTAAACACTGCACAATACTCTTATAGTTATACATTTTCTTAAGTATTGTCCAGGATTAAGGAATTTAAAAGCAAGTATGATGTGCAGACTCATATATTTTCTTTTTTTGTTTGTAAAACAAGAGGAAAAAAAATCTTAAAGGGTAAACTTCCTTAAAAGATCAAAACCAACCACAAATTTAAACAATCACTTTGCTTCAATTAATAATGATACAGTAACAAGTTCCACAGACATCTCACGTTCATTCTTTTTAACTCATTAATATTCATCCATCAGCTCCGAATGTTTTACCACAATTTTTAAAGGGTCGCTGTGTTTTTAACTCAATTTTATTAATACAAAAATGAATGCCTACAAGTGTCTAAATGGGGACTAAACTTGAATTTAATTCACTCAACAATTGTTAAAAAAAGAAGCCAATGAGATTGTCAATTTTCGACCAAAAACAAAATATAAGACAACATGTATATAAAATAAGACACTAAATCAATGCGTATATAGTTACATAAGTAAATGCATGAATAAATAATGAATTTCAAGTCATCTATGTTTTCCTGATTGAAGGAAATTGTTAAATGGCATTTAACATGAACTTAAAGACCGTCCACATCATTAACATGTGATCATAGCAATACATAAGTGTGGAAATAAATACGCAAAAGCAGAAATTAATCAATAAATATAAAATGTGCTTTTATAGATTTAGAAATACATTATAAATGCTTATTTTTAAGCATTAAACAACACAACTTTCATTTTGGGTCAAAAAAGAAATCCAAATCAGACAGCAATAGCTTGCATTCGCAGGTTGACAGCACTTCATTTGGCTTTATGACCCTGTTCAAAAGTTCCCTGGCACTTAGGTAAGCCGGGAAAAAATGGAAGATGAGGAGGGAGAAGGTCATCTGGCTGATGAGTTTTGAGAGGAAACGTTCAGATACCGGAATTGTGTGAACCTGAGTTTTAGTTTCCTCCATCAGCTGATTGCAGATGTTGACAATGACACTAAAAGAACCATAAAATGTGTATGTGTCATATGCCACACAGATCTGTCCAGTTTGTGTGAAGTCTTGAAGGAAGCTTTCTTGAACCAATGGAAATTAATCTTTTTCATGTGTTGAGATCTATTTACCAGAGCTTTCTACATAAATTTGTGTTGCATATTTATATATTACGCATCACTCTCTAAATATATTAACACCAAACTTGTGTGACTCTCATCGTTCTTTGAATCCTTCAGGGCTCATAATAAAAAGGGTTGTTTACACCTTCTGCCAAGGATTGAGTTCTGTTTGATTTTCAGGACACAAAATAAGGGAAAGATTTTTTAGTGATGTTTAATTCTGGAGGTTGCCCACTAGAGGACACTGTGACACTACTCTCTTCTGTTTGCTCCGTCGTTGGGCGTCTTGCCATGAAACATGTTTTTGTATGATGTTCATAAGTACATAAATTAATTTACTTTAGAGTGACGATGCGCAAGTGCAAATTAAAAATTTTATGAACATTTAAAAAGTAAAGAACATTTTTTCTAAAAAGACTTTTGATTTTATTTGAAGAGCAAAAGATTTAATCACTGGGTGACTATATCATGCATTTCAAAAAATGAAGAATAATTATTTTAATTTACAAAATGTTCCTAGTTTCCTTCAACTATGAAGTTTGTCTTGTTTATTTCAGAGAAATTAAAGCAGTAATCTCTTTATTCCTCTAAACATATTGAGAACCCAAACCCATAATCCTTAAAAGTAAAACCAAGTGAAGTGGAAAATTGAAAAGTTTCAAGACCGCTCTACACATTTTGCATTCATAACCCGTTTTGAAACAAACAACAATCAAATTTTAAAATAGCACACAAAGCAAAGTTAAGAGACTCTGGCAAGGATGATAGAAACACAAGCAAAGCTATGTGCAGCACAATGTAGCTGCCATTGGACTGAAATCAAAGCCTTTGTTGTGGAAATGAATACAAAAGCAGTCAGACATTCTTTATTTATCCCTGGAGGAAATTTCATGGCTCTTGTCACAGGGAAAAATGGGAAACAAAACGGCGCAGAAACAAATCAACAGAAAAATACTGTTTGTGACTTCCATGCAAACGCGTCAGCACTGTGAGAGACAGTCTTCTGCTGCTGTGGATTTAGATACGTATCTGGAGCACTATCATGTTTAATAAATGCTAGGCTTAAATTTAAGAATAACCTTCAAAAAACACAATTTCTTGAGGATAAAGTGTCTATAAGTTGTAGCCCTGTTTTTCTGTTAAATTTAAAGAAAGCATGATTATGCATACATGAAAGCTGGACAATTTTTCTTTATTTTACAAATATTGGGGTTTTACAGTCAGAGGTTTTTTTATGATTTAAAAAAGGATTGGATTAAAAAAAAGACACTATGTCTGTATTAATATTATAATATAAATGTGGGTTAAATGTAAATTCATTACACAACCTTGTACTGTACAAAGAAAACACCCAATAACTGATTTCCACCATACAGAGAAAACCCAATTTCTATGGAACTTTAATCAAAAAAAAAAAAACAATCCATGATAGCTTTTTTGACATTTTACCATTTTTAATTGAATTTTCCCTGTGCACCTTTCATCTCTACATTAAATATGCCATTTCATATGAAGAGCCCAAAATGAGGTCCCCAATAATTCAGTGTCATCCTCGTTTCATCTTTGCTCCTCTCACTTGGCAAACTTTCCTCATTTTCTTTTATCTCCTTTGACAGTTACTTTGACAGGATGAAAGGACCAAAAACAAATTGTCTTCGTATCCATTTCTTGTTTATTTACGTGCGTCAGCAAACAAGCTGACAGTTCATTTTCCAGAGCAGAAGCTTTTGCATAAACATTGATACGGAGAGACAATTAAAGGGCACGTCCAAACTCCACCGTCTCCTGAACAGAGACTAATAGCAAAAGCCAAACTCATTCACCTGTGCATTGATGATAGACAGAGCTAAACCTACAAATGACAGAATCAGACTGGATGCGGAAACTGAAACAAGTTTTCCATGCAAATAAAGGCCAAACATCTAGCGTCTAGAGATCATCTACCATCTAGAGCAAACTTTAAATGTAGCAACATTATCAAAGACATAGGTATAGAAACTACAGGGTACATCTACTGCACATATTCTTTTTTCTTGTTTAAATACAAGAGGTATATTTGCATTATTCACTACAAAGCAAAACATATTTCTTCAGAATCCTTGCTTCATGAGTAAAATGCAATAGCTATGCCATGAAGTAAAGTAGAATCAGAGATGATTGAATCTCCAACTACGATCTTCTACGGACTGGTGCCAGTAAGTCCATTATGATCTGTTGTTGTAACCGTATTCATACAAACTGTTTTTACAAAATCATAGAAAGAAAACAAAAAGCGTATGCATTCACAGTTATCTTAATGAAATGTAATGTTGTTAAGTCCATGAAATTTGTTTCCACCCATATAAAGATCCTTTGGAGAAGGGTCTCGTTGAAACCTGCATTGGAGGTCTGACCCCTATCTCTCAGTAAGTCCATATTAGTCTACTAGAAATGATTGGTTTCAACAACAACTTCCCCTACCCCAGGGGCCGGCAACCCACGGCTCTGAAGCCGCATGCGGCTCTTTAGTGCCGCCCTAGTGGCTCCCTGGACCTTTTTCAAAAAATTTTGAAAATAGAAAAAGATGGGGAGGTAAATTTTTTTTTTTGTTTGAACAATATTCTTAACGTTTTACAATGCTGTAAAAGTGTGTAGAATAAATATTTAATTTCAACATCATTCTGTCAACGAAGATTTGCATCATAACCTGCGACACATGCTTCCACCAGCAGGGGCGGGATGCCAGGCAGGGGGGTGCTTTAAACAAACCGGCGCCTGTGTGAAAGGTCCTGGATCCCAAAGGGAAAAATAACTGAGGAGAACAGAGGATTCAAGGCCGACCTTGCTTGCGCTTTCTGTTTGGTGGCCTCACAATAAAATAGCAGTCTTGGCGTGTCGTTAGTCAGATAAGTGGATGTGGCCGGCTAATCAGATGTATAGTAGGGGGCAGATCATTGCTCGCCGATGTACTTCTTCGATTGTGATTCGATCCCAGAATGAGACTTGGAAGACCTCTTCTTTTTGCTCTTATTTGATTTGAATTGGTGTGTTCCTTTGCATGTATCCCATTCTCATGATCTTGGTCTTGCTAATCCCGATCTTGTCCGCTTGCTGTTTCGAGGCTCAATATCATCTCTTGTATGGTCTTCTGCATTTGTCTGATGATTCAAAAATCAAAGTGATTTTAAATATAATCCTGTTAAATCACTGGATTAAATATTATTTTTTGTGAATTATTTGGTTGTTTATATTACATGTAATTCACTTTATTTGGTCATTGCATGTCAGCATTCATGGACAAGGATGGACAAACAAGCAGCTTGATCTGTTGTTGGTGTTTTTGACAGCTTCTTGTGGCTTTAAATGATTACCATATAAGACCACATGCAAAGTTTTATTGGAATTATTGTAATGCATTTGAAAATTATGTGTATAGTGTCCATTTTAACTTAGCATCAACCTGTGAATAAATAGCATGGTTGTTGGTGCTATGCTAGAGGTTCTGTCATTTTCTCCTGTAACCCTTTGTCCTATGACTGGTTCTACTCTAATGAATCTCTGCAGCAACACAATGGGCTCCTGAAAGCTCCTTTTGAGGATTGATCTCAAGAAAGTCTTTGCCCTGCTCACTTCTTTTGTTTTCTTTTGTAACCTTTCATTATCTTTGTCCTTAAAAGCCTCTTTATCTCCTGCTGTATGTCAACAGCACCTGTTGTACAGAGCGCCGTAGTCCATAGCAGGTGAGTTTAGTGGGCACCTAGCAGGAAATTGATTTTCTCTGCAGAACTACCTCCACTAGCACAAATGGGATAGTTAAGAAAGAAGGAGCTTACTGCTGCTTCTGCATGTCATAATGGACAAGCTATTTGATGTTCACGAGAGCAGTGAGGAAGTGTATTTAAAGCTGGCTTATTTAAATGATTTATGGATCCATTTTTTTCAATAAATCATGGTCTCTAAGTACAGAAGCATGAGGGACTCTGAACATGATCTGGCAGATGTTCACTAATGGAAAGGTCATCACAGGTCTGCAGAGGTGCAGCTGCAGGAAAATTAAACACCAGGAGAACACGCACCTTACACATTCATCAATTCGTCTCTTTATGTTTTCAGTTCAATCAATTCTGACTGCTTCTTATTAGTTAACATTAACAATTATGCTGTAGCTCAACATAAAGTACAATTTGCAAAGTCATTAATAAATTCTGGTAAATTTTTTCCAAAATTAATTCAATCACATATCTTCGGCATTTGTCCATTGAAACTCACTGAGCAGTTTCCACAGCTTGTCTGATTGTCAGGATATGCTACTATTTTGACATGTTTATCCAGGTTTAAATGCATATTCCTGACAGTATCCCCTATTTTTTCCCCTGTTATCTGTATGTACTTATTTAATGCGTTGCCTGACTTTAATTTTGTCTTCCTTGTTTTTGCTTTAACCAGTCTTGTGATCTTTATTACAGGACTGGCGGCTTCCGTCTTGTGTTTTTGTTTGTAAAACATGGCTCAATGTTTTTCTTGACTCTATCCCCATTAGTCTTTTTCTCACCTGATTTCGCACATGATGTTTTCCATGTTCATCCTTTTTAAGTGCTTCTGACACTGAGTAGGCAGCTATAGTTGATCATTTTTTTTGACAATTTTTCTGTGCCAATTCTTGTGCTAGAAAGCTACTAACTATTACTACTATAATATCTACTTATTTGAAATAAAATGATATAAAAAAATTGAAAACAATGCTTATCTGTTTTCTGTCACTCTATTCAAAACTTTACATGAACAAAATCTGTAGTATTTGGTAGTTAGACCCCATGCTGAGCACAACATGAAGAGGCCAATCAAACGTGATCAACAGAGCAAAACACAGCAGTGTTCTTTCTAATTGCCTCATAGCTCTTCCTGTAGTTTACATTGATCCCCATAATTCTCCTTATAGATAACCACTCACAATCATTAGAGCGACTCACTAGTACGTGGTTTAGAAAGTGTGTCTCTCATGATGATCCTGAAATCTACTGCGGTTTACATTTTTTTTGATTGTGCACACACAACTGATGGTTAGAGAAGACGTGTTGTACATCATCATCATCATCCACAACAACAAAAACCAACAACTGAAAAAAAGAGAGTCATTTTTAGATATTTTGACTGAAGAACTTTGTACATTTAAAACTCATACTGGATATTCCTCAATCTAAGAGCCATATTCCATGCTACAATTTTCCAAAATCTTTGGTAGGGGCTCTTTGATGCTTTGTTATATTTGGTTAATATGGTGTTCTTGAGAGCCAAGGTAATGTAATGCCATTTTCCATGCACAGCCAAGAATTGGATCTTGATGTGTCTTCCCATTTACAATTGCATGACATGCTCTTTCATTACAAAGTTTGCTGCAGTGAAATGTAACAATCTTTTCTGCGTTTACTGTTCCTCATAAGGTCATTCACAAATGTGAAATGCATTTTTATGTCTTTTCTTATCCTCCCTTTTACTTTTAAGCTCAGCGTGTGCCTGCCTTGAGAGATAAAAGTAATTGACAGGAGCTGGAACACTCTGTCATTTGGACGTGTAATCTCTCTTGGATTGTGGAAGAACTTGAGTGTGACGCTCTGTTCATTTGTTCTTGGTAAGGACAGAATTACAATGGATCAGAAACCTTCAGAAAGAATGGGACCAAGGAAATGCCTGAGACAAAAACCATTTCAACTTGTTTCTGTGTCTTTGTCGTTGCTTTTCACTACATGAGAAGTTTGTCAAAGCTTGTGGGGCAAAGGAGAAATGCTTGTCAAATCAAAGTCGGGCGTTCGGACAGCCATTCGTTTCTTCAGGCTGTTCTACATACTTTACTTTGAAGTCCAGAAACAACAGCCTGAAGTTACATGACTGAAAAGAGTCCCGCTGTTCCCTGCAATCACAGTGTACGGGTGTATGACATTCTGAGGGGCTAACTGTAGAGATGGTGGCAATCCTTTGATTCCTCCAAAATGTAAAAAACTTTGAGCTCAAGCAATTCAGAGCATGGTTAGCTTCTTCGGAGATTTGTGTTCTGGCCCCTGATGAAAAAAGGCGGGGAGCCACTGTCTTTATCCGACAGGCATTTTTAAGCCATAGTGTGAACAGATGGGGTGGAAATCCATTTGTCCAGTTTTATGTATCTGAAGTGTTGGCAATCAGGGATTATGGATGTTTTTGGCACAGAAGGGATGGGTTTGCATGATGTATGCCAGTCTGGCTGTGGTGTGAAGGTCAGGTCTGGATGCAATTCGGTTTGAAACTCCTCATGACTTTAATTTACAAGAAATCAAACTTCCTGATCTGTTGAACAGCCGTCATGCAATTTATCAACATGATGCACTCCATAAACTACGTATATTAGTAACTTCCATACTGAAGTCACAAAGGAGAGATTGAGATTTCAACATAAAAATACTCAGTTGTACCTTCCAATTTTATGTACATAGCCACTGGAGTAAGACCATTCTAAGATTGTTTCTTCTCTTGAGACTTGCCTTGATATGTAATGCTTAGAACACTATTTTTGTGATTTGCTCCTTTCTGTGGATAAGGTGTAGATTGAACAATTTTTTTGAGCTATCTTGTAAAGCAGAAATGCATCACTTTTAAAGATATAGGAAGTAGTGAAGTAAAAAGTGTTCACATGTCATATCCATGGGGGTCTGATGATGCATTGAACAACAAACGAATTTCTTGACATAGCATTAAACTGAGACTACTGAACACCTGCAATGTTGCCATCCATTAATGCATCTAGTATTTTCCTTAGTTTGCTGTCAAACTTATATATATCACCACAAGACATGGTCAAAATAGAGACCCAGTGAGCTAAAGAGTATATACCTTAATTTTACCATTTTTGCCATAATGGTACCCTTATGACTCTCCAGCTCCAAAACTCTGGTGAGAGCAGATAAATTATTTGAGCAGATTCATTATTTTAAAAAAAGTTTAAAAGTTTGGTAGAAACAATGACTAACAGGTTCTGTTCATTTGCGTTTAACTATGAAGTGACTTTTATTGGGCCATAAAGAAAGTTTTTTTTTATCGTATTTCAACATATTTTAAATATGCATTTAGTAGAAAAGAATTAAACCTGTTTTATGGTTTCTTTTTTTACATAAAGGAAGAATTCTACATTTATATCGCAGCTGAAACAGCACATCCATGTAAAAACAAAAAAGTAAAGTACATAATGTAAATGTTTACTTCAGTTATACATACGATCTTTTAAAAAGCAAATATTCACTGAATTTCAAATTAAAATGAAAAAAAAGGTTTAGTTAAAAAGACCAACACTTTAGCACAGTAATGTTTCTGCTCTTGATTAGACAGCTTACATTTACTATGATAGAACAAGTGACTGTTTTTATGGCATGTCAATTTTTATGGAATTTGTGTACATTATGCAAGCAAAAAACAAAAAAAACTTTAAATCTCTAGTTTTACAAATCACCAGAAATGTTCAAGTAAATGTGCACAAAATATTTTGTCCCAAATATGGTATTTGTCAGGCACATCTGGCACTGTTTTAGATATGATGTCAAGATGTGATTAGAGACTGGCAGAGAAGATATTGTTAGCGTTGATTTGGGGCTTGTTCCGCTCATGGTTCCAGTCATGTGTTGGTACTTGAGCCAAGTTTGAATTTGAATTCACCAGAACTATACTCAACATAAACTTGAGTGGGACAGAAGCAAACTGTATCAGTGACAAGGCTGTAATTGGAAAGAATCACTCTCCTAGGCCTAATTTTTTAATGACCCAGCAGCTATGCTTCCTTTAGCAGCAACAATTAATTAACCAAGACTAATTAGTAAATGTGCAAATTCATTCATCTTGCCACTGATAGCAAACATGCTGCCAGCAAAAAGAGCTCCGTGCGTTCAAGCAGAATAGATTTGAAGTGAATGAACAAAGTGCTCTCACTTGCCATTGTTTATCTTGGTGAATTATCCACACTATTATGTCAAAGTGCTCCAGAGTAATTGTTGTAGCTAATGTTGGTGATCTCACCAAGAGTTAAAGAGCACAAATCCAGGAACAGCCCTACGGATTCACAAGGAAACCTATGAGCTACTTAGTCACAGCAGGACTCCATAATCATCAATCATGGTGAATCCAGTAAGACAATGTTTAAGAACCAGGGGAAAAAATTACGTTTAGCTAAGCGCCACTTCTTGGGTTGTTGCAATTACTTCATTGCGAGAGCAGCTCTTGCAACAACTGCCAAAGAAGAGAGAACTAGATGAGTTGCTGACAAGCTTGTTGGCCCTTAAAAGGGATCCAGCCAGTGATCAACAAGCACCTCAAGTCAACGTGTTCTACTGCAAGCAGATTGGCCTGGCTTACACTGCAAGACCACCTCTTCTCATCAAACGTGGAAAACATGCCACTTACCTTGACCGGGCCACTTTAGGAAAGAGAAATTGAATCATTTAACTTGTCTACCAAACCTAACCATATTTATCTGTTCAACCCTTGTCACTGTCACGTACAATAAAAGCCCCTCTTGGGAAATAACACAGACTACATGTCTACAATTCGCTCTTCTTGCAGCAGGCTTGGCGGATCAAACAGAAGGGCAGTGATTTCGCTTGTATAAAGTTAGCATCCATACCCTTTTCCAAGAACTACCTGCAGGTGGAATATCAATTGAGTTTTTTTGTTTGCCATTCCAAATTCACTTCAAATCCTCTGGGCTTTGCCTTTTGTATTCTCCCAGCGTTTTCACAAACAGAACTCAAGGAACAAGCCAATTTGTGTTTGGGTTGATGGTTTGTCATATAACGTTACCTGTGAACCCACTGTGGTTTTGTTGCAAGAATTGTTGTGAACCTGAGGATCACTCAAATTAGGTCCTGTGGCACTGTGTGGGAAATCCCAGCCCGCCTCTATCTAGACTGACTGATATCTTGATGGCTAAATTGGACTCTCTGTCAAGGTGATTTCCACAATTACTCTCAGCTCTTGGTATACAAACAGGTTGAGTTTGCAGAATGTTTAATTGTAACAGAAAGACTTTCAAACTGGTACAGATGTGTGCACTGGAATAGCATCAACGGCAATTATCAAGTTGGCACACTGATTTCAATGCCACTGGTGACACTGCGAGTTTAATTTTGACTGTATTGTAGGGTTTATTTAGAAGTATTTGAAGTGTTAATTTTTTCCCAGCGATGGGTTGCGGCAGGGAAGGGCATCCGCTGCGTAAAACATATGCCAGTGAGTTGGCGGTTCATTCCGCTGTGGCGACCCCGAAAGGGAATAAAGCCGACATGAAGATGAATGAATGAATGAAGTGTTAATTTGTTATTAATAAGAATACTTGTTTAGACAATGTGTCGAGGAAATGATTGATGTTTTTCTTGACTGATTATATTGTCCATTATACATTTTTTTTCCCTCCTGCTGGGGTTTTAAGATGCACTATGCAAGAAATGTAACACAAGTAATGATAAAATGGCCTGCATTCCATTTCTCTTGTTTGGCCCTAAACCTTAGCAATCAGCCCTTCCCTTTTACCTTGACAGAGAGTGCTAAGGGGAAGAGGTGAAAATGTTATGAGTTGGGACACCACAATTAAGCCAAAAAAAAACCTACATTTGAACATGTAATACAGTGTAATGTTACTGTTAATATTCTAAAATCACTCATTATTCATTTATAAAATAGCTATACTTCAAATTGTTATTGGCTATATTTTTTACAAGTTATTTTATACATATTTCAATTAGTTAATTCAGAAATTAAGAAAACTTTATTTGAAGAATTTAAATTCTGTCTGATTTTAGAAATGAAAATTAGCTTGAAATTAGAGATAATGTTCACAGTTGCCAGAGATCAACCCCCGGGACATGTTTGTGTGAACGTGTGTGTGCGTGTGTAAGTATGTGTGCGTGTGTGTGTGTGTGTTAATGTCTTTTATGTAATCTTTAGTTAATTAGTTTGTCAGAATTAGTAGATTAGTAATCTGTTTGTTTTTTAATCAATCAACTTGTTTTTATTATTAATATACTTTTGTCTCCCCCTTCGCAAAATCCTGTTGTCTCAAAATTGTGACCCTGCTCAAATTCAAATCAATAATTGTGATGACATTAATTGATTTGATTCAAAATTGTATTACTTTTAGGGAACAACAGTCATAAAAGGCTTAAAGTAACGACTCTAAATCATTCTAAACTGTCAAAGTGATTTTATGAATTTTATGAAGTTTATTGCAACTAAATCCCTTCCAAATTTCAATTTAATTGGAATTATTAATTCATTTTATAATATGTAGAGGGATCAATCTTCCCCAATTGGTCCTGATCCTCAGCATGTCGGTAGCAGGTGAATGCCAGATGTGTCAGACAAATCCAAACTTGAGCCAATATTTTACTGACTATGATCGAAGTATTTATACCTGTACATACATACTTATGCGTTCCTCAGCACATACACAGTTAAGACTCCATGTGATGTGCAGAAAGCAAAAGACTGGTGAAAGTCATTTCCCAAAAGAACTGGTTTAAGGACGCATTTGAATACGAGGTTTAAAAGCAGATGGCTGACCAAACAAAAACAAAAAACAGAAGATTGTAATGGGATGCTGAAGGGATTACTTTGAAGTTAGAGATTATCAAGTAGTGAAGGTATACAGATTGTTATAATTCCACACTTCTTCAATCAATCCATCTGTTACGGCGTTCTGCTGCTGCATTTGATATGATGACACTTGGACATGCGATCCTCAACCCCAACCAGCCAATCACAGACCTTGGAACCGGCCTCTGCTACTCCCCACAAGGTTATCATTTTGAAAAGATGAGCGGTGAGTTTGGGGTTATGCAGGTAACACGCAGCCTCTAGATTCGATCATATACTGTCCTTTACGAGCCATAGGAAGTGTAAGTGTTATTGAAGAAAATATATTCTGCAGATTAATACATTATTTTTGACAGGACAAAAAACATCTGATAACATATTGATAACACACCTACCCAGTGCAGATAATGAAAAATCTAAGTTTTATAAACCTAGGGACGAGGAGTTTTAATCGAATGATCATAAATTTACAAAAAGAAATTTGGTGGATTGCACACTCCAAATGAAAGTAAATGCAAAGCTGCATTAAAATGCATATTGTGCTTAACTTTATGGCATATAAAAGTAATTACTCCCGGGATAACCTCTTTAACTCAAGCTGTGGTCTACTTAATGATCTGTTCAAATGTATGGCCAACACATTGTGTTTGCATTAATGAAAAGTTACAAGAATAAAACTGTATTTCAAAACAAAGCCTGGTCTCACACAATCAACGGGACTGTATTCAACCACGAAAACCATTAGTGTCATCCTATTCAACCATTAAATGGTCATATTGGACACAAAGCTCACATTTGGCAATATTTAAAAGATGATGTGACGCTCCGTATACTCATCCTCCAACTTTAAAGGTTAGTCGAAGTCTATAATGTCAGCCATCTGTCACCGTTAAACAAGCCTAAATCCTTCACATTAGGGCTGTTCCTGAAGTGGACGTAGTGTGAAACATTTTTCCCTCTCCAGGCAGAGAGGATATTAAAAACAAACCAGGTTGAACGAACCAGAGATGATTACGATGAATCATATAGACAGAATGCGGCCTACACTGATTATCTTTTCAGCACTGCTTTAAGATGCTTTCCAATCATGCAACGGAAAATGTGGATGCGGTTGCAAACACATGCTACACACCACAGATAATGAAACAGCACAATAGGATGTTTTATTAATGCTCAGCTAGGTTTAATGGGAATATTGGGATTAATCGGCTCCTCTCATTCACAGTTTAGCCCACACATTATTGATTACACAGTAATGGGAATGCTGACAGGATATCTAATTTTAAAAACCACAATCTAATGGAACCACTCACGTATGTGCGATGTGTTTTCACCAAGCAGAGCGAATATGAAATTCAATCAGTCCCGTCTAGCTCCTGGCTGTTATTAAACTAACCTTCTCGGTGTAATTGTAGCTGGTGTGGACCATTTGTAAAGCATGAATTCAAATCTCTGTTAAGCTGCATAAGCTCTGATTAAAAACCAGCAGCTAATAGATTTTTTCCATCATATTTAAGGTTGGTTCAATCTCATGACTGAGAAGCTGCTGAAAGATGAGTGTAGAAAAGGCTTTGTTACAGCTTTAAAAGATATAAAGACATTGTTAACAACTTATACTGTCTAAACAAATTCATTTGATTGATAAAATTATCTTAAAAAAAACCACACACACTCTATTGGCCTAAATGCGACCTGTATCTGACAAATTTCAGGACAGTCTGAACAGCTCAATTGCGATTTTTTTCTAAAACAACCCAAACCCGCTTTTTTTGCCTTGCCACCTCACTCTGAACAGCCAGATCGCATTTATCTGGGTTTTGCATCATCGAGCCCAAATTAAACATAGTTTTGTATCTCTCGCAAATATGAGTCACTGGAGAAGACGTTCTTGTACTGAAATATTACAGGAAGAGCTCAAAGATGTGTTTGAAGCATAATTGTGTTGCAGATGTCTTTTCCTTATTATTGTTTAAAACTAATAAAGTTGACATTGATCAGATTGTGAACACCCACAAAGTGTGCTCGAGACCAGGCGCTTCAGTGTTTATGTCTGTGAGCAGTGCATTCTGGGGGATGTAGTTTCCTCTTCTTTGGACACCAGTCACATTGGAGTAGCATTTATTTCAAGCAGAAGGCAGATAGCAGGTGTATGTTAGAGTTTTTCACAATTGCTTTACAGTTTTTTCAATACATTTAACAACTTTCCTAAACTCTACATGATTAGCACAACATCCATCTAGGTAGGCCGATGCAATTAACATATTTGTTGTTGCTTTGATACAAAATCCATAGAGTTACCACAAATTTCAAACGCTAGAACTTCTTTTACACTCGAGCTCCACCAACACCAAAACGATGTAATTTTAAAGACAATTTTTTCTCAATGTGTTATGATTGACTAAATGTTGATGTTGGAAGAAAACATGTGTTATTGTATTTTGAAAATGAGTTTTGGAGTATTGTTTATAATGGAGAATTTTGAGAATAAAATTGACTGTTTTGCCAATTGTGTGATTTAACTGATTCGGTGCGTTAAGAGATAAGCAAACTGGTTAAATGTATTGAAAAAACTATGTTGGCAATTGTAAAATACTGTATTTGTAATGTGAACAAATGCACAAAAACAATCTGAATTGGTATTACAGTTTTTCAGAATTGCTAAGACAGTTTTTTCAATACATTTAACAAGTGTGCTTAACTCTTGACGCACCAAATCAGTTTAATCACACAATTGGCAAACAGTTAATTTCGTTCTCAAAATTCTCCATTATAAACAAAACTCCAAAACTCATTTTCAAAATACAAGAATGTACTTTTCAAAACACTAACACATGTTTTCTTCTGACAGCAACATTTAGTCAATCATAACACATTGAGAAAATATTTGGCTTTAAAATGACATAGTTTTGGTGTTGCTGGAGCTTGAGTGTAAAAGAAGTTCAAGCGTTTGAAACAAATGTCTTCTATTCTGTTCATCTATGTGGCAATCACGACATCCATCTGCCAGCCTTGATTGGTTCGCTATTTCAGCTCGCCGTCGCCACAGTCTGGTTGTGAGTTGATTACTTGTCTATGTAGACTCTACCTGTACACATCCCCTTGTGTTGTGAAGTGTCGTCTGTGCCCCCACCTGCTTGAACCCTGAAGGAAGCTAGCCTTACCTGCGTCTCTGCTCTCACCCTTCAGACGGCTGCTCCCTCCCGGAGACGTGAGATTCTGCCTGTCGGTGCTCTGTCTCTCCACTTTTGGAAAGTGCTCCTCAGGAGCCTTTTTATTTGCTACTTTTTCCCTCCGGGCCTCCTTGGTTGTTTATTCCCCTCGGGGCTACCTTGGTTATCGTTGTTATATTTTGGACATTAAAATAAAGAGTAAGCCTCTTGAAACTCTGTCATCTGGGTCCTCATCATTGTTCCCTTCGTCACAGACTTGCTTCTTCAAAAATGCTAGGTAAGCTTAAAGCTATTCTAACGATTTCTAAACCTGTAGATGATGGTGAAAACCAACATTTGCCCTAAAAGAAGGTTTAAAAAATAAATAAATAAACAGTTGTTTCGACTGAGACGTAATTCCAAATATTTAACAATTGCTCAAATGCTTTATAATCAAGAGGGTTTTTTATTGGAAAAGGACTGGCTGGGTACTTTTAATTAGGACTCAAACTAAAGACTTCTTCACATGGTGATATCTGTCAGGTGAAAGTAAGCTTCTTTTATAATGAGAGTCAAGACGCCATGGGCCAGACTTCAGCTGCATGCATCAGCCAGTAAAGCAGAAAACTGGCAGAGAATATTAAAAGAGTGGAACAAACAAGCTTATTTCTGCACACAGGGATAATGAAGATCCTCTGGAAACTCTGAGAGGGATCAGCAGTCCATGACATTTGCAGGGCTGATTTCAGCCATTCACTCATCTGGAAGTTACACTTCGTTATGGTGACCTTATGAAGGCTTATAGAGAGCTATCTGTCTGTTGGGATTGAATTCTGGTCTAATAAACTAAGTAATAATCTAATAATCTACAGTTTCTCCATTTTTCTTCTTCTTTTCAGAATAAACACAAATTAGTACACAAGCACAGTCTTCAAAGTCAAACTGCTCACAAAGATTGCATGCAAAAAACTCCAAAAAGACATTTACATGAAGAAAGTGTCAAATTCATTTTGCTTTGATTGATGTCACAGGCACTTTGATCGCTATTCCCTTCTTTTCTCTCTCAAAATAGCTGCATTAATCACCCCGCAAGTACCTGGAGTTCATTTTTAACAGCATTTACCTCATATACAAAGCACTTTCTTTACAATGCTTCAACGATAATTACTCTAGCCTAATTAGATGCGCGCTTAAACAAACTGCCTAAACTATTTTTTTTTCAACAAAACCCTGATTTTATGAAGTGAGAATTATCATTTAACATTTGTTTATAGGCCAAGGCTAAATGAGTTATTCTCCCAATTAGAAAATGAACCAGGCTCATTAGAGCACGACAATGTGGAGGAGTTTTCTTGAAATCTAAAGTCATTAAGAGGTCAACGTTAATTGAGCTTATTGTGACAGTAAGGAATAACTAATCAGTTTTAGCTAGTGTGCAAACCCTGTGAGATATGCTTGCAAATTACATCGTTGGGATTTTACTCTTAACACTCAGCTATAGCAGATGCTTTGGAATATTGATGAATATGGATAATGTATAAGCCACAACCACAAGGACAGATATCTGTTAAGTGTTCTGAGCCACTCGCAGAGATTTCCTTATCAGAACACTTTGCAGGTTGCCATTTCTTGTCACTTCTACATTTGTTAACGCCTAAACTGGAAAAACAGTGTGCACAAGGACTTAAGACTGATAGTAGATGTGGTATCCTCAGAGGCTTGGCAAAGTAATTTTCAAATAAAAACAAACCAGAGTAAAAGTGTACATTTATTGTAGTTGTCGTAACTCAAAAGATCACCATTAGTCTGCTCAATTGTTTAGCTTCATTTCTTATTTAAAAAATGTTATATGTTCATGGAAGGCCATTTACATATAATACAAATAATATGTTTAATCATGAATAATATGCAAGTTATGTTTTATTTATGACAGTAATGATAATTCATGACATTCAGTCTTTACATCTTGAGGGGTTGTGTCTGAACCCACCTTCAGTGTGCAGCATCCACCTGGATGACCTGACAGCTGCCGTACAGTGGCAGAGCACTCACCACACACCGGCTAATGGTGAACAGGAGACACGGGAGCCTTTGAAAGTAATGTAGCTTATTAGAAACATTTTTGGAAAATGGGTGGAAAGTTACACCATACTTTTCTCGCAGTAATATCCTGGATTTTTTTAATGATCACAAAGAGTCAGGACTTCAGCTTAAAATCTCATCTGAAGGACAGTGCTACTTAGCACCTTAACAGTGGAGTCACATCACTTGAACTCTTTGCTAAGCTTCTTCTAAACAGTGAGAGTGCTTCAGATGCGCAAAGAAATGTATAGACAATAGCATGTTCATTATTCACTGTAGATCAGCTGTATGTTTATCTGTGGGGAGTTATCCTTATGGACTTGTTATAAAGGCTAGGAAAACCCCATTTAATGTTTGCGAAATGCTGCAAAAGGTGACCTTGCAAACACAATCTTTGATAGTGTTCAGCCAGCAAGTCACATAACATTACTTTTGTCTTCTCCTCTTGCACTCAATTTTAACTTTCATAAATCTCTGTTGAACTTTTTTTATGTTGATAAGCTGTAAAATAGCTTTATCCCACTCTGTCTTTGTAAAAGGATTAAACCATTTTTTTTAATATATATTTTCCAGTATAACAGTATCCGCATGACAGAAACGGGAGCTATTTGTGACTGCAAATGATTGCTGACATTTCCCGACCTTCAGACTGTGTGCCTCATCTTCCGGTAGGATGAAACCATCAAAAATATTAATATTTTGTTTCTTCTGTATATGGCCCTAACTAAAGTAGTCAAGTAGATTAGACCTAATATGCCCCGCTGTGATTGGTTGGAATGGAAATGTGGTACTTTGTGAAAAACATGGATTAGGGAATTATCAAGTAAGACTAAAAATAGTCTTCAGTTTTGCTGCACACTCTTTTAAAATAAATGTTATTTATCAAATGTTTTGTAGCTTCACACCTGGCTTTCACACTATCAATTAGTAGTTAGCGCATGCAGAATCATTCATTCATTCATCTTCATGTCGGCTTTGTTCCCTTTCGGGGTCGCCATAGCGGAATGAACCGCCAACTCTCTGGCATATGTTTTACGCAGCGGATGCCCTTCCAGCCGCAACCCATTGCTGGGAAACATGCAGAATCAATGCATGTCAAAAAATAAACTAATAAAACACATTTTTGATCCAAAAAAAATCTTCAAAATAGTTTTTGTTGAAAACAGAAAATTCCAACTATATGCGATCAAAACAGTTTACAACCTAGATCAACACCCTCTTACTGAAAGTCAGCATATAAATGCTGACCCTAGTGGCCAGGACCAAAATACAACGAATGTCTCTTTTACGCCTCAAAGCTATCTCACGAAGCTGATTCCAGCATTGTCAAATTGTGGATACAAAGTCTGGTGGTGATTTTCTTATTACAAGCATTTTTTACAAGGGCAGTCTGCAGCTGAAGGTTAAACCCTTGTCTCTGTAGGTCAATGGGGCACAAGAGCCCAATATTGGTTTCTGTTTCTAGCATTATTGGTTGCTTGAACCAGGTCTTATATCATAAGTACCCTCACTTGCTTGACTGATAGGGTTTGAGCCTGGACAAACCAAACAATTTCCCCACAGCTAGCAGGGTTCCTTTGGTTTATTGTTACTGTGATGTTATATGAGTTCACCAGAAGGGATGGCTGGGCTGCTTTGACGTTTGTAAACAGCAGATGTTGGTTATGAATTATGTTGAGGTAAATGACCCACGAGGAGAACATTTCTCACTCTATTTGCTGCAAGGCAACAGTGGACAACAAACAGGAGGATTAGATTTTGAAGGATGAGATGCAGAACTGCAGCTCCATTAGTTACAAAATTCAGGGTAAATCTGGGCTGCTTTGGCTTCCTTTGTCTGATAAAGAAATATAAATAAAAGTTGCTGTTTCAAACATTGATTTGTGAAAGAAAAATAGTTATTAAATAGCTATTAAGAATTGATAAATGATATAAATCAATAATAAAGTCATCTTAAAATACAAGGGCACGCATCATCAGTTAAAATATATCAGTTAATGATGTGCTGTGGCAAGCATTAGTCAAACAATTTTAAATAAAAAGTACATTTACATTTATGCATTTGGAAGACGCTTTTGTTCAAAGTGACTTGCATTAGGGGAGAGACGATATGCAATTTGTTACACAAATAAAGTCTATCTCAACTTCTCATAATAGAAATTGTATCAACTGATCAATAAACCAAAGCAGTGAGGGAGTAGAGGAATAAGATAAAGACGAAGGAGGAAAAAAAGAAAGTAGTTTTTTTTTGTACAAATGTAAAAAAAAATAAACACAATATATTGATTAATATACAAGAAACTACAAACTTTTATCTGGAACAGAAACACACAGGACCAGTGTGGGTGTTTTTGGCAATTAGGTGACCTGATTTAACATTTATTTAATTCATAAATTGGACCTGACTCCATGAAAAAGACAGTCTGACCTTAAAAGCTAGAGTCCATGAAAAAGACAGTCTAACTTAAAAGGAGTGACGCTTTTCTGATAGGGATACGCAGCTAGAGACAAAATATCTGCCACGTGAAACTTATCTGCAAGGATAGCTTTCTGCATATATACCGCGCCTATGAAAAGTAAAGAGAGGTGCAGTTTTCGAGCCAGGTTCTGTAACCCATCACATTGCTGTTTCCTGATCTTGTGCTGAAAAGTAAAGAGAAATCGGACTGAAAGTCGTAGTCTGTCTTTATTGAATTTATTTTCAAAAGTGTATTTTATATTCTTGGGAAAACAACCACATTAAATGGCGTAGTCGGCAAAGATTCAAGAGTCTGAGATCACAGCCGTTGACCCTGAAGAGGTGCCAGGAGCCGCTGTCAGAGCTTCGAGAGCGAGAGAGCAAAAGAGCAACCTCACCCTGTAACTGGGAGCTAACGCACATCATTTGGATTGGTAAGCATAACTCTTTGTTATTTATGCTTACTGTGTTAGTTAATGTTAAGAAAAGTGATGTGTCTCTCCAGTTTTTTGATTAGAATTAAATGAGGTTTTTGTCTCTGGGAAAAAGCTCTTAACTCTGAAAGAAGTGTGTAAAAATAAGACTCTGAATTAAAAAGAACAGGTTGTTTTTAAACCCCTTAAAAGAATTAAAAATAAGTTAAAACTAAAAATACAATTCGGTTAGTATTTTTTATTATCTGAGTAGAATAAGTCTGATTCAGAAGGAGGAAAGGCTGAGAGGATGGTACTGATGAAAAAGTGAGCACTTTAAAAATAATCATTGAACCAAATTGAACTTATAACCTGCTAACACAAATGTTGAGAGTGGATGAGTATTGAACTTGAGAAAGTCTAGTCGTCGGGGGTGTCGATTAGCTACTAAACAAATTGAAACTTATAATAATGGAGTGTGGTAATAGATAAGATTAGAAGAGACTCAGATCACGGTGACTGCGCAGCGCTGCTGAATCGGGTGATAATATAATAAACTAGGATTTGTTTAGTATACCTTCGGGATAGTTAGCTTACCGAGGAGGCGAAGTTATTCCGGAAAACTTGCGCTTGTTTTTGATGCCAGACATTTGGTCTGAAGTACGCTCAAGGGTTGCCAGATATTTTGATCTGAAGCGCGCTCAAGGGTAGCGTGATGTGATATACTCATGGAGGTCCTTGAATGACGGAGGTGATAGTGTTTAGTTGAAAACTTTATTAGAAAGGGATACAAAAATAGTGGTTAGACAATAATATTATTACTTTAAAACTAAAAGCATCTAATCTTGGGAAAACTGTTAACGACCGGAAAAGAAATAAAGACCATTTAAAAGTAACTAGCTTTGAAGACAAAAGAAAAAACCTTGAATTAAATAATTCCCATTAACGAGAGCGAAGACTTGGTCTTCTTGGGCTCTTATCAGCAATGGCAACTGCGGCTGTAAACAGGTTTGAGGTTAATGTTTCACTAACCCTAATACAGTGGATTGAAATGAAAGACTCAACGGCAGGAGTAAAACTTAGACGCTGGTCTGAAAAAATCCAAAACAAATTGAGAAAAGACAAATCTGTAGATCGTTCGTGGCCAAAAGAAGGAAGTTGGTATATAATTAAAGAGAAAATAAAAAATTTGAATAAATGGCTAATAATTAGAAAAAATGCAGGCAAAACTCTAAAAAGAATTGAGACAAGACATAAATTGATAGAGCAAATCTCAAAAAGAAAGCAAGAGAAAGTTGTTGTGTTGGATAATGGATGGAGATGTACAATGTTGATGGACATGTGTGCTGTGTTTGTGAAAATTGATAGAATGAGGAAAAGCAACTAGAATGTTTGAGAAAAAATGATGAAGATGGCAAATTGTATGTGTGTGTAAGCAAGGAACTTGTGATGTGAGATGAGTAACTAGAATGTTTGAATGTGTGAGAAAGCCTAGACAAAATAACGCAGAGACTGATAAGTTCACCCCGCCTTTACGTGCTCTCTTGGAAGAGAAACTCAAACACACAAAGTAAAGCACAGATAGATAATAGAACTTGGATGAGAAATGAAGCACTGCAAAGTGAAATTGATTATTGAGATACTTTTTCAAAATGTAGAATCTGAAAAATAAATTTTAATGATGAAAATTAAAGTTCAATTACTTAATAGTTAAACCTGAAATTACAATCCAAATTGTAACTGAATAAACTATTGTAGTGTGTGGTTCTGGAAACTGTAGAATGAGTTTTGTTAAATTGGTAGACATTTTTAAATGTGTTAAATCAGCAGATGGTAAACATAAAGAAAAAATGATCAGAACTGTTAAAAATAACGAGATTAATAATAGATTTAAAAAATGCAGACTGTAAAATGATTAACAAATTTCTAAACGATAAAATTAAATGGACAAATGTTAGGATCTTTAGGAAAAACAGACTACTGCAGTGAATACATCACAGAATATGCAGACAAATGCAAACTAATGAGACACCTAATGAGAGATGCAGGAATTAAACAACTAAATGCAACTTTAAAATGGACTGAAGAAGCTTCAAAAGAATTTGACCAACTTAAAAAAGAAGTGATAATTGCAACAAAACTGTCAAATCCAAATTACAACAAACCTTTTTTATTAGATGTTGCATTAGGAAAGGGAGGATTAGCAACAGCTATTTTACATCAACAAGAAGGTACAAAACAAAGACCGCTAGGATGGTATTCAAGGTCATACAAGTTATAATAATCATCCTAATCACCAACATAGATGCCAAAAAAAAAAAAAAAAAAAAAAAAAAAAAAAACTTTTCCATGAGGCATCTCTTAAATTTGTCTTTGAGAGAATGATGACTGAGTGAATGACATCTGAAGGACATTTTTGAACATCATTATATTTGGAGCATCTGTAACCACTGAACAGAAAGTTTTAATGAGAAGTGAAGAAGTAATGCTAATGTGTGAATGATGTCTTGAAAGCATGATCGGACAGACCGGTATCGAACGGCCCTCCGATGACTATCTCATCGAAATCGCGTTTCCTTACGAAGAAGATCATCATCTGCGGATCTTATTCTACTTTTGATTAATTATTATTTTGTTTGTTTACTGTTTTTTGTAGAAAATTGGCAAAAGACAGGGAAAGTGCTACTCCTTAACTTAGCCAATTGAAGTAATGGAGAAAAACGATTTTACATAATTAACTCACTTAATTGCCTTAACGAATGGAAACTTGGAAAGTTCCCAAGGAGGGAATGTGGGTGTTTTTGGCAATTAGGTGACCTGATTTAACATTTATTTAATTCATAAATTGGACCTGACTCCATGAAAAAGACAGTCTGACCTTAAAAGCTAGAGTCCATGAAAAAGACAGTCTAACTTAAAAGGAGTGACGCTTTTCTGATAGGGATACGCAGCTAGAGACAAAATATCTGCCACGTGAAACTTATCTGCAAGGATAGCTTTCTGCATATATACCGCGCCTATGAAAAGTAAAGAGAGGTGCAGTTTTCGAGCCAGGTTCTGTAACCCATCACATTGCTGTTTCCTGATCTTGTGCTGAAAAGTAAAGAGAAATCGGACTGAAAGTCGTAGTCTGTCTTTATTGAATTTATTTTAAAAAGTGTATTTTATATTCTTGGGAAAACAACCACACCAGGAAAAATAGACCAGAAGAAGGTGAATACAAACCAGAGAGAAGCTAGCTGAAGCTAGGTGAGTATCACAGGTAAGTATTCTTGTGTTTTTATGAAACAAATAATCAGGGAAGAAGTACAGAAATACAGGTAAGTAGCATATATCAAGAACAAATCTAGAAAGCAGACTGAATCAAAATATCAGTCTTAACATTTACTGAAGTGCATGAGTGACCAAACAAAGAGTGAAGGGGAAGTTCAAAAAGATTCTCCGCGTGTCCCAATCGGCCACTATTCTCACTTTTAGGGGTGTGAAATGAGAATTTGTGTGTCCCAAGCCATAGTATACATAAAAAAATATAAGAGCATTGCCCAGAAATAAAAAAAAAATAGCCTAGTTTATTATTAAGTATTTACATCCTTTGTACTTTGTTACTAAAATATAAAATCAAATATAGTGCAGAACGATGGACGCTTAGCCGATTTTATCCACAGTTATTATCCAAACAAGTGAGCTCTCCATGTAAGACGACAGATTTTTAAAGATCTAAGAAGCAATATAAGAAGTGTTATATCTATTGTTAAAATATTTTTAAATGAAGGAAGGGGAAGGAAAGAGTTAAGTTTTTGCATATGGATTTCATAAGGAAGTGGTTAAAACAACGTCTGTCACAAGATGTTTTAGTGCATCCCAGATTGTGCACACTCAAGTCTTAGACAATAAAGAATTGTACATTTCCTTCTGAAAATTATTATTTACTTTAAGGATGCTGTATAAATGCTCAGATTGGGGCATGGCACGAGCATGGGCAGTGATTGGTTGAGGTTCTGATGGAGTTCTTGATTATATTCCGGTTTAAACAGGTGAGTAAAACAAAGGCAACGTTTCATGATGATAGTGACTTAACAGAAGAATACATTTCAAACATATACAACAAAGGTGGGCAAGTAGGGCTACTGGCCTGCGAAATTTCACTTCAACTCTCATGCAATACACCTGACTTCAATAAATAATCTTGGCTTGCTTGGAGCTACTCTTGTGTCTCCTGAAACAGGGTTGGAGCTAAAACCTGTATGGGCTGCAGGACTCCTGGAATGACTTTGCTCATTCCTTATACACAAATATATTAATAAAAAATATAATTAATAAGTAACCAAGACCAGGGGCAAAACCTCACACATGTTGCTTTAAAAACTATTTAAATATTCTTTTAAAATTTAGCCCACATCCAGAAACACTGCTTTTGAGTGAACTAATTAAATCTAATCAACAAGATAACCCTATCAAACTAGAAGTAATTGGTTACTAGAAATGAGATTGCTAGAAACGAGTGAACCTAACTATTCTTTAGAAGTTGCTTAGTAATTGCATATTGAAGTGGGGTAAATTTTCTTTCAGTGAGCCTAAGCACACACACAAATGCCCAGAAAGATCTTGAAAAGTATATTCAAAGAAAAGGCCATTAAATTAACCTTCTGACTAGCAGTTCCAGAGCCGACAGCTGAGTTGGAATAAAACGTTTGAAATTTCAAAGCGAAATGAACTACGACGTGTTGAACATTTGGTGGATGAGTCCCTGCGGCACTACAAGGCTATTTTAGAAAAGATCTCAATTAGCTGCTTGGTTGCTTTTTTCATGCGTCATTATCCAAGTCTATTATACTTGAAAATGAAATGGCAAGACCAAGGGAAGAGAGGAAGACGAGGCAGATGAAGAGGTGGAGCAGAAAAAAAAGAGCCAAAAAGCAGCAAATCAAAATCAGCTCAGCTTAACATAAAACGTTATAGAAAAAAATGGTATACGATCCCTTTGTATAAACATGTATAAAGAACATAATTCACCTTAAAAGCTTTAAGCAGAGCTGGAGAGACAAAGTTTGGGATAAATGAAACAAATGAACAGTAAGATGCAGCAGACAAGCGTCACACTTTTTTTGCATGGTTTTTATTTCTATGTTCTGTAGCGGGTTTTTTGGGTCTTCCCATTGTTTGTTGAGCACATGGCTTTCATGTTTCCCTTTTCCATCTGTTTCTTTTTCTAGTGTGCGATCCAACCCCTCTCTTCACCTTTTCATTGATTTACTATCTGTTTAGATTCTAGTCGGCCCTGAATTGTGACCCTTTCAAGCTGCAGTCACATTATGAAATTAATTAAAATCACTTGAAGGGAATCACATGAAACAGAAGCCTACTTTGTAGTATTCCAATTTCCACTCTGACAAAAAAAAATCAACTGGATTCTGATTGATTAAACCCTTGTCTTTAACCCTTTTATCATCCAAAGATAAAATTATTCATAACAAAGTAAAAGGTTCAGCCGTAGCACACAATAAACTGTTTTTATGGTAAATTTTACTCTGTTCTCATACCTCTGCTTTTATCTTTTATTCATAGAAGGTAAAACAACTTTTCAATTCTTTGGAAAAAAAATTAAAAGATTCAAGCTTCAATAATAGCTCATTTGTATGTATTACTTGTCTTAAGGTCTTATTTTAAGACTTTCTATAATAATCTTAAGCTTAATCTTTTAGTCAATCCAGGGGATTAATGATAAAGTGTTATAGCAACCGAGAGCAAGAAAGAAAGAGAAAACCGAGAGATAGCACAACTTCTCATCCATTTATAGCGACAGCTACAATAATTGCTCCAGCTCCTCAGCTTCATCTTGTCACATTTGTGAAAAACATGCCCTAAACTTCAGGAAACACAAGCAATTTCCTTTAAACATTTCATTTTCCTCAAATCACCTCATCTTCCCCGAAGGGCTCACGTGCCAAGAATCTCTAATTCAGCATGCGGCTCCTCATCAATAATTTTTCTTTTCTCAGAATGCTGTTCAGCCTGCTTTGATTGCAGCAACCTTCCCCCATTGCGTCCTGACAAATTACACACAGGCCTTGTAGACAGTTTGTCAAAACCAACGGCTTTTAAATGCATTTAAAGAGAAAATAATTTTTTGATACTTTGGGAAAGCAAACAGTGTCGGTTAGCTCATATCAACATCAAACGCTGGTCAAAATCAAATGTCTTGTTAATGCCAAATTTAGTTGTCTGTCGAAATACATTTAGTTTTTGACCTTTTGCTGTATTTGGCTGAAAAATGACTATATCTGAAACACACCGCTAGATTTTTTTTACTCAGTGATTACTTCCAAAATGAAGCATCTTCATTTTTTTAACAAAGCAATCATATTTCAGTGTCCAATTTCCAAGTTGCTATTTCCTGTCCAATCATTTTTACAGAAGCTTGTTTACATGTGTTTGCAGCCAATTTGTGCTCCAGATTAGCATCTTAGCGGCATGAGGTATTGGATGGAATGTTCTTAAACGCAGTTTAATTGGACCAAACTTTGTGACTAACTTTGTTTTACTTTATTGTTGACATTTTATTTACACTTTTGTGCCAAGAACTTGGGGATGTTTTAGGTAAATATAAGAACTCCATATAATGAGACATCTTCTAGACTTAAACTCAAAGTATGCTAATTGGAGTGTATGTGGTGTTTCGGGACATGATAGTTAAGATCCTATGTTTTTAGGAGATAATAACATGAGACCATGCAGTGAGCACATGAGAAAATGTTTTTGTCAAAGAAAGACCCTTTTACTTGTTTTTTTTTTGCCTTTGATGAATTCCCCATTTTCAGGATCATAACTAGATTTTCAAAGATCAAACGGTTCATTCAAAGCAAAACATGAATGCCAGGCTTCATTAGACTTTACGAAGCTTTCTAGGGAGTTTAGATAAGGCAAGCTTGCAAGGTTGGCTAATAGGTTGCATGGACATCCTCATTTGCCATCTATTATTATAGCTCCAAAATCTTCCAATTATTCGCTGTTTATAATTTCCTTGTCCTAGCAACAATGAATACAAGTATGTAGAGTCATGTTTGACAGCCTCATTTTTAAAGGTGCTGCTTGTGGTTTTTCAAAAATACTTTTTCACAACAACAACGAAAAAAACTTGTAACTAGTTTTAAATGTCATTACTGGTTCAGGGAAATCATGTTCTATCAAAACATCTACCTTTATAACTATTTAAGTACTTCCATTAATGATTTAAAAAAAACTCACATGCTATAATGTGACATACTGCTCTTTGTGTTTGAACAGCTTTAAACTTGGGGATTATACAATCCAGAATCTACAGAGCAAAACTATGGCGACATACTGTCTCCCTCATGCCACTGTGTTAGATATCAACAAAACGATAAGAGATGTTCTGAGCAAGCACAAGACAAAACAACTCATCATTCATGTGGGGAAAAATGATGTAAAGAAAGGACAATCAGAGCTGCTTAAGAAAGACTTTATGGAACTATTTGACACACTTGAAAGTCTCAAAATACAGTGTTTCATAAGTGGTCCGCTTCCAGCAAACGGCACAAATATGTTTTCTCGTTTGCTTGGGCTCAACACATGGCTAGAACACGCCACTTTATCAAGACGTTTCCAAAATATTGATAATTTTAATGTGTTCTAGAATCAGCCAGATTTTATCTCATCAGATGGGAGGCAGCTGAACAAATCTGGAGCAAGAATGCTCATGGACAATATACTTTTCTCCCTCCGATATCAGTCTGAAAGACACAAGAGCCATCAAATTAACTGTGGAAACACACCATCAAGGCCTATGTCGCCCACTCTGCAGACGTCACCACCGAATGAGGATTATCTGACCTCCGCTAGACTTGATGAGGATCAATACTTGGATAACATGCAAAGCCACCAGGACATTGCAGGGCCCACGCAACCACTGAATGAGGATAGCCACACCATCTCAAAGACTACACCACCACCGAATGAGGACGAGGATAATCCCCTGGACAACAACCAGAGTGAACAGAACAACTCCCTGGAGGACACATCAACAATGTCCACATCTTCAGGATCCCCCCATCTCAGTTTCCCAGCGCAGCTTGAAAAACTAGTCTCTGCAGGAACTAAGCTGTCCCACTCGTTTACGGCAAGCCCCCGACCATCGCCCCAAAAAAGGCGGGCACCTCTTCCTCCTATAGTAGAAAGAGTTCTGCGATCAAACCGGTTGGGGCAAAATCACCCCCAACCCACCCTTACTCCACAAAACCAGCAGTGAGATAAACAGGACATTCTGCCTCAAGACGGCGACCTTGGGGAATGTTTTCAAAACAGGCAGATGTCCTCAGCCCCTTTAGCTCTTTTAGCGATACAGATAAGGCCTGCTAGAAATAGACAAAACGAGTGGAAGAAAAGGTCTGCTAGAAATCAGAAATCAAGCAGACCAAACCTGATTAAAATAAACTGTAAGCCAGAGACCATCATACCTGAACCCACAGAAAACAGGGTAAAAATAGCACTTCTAAATGTTAGGCCACTTAGAAACAAGGCACACCTCGTAAATGATTTTATTTTAACACATGACTTAGATTTTATGTTGCTAACTGAAACATGGCTAGATGATAGCTGTAGTGCAACCATAGTAAACGAGGCTGCACCAGGAAACTTCTTATATAGACACGCCTCTCGTTCTGATAAAAAAGGAGGCGGAATCGCAAGTATGTACAAGAACATTTTTGAATGCAAACAGGTAAATCTTGGGGATTACACATCTTTTGAATATTTGAGTATAGCTTTAAAAAGCACCAAACGGGTTCTTCTCACCACCTTATACAGGCCTCCAAAATACACTACAGGGTTTAGCGATGATTTCACTGAACTGCTCTCATCCATCTCTTCAGAGTTTGACTCTTTTATCATCACTGGGGATTTTAATATTCACATGGACAAGCCCGACAATAATGCTGCCAAAGAACTCAACAACATTTTAAACACGTTCGACGTGACTCAACACGTTCAGGGTGTCACACATTGTCACGGTCACACACTGGACTTAGTAATTAGTAAGGGCTTAAATATTTTATCCACCGTTGTGCAAGATGTTGCTCTGTCTGATCACTTCTGTGTTTTTGTTGATGCGGCAATCTCCCACGTCAAAATTGCAAAATCAATTTCTGTTAGAAAAATACACATAAATGATGACACCAGCGAGATGTTTATGCATGCCATATCTCAAACACCAAGCATCACAGCTGGCACAGCCGACTTCCTTCTTGATGCATTTACTTTAAAAATCAAGTCCGTTATAGATGACATCGCACCTATAACTGTCAAGAAGAAACCTGGGAGACAAAAAACACCCTGGAGAAATTCAACAAAAGTTCAAAGTATGAAAAGACTTTGCAGGAAGGCTGAAAGAAGGTGGAGAAAATCCAAACTTGTCATCCACTACGACCTTTATAGAGAGAGTCTTCGTGCTTTTAATTCAGAATTAATCACAGCTAGGCAAGAGTATTTCTCAAACTTAATTAATAACAACCTCAACAATACACGAACTCTCTTTGCAACAGTAGAGAGGTTAACCAACCCACCAAACCAGACTCCAAATGAGCTTCTGTCTGAAGATAAATGCAATGAGTTTGCTTCATTTTTCATCAATAAAATCATTAACATCAGAAAAGGCATTAGTGCCTCCCCCTGCAGGGCTGGGGATAGACCTCCTCAGCCTCCACTCTCAATGTGCACCTTTAATCTAATCGATAGCAAAACTTTAATAGAGACGGTTGAGAGCCTTAGAACATCAACATGCAGTCTTGACACTCTACCAACAGTCTTTTTTAAAATGGTTCTTAAGAGTCTAGAAAAGGACCTCTTAGAAATTATAAACACCTCCTTGTGCTCCGGCTTTTTCCCCAAATCCCTTAAAACCGCAGTTGTAAAGCCACTACTGAAAAAGACAAACTTAGATAATACTGTACTGAACAACTACAGGCCCATCTCAAATCTCCCTTTTATTAGTAAAATTATGGAAAAGATTGTGGCAAAACAACTGATTGAATTCCTGACCCAAAATGAATACATGGATTGTTATCAGTCTGGTTTCAGAGCTCATCACAGCACAGAGACAGAACTACTGAAGATAGTCAATGACATCCGGTTAAACACCGATTCAGGAAAAGTGACTGTCCTGGTTCTACTTGATCTGAGCGCTGCCTTCGACACAGTTGATCACAAAATCCTTCTCGATAGACTAGAAAACTATGTTGGTCTTTCAGGAACTGTGATAAAATGGTTCAGATCATACTTAGAAGGAAGAGGCTTCTTTGTAAACATAGGTGATTACATGTCGAAGTGGACTGCCGTGTCGTGTGGAGTCCCTCAAGGTTCAATCCTTGCTCCTTTACTATTTAACCTGTACATGCTTCCACTGGACCAAATTATGAGAAGGAACCAGATATCATACCATAGTTATGCTGATGATACACAAATTTATCTAGCTATCTCCCCAAATGACTACAACCCCATAAACTCTCTCTGCTAATGTCTTGATGAGATTAAAAACTGGATGGAAAACAACTTTCTTCAATTAAACAAGGACAAAACTGAAGTCATTGCATTCGGAAGCAAAAGCGAGGTTGTTGAGGTTAACACGTATCTCAATGCAAAGGGCCTAACAACTACAAATCAGGTCAGGAATCTTGGAGTGATTCTGGACTCTGATCTTAGTCTAAATAGCCACGTAAAAGCAATGACAAAATCCGCTTATTACCATCTTAGAAACATCACAAGAATCAGATGCTTTGTTTCCAGACGAGATTTAGAGAAACTGATTCATGCTTTCATCTCCAGCAGGCTGGACTACTGTAACGGCCTCTTAACCGGTCTTCCCAAAAAGACCATTAAACAGCTCCAGCTCGTTCACAATGCAGTGGCTCGAATTCTAACCAGAACTAGAAAGTCAGAACACATTTCTCCAGTTCTTAAGTCTCTACACTGGCTGCCGGTCTCCTTCAGAATAGATTTTAAAGTTCTGCTGCTCGTATATAAGTCCAAACATAACTTAGAACCAAAATACTTAACAGACATGATCAGTGAATACACACCAAACAGAGAGCTGAGATCCAACAGATCTAATAAATTAGATCTACCCCGGGTAAATTCCAAACAGGGAAAATACTCCTTTAGTTACCATGCCGCCCACAGATGGAACCAACTTCCAGAGGAGATCAAGGGTGCCAACACTTTAGTCACGTTTAAATCCAGGCTAAAGACTCTCCTGTTTAGTTGTGCTTTTGTCAACTGAGCACCAACGTCCGAACAACTATTTTACCTCTGCACTTCAAATCTTAATCTTTGTTTTAATCGATGTTTTAAATTTCAGTGTTTTAAATCAGTTTGATTTTATATTACTTTTTTATGCTTGATTTTAATGTATGCATTTTCTTTTTACTCTTTATTTCCAATGTAAAGCACTTTGAATTACCCTGTGTACGAAATGTGCTATACAAATAAACTTGCCTTGCCTTGCCTTGCCTTATGAACCACAAAACGATGTGATGAGGTACCTCAGGGTTTAGTTTTTGGTCCCTTTTATATTTCTCCCTAATATTTCTCTGGAAAGATATTGAGCAGTGGAATATGGAAAGATGACTTTCATTCAATGTTGTATTCACTTGACTTTTATTAGTAATAATAAAGTAAAAATATAGTAATTTTCTGTCAATAGCAGGAATTTATTGGTTTTAAACACCCTTATAGTACAGCACACTGGTAGAAGAACTATTAAAATGATTACATTTTCATTAAATAACAAGCTATAGTCAATTAGGAGACCAGTCAAAAAGGGGGAAAACACTCACAAACGTCAGGAAATCACTTTTTAAAAATGAAATTGCAGGTTTTTTTAGTATATTCAGGAGTAAAAACATAAATATACTAAAGATAATTAATGCAGAGAGAAATGCACTTTTTTCAAATAATTTTCAATGTTAGTAAATCTAACTGCACACAACATCAGAACAAGAAGATGGTGCAGTGGTGGAGTTTGTCGTTCTGTATCTGGAAGGTTGGTGGTTCGATCCCGCTAGGGCCATTCTGCCTTTGTGGCCCTGGGCAGACTTCCCCCACATTGCCCAGTATGGATGTGTGTGACTGGTGGGGGGTGTTTGGTGGTGGTCAGGAGGCCATAGGCACAGAATGGCAGCCACGTCCTGTCAGACTGCCCCAGGGCAGCTGAGGGCTACCAAGGTAGCTTATCACCACCAGAGTGTGAATGTGGAGTGAATGAATAATGCTCTGCTAATTGTAAAGCGTCTTTGAGTATCCAGAAAAGTTATAAATTGAAGGCATTATTATTAATGTTCTGTGATCAGTGCAAGCAACATAAGTGCAGTAGAATAAGTAAAGTGCAACACGACTAACAAAACAAATAACACAGGCTATGAGGTATAATATTGTAAAGGACTGATTATGTCAACAATTGAACAAAAATATATAAAGTGCAGTGTGCTTAAGTGCAAAATGCAAGGTGACGAAATGTGCGAGAGTCCAGGTGCAGCTAACAGAGTGGGGTGGTGGGGAACCATGAGTTCATACGCGAGGCTCTAGATCTTTTTGTCACAAAGTGATTCAAAACATCACGTGACAGGTATGACATGCTGTTTGTTCTCAGTGAAACACATTGATCAGTTGTCACCATCTGAACAGTTTAGAATGGGGCTTTGGTTTGCAATAGGTTCGTTCCTTCCATTTTAACCATATGGAGAATTACACACAACAAAAGACATGTTAAAATAATTGAAACTCAGAAACAACAACACTCTTCAGAGTTTGAAATTTTGTTAAAACTTTTTTTACTGAAACATCAGTGACAGGGACGTGTGCTCGAGTTCCTCTATGGTTTGCTGTAGATCAATGAAGCATGCATATCAATTACTTTCTGGTCGATTTGTTATGGCAGCAACATGCTACTGGATGCACTGAAGTGGAAAAAATTCCTAGCTAAGCAAAAACACACCTGTTGTGTTTCGACAGCTCAGAGAGATGCCTACATTTGAGAGAAACTATGTATCAAATTGAAAACTCATTAAACTGATGTGAGCATTGCAAGCAACAGCCTGTAAAACGTATGATATCCTCCTGAAAGATTATACTAAATTATGTTGCCTTTAATTACAGAGTCACCATCTTCTCGTTTCTCATCTAAGAGCTGACAAAACGTCCTTCGCTCTGTGTGTTCAGATTCATGGCCATGTTTAAAAAAAGAAGCTTTTCTTATAATGACAACTACCTGAGAAAACAAGGCTCACAAAGACATTAGAAAGAACTTAATCAAAGGCTTTTACCAAAGACAAATTGACAAAATATAATAAACATAAGCTTTTTTTTTACCAAAGTTTGAAACGGAAACTGGAAATATGAAGGTTATTCACTAGGGGATATTCATTTTTCAAGGTTTATTCAGAACTTGCATAGATGAGAACAGCTGCACTGAACAAAAACTTGATGACGGCTATTCACATTTTTTGTTCTGGGTTTAAAAACAGCTTTGAATCAGAGCGAAGCAATCAATATTCAGGTTAGCCGATTGTCAGAATTCCAGACAATCCATGAACCTATTGAACCTTTTGAAGGTATTCAAAATCTTTCAAATTGTTTACTCTATATCACTGTGTTCACACAACTTATGATTTAGTACAAAAATTATTACTAACCTGGCATCTTACATTTTAAAAATCCTAAATATTAAATTTGAAAATGTAAATTTTCAAAATTCTATATGTGATTGGCTTCTCTTTTTTATTAGGATCTTGTTTAAAAGTTAAATATGTTTTTTATAGTGTGTTTGAAATCTACTAAATTCACAAATTCAGTCCTGTTATCCCATTATTTGAAAGTGTTGATTTGTTAATTTGAATGTGAAATTATTTGTAGATATAATGTAACAAAATCCCTGCTACCATCAAGTTACATTACTGTTGCTTTTATGGTCACATGACAAATAATAGTAACTGTGGCCTGTAACACCCATTCCTGAAAATCAAAATTTTAGGGTTAAATTTCAGAAACATTGTAAACATTTGCTGGAAATAAAACGTTAAGTCTGTTAGTGATTTTAGTTTTTTTTTTTGACATCTTAATAAACTAGTTTATCTGACTCACCTGTGTCCCAAATCACCTCAATATAATGCAGTACTCTTCACAACTGTGTTCAGTCTCCCTCTCCTTTGGCTCTTTGAATCACCATTTGGAGTAGCTGGACAGTAAAAAATGCTCTATAATAATCTTTTCTTGAGATTCCTCTTATTTTTCTAAGTGTCACATATAAATCCGGAATAAAAGCACATTTATTTAAAAGCGTGTTTACTGACTGTGCTGTGCTTATGAACTTCTGTTTTCTCATTTTAAGAATTGAACATTTTATACTCTGCTTTTAATCTCTGACCTGTTTTATTGGCTGATTTTTAAAATGGCTGACCTGTTTTAATTCTCTGTCAAGCATTCTGAATTTCCAATCTGTACGAAAGTGTGTTTCACAAATAAAATGTCCTTCCTTTAGTTTAGTTTCTCAGCTTATTAAAAAGAACAAATATGTGTAACAATAAGAGTTAAACAATGTTTACTTTACTTAACAATATTTTTTCTTAAACGCCTTCTTTTTGTGAAAATCATGATTAATTGGGGTTGCCTGGTGAATTATAAAACCTCAAAAATGTTTCGCAGCTCTGTTAGCTTTTTAATCAAATATAAAAAAAATGTAACTATACAAGTTTACGTTTTTAACCTGTTTGAGATATCAAACTATCTTCAACAACTTTTTAAAAAATCTAATAAAATCAACAATGATTATAAAAAACATAAGATAGACAAACATGAATTTTTCTCTGCTGCTGTGCTTTCCACCACTAGTTTAACAGTTATGACATATTTGTGCCTCTATTTTTCTGCATTAACCCAATACAAGTCTAAACATCATGCAAAGTCATTTAAAAAAAGTTTCCTAATTTTCTTTTTACCAACATGTGATTCATTACAGCACCAAACCAATCACACGAAGCAGATTCATTCTAATAGTAATGAAACATTACTGATCTGCCTCTGAAGATACTGGAGCAGAAACAAAATTAATAAGACAGAGGAGGTGGATGCGTGCCTCTATTTGCAGCGGGTGAATATAATGACCTGCTAATGATGACTGGAGAACTATGGAGGAGATGCTCATCGACACGTTATTAGTGTGATTGGAAGAGAGATGCCGTCTGTCTCACATTGACAATCGCAGCATGGTTAACAATCCCTGAAATCTCATCACATGTGAAACAAATCAGACATCTGCCCCTCAAAAAAACAAGAGTGGAAAGAAAAACAAATTAGTTTCAAGATTAACAGTCGACAATGAGAGAATGCGTTCATTACTGCCAGCGACTCGTTTATAATGAGACAAACGACTTTGAGAATTTGGCAGCTCTGTTTAACCGACTGGCCTTTACTCAAAGAAAAACAAATATTCATTGGTAACATTGTTCAGAATAAACTCTTAGATAATCATTTAGGACAGTTCAAGGTAATGATTTTTTTGCAAGTTGGGCTAGCACAAGTGAGCTGAGCAGGACTACCCAATAGATGCAGGAGCTGTGCAAACTCTCCAAAGATATCAAAGGAGAACCAAGGGAAATAATTTTAGGACAGCTGTACAGAATCAGCAAATCAGAGACTTAGAACGATGAACAAGGACAACAAAAGTGAGACTGGGGTTCTTGATGAAGCCATTGGTTGGTAAACTGGTCAAGTCCAATAAACAGAGGCTGAAGAGCTGGACAAGTCCACTAAAACAAAAGCTGAACAGCTAGAGGTCACCAAAGTCAAAGTTACAAGTCAGATCTGAGAAGCTCAGCAGATCTTGAATATCTGAAACTGAGGAACTGAGTTGGACTAGTGGAACAGGAACTAAGAACTTTATTGGTGTTCTGATGATTAGGTGAAGGAAGGAGTGATGAGAGGAGCAAATACTTGCTTTTTTATTGTATGCATCGCCTTATTAAGATTTGGATAGTCTCAGCCTCAGACGCCAACAGAACGACGACAGCTAAATGTCTGACGAGTTAGTAGTAGTAGGTTGCAAACACTTCAAGAATCCTCAAGTTGTGGTTTTATTGAAAGTGAAGTGAAAGAGAAAAGTGAAAGTGACCAGTGGCCCAGATATGGTGTAATCCATATCCGGAATCGTCCCCATGGTTGCGGTGCCCAAAGAGCAATCGGAAAACTGGTTCCTTGCTCAAGGGCACCACAGCTGTTGTCACTCACACCACCTACAACTCGGTGGACCTAGAGATCGAACTGGCAACCTTCTGATCACAAGTCGATCTCCTTATCCACCAGAACACAAGCACCACTTGGTTAAACTTATGAGAACTTAAAGACCATTTGGATTTGCAAATATTGCTAATAATTGCTGTTGTGGAAGCAGTTCCGCACCCTGCAACACGACGCTAAGCGAAACGTCATGAGATTTTGTTGTCAGTCAAATGGCCTCATGAGCCAACCTCTTGACAAAAGAAAGCTGCCAAAACCTCTGCAACTAGGATTTGGATGCAAACTCAAGTATGATTGGGATGAATCCAACAAGTGCTGAATGGTGTGATAAAATTACTAAAACGAAAATCCAAAGGAAAACAAACAAACAAACAAAATAACAAAATTGAAAGTAGTTTTTATTAGTGAGACTTCTACTACGAGACAAAGAAATGCCCTATGAAGGATTTTGTAAAATAAATTAGTCGTTATATCCTTTGTTTCCAAATAGTGAAGTTCCAATTAGGATTAAATTAATTACTTTCCTCAACCTCACCCACAACATGCCTTTTGTGTTACTATTGAATAGCTTGTTTTATTCCAGTTATCTCACTCTAACAGGACACTGTGCACCACAGATGGCAATACTTGCAAAAACTGCTGCAACTATAGCAGAAAGAATGACACACAGCAAGATTAGTTTCATCACTTCCACCTCTTCTGTGTGAGGTTTGATTGTGTAACATCGTAGGCAATTCACTGATAGTTTACAAATATATGAAATATTAAATGCTTCCATTTTGAGCGGAACTAGATATCTGTCCTACTTCTTTTATTTACCTAATTTTTCTTTGGAAATTTTAGATTAAACCATGTATGTACAAGCTGGTTTACATGTCATAATCAAAACAAATGTAGTAACTTCAGTCTGTAAAAACAAGAGTTTTAACTTCTTAAATATAAGCGAACTATAAAAACACATATAAAACGCTCCTGTAGAACACAGCAAATTCACTTTCTATAATAACACAATTTACACTTTAGTTAGCGCAACAACCAGTAAACAACTTTTCTGTTTTCTTGTTTAGTTGGTGTCACTCTTGACATAAACCCCATTAAGGTCCAGAAAAGTATTACTTCAGACTGTATTTCCTTTGTAATTTTACCTCACACATATAACTCCCAAAACAGAGCCTCACATGAACAATTAGCTTGGACACTTCAGTTTTGATTGATCCAAGTAAAAAGACTATTGCTCCTTGATGCAGTCCAATAGTATTGTAAAGTTTGTTGATTATGACATATTTTCTTCTTCTCCAGGTTATTGTAGAAAATGAAACATTTCAAAGAACAAGTGCTAAAACTCAGAGAATGGCATCTGGTAATCTAAAGCTTTCAGACAGTTTCCAGAAAAATAAAACTCCACCAATTGTCTATCTCATTCATCTTTGCCATCAGACACATGAAAGCTCACAAGGCTGACAGTTTCATGGTCGCAAGTTTGATTTGTGCAGCACATTTGAGCTCCTGGTGGCAGGTGTATCAGCCCACACTGTCCTCTTAGCTCAGTTCACATCAGTCAGCTCCAGACACAATCCAGACCATTGACTCAAATGCTGTCATTTTAAAAGTGACTTCCAAAATGGGATTTTTTTCTGGTTTCCTGTGTATGCAACAATCTCCAAAATCATTTTAAAAGTATGACACTTTTTTGTTTCTAAACAGAAAAGCATAATACATGCAATAAAAAAATATGTAGTGTTGTCTTTACACTACTATACTTTTATCTACTTTTAAATACCTTTATGTTAATACTCAAGTTCACTTTTATGATGCAGAGAATTGTGGGTTATATCAGCCATTGGAGGTTCTATGGGCTTCAGAAACTAACCAGAAATTGTAAAAGGGGAGAGTCTGTTGTATATTTTTGATAATTACCCTACAAATCAGGTCAAATTGTGAGAAGTGAACATTTAATGTCCCCTTACCCCAGAGATCATAGGCTTCACCCATTGACTGTATATAACTGTAAAAGTGCCCCGCCCTCAATTATACAAAATCTAAATATAAGTTATAGCAGAGGCAGTAAAGTGTTAGAAAATGATGTTCTGAGAGTTTTCATGAAGGTCAGAATTCGTGTGTGAGTTAAAAAAAACCCTCTTGTGACCAGGCATTAAATGTGTTTATTTTGGATTTAAATATAAAATATTTTAACATGGGTGTATATTGGAGTCAGTTCGTTTCTGGGAATAGCCTCAAGTGGTCAATCGAGTATTTAAAACTCCACTTCCATCACTTCCTTTTATGGGACCGGTTGGAAAGTTGGGGGTTACCTCTTGATCTCATCTAGCAGCACAAAAGTGAAGAACAAGAGAGTGATGCTGTGTGGCAGTAGATGCTAGCTAACAAGTTAGCTAAGTGCTAACTCTGTACTGAACTGGTTTTTCTCAAATGTCCACTCCTTAAAGAATTAAGAAGACCACCAAAATCTAAGTTTAGTAAGACTAATACAGATGAGGTCCAGCTTTGTTTCCGTGAGGCATGACAGAGTTTCAACACATTACATCTTGAGAGGTGAATTTTCTCTGTTCCGAGTCTATTTGGTCCTTTTATATAGGTCATAAATATATATATATATATATATATATATATATATATATATATATATATATATATATATATATATATATAAATAGATATATACAGTGGTGTGAAAAACTATTTGCATGTTTGTCACACAAAATGTTTCTGATCATCGAACACATTTTAATATTAGTCAAAGATAACACAAGTAAACACAAAATGCTGTTTTTAAATGAATGTGTTTATTATTTAGGGAGAAAAAAAATCCAAACCCACATAGCCCTGTGTGAAAAAGTGATTGCCCCCCTTGTTAAAAAATAAATTAACTGTGGTTTAACACACCTGAGTTCAATTTCTGTAGCCACCCTCAGGCCTGATTACTGGCACACCTGTTTCAATCACCAAAAGCACCTCAAAAGCTAGACATCATGCCAAGATCCAAAGAAATTCAGGAAGAAATGAGAGAAAAAGTAATTGAGATCTATCAGTCTAGTAAAGGTTATAAAGCCATTTCTAAAGCTTTGGGACTCCAGCGAACCACAGTGAGAGCCATTATCCACAAATGGCAAAAACATGGAACAGTGGTGAACCTTCCCAGGAGTGGCCAGCCGCCCAAAATTACCCCAAGAGCGCAGAGACAACTCATCCGAGAGGTCACAAAAGATCCCAGGGCAACATCCAAAGAACTGCAGGCCTCACTTACCTCAATTAAGGTCAGTGTTCACGACTCCACCATAAGAAAGAGACTGGGCAAAAACGGCCTGCATGGCAGAGTTCCAAGACGCAAACCACTATTAAGCAAAAAGAACATTAAGGCTCGTCTTAATTTTGCTAAAAAACATCTTGATGACTGCCAAGACTTTTGGGAAAATATCTTGTGAAGTTGAACTTTTTGGAAGGTGCGTGTTCCGTTACATCTGGCGTAAAAGTAACACAGCGTTTCACAAAAAGAACGTCATACCAACAGTAAAATATGGTGGTGGTAGTGTGATGGTCTGGGGTTGTTTTGCTGCTTCAGGACCTGGAAGGCTTGCTGTGATAGATGGAAGCATGAATTCTACTGTCTGTAGCTGCCAGTGAGGGCATTTGCTGGTTGCACTTTTTTCAAGATTATTTATTTATTTCAGTGATTATAATTACAATTTATGTTCATTGAAACAGTCCCTGATCATTACTATAAGTTAAGCGTTAATAGTTGATTTATAATTTAATGGAACTTTAAGTTGATGTTGTTTCCGTCAGGACTGGTATTATTGTAACACGTTATACATCCAGCGCATTTTACCATGAACAAAGAAGCATGGAGTTAATTGTTTGGTTCAAGTAGCAAGACTCGGTTTGAACTCCTTTTGTGTATTGCAGCCAACAAGGTATGTCCGTTTATGTTGTATGTGTGATATATTTGAGTCATGTCGTTCTCTGTGAGAATGTTTATATGTGTATATTTATTTACATGTTTGTACAGTTCTCACGGCATGTTTGATAGCATCAGTCTGCAAATAAATGCCCGTCAAAAAGAACACCTGGTGTCGTTAAATGTCCAGAGGGAGTTACACTGTCTACCAAAAAATGCTGAAGGAGAATGTCCGGCCATCTGTTCGTCAACTTAAGCTAAAGCGATCTTGGTTGCTGCAGCAGGACAATGACCCAAAACACACCAGCAAATCCACCTCTGAATGGCTGAAAAAAAAACACTTTGAAAAAAAGACTCCAAAAGACTTTGGAGTGGCCTAGTCAAAGTCCTGACCTTAATCCCATTGAGATGCTGTGGCATGACCTTAAGAAGGCGGTTCATGCTAGAAAACCCTCAAATAAAGCTGAATTACAACAATTCTGCAAAGATGAGTGGGCCAAAATTCCTCCAGAGCGCTGTAAAAGACTTGTTGCAAGTTATCGCAAACGTTTGATTGCAGTTATTGCTGCTAAGGGTGGCCCAACCAGTTATTAGGTGCAGGGGCAATTACTTTTTCACACAGTGCTATGTGGGTTTGGATTTTTTTTCTCCCTAAATAATAAAAACATTCATTTAAAAACTGCATTTTGTGTTTACTTGTGTTATCTTTCACTAATATTAAAATGTGTTCGATTATCAGAAACATTTTGTGTGACAAACATGCAAAAGAATAAAAAGTCAGGAAGGGGGCAAATAGTTTTCACACCACTGTATATATATATATATATATATATATATATATATATATATATATATATATTATAGTCAATTAAAAAATTAGTAAGTTGGACGTTTTTGTTACATTGAAAAAGAAACTATTTTTGTATTGCTTTGTGAGTTTTGTATGGCAAAATAAAAAAAAAAAATAGCAAACTTTTCAGTGAAAAAAATACTGTTTGTTTAAATATTTTAACTTACTTTGAATATTTTAACTCGATCCAGAGAAGAAACAAACTCACTCTGAAGTTAATTTCTCTCTCAGGATTTTGCTCTGTAGCTGGAGATAACATTCCATTAAAGATAGAGAATTCAGATGTGTCAAAACACTTGCTTATTCAAGAGAGGTGAACTTTAAAGACTGCTATTTTTGAAGAGATGAAAGGGTGTTTTAAAAAAATGTAACCTTATGTTATTACAGACTTTCCTTATGACCCCCAAAATAATCAAATCAGCATGAGTTAAGTCAGAGTCTGGACATCTTTTCAGGTAATTTACAATCCTCAAATCACACATTCCTGCAAAATTCATTTGAACAGAAAAACATTTTGTTACCAAACAACAGAGAGATTCAAAAAGAATACCACAAGTCTGAAAATCAAAGAACTCTGAAAAGAAGAGCTAGGCTCTTTCTGTCATCGATTTAAAGAAGCTCTGAAGTTTGTACTCTTTACATTGATTAATAACCCAAGGTTCCATCATGTTTGTTTCATTAAACACAGATTTCTCATAGTTCTGGCATTCTTTTTTAATCATCCTTTAATGTTATCATAATGCTATTTATTAAACAATTACAATGTTACAATAATTTCATGTCAATTATATGCTTTTTTCTGAATCCATTCTTAGTGGTTGATTTCCCAGAAGTATAACGGTCACTTGCACTCTAAGGTGTATCTAACATAAGGACATTCAAGTAAAACCAAAGACGTTTAATTATGTTCACAGAAACTTTAATTCACAAACTAATTTGCAAAGTTTTCAGCCAATCTTTCATTTTAAACATAGCAAAGTATTCAAAGACAATTACTACTAATGATTGCCATGCTATTGCCCTGTTTCAATGCGGGAGTCATTCCTGTATTTATTAAAATCCTCTGTGCATGTGCTGTTTCATATCGGGCTTTATAGGTAACACAGCTTACAACTGATTTATGCATTCCATAAATAGAAGACAGGAAGTGGAAAATTGGAAACGTATCAAAGCTGAACATTTGCTGCTTGACTTAGCAAAGAGAAAAGTCCTGTTTGCTTGAGCAGCTGCTCTGTGATTGAGGGGAGAGTTCTTTGTCTGTCGACTCCACAAACAGGACTACCTGGAGAACTAAGATTTAAAACAGGAATTATACTCCTTACACTTTTAAATTAACACCTCTGATGGAAATTCATAATAAGCCCAGTATCATTCA
The DNA here is from genome assembly GCA_900490495.1 of Danionella dracula. Lineage (NCBI taxonomy): Eukaryota > Metazoa > Chordata > Actinopteri > Cypriniformes > Danionidae > Danionella > Danionella dracula. The sequence goes on from UELW01000334.1 coordinate 12,485,907, forward strand.
AGGTCAACGTGTCAATGTCATACCTCTGCATGTGCTGGACATTAAATCATTTCTCATAAGTAATTAACTGATTTTTTTCATGTGGATCTTGGTGGACATGCTGTTAGTTTTCCTGCTACAGTTAAAATCTTACTATTATATTAGATATAGTGAACTAGGAGTCACATTCCCTATGTTACTTAGACTGCTTTGTTTCACCTTAGGAACATTGCTAAAATACAGAACATGTTGTCAATTGCAGAAGCAGAGAAAAAATGTTCATGCGTTCATAACCTTCAGAATGGATTATTATAATGTGCCCAGCCACCTTGTTACATAATTAATTATTCCAGAACTCAAGGCTAAAGTCCTCACTAGCAAACAAAAATAATATTATGCCAATCTTGGTCTCCATACTGTCTTGTTGCCTATAAAACATCATATTGACAATAAAATACTGCTCCTCGCCTGAATGGCTTGGCATCATAGTTGCTTATCATGCTACATTCTGGCTCGCTCACTTCAATCACAGTCTCGAAGAAAGAAGAAATCCACCAGAGGAGAAACAGCATTCTAATACATAGCTCCAAAACTCTGAAACAGTTCCTGAGGGTGTCCATATCTAGGAGTGTAAAACTAGATTGTCAGACGAGGGCCCAAGTGCGTCACGTTTAAATAGAGATTCTTTATTGAGTGATAAAGACAAGGAAAAATTAAGCAGACTTCAATGCCCAGCTGGCTGCGTCTCGTGGTGCTGCCGGGAGACGAAGCCCTCGGGGTCTTCACCGGGTAGTAGATCGAAGAGCCAGGGGCAGGAGAGCAGAGCGTAGTCAGGAGCTGGCGGTAGGTCGGGTAGCCGAGGTTGAAGATCAGAGCACAGTCGGGGACAGGCAGGCGTTGGTTTTATCACGGCAGGAGAGTTAAGTAAGGTTCAGGCAGTCCGAGTCATCAACGAGTCATCACCATTCAGGTTCGGCAGACAAACAAACAACAGGCAGTGGGGACAGAGAAACAGACCGGCAGGAAGGAAGCCGGTAACAAAACAGAGCCATAAGTCACAAAAAGCTTGCCTCAGCATGCTGTAGGTTCGCAGACGATCTGACACCGACTGTTTGAAAGCAGGCGCTTAAATAGGGAGAAGAATGATTTAGGATAAGCTTCAGGTGTGGTGGTACTCAGGGTGAGAGCCAGGGGGCGTGGCTACCAATCAAACTCAGGTGTAGTGGAAAACTACCGGAAGAGAGAGAGACATCGAGTAGGCTCGTGACATAGACTTAAAACATATCTCTTTAACCAAGCATTTAAATACAACTGACAAAACCATACTATTACCATACATACCATAGTATACCATACTATTTTCTGATTAGACTGCATGTAATAAGTGAATGAAGTAGCAAGCATATTAAGCTTTCATAAATGATGATTAAAATAAATGTATTCTAATCTTTACCATAATGAGGTTACTGAAGAATTGACCAGAAGAGCAAGACCAAAATAGATATATATCATAATGCGTTTATGATAGTTAAGCTGCAGCGTTCTGCAGACAAGCTAGCATTGAGCCACGAATACCAAGGTAGAGTGATGATAATTCATCTAAGATTTGCTAAAGACATTGTTTACAATCTTGGATTGTGTGAAATAAATAATGTTTTTTTAGTTAAACTGAGCACACCCCAGGGTTCAGGTGGCTTTAGTGTTACCACACTTTTATTTTACCTACATTTCATTAATTCTTAAAAACAAAGCAGTTTTTTTATATTAACAACAACAACAACAACAACAAAAAAACAATACAAAGGAATAGTTATTTTATGGAGACTGACAGCCCCTTTTCCCCTCTTTTATGTTGTATAGATCAAAGCTTGCCTTGTGCAGCAGGTTTGAAACACATGAAAGTGAATCAGAATTTTTTTAATATTTGGTGAAACAATTCTTTCAAAGCCCAGCCACAAGAGCATCACCCAAAATACTTTCTCTTTGAGGTTGTAGACAGGAATTGTGTGGGACATCCACATCATGGCTCAACCAAATAATGAGAAGCAGCAGAGAGGTGTCTTCAGAGGGACGTCTGGACCTGGCAGCCACCACTGAAGGGTGAGGTCTTTACAGCAGGCTTTCCTCAAAAATTCATGAGACCTGAACAGTCTCTTTTAGTTGCACAAACGTCTACTGAGGGTTTTCACACAAGGCCTGTGACTTCAACGTCAAAGAGACGACAGAGATGTCCCATGGTAAGGAGCTTTAAGGTCACCTGTTGGATACATGGCCTGTATTCTAGGGTTTAACAATCTTGTAATGTATCTTCTGGCCAGTATTTAATTTGCAAGATTCTATGTTTATTTATGGCATCACTTCTATAGCACCTTCAACAGGAAGATTAAACAAGAGATCATTTAAATGATATTCTTCACAGATATTCTTGATGTCTGAATTTTTTCTGTCTCACAAGTAAATGGTTGGTTTATATTAGAGTCCCCTCTTGGATAAGAGCGGACTCTAGATTTTAATCTAGCTTTTAATTTAAGACTTAAACAAAGAATTAATAGAAAGTTTAGAACTAATTTTAGAACTTTTAATATAAGTCAAATATCTTTGACATTTGCTCAGAAGAACTGAGGTGAGTATTTTAAAATCCCTGTGTAAAACAAAAATAATTGTGTTTATGTTATTTTTCCATCTGGAAAGGTGTCTCTGAGAGACACTTCACACACAGAAGAAAAACATTTATTACTTAAATTTTAATCAAAACACTTAGATTGAGACCAAGATTGTGTCAGGTTCTTTGGAGCTTTACAACACAGCCAAGTGACTTTTTATGGAAGTGTTTTTAACAGTTAGATAGAAAAAAAATGAAAATAGATTATGAGGAGCTCAAAAGAAAATGTTGTATGTGATTTTAGTTTTTCTAAAAAGTGAGCAAAAACATGATTCCTCTCTTGGTAGGTGTAGAGCGATAGTCCCCAATGGTGAGGTTGGTGTGTGTGTGCGTGCGTGTGCGCGTGCATGTGTGTGCGTGCATGTGCACGTGCGTGTGTGTGTGTGTGTGTGCGTGTGGTCAGACTCTAGTGGTTAGTGCAAGATCATGACGAAATAACAACTACTCATTATGCGATGCCCCCTATATTCTTCTCAGACGTCTTACTGCAGAAAACCTGTATATAATTGGAGCGCATAGCCATATTTACTTTTAGGTGTATTAATTACCCTTGAGCGACGAAATAGAGACCCGGATCATATGAACAATACCATTTTTATTAAACTATCAATATTTTTATCTATTAATTTTCAAATTTAAGAACAATTTTAACAATTTCTTTTGTTAAAGATAATGACTTTGCCCATAGGAAGCCATTTTCAATTGAAAAGGTGTTTTAGTTTAAACTATTCTGCAATGTTGACCTGCTGTTATTATACTCCTGTGTGTTTTAACATTATTTTAAAAGTCAGAATAGCTCAAAGTAAGATTTTACTCATGCCACAAATAGTCAAGCTATTGTTGTCATTTCTATTTTTAATCCATGCTTCGTTTATTTTTATCCCCTTATCCCTCTCGCTCTCCTCTCTCTCTCTCTCTCTCTCTCCTCTCTCTCTCTCTCCGCTCTCTCTCTCAGGCTCTCCTCTCTCTCTTTCTCTCTCTCTCTCTCTCTCTAGGGACAGGCTTGTTTCCGTTCATAGTTTTTTCCATCAAAGTGATTTTCTCTTATGGATATTTTTGTAATTCTACACTGAATGAAACAATTGCAAAGGTCAGCTGTCATGTCTTATTACAATAAATGTCAAACAATGGTAATTACATGTCAGAGTCCCTGCTTTCAGTTAAGAATTGTCAAATAAGTGACTGAGATCAAAGGAGCACAGATGACTGATTTCTATCGATCGATTAACTGTCTTCATTTCTGGATGCAATTAAATGACTAGCAATAGCTCATTTTTTATCATTTAGCCATAATCGCCTTTTCTTCCTCTTTGGGAATCGGTGAGCGGGTGCAGATCAGACCCATCAAGAACAGGGAGACATCTGGAGTCCATACGCACATCAGAAACTTCATTGTTATTCTCTAACTCGTAGCTTGATTAGAAATCTATCAGAGAGGTGAAAAAGGAGAGAGGCAGCTGAATTTTGTCCTACAAGAAGCACTGTGACATTTAATCTATTGCTGCAAGGGAAACGAGAAACGGGACGACTTTCATCAAAGTATGTCAACATGGAGAGGAGGGAGAAAGACAAACGCACTCCTCAAACCCAATTTTGATTGCTCCAGAAAACCCGAAAGTTGTGTAATTCCTCTTTTCCAAGGACTAAATTGTAAACCCTACCTCGAAGAGGATTTTAACCCTTTTTTCATTGGTCTTAGGGTTCTAAAAGACCAAATCAGAAAACAACCCTTTTTGTGGAATGAATCAAAATTTTTGGTGCATATATATTATGACACAATTAAGCAAGTTCTTTTGCAAGAGTCTTTTTTTAAATTTACCCAGATTCTAATTTTGCTGTTTTGGGTCTCTGTCATAACAGTTTTATGCACCTGCTAAGTAATCAAGAAATACATGTATATTTTTTGCAGCAATAAGAATTAAGTTACTTGTTCAAAAGATTACTTATTATTAGTGAAAAAGAGTCAAAAGATAACAAATAGAACAAAACTTGTCATTGATGTATTCCTATTCTTGATGGGGCATTGCATTTAAAATTATAATCCAATTCTGAGTTGTTGTTGTTGTTTTTTTTATTTTTATTTTTTACCAGTTTGGACTCTAAATAAGATGTATTCTTGTCTATTGTGGTATTTGCAAGACTAGGAACAATTTCCTAATCTCTAACATTTAGTCATACATGTCAGAAGTCAGAAGCAAAAAACACACTAATTTCCAGTCTAATTCAAATATTTATTTTGTTTATGTATAAATTAATAGATAAAATAAACTTTACAAAGAAGAAAATCTTGTGTTTGTTAATTTTATACTGTAAATATTCTACAGTCAAAGTCCTCTGCAGAGGTGACGTGAAATCAAGGTCACACTAATGGACTTCAAGGAAATAGCAGATGCCTATATTTTAGCAAAATTTACAATCATATATGGTGTTCTCAAACTCCATGATATTTAATAAGGCAAAATGTTCAAGCTGTTTCGACACATGGGCCAGTCCAGATTCAGATGGTCAAAGAAAGAATTCTGCAAACATTAAGTTAGCTGCCCTCCTTTCAATAACAAAACATGGGATGATTATCTTTGTCTGTCATGCTGGTTCAATACAAATGAATCTATTTTGAAAGTGTAAACAATTTAAAATAACACCAAATGAAGCAATTTCAAAGCACCAAGTGTTCACATAATAACCGAAAGGGGAAAGGCAGCATGAATCATTACAGTTCATCATTTTGAAGCTGAGATGTGTATCTAGAAGGTCGCTTTAAAAAAGTTTACTCTCCACAGGAAACATTTTTCACTCCATGAGGACATTGGTAAAAAGCAGAATATTTTCATCCTTGTGTTTAAAAAAAACATTTGTAGGGTTGATTTGTAAAGATTTAATTAGTCTCTCTCTCTCTTTTTATTTTAATTTTAAAAGCATTTTAATTGACTGTGGCTGTATGTATATATATGTCTGTATTTTTGTTTATTGCATAAAAAGGAAGACCTTTTCACTCCATGGAGATGTAGACATGAAAAATGACGTTCAGGAGAACCTTTGCATCCCGGCATTTGACAAAATAACTCATTAGGGTTGATTTGATAGATGTTGTGAGGATATAATGGTAGTGAGACAGTTCCAAGTATTTATTTACAACACCGGTGAGAAAAAAAAAGACATTTAGGGATGCTATGAAATGTGCCAAGGCTTTTCTGCAAAGCACTTATCGAGGCTTGCTTCGTTTAGAGTAGGAGACAAAATGATGACGCCTGTGCCACATGTTTCAGGAAGCAGTTTAGATTTATTTGTGAGGTGTTAAAGACCTTATAAATGTGGGTTTTTGAAACTGTACAGTTGAGTTTGAATAGATTTATATTGTTTGGAGACCGTTTAGATAGTTTAGGGAAAAATGTATTTAGGAGGGTAGAATATAGGAGAGTAATATGTAAAGTAAATAAAATAAATTCCTCTGCTTTGTACATCATTGTCCAAGATACAAGCATAATCTCTGCCCTTTTCCCAGTTCTACAAGCACTTTTACTGTTTTCTGTCCAATTACACCAATGCCATTTTCAGAAAACGTTGCACAACCAGCAAACTTATTAAATAAGCATTGAGGAAAGTTCACACAGAGAATATATATTCAGTTCAGATACAGCTGCCTGTGATTATAAACCTGGCCAGCAGGTGGTTTCTAGTGCACATGAAGCTTCGAGAAATAAACCTTTCTCGAACCAATTGACCCAAGTGTTAATGCCCCATGAGGCTTTATCTCACCATCACTACTAGAAATCTCCCAAGAGTTGCAGCAATCTGTCATTACAAAGAGCATGCAAAATTGTTAATTTGATCCCCTTCAAAACATACACGTGAAATATTAGGTGGGAAAAAATCCTAATTTTGGCCGGGAAAAAGGAAACAAAGGGTTACATTGTCTGAATCTCAGTTTGGCTGTGTTTGACAGAAAGAGGATACATTTCATGAGTATTCGTTGGCTAAAGTTTGTTGAATGAATTCTATACAGACAGAGTGTCAACTGTGAATGATTTAAATATATATATATATATATATATATATATATATATATATATATATATATATATATATATAATATACATTTTGAAAACAGATAAGATAAAGAGACTTCTTTGGAAGCAGCTCCCAATGAAACAAACACAGCACTAAAGGAACGATCAAGGCCATAAGGAAGAAAAAATTATCTTGGAGAAGGGAAACGTGACACTAGAGCAAACAGATTATTTCCTACTAGATGAACTGCAGACTTCTGTGTTTCTGTTCGAGGTCAGTGGGGACTAATATCTAATATAAGTGTTTTCTCTCAGTTGCACAGATGGAAACAAGTTTGTTCAGGCATCAGAGTATGATTTGACCTTGGGCCTGCTACACCACATCCACAGGGATGTAACGAAGCATGAAGGGTTATTTTCATCACATTTGCCATCCCTTGATTTTGACTGAACGTAAACAAAGAATGATCTTCTCTACTGAGAAGCTGAAGCTTCCAGGAACAGGAATATGAAAGCTTTTAATCGAGGAGCATCATACAAGTACTGCTAATTTAGGGTTTGCTCTCGAAGTGACTCTCTCCCTAAGATGATCCCAGGTTTCCAGTGTGCAGTCTGCTCTCCACTCGCAAACTGGTTCTGGGCCAACCAAACTATGCTCTGGCCATTCTCTTCCAACCGAACCAGAGCCAGCAAAGCCAGCAATGATTGTGTGTAGTATGGAGCTATCACATTACTCAAACCAATCCCACTACCTTGGTCAAGTGTGAAAGTGAAGTGAATGTGATCTGTTGGCCAGATATGGAATTACCTTTACCGGAATTTGTGCTCTGCATTTAACCCATCCTAGTGTTCACACACAGCAGTGAACAAACACACCGTGAACACACACCCGGAGCAGTGGGCAGCCATGGCTGCAGTGCCCCGGGAACTTCCGGAAACTGGTGCCTTGTTCAAGGGTACCACAACATTGGTTGTTGAAGATGAGAGCAACTGTTTCATCACTCATCACCTTCAACTTCTGGGGATCTGAGAATCAAACCAGCAACCTACTGAACACAAGTAAATCTCTTTATCCACCAGAACACAACTGCCTGATGACAATTGTGCATGGCATGGCTCAAAATGGCTCAAGTACAATATGAGAAAAAATATTGCATCTGTCAGTTTCAAACTGAAAAGTCCATGGATTCTAATTCCTTTAATGTCAAAGCTTCCATATTTTTTTCCATTATTTTTTCCATGTTTTTCCACGCTTAGATCAGCACAAACTCATATCTCCTCAAAAACTCAATAGCTTCTCACATTCGTGGCCTCTGATAGAGGCCCCTAGGCAGTTTGGATCCACTTTGAGCTGCTGAAACAGCTTCTCCTCTTTTTGCTTCATAACCAGACTGGCGGAGTTTAAATTCTCAGCACATGTCCCAACTCGTTCCTCTGAGACACAGAAATCATGCTTGATTCTGCCTCAATGTATTTGCCTGCTGATCCAAAAAAATCTTGGAATTCTTCATTATTTACATGCAAACTCAATTACGAAGCTTTAAAAAAATGCTAAATTCTCATCAAGAATTTTTTTTTCTGTTCAATACACAAATGCTAGCATTGCTGCCAGGAATTAATCTCAAACATTATGCTAACTTGCTTTTGTGGGAATCTTGGACTCTATTCTGGCATTTCCTAACCGATATTGGAAGGATAAAAATCACAAGAATTCCTACAGTTGGTGGGAAACAAGCCATCTCAGTCTGATTTCAATCATATTTGGAGAATAATGAAGCTCACGGAAGTGCAAGATTTGAGTCGGATCGGTGGTGGGGGCTTTTGCGCTCTGGTTTGATATGGCACATTAAGATGGCACACGATCTGTGAGGCTTCATGGGCATCTCTTTGTTGGTGGCAGAGGAGGAATTTGCTCGTCATGCTCAACAGTTTTTGATATTCATAGAAAAATTCATGCATAATTTAACAGAATTCATTTTTGAACAGATGCATGTCATTTCTGAAGAATGGATGGTTTTGTGAAGGACATTTCACATTTTAATCAATGACAGTGTAACAGCTTGTGGTTTCAGACATCTTTTTAAGAATTTGGAATGCAACCAAAAAGAATATTTTTCAAATCTTGGAGTCGAAGCAATTGATTTTATGACAAGGTTGTGGTATGCAGATGAATGTATTAATACAAACAGCTTTTCACTATCAGGCTTTGAAAGATGTATTATGAATGGATTTGAGTGTGTGTTTTTAATTCTTAAAAGTGGTGCCTGAGTCAAAAGGGTAAAAGAGAGTGAGCTTAAAGGCTTGAAGTTGTTCGTATGAGCTGGGCTTGAACATTTACATAATTCTGAGTCAAAGTTTTTTTTCACATATCCACATACTTGTCAGCAACAATTTTGTAAAGTGAACCACTCACATACAAACACACCCACCCACACATTTGCAAATGAATAGATGCAGATGTGTTGAAATTGTCTATATTTTGTAAATTTATCAAACAAACTAGGTTATATTTGCTAATGTTAGTTACACTGCCATATTAGCAAATCTGTCTCTTGTCCAAAACCTTGTTTTACCTGTTTTTAGAAAATCGTGACAATTGTAATATTCTTTGTTAAAAACATTTTCCAGAAAATGCACATAATAAGTTTTTATTTAGTTTAGAAGTGTTTGTGTTGCTAATTGACATTTGTGTATCTTCTTCGCGAATATAAAAAAAGATACAGTAACTAAAAGCAGCACATAGCACCCTCTGGTGAATTATAAATTACTACACTCCCAACATGTGATGAAGCAGACATTAAACTGTCTTGTTAAGATCTCCTACACTTCCACCTCTTACCCCTTCCTCTCAGTCAATTTTAATGACATTTGTTATCAATAAAGAAATGAGACAACTATGTATGAAAAATGGGCTGTTATCAAGTGCTGTAGGGTGTAACCTGTATGATCTCATGGGCATATGGATCGATATTTTGATATATAGAGTTTCGGCACTGATATCAGATAGATACGTTTTAATGCTCAACATCTTTCTGTTTATTTTTTTCTCGACTTGGATGGTTTGTCTAAAATAAACTGTCAGCCTGTGAACTCTTGGGCAGGAACAGAGTTTGTGGGCATCTGGCCATCTTCTGAGTGGCACTGCCACCCATCAGCCTGGAAAACCGCAGGGAACAAGCAAAAGCTGATAATTACAGAGTATCCTCCAGTCCTAACAGCAACTGTTTATGTTTAATTACACACTGTCTGCGATTCGAACAGAGCTGAGAGCGCAGAACACTGCCGTCGCCATGACAACCAGCGGTGAAAAATCATGGTAATTAATCAGCAGAGAGAATGATGGGAAACTGCTCGACCCAAACCACTTACAGAACATCCCAGTTACCTTCAACTCTGTGATCCAATTAAACTTTTATTTTGTAGACAAAAAGTGCTAGATGACAGTGTTTCTGTAGAGGACATTTTGACCTCCAATTTTTTATGGTTCAGTAAAAGAGGATGAACAAAATAATACATTGTTAAGGATTATGGTTCACCATAAACTTGAACAGATGTGCTTCAGTGTGTGAAAAAATGCTCACTGTCATCACAGCCCTTAGTAGACAACAATAAAACATCATCCGATGAGCCAACAGCATCTATTTGTCAGTCTTACTCCAGACACAGCCAGAGAAGCAGACAGGACTCAAACCCTCTGAGACAGCTACTGTTCATTCTCAACCTTCCCGTCCTCTTTATTTCTGAGTGGAGTTTGATGGATAGAAATCAAGAGCATTTTTCAGGAAGAGAAGATAAAGGCTGCTGATCAGAGAATGAATCATTCCATTGTTTTGCGCAGCAACATATAGTCACAGCTGAGACTCTCTCACGAGTGTTTATCACCTCTGATGTCACACTGATTCCTCAACTCTCATTTGAAACAGGCCTAAGTAATTTATGATCAAGTGTGAAGATGGTGATGGAAACATCTGAACTTGTCTCATGGGTAATGGGCTGAAAATGAGGATCAAGTATCATATGCTCATTCATTGATTCTTCATCTCAGAATAGTCCATCTCTGTCACAGTCGCTGAAGCCCAGAAATCACTGTTTGTAATGAAGAATGTCAGACAGATGCAAAATGCATCGTTTTTTATTTTTATTTTTAGATCTGCTGCTGCTGACGATATCTGACTAAATCACTAAATGTAACAATACTTTGATTTTCTCTTTGTCCTACAAGGGACAATACTTTTGATGCTCTGAAAAAGCAAAATGTTGGCTCAGAGAAAGCCCCGGTGAGGCCCAGTTCATACACAATCCTTACAGCACACAGTATTAAGCAGCAATTTAACTGTGTGTACATTATAAGTAATGTGATAAATGTCTGTATTCACCACTTCTGTCCAACATGGTACCACTGTCTCAAATAATGAGAACAAACACAATTTTGTATCATAGCTATGACTCTCAGGTTAATTTAGAACCTTTCTCCAAATGAAAACAACTCCATAAAATCTCTCTGTAAATGCCTTGATGAGATTAAAATCTGGATAGGCCTTTCTTATTTTCTTAAATAAAGACAAATCTGAAGTCATGTAATTGGGAACAAAGCTGAGATGAACACGGAACTAAGTTCTAAATGTATCAAAGTAAAAATCAAGTTAAGAATCTAGTCCTTGCTTTTATCACCAGCAGACTGGACTACTGTAACGGTCTCTTAACTGGCCTTCACAAAAAGATCATTAGCTGGAGTTCATAATGATCCTCCATTGATCCTGGCCAGAAGAAAAAAACAGAGCAAGTCCTTAGGTCTCTTTACCGCAGCCAGTGGTATTCAAAAAGAAGGCATGCACAGAAAATAGTATTGATTAAAACAAAAGTAAACATTGACAAGAATGTGATTCGAGGCGTGGCTTTATTTAAGTTAATTCCTGAACAGAGCTGCCATCATTTCAAACAAATCATATCTAGAAGAAGAGAAAAAATAAATATTTAAAAGTTTTATTTCTTCCCTTTTTTTTCCACTGAGTGCTTTTTGCCTTGTTTTCAGCCATGATTGTTGTGCAACTTCCTGTCCCAGAAATGTGACCTCTGCCAGCATAACATGACATAAAAGTCAGATTAATGACTCCTGGCTGTTCAGACTAAGATTGCATAGCAAAAAAAAATCGTATTTGTATCGCATTCAGAACCACATATAAAAGCGACCTGGGTTGAATTTTAAAAAATCTGAATGGAGCTGATCAAAGTCACATAACAGCTTAAACATAAATAACAGATCTGCTGACTGTAAAAGCCAAATAGAGCTCTCAGATGATTGAGATCAAATCAATTGTAACTACCACATTCCACATTCCAAACAGGGGAGTCTGCTTTCTGTTACTATGCTGCCCGAAGCAGGAACCAGATTCTAGAAGAGCTTAGTGTAGCTAAAACAGCAGTTTTATTTAAATCCAGACTCTTTTACGAGCTGTCCAAACAATACTACACTTATCAACTACTCTTTTGTTAAGGATGTGGAGTGCATACAATGTGTAACACTTTTTATATTGAGTTAAGTCATTTGTTCGTATCTCTGGCTTGTTTTTCTTTTAAAGCACTTTGAATTGCCAGTGAATGAAAATGTGTTATTTCTATAAAATTGTCTTCCCTGTTTTGAGATAGTTTTGGTGCAGTAGATAAGAAAATAGACCGTAGGTGATCCTGTTCAATACCAAAATCCTGCAGCAGTTGTGATCAAATCTTACTTTCGACTGTGTTTCCCTTGAGCGAGGCAACAGATCCTGACTGCACGCAGGGTGCTTCAACATGGCTGCTCACTGCTCTCTGTGTGTGTTCACAGCATGTTTGTTCCCTGCTCTGTTCAACAGATAGCTTTTGTGAACTTCTCATTTTGTAAAATTATTATAATTTTTTTTTTTACCTGAAGTTGTATTTGATTTTTGTGTACTGCTTTTCTGAATTAATTTCAACAAGTGTTCTCAATCACCAATCAGGAAATCACCTTTCAACACTATTTTAAAGAGCAGAATGCTATTACTGGGAGTATGCTGACATTCGAAACACCAAAAAAAATGATGCCTAATGACCAAAACCAAATGAGTAACCGTTGCTTTCAAGTGATGTCAGCAGTCTAATGCTGGACACCTAGGCTGCTCTTTAACAACTAAATATTTTATCTTGATGAAAAGCAAAATGGTGAACTATTGGTATTGTTTCAACTCCAAAAAATAGATCAAATATAGAAAATATTACCATGAAGACTATAGTCTGGGCAAAAATGAAGAAAATCAGAGCACAGAGATTAAATACAGGCAAAAAGGAAAAAAAGACAGAAACAAAGGCATTACAAATTGTATGTGTAATTAAAGTCATCAGAAATTAATCAGCTCTTATTTGCGTTTTAAAAAGTCTTACATATCCATTGTAGTGTTAAAATATGCTTATAGTACAAGCAAAAAAGGAAAGGTCAACATGTTCACATACAGTTCTGATAAAGTTCACCATGAGAAACATTTGGTAAGGCGGTATTTTGTATTATATAAAGAAGAGCACTATCATCCATCAATAGCTGTCACAGGATAAAGATAAAAGAGTCATATACAGGGTGACTCAACAAGAATAACTTTCAAAAATTGAGAACTCTTCACATTGATTAAAAGTCCAAGGTTCCATCAGGTTTCTTTGATTAAATATATATTACCCTGTATACACATACCCTGTTTACTTCTATATCCTTAATGAACAAACTAAAAGGTCGCACAAAGCTTTGTATGTTTTAAGTTTTGTTAACACTTTGCATTAAGTGTACACTATTGACCACGAATTAAGCATTAGTTAAAACAGTAATAGCTTGTGAATGTTTAGGAAAGAGTTCTGCATAAGTTCAAAGTATTTTATTCATGACTTGATGGACGAACTACTCATTAATAAATACATGATCATGATTCTTTCCACATCCACCAAAACATTATCACAAAGCAATACTTTAAATCAGCACAAAGCAATGTATTAAACTGTATTATTTTATGGATGTGCTGTGCAACTTAATTTCAAACAGTAATCAGAGTCTTTTAAAACTTGTTATAACGGGAAATATTGATAAACATGCATCCTCTTTTTCGGTTTGGCTTATCCAATTTTTCCTGCTTTAAACAAAGATTCTCACATAGCTTTTTTATTTGCCAATTTGCTCTTAAAATGTTTAAAACAGCATTTATTTATCCAAAGAGTACAATGTTTTCTTGCAGTTATATTTTGATGTTATTCAGTAGAATATTGTTTGGTGAAATAACCAAGGAGGGAAGGGATGATGGAATCTGTTTAACATTAACTTTCAGATCTAAAACGTTGTCTTCCTCTTCAGGCGTATTTCACGCTATGGATTCATCACTGATAAAAGCTTTTTATTAACATCCGCTTCAGCTGATTGAGTTTTAGTGTTGAATAAAACATCTATTCTTTTGGTTATTTAAGAAGATCAAATTCTATAAAGAAGTCATATTTCTGACTCAGATACACTGGCAGGTTGTATCACAGTGAGGGTAAAAATAACAGCTCCATGCCATATTATTGTGTCACACTGGCCTTATGCAATATCATTTCCAACCGATGAATTATGAATGAGTGTCAAGCGGTTGTGCGCCGCTGAAATTGCTGATGGATGATTTTTAAACTGATATGAGAAAAATCCACAGAACTTTGGAAAGAATCACGGTGAACTTAAAGCAACGCTCATTTGCAGTTCAAATGTTTAACTGGGGATTACAGAAACGGTAACACTTTGCAATAATGTAGCAAAAATCATAATTAGTTGAACCATTCATTTATGATGAGTTACTACATTAATTACTGCCTTAATGAATAACTAGTTTAGATTGTTAAACTAATGCATTATTTAACACTTCGAGGTTGACTTAATTTATGCAATTAAAGAAATGTAATTAAATATCAAATAACAATGAGTTAACAATGGTGTCCCCTCAAAAGAAAAGTCGGCACCTAATACTGAACTGATCATGAATTTTGACATTTTTAGCTGTGCGTTTTATGTTTCCCATTGATGATTTATTGGCGATTGGTACATATCCTTATTATTAATAATTATTAGTTCATGATTAGCTACTGCTGTCGACTAACTACAAGCTGGTCGAGTAACGAAGATTCTTCTAAGTATATTCACCTAAACCAGGTTTGGCTTTCTCTTTTTTGGAATTCGACATGAAACACCGACATGAAGAGGCCTTGTTTTTATTTCCAACAACTCAGTGCTTCAGTTTTTGCCCATTCTCTTTTGGTTTAAATACATCCAGTTCAAAGAACCAGTGTATTTCTTTCAGTCCCTTCCACTCACAGGAACTGTGACTTGTGTTTTTTGCTTCTCTGGTGTAGTTACACACTCATCTCTGTGTGGGTGTTGTTGTCACCCTCTTCTTAGCTAAAACGACCCTGAGTGTGAGTACCCTCAAGGCTGTTTTCTGACATTCTTTTATTCAAATATCCCCCTCACGTCCCTCTAGTTTGATCCAGAGTAATATGTTTTCATTCAACAGGAAGCTCTCGGTTCACAAACCGTTTGCTCCCATTGACACAGGCTTTTGTGTTCAGGTGCCTCGTGGAAATTGCTTATTCTTCACTATAAATGCACTTGCGATTTCATTCAATCCATATAGATCATTCTAGGACCTTCAATCTTTGCCTCGTTATTTCATAAAAATTGGTTTTAAAATCCACATTATTAAAGGCAGCAAGAGGATTTTGATCGGATGAGAGTTTAAATGCATTTTCTGTCCTTCTAGATTTGAGAGTTTAAGATGTGAATACAATCATTTGAACTCAAAGCCCTCTTTCGCCATCTCATCATCTTTTCACCTGGCTTTCTCACAGTCTCTGCTTTTTCAAGCATTTCTTCTCTACCCTCCAGATTCCTCTCGCTCTGCTGTTTAACCAGCCATGCCAACCCTTCAAATTGAGAGTGTTATTTGCTGATTGGAGCATCGTGTTGTTCCAAGATCTGATACTTTCTTACGTTATGAGGCAATGACAGGTATACTGAGATAAATGGAGGTTTGAGTTTACATTTATGGTCCCTGAATGAACAGGCTCAAAATGGTTCTGCCGTGAAAACAATTTCCCACACAGACATCTTCTGGTGTATAAAAATATATTAAGCTTACATGTTTGAGTACTTTTCAAACAGTATATCAAAGTGATCTACATGAAGAATTAACAAAAGGTTAAGAAAGTCACCATATACAGTAAAACACTGACAAACTCTAGTTTGAAACAATTCACAGAATCAAACATAAGTATGCTTATTTGTGCTTCAGGTTCATATACAGAATAAACTTCTATTTTCACACCTTGTATGTAATAAAACACCTTATATGTAATATAAATGTGTAGGGGGTATACACTGTAAGGCCATTAAAAACTAAGTTCTGATATGTGTCCTTCACGGAAAAAGAGCCAAGGCTAAAATAATTACTTGTTGCATTTTTCATTGAATGAAAACTGAAAATAGTTCCACACACACTGACAGCATACAAGGGTTAAATAACTACAATGATTGAGATATATTATTTTACATTTCAAAGATGTGTCTGTAAGCTCTAGTGAAAATTTGTTTTAAAGCAATTTTTTTTCAGATAAAACTCAGTTAACTTTACATTTAGAACTTTCCAAAATGTGCAAATAATCTAGAACTGTAGTTCCCATGATTATCCTCTCCTCAACCTGTCTAGAGCAGATTTAGATACTCCCCTTTTACTATTCTACAACTTTTAGCCTAGATTTAACATTTGAAAGTTTTCAATAAATAGTTTATGATCACTTTGTTGTTCTTATGTACACCACATGTGTGAAAAGTTCACTTGAAATGTTAAGTTGGGTCAATTTTGTCTTTCCAAAATTGACTCAATGAATAGCTTTTAATTGGTTCAATTCATCATTATGTCACAGTAAACTGTAATTTTGTCTGCAACAAACTGTGTTTAATTTACTTACTTAATTGTGCTTTAACTCCTGCCACAAGCTGTAAAACACTGCCGTCGTCGGTTGATATGTATATAGAAATTTATTCTGACTTGATGTAATTGAAAGACAAAAAAAAAACAGCTTTTTTATATGCAGAAATCAACATTTCATTAGTTGGAAATTGTTTGAGTGATACATTAGCTAGCTGCTACATTATGTCCAAGTTGGAAAATCTAAGAAGGGAACCTCAAACCAGATAGAGGTTCCTTGTGAGGGTCAACTGTACCAATAACATAGTATAAATAATAAGTTGGTTTGTCTCGTTCAGCACCACGGACAGCAACACCAAATGATGACATTGTTCAAAGTCCATATTTTAATCCTTTTTTGGCTTAATTCTGTCTTAATGCTTTTGTTTTGGATGCAGAAACATGATACATATTGTCATAGCACATCTAAATGATTTTGACAAGAAAATGCTGGAAGTCGTGTTTTATTTGAACTTTTAATTTGTTTTGGTTCATTGCTTTGTTTAACAATAAACCGGTTCAACACTTCTGAAATAATAGAAAGAGGAGGGTCACATCGTCACAAACCTGTTTGAATATTTCACTTTTTAGTTTAATGAGAGAGAGAGAGAGGAGAGATAGAGAGAGAGAGAGAGAGAGAGAGAGAGAGAGAGACGAGAGACAAGAGAGAGAGGGAGAGAGAGAGAGAGAGACGAGAGAGAGACGAGAGAGAGAGAGAGAGAGAGAGAGAGAGAGGAGAGAGAGAGAGAGAGAGAGAGAGAGAGAGAGAGAGAGAGAGAGAGAGAGAGAGAGAGAGGAGAGAGAGAGGGAGAGAGAGAGAGAGAGAGGAGAGGGGGAGGGGGGGGGGGGGGAAGAGAGAGCAGCCCACTGGTTGACAGAGAGGCAGCACAGAAGAGAGAGAAACAGGAGTGATGCTGAAGAAGGCAGGAGATTCACAGCAATGATCATCGAGCAGATGCTGACTCTTCTTCTTCATCATCTTCCTCATCATCCTCATAATCACACTGATGACAGAGAGGACACGGACAGGACTCAGGGCTGATCTGAACTTCATCCTCGCATCGTCTCGCGTCTCTCGGCTCTTCTTCTCTTCTTCTGCTCGAGTTCTGCAGCTTTCCACCGAGGGCTGGGGATGAGGAGCAGCGGGCGCTTCGGGGTCTTCGCGTGATGGGCATCGAGACGCGAGACATGAGGAACGGACGGGCTCTATCCGATCAGTGGGCGGACAGCGTGGTGGTCGGCCCGCACCACCGAGCAAGCACATCACGGTCCACAAGCGTCTGGTGCTGGGCTTCGCGCTCTCCATCCTCACGCTCCTCGTCGTCACAGCCGTGGCCGTGGCGCTCAGCGTCAGCTTCGAGCGCTGCTCCGCGGAGAGCGCTGGCGGGGTTCCGGCCCCCAACAACAGCTCCGGCGCCAGCAGCAGCAAGTGGAAGCAGTCCCGGGACGGGAACAGCAGCCAGCGGGACCCGGAGGAGGAGGCGCAGCCCTGGAGACTCCCCGCGCTTACCGGCCACGCTGCGCCCGCGCCACTACGAGCTGCGGCTCTCGGTGCAGATGGACAACTTCAGCTTCTCCGGGGAGGTGAGCATCGAGCTGGAGTGCGTGCGCGCCACGCGGCTGATCGTGCTGCACGCGGACCGGCTGGAGCTGGAGAGGGTGCTGGTCTTTTCGGACGGGAAGCGGAACGCGGGCGCCATGCGGATCCAGCGCCGCTTCCAGCACCAGCCCGAACAGGTGCACGTGATCGTTCTGCACCGGGAGATGAAGCCGCTCCGGAGCTACAAGATCAACATCACCTTCACCGCGAGCACGGAGCACGAGCTGCTGGGCTTCTTCCGGAGCTCCTACCTGCTCCACGGAGAGAGAAGGTACAAGTGTGTTCAGAGAATGCAACTTCAGTTTTCACCTACTTTAGAAAAAGAAACTATTAAAAAGTAGTTATTATTTTTCAGCTGTAACTTTATCTCATATACAATCTGAAACTTCAATTGGAGAACTTTTAGTTTACTTAACTCCAGAGTTTCAAATGAATCAATTTAACGCATTAACATTTTACTGCAAAATTATTTAATCATCAACAAAAAAAATCAATCAATAAGCTATATTTTATGAATCAGTTGGACACAGTTAATTTGCTGCATACCTTTTTCTTCAACATTACAACAGAGAGTATCTTAAAAATGACCTATAATAGTGTATGGACCCCAGTCTGTCTTTGTTCCTGTTTTTAACTTATTACAGATTTATATTAGAAAAAGATATGCAATATTCTTTGATCATGTTGCTCATATTCCAAGAATACGGTTGAATCCACCAATGACGAATAATAGTTTTACATAATAATAGAAACAACATCAGAGACAAAATTGATTGCTCATTGGATTTTGAATTACATTTGGAATTTGAATGATTAAACAAGGTTGTGTCCACTGTCAGAATTATAAGAATTAATTTACAAGGGAAATAAACATGTTGCTGAACAACAATGTCAGTGCAATGTCAACGTTTGCACTTGTTTTAACCATTGAATACTGTATCTACTTCATCAAAAGTTATTTGTGAACTGGTTTTAAACTTTAACATTTAACCATAGGTCCATTCTCTGTGGAAAAAAAAATGCCATAGTAACGTATTGCAATAGTTGTTTGCGTTTAGAGACCAACAAATATTTCATCGTTTGGAGTAAAATAATAAACTGTAAAATGTATATATTGCACAGAGACAATTGTGCAGAACACTTCCTTGTCTGCAGATGATAAGTTGTAAAAGTTTTCTTTTGTATATCTGATTTTTCTCAGTCTGCACAACTGTGTTCCATGTTTTTCCATAGCTTAGAAAAATAGGGTTGCTTCCAAAATGAAGAGTTGTCTTAGTTTTAGCATCTTTCTTACTCTTATTCTTAGCATCTTGAACTGCAAACTTTATAACTGATTCCGAAACTGTAAGCTCTTGAAGTTATTAACGAATTCAGTGCAAGCATTTTCAATGAGAAGATTTTTCTTCAGGCTAAGCTCCTGATGTTGAAAAGAGCAGCTCTGAGATGAGTGACATTCAGTGTCTTTACCTGTCTCTCGGCTCCACAGGCTGAAGATTAAATCTAGTTTACTGTAATCAGCTCCTGCTGCTCACTCACAGAAAACAGAACAGCAGGATCGGCAGATCTGAGGACACATCTGCATTTATGAGCTCAGAAGAGCACTGAAGGAGAATCAACCATCCTCTGACTCTCAGGACAGAAAAAAACATTTCTGTGATGCAATGAGTGATGTCATCGCAGAGAGTTTCCTTTTGTCTAACTTCAACCAAACTTCAAAACTGTAATGCAGAAGGGAACTGGGGGACAGTGTTGTTAGAGAATGAATGGCTGCCAAATGAGAGAAAAACAGTGTGACAGAAACGCATGGATGAGCTGAACTGTTCAGGCAAAGATAAAATCTCCCATGAGGTTTAATCATCCATTAAATCTGATTTCTGGACTTGAAGCTCAGTTTTGAACCTATTTCCCAATTCAATGATATTATGTTTAATGAAAGGTTTTGCAATTTAAAAACAAACAAATTCCCTCTCACAATTAAATCTGTATCTGTCATAAATCTGTCAACTATATTTGATGGTTTTTACATATTAGCTCTACATTTAAGCAGAACCAATTCCTGCCCTTTATAGGAAAATTAAATCGTTTTTTTGTTGTTTTATCCTATAAGTTGTTTTATCCTATACTGTAAGTTAACATCTTAAAGCAAAAAGCCTATTTCTGTGGGGTAATTATGTCATTATATTGTAATTATTGAATTGGCACAATTGATTTCACAGAGGAGACCAAAATAGCTCTCTACTTCAGAAGGTCCTCATTCAGATTAGAACACACGTCTTTCATGACTTAAGAATGTTCCAGGTTTTTAATTTCCTTGTCATTCTCCTTCAGGTTCCTGGCAGTGACGCAGTTCTCTCCGACTCACGCTAGAAAGGCTTTCCCGTGTTTCGACGAGCCCATCTATAAAGCCACGTTCAGAATCAGCGTGAAGCATGAGAGCAGCTACCAGGCGCTCTCCAACATGCCTCTGGAGGGCACCACGTCTGAGGAGGATGGATGGATCACCAGCCACTTCTCAAGGACGCCCCGGATGTCCACCTACTACCTGGCCTGGGCCGTCGCCAACTTTACCTACAGAGAAGCCGTCACAGACAACGGCGTCCTGGTGAGTCAAGGTCTCAACGCAACAGTAAAAGCAGCTCACTTGGTGTAAACAGGCTCTTTAACAGCATGAAAGTTTAGTGATTATATGCTTCTGTTATGTTCTTAATAGTTATGCCATTGGTGAAAACTGTTCTGTTAAGTTTGTGATAATGGTATACAGTAAAACATCTGTAAAATTACTGGACAAATGCATTTTACAGAATCTGTCTGTTTTTGTGATTGACAGGAAATAATCTGTATTTTGAAACTGATGTTGAGTTTTGGTATAGCCTGCTGATTTAACAGGTACCTTTTGGTCATGTAAGTCCAAAATGAGTGTTGTCAGGCACTGCCTTCCTTACAGTAGGTAGAGCACAGAACTGTAAAGCCTTTGTTTTATGGTGTTCAATTAATTCTTTACACCTTTAACCTTTTTATTTATTATTCTCAGGTTAGATTGCGTAAGTCAAATCTGCCCAAAGATCTAAGCAATGTAACACTTCTAACAGTTCTAACACTTTTGGTCTTTTCTCTCAAAGCTTTTTTATTTCAAAGTTTTTTTGTATATATTTTAAATAAAAAACTCAATAGTCAGTAATTGCAATCAATTACATTTCTTTTAATCTCCTTTTAAATATTTTACAAAACATAATATCCATCATAAAACAAAACAGTATTCTACCAATATAAAATAAAGTATGTTGTTGGTTCCCAAAAGCATCAGTCTTTCCTCCGCTCAAATTTCTGGTCGTTCATTATCAGCTGGTATCTCTGGCGCCGGGACGAGCTGCTGCATCTCCCCTCGTCTCAATGCAAACTCTGTACCTTCACCTTTTATACCCGTTATGATGAAGTCTGAACTCAAGAGTTATATGGGTTCAGCCTTAACTGCTGTCCATACTGTAGGTGCATGTTCAGAGTAAGCCAAGTTGATGGCTTGCTCACTAGAGCCCCCTCTGTCCATCAGGCAGTCTCACAGTTGACTTTCCCCCCAAATAGCTGACCTTTCCCTACAACTTCTTTGAATGCAGTTTAAATACCCTTCTTGCCAGATAACTTTAATACACTTTAGATTAGTAATAAAAAAAACAGAGATATCATTTAAATAGGCATAACAATAAAGTTATTATTGAATTGCAAATTCTTGAAGTTATACAACTCTAAGGTGCTCCTCAAATCAAAGTCCTATTCTCACCTAGGAAAAATTGGAATTTAATGGTTCGGATTTTATTGTAACATTATAAAATACAGAAATATCTGTTAAATGTATAATTATACTGTCAAATATATAATATATAAAAAAAATTTTACAGAACAGAGATAGAAATAAATAGCCATTTTGGGTATGAGGAGTAGATATCTGCCATACTTCATCACTTAGACACTAAAACAATGCAGTAAAGTGAAGTAACATGAAAGAGGAATATTTACCGGCACATATGCCGTCGCTGCTACAGTCTCAGCTTGCATGTGTGCTCAGTGTTTTAATGTGTTTCTTCACCTTCATTTCAGTAATAGACCATCATACACATATTTAATTACTGGGCCACAAAAGCATTTGTTAGGGCTGTGAGGTGCAGGAATAGTTCTGATAGAGTTCAACTGGAATGGAGACTATTGACAGTTTAAATACAGGAAGAAAAAAATTGTAACAAGCATCACCAAGCCATTTTTGTCTTAAATATGTGAGAGTGAAAAGAAAGCAGCTGTATAATAATCAGATTCAGCTTCATTGAGGATTCATGAAGCATTCATCTTTAAATTGAATCTAGCGAATATTATGTAGTCTTTTTCGCAACCTAGTTGTAACAAAAGTAGGATGACTATTTTAGTCACTATTGAAATCACATTTTCTAATTTAAATGTACAATACTTTCTACTAGGCCAAAGCAGTGTTTTTCTTTCATGAGACCCGAGAGTGTTTGTTATTTTCAATAGTAAAAACAATCTAGTTCCCGCTTTGCTTAACTATTTTCACTTCCTGGTTTAGGACCAATTCATCCCAGCAATTATCTATTTAAGATTTTGTTCAAGAAGGTCCCTTTGGATGAATAATAAATAAAAAAAAACTCCCATATGACTGTGTTTGAGTTGAAGGATCGACTCACTTCAATGTAATACTGTCATCACATGGAATACATGGAATCTCTCAGTCAGAGCAGAGTCGTTTATCTTGTAACAGAGACATTAATTGTGAAACTGGAATCTCGCTCATTCATACTCAACACTTCCTGTCTCTTCACCAGCGTCTCCTGCTGCTTGCCCTTGCTCACCTCCTCCTCATATTAGTGTAATTAATCTCTCTCCTTCTGCATGACCGCGCTCTCCTTTTTATCGAATCATCTCTGCTGCGCGGGCTGTGCTGGGCTGTGCGCTTCTATCTGGGCCATTCACATACAAACACACACACAGGGAGACTGTAGCATGTAGCAGTTAGCCGAGAGCTAGCATTCACATCAATCACATTAAAGCGGCCGGGCAGCCCCTCCATCTATTCATCACTCAGATTCACGGTGTGTGTGTTTGTGTGTGTGTGTGTGTGGGGGGGGGGGGGCAGTGGAAAGAGACTGGAGTTATTGCTCTGGGTTTGTAGTGAAATACTGAGGACCACGCAGACAGAGTAAATAGCTCATCAGGTTCTCAGAATATGGTGGAGAATGTCATTGTAAATAGATTTAAAAGGCATTTTCATTGTGTGCTTATATCCCTGGCTGACATATTTTATTTATTATATTATGTTTCCTTACTTATTACATACTGTACGTAGTTGTTGGGTTTTTCTGTGTTATTATTTTACCATCTTAGAGCTCTCTATGAAACTCACCTGTTTAAGTTACAGTTATAGTAATGGTGTGGACCATTGACTGTATATAACATGAACGTAGGGATGTGAAGATAATCATAGGATTCTGCAGAAAGCAAATGAGGCTTGAAGTTGTGGTAATTCAGCCATTTGTCACTTGATGCGAGTTGGTGAAATGGAAAGTTGCAAATATATTTTTTAAATGGCCGTCAATGAGAACCTGCTCACTTCTGGAGTCAGCCTCAGGTGGTTAGATGACTGCAGTTACCTTAGCTTCCTATATGCATCAAGTGAATAATCTGGAGTAATCCCTTCGGTGTGGACAGCTGTGGAGGGAGGGCAATGAGTGTATTGAGTAAAGTCATAACTGACTCTTGAAAGTTTTCTGTGAGGTCAAGAACATATTTTCATTGGACTCAGACTTGTGAAAAATTGAGAGATTACAGGTCATACACAAAATCAAATGTAAAGTGTTTCACTAAAGCCAAAGAAGTTTATTCTAAACCCAAAACTCAAGAATAGAGGGAACCATTTTTTCTATTTTTCTACTTTGCTTCTACATGGTATTCAACACACTTAAATCTTCTAACCCGTGATTGGTGTTATTTTAATAGTTTTACAGAAAACATTTAAAAATGCTGTAGGCAATTTCATTAATCGTGTAGATGTCTGAAATCCCCAAAACAGAGCCAAGTAGAAGTGAATCCTGAGAGAAAGGAGGTGGGGCCAGGGAATTGACCTCTGGATGCATCTCGTGATGTGCAACTGCGCATTAGGAGTCCTGCTCGCTGAGCAAAATAACAGGAATAACTTTTTGGGGTTCAGCAACTACTAATATACAGTACTTTAAAATAGACAAAAATATTTATAATTTTTTTTTATATATTTTATATATAAATTTAAATTTTCATGTAATTATCTCATAGTTCGCCTAATGAATTAATTGATTAACTAGGCCAACATTTTGCTGCAAAATAATCTGTTAATGTAAAAATGTAAATGATGTAAATGAAAGTGCAGGCTATACGGACACTCAAGTTATTTAGAACTGACTGTTTTTAAAGCTACATAAAATACCAATAAAAACAAATACATTTTTGGAATCTTGTTTTTTTTCCAAGATCCTCACTTTGTTGATTTGATGCTGTTTTGTTGGAACATGATTACAAAAGCACTCAGTTTATGATCTTCGCATCCTCTCTTTGCTTCTCTTTTGGTTGATTGTTGTTGGATCTGCTTGTTAATTAGTTTGTGTTTGGCATATAAATGGCTCATTCACAATGATGTCAATGTAAGTGCTTTGGCTCATTGATCTAAACCTTCTTCATTTGGCCTCTGTCTTAAATCCCATTCACTAAGTGAACCAACCTTACTGCCAATAGTTGATCTTTATGGTTTGTTCTGCACCATAATCCACTGTTATAAAAGATCCCACCCCATTAAGTATAGCTAGCTATTGAAACCTAATTCATTAGGGTAAGAACGGCCAATATCTTCTTTATGACCATATCATTTGAAATAGAGCCCTGCACATCTTGAAAGCAAAGTCAATCTCAGAGCAGCTGAAGACAAATATATTTGCTAATTAGGACAGTACGAGACCTGCATGCTCTTAAAAATGATTCGCATCTTAGGTTATCTCATTTGTTTTCTCTATCCTCGTCCTACTGCTGTGTGCGGATGAGAGAAAAATGCTGAGTCTTCAACATTGCAAGCATTGCCTCTGGTCAACATGACCTCTGCTTCGCCTGTATCGATCACTGGTGTCTCTCTAGTATGTGACGCATTCAAATCTGACCCTCAGGATCTTTAAACACATGATTTTGCATGCAAACCTCTCCTAACAGAGAGGTTTAGTGTTTTATTAGCATTAAAGTTTGAGAACTAGTTATTTGGAAGTGTTAAAGAGTCATATTTCATTCTGAGCACTGATATTAAACTGTCTGGTTCATTGTCTCTCCTGTTTTTATGATTTTAATTATCTTATCATTAAAATGACAAATGTTCCTCTGCCATCTAATCAAAATTCACCAACGCTACACTACATATGCTCATTACACATTCATGAATTTACTCATGGACAAAATGATGGTTTTAGCATCAGAATACTAATGTGGCCAAAAATCATTTTAAGTTTTAATGTGGGGATATCAGCTAATGCTAGCACAACTGCATAACGACTAACAATCAGTATGTAATTGATGACATAACTTCAGGGTTTCAGTCATGTTCATTTATTCTCTATACTCATGGGCCAAAGTTATTTAAAGTGACCTGGGAGAAAGTCAAAATGAGTGGCTTTATTTGTACTTTTTAGTGAACATTTACACATGTTCATAAATTGTCATCCATATTAAACCACAAATGAGTATAGAGAATAAATGAACATGACTGAAAACCTGAAGTTATGTCATCATTTACATACTGATTGTTAGTCCTTATGCAGTAAATTTTTAAGCATTTTGAGACTTTCTTTTAACTTTTTGTTTAATTGAAAGTTCATAGTGCTATTTTGGCTTGGTTTTAGATATCTAAACTTTTTTATTTATTGATTGCTTTGGTGTTTGATATGTTGAAGCACAAGAGTGACAGGTGCGCTAACATGCCCAGCAACCACTGGCACATTAAAATAACGAAGAGAAAAACACTTTTAGATTTACATTCACAACCACATAATGCAATATCATATTATTTTTTTGATAGCATTGTTAAATTTAACAAATGTCTGTTTGTAGATCTGTTGGCTTTCAGTTGAAAGAACAAGATTTGAGATTGGTGAGGTACTTTTTAAGTGATATAGACTAAAAAACTGACATAAGATTTTTTTAATGATAGTGATATTTAGTTATCGTTTACCACAATGCAGTGTTTTTTCAAAAACGTATTTGAATAACATAGTTTCATTAAAATTAAGAAAGATTCTCCGATATTTAATTGAAAAATATGAACAAAGAAAAAACTGAAACCATTGACGTGTGCAGAAAATGTGAAGTAAAAAAGATTGTTTAGAGACAGACAAGGCCTAAATATCTCTGTTTGTTGGTAAGGTTGATAGTTTCTCCTAATCGTATCAAAGACATTTAATTAAGCTTTATTTTTTTACAATGATAAGCTTGTTAATGCATCATTGTTGAGCAGCCAATCATAGATTAAGTAGCTGCTCAATTAACCCTATTTAAATCTCCATCATGCTGCCTTCAACAAAACCAACTAAAACAAAAACAAATGAGCAAATCAGTCAATGCTGAGCAATCTCCAGCACGTCTGATTAATGAACCGCCTCCTGAGAATTGGCTCGGGCGCTTTCCCTAATTACAGGTTGATTTAAAATCACATTGATTTGATTGAGCTTGGATTCATTTCTTCAGATGTCAGGCATTCATCTTTTTGTCAGACACTGAGCTGATCAATATGGCAGCAACATCTGCATTATAGCTGCCAGCGTCTGAAACAAAGCATTGCTATAGTTGCCCCTGCCAGCATCTCTGTCAGAGGAGCAGGACGTTTATTCAGACTCGATGGATGCCCGCTCAGAAACAGCCTTCAGCTACAAGAAAACAACATCATTTTGACTGCCAAGATATATTTCCCACAGAGCAACACCTCACAATCTTCACACTTCTCGCCTTGCGTCTCACTTCTGGTGGTAAAATGGAAGACAGTAACTTGGGAATAATGTTAGTAATCGTTCTCTGTAAGTGCAGTTTTAGTTCTGTACATATTATTAATCCATGGAAGTAGTCTTAAACAAGAGATTTTAAGTGGTCCATGTTAAAAAATGTTTGATAAAATTTTACATAAAAATGATTTTATATATACTATTAAAGTTGCCGTTACATTCTATATTCCTCCTATGTGTTTATTTAAAGAATATTTTTTTTTGTCTGAAAATTGTTCTGTACAAACAAACAGGGCTGATCAAAACTCTTTTGCCTACTTTAGGAAAAATATTGTTCATGACTGATCATTGATTATAGTATAAAAGTTGTACTTCAATATGAACAATATAGATATTTTTGATTATTGGATGGGACATTCTATGTAGAAAAATTTTGTCATGCCGTTGTATAAAGAGGTTTCACATATTTTATATTACTTCAACTTTAAGCTCACCACCACATCCACAACAATTGTTCTGGAAAAAAAAGAAAATTGGTTTAATTCCAAAGAAAACACAAAAGTTATTTTAGGTGAAATGTTTAAATTCACTTCATGGATTATCTGTGCTAAAAAGAAGACATAAAAAATAAAGTCTTATAGTGTTAACATTGACATTCTGAATGCTGCATGAAGTTACAAGAAAGTTTGCCTGTTTTATTTATGTGTCAGAAAACACTGAAAAAGTAGTTGTCATCATCCTAATTTATGCACTATTTATTCAAATGTTACTTAAGAGAGTAGAAACACAGATCTCTTTTAACAATTTCTGCTTACTCAAGTGCTCAAGAATCTCCCAAAAACAAAATATATTTTAATAAATGCTACTTTTGACTTTTACTTTGCTGTAAATCCTTCGAATTAACTTTAGTCGCTAAAAATGCAAAAATGATATAGTTTCATTACCAAGATAAACATTCATTCATTCATCTTCATGTCGGCTTTCTTCCCTTTCGGGGTCGCCACAGCGGAATGAACCGCCAACTCTCTGGCATTTTGTTTTACGCGGCGGATGCCCTTCGCAGCCGCAACCCATTGCTGGGAAACATTCACACACACTCATTCACATGTTAACACTATGGACAATTGTTCTTATTCAATTCACTTATATTGCATGTCTTTGGACTTGTGGGGAAACCGGAGCACCCGGAGTAAACCCACACGATCACGGGGAGAACATGCAAACTCCACACAGAAATGCCAAACTACCCAGCCGAGGCTCGACCCAGCAACCTTCTTGCTGTGAGACAACCGTGCTACCCACTCTGCCACCGTGACGCTCAAGATAAATCTATCTATCTATCTATCTATCTATCTATCTATCTATCTATCTATCTATCTATCTATCTATCTATCTATCTATCTATCTATCTATCTATCTATCTATCTATCTATCTATCTATCTATCTATCTATCTATCTATCTATCTATCTATCTATCTATCTATCTATCTATCTATCTATCTATCTATCTATCTATCTATATATACAGAGAGAGAGAGAGAGATTCTGTAAACATTTTTATCTATCTGTTTTAGTCTAAACTTTAGTGTACCTTAATGTATGCAGATAGAGTATAGAGATTCAGGAATCTTCGCAATCTGCTGCAATAAGAGAACATATTTACTAATATCTTTTCGTTCATTTGATGATTAAACTACTTGCATATATATATATTTACAACAACTTTAATAACAACAGGCTTTAATTCCACCGCTTTAGAATAATCGTCACATGATGCCTTGTCAGTACAAAAATAGTATAAAAGAAATATCTACTCACACCTTGAGCTTCATGGATTTTTGGTTCTCTAAGCATTTGTCTACTCCGCCTATTGGCAAGATGAATGAAGAGAATTGAGTACAACTCAAATTGTCTGTTCTTTGTCACTAAAATAAAAATTTTACCTCGTCCTTTCTTTCACAACTGGGTTTTAAACAATGGACAGGTGAATATGAAGTGATTAAACAGATTATAAAACAGCGAGGATACTGGCTGAACAATCTGTACCTGGAGGAAAATAATAATAATAATATCATAGTAATATAATAGTATATATAATATAATAATATCATAGGAGATATATCCTCTTCTGAACTGATCAGAAGTGCAAGAAGTGATCGGGGATGAAGTTGAAATAAGGAGTGCTAAATCAGAACTAAACAGATATAGAGCAAACTTATCCAATAAACAAAATTAAGCCAGTGAATGTACAGTAATTCAACATTAAATTAAACAGGAAACGGCACCTGACACCTTTCTTTTTCTCTTCAAACTCAAGTAGATGCCCTTCCTGACTCTTCCTTGAAGAGAAGTGTTGAAACAGAGCATTTGCATTGCTACAGATTTTGGGTAAGTTTGCCAAAGAGTAACACATGTCAGGTTTAGGCACACAGCAAATAAACTGAAACAAAACAAAGAGGCGAAGCATAAAACAAGACATTTTTACTGTCTACTGAAATGTGAAACGAGCCAAAGTTTCAGCGTAAGATGAAACAGCTTTGAGCTGATGAGCCTGTACAAGAGATTGCTGAAGTCTGTTCTGATCTGCTGAAGATTACATTCAGAATATTGAATTTCCCATCTAACTAAATGAACACTGTATTTTTAGACTTTGGATCAGGTAAGAAAACCACATTTAAGTGCAATTGGTTACTTTTTTCCTGGACATTTTGTTTTGGTTTTCCTTAAAGACAATTAGGGATAATTAACCAATGAATTCAATTCAATCATTTCTCTTTGTCTGTTATAGATTCGCCTGTACGCCAGACCGGATGCCATCGAGAGCGGTTCTGGAGACTACGCTCTCCACATCACCAAGAGACTCCTGCACTTTTACCAGGATTACTTCAACCTCAAATACTCTCTCCCTAAACTAGGTAAGAGATGCCTGCAGCTTGCTCTTGCTTCAGCTGAAACCAGCTATAAATGCTCTCCTCGTGGGAAACATGCTGATCTTTCACTGCTCCCCTGGAGCTGCTGTCTGTGCTTTCTGCTGCTGTAGAGAGGTGAGGAGTGTCAAAGGAAACTGAGATCTGGAGTTTATCGATCTGAAAGTGTTGTGTGAGGGTGTGTTTGGTCTGGGGAATCACACAGCTTGCCTGTGGTGAGAGGGTTACTGGCTGTATTCGCGTGTGTTTCTGCTGTGTTTGAGTCCTTCGCTCTGGACCGACTCGTATCAGGCGGTGTCTCGCTCCATTGGCTTCCTGTCAGCTCTCCGTATTCATCAGAAAACTCTCATCAATCTCCAAGGGGCTTCTGTCTGTCATTGTTCCTCTCTGAGTCGGTTTCATCTGAGTTTCTGTCACTTTCCTCCCGTCTGCTCACTTCTTCTCAACCAAACCTTTGTGCATGTGTTTCAGTGAGCATGAAATCTTAATCACGTGCTTGACTCTCCTAAACGCTCTGGGAACTTTTGCTCTATTTGATAATGAGGTTACAGTTTTCAACAACAAACTTATTTCACATTTTAATTTAGAAAATAATTATATAGGGGTGCTATCTGATTTGTGAGCATAGCTGAGTCCAATTAGCATGGTTCAAACATTTGAGTTTGGGTTAACTTTAATAGGGTTAACTTTGTTTTCTCCTGTTGATGGTTGGTGTTAATCTTATAAATAAGTAGTTTGTATTGGATGTATTTCAGAATAAAAGTTGCACATTGTGGATTTCCCCTCAGACATACTTTATTACAATATATTTAAAGACGATACAAAATTCATGAAATTAAAGTAGTCCAAAATTTGAATGAATGCAAACCAGATTGAATTGCAGCTTCACAGTTAGTTTCCCTGACACACAGGAAGGTCAATTTAAAGTGTCTGCTAGTTTTGCACAGTATAACAATATTTCTGGCAGACATGGTCTGATTTGGCTAAAAAGCAGTACAGTAAAAGCATAAAATGGTTTATTTCCCAAATTACCTGACTAAATAGAAAAAAACCTGAAAAATGAAATAAACTCAAACTGGCGAAAGAGATTTAAAGGGCAGTAAGTATAACCAAATAAAAGATCAACTGCTGCTAAGAACCAGAACCTACCACGACAACAGCGTTAACTAGCCATGTGCTTTAACCAAAGCCCAAAATAAGACATGTCATGACCAGTTATGTGACTTGACCAATATCACATAACCAGTGCAAATTAAGAACCCAAACCATATGAGAGAATTATCAGAACCATCTCCCTAAACCGGAGAAGCCTAGCATGGAGGGACAAATACAATGAGGGACTAGTCATATTCTAGTATTTAATCTAGTTTTGTATTATTTGTGTCTCAAAATAATTCACAGTTTTATATATTTTTTGAACTTACAGTTCTTATCCGTCTAGTTATTTTTAAACCATGTTATTTCTGACGCCACAAAATGCTGCTGTTTTTTTGCAGGACAAACGATGATCAATACCATGTTGCCAGTCTCTTTCATATCACATGACCTACAACACACTGTGAGACCAGCACTGGTAGCTTTATGGCCTTGTGCACTAATGAGTCCCTTTCACTCGTGCTGCTGGATTGATTGAGGTCCTGCAGCATTCTGTATTTGAATTTTTTTGAGTTGTAAGATCTCCTTTTAAAAGATGCTCATTTGGACTTTATTGAAAAAAGTTTGTTTGAACCTGACCTTCAGTCTCTTTTGACCTATTCATGTGAAGTTTCTGCTAAAATGATTTGAGATGACTTCAACAGCGCATTTGAGAAACGATGTGGACGTAATGAATGCGTTTGTTATGTAAAAGCACCATCTGTGTGTTGAGTTTGGAGCAGTTGCTGCCCCTCTGGCTCTGAAACAGGAACATTCTGTCTCCGCTCACGCTAACCACTAAAAACACAGAGAAATTTATTCAGGAAGTAAAGGTTAAGTTTCCCAATCTTACATTAAAAGCTCCTTTGAACTTGTCTGCAGCACTCCTAACACCTAATTTCAATGTCTACACAGTTTGAGAAGTTTGGCGTCAGTAGCTATAGTGCTGTGTACGTTTACATTAGGTCGAGGCTCAGATTTTATCCATTACAGTTAATAAGTTTAATTTAATGAATTGTCCATAAAGTGTTTTTGAGTTACTCCAGAAAATAGTCTGACATCACATTGTTGTATGAGAACATTTTTAAACGTTCATGAGCGATTTATTCCTCAACAGAATGATATTGAAAAAAAAAACTTTTGTTCTTTGATTAGAATGAAAACTAGAGCATATTTTTATCCAAAGGGGCCTGTGTCTATTTAGCATTCAATACTTCCACACCTGTCCTCAGTTGCAACAATCGAATCACTGGAGATGATGCTCTTCAAGTCCCCATTTTTCCCATTTTGTCACTTTTTCCAAACATCTGGTTCAGTTTTTATATATCAGCAAGATGGAGGAAGTAAGTATTTAATTATAACTCTTTTGCATCATTTGTTTGTCATGAGGAACAGAGAATGTTGGCGTTTGAAGAAGCGTTTAGCGCCTCCTTTGAGAGGGATGTGATCTTTCTCAGAGATATTGATCTGCAGTAAGTGTTTCTCAGACGGAGATCAATGATGTTTCAGAATGATCCGGAGGCCCTCCGCCATCTTCAAGTCTGCAGGAGAATGTGAGTGACAGATACTGAATGAAGAAAACGTAAAGCAAGCCCCATTTTTAGCAGTTAAAATAAAAGAAGAATAAATCAAGTACTGACCAATCAAACTCCAGAGCTGATCCAGGAACAAGTATCAGAACCACACACGTATACATGACCTTCACATTTATTGGATCCTGGATGCAAGATGGCTTGATGACTTTTATAACAGTCACCTTTATATGCTTTATGAGAGTGAGAAGAGAGCACTGTGGGTAATTTCCAGAGCTGAAGATCAAAGGATGAGTGTGAATCTGAAAAAATGAGAAATTAATTTGTCTAATTGTCAAATACAGGTCCTCTCCAGTGTCAGCATTTGATATAAATATTGATAAATTGTTTTTTTGCCAACTTTTCCTGTTCCTATCCTCTACAAGGTCACCTTTTTCTTCAGTATCCCAGGCTGCGTAATACACACCATTAGGATTTATTACAAATATAACTGTGACATGATCTTACTGCTTCTCTTCTCATTCGCCCTTTTCCTGCTAGATCCATCAATCAAAATACCCATAATCTCTCTGTATGCCTGAAACACAAGTCGCACATTTACACTACTCGTTTTTGTAGCAATCTTTAAGTGAATTTTCAAGGCTGGACTACTTGTAAAGAATATGAGTGATACATTGAGTAGCTGTTGATGTGAAAGGGACATTCATAAAAGAGGAGAGCCGTGTTGGATGAGCATAGTGTTGAACTATGGATATGGAATTAAATGACTGATTACTAGTTAATCCTTTTTTTTTCAGTTCACCATTTGGAATTCACATTACTGCACGCCTTCAAAAAAATTTATAATAATAAAAACAAAACTTATTGTTTTTGCGGCAATTCAATAATGAACTTTGTGAGAAGTGTAAACTCTTACAAAAAACAATGTAGGTTAAAAAAAATCATCTCACCCGAGAGATACTGAAAAATATATTCTTTTATTTTATAACTTAGATTATAGACTCTTTAAAACTGTAACACAGCAATAACATTTAGTTACCTGGACTATGATCTATAGTCCAATTACTATATTCAAAATGATAATAGATTTAATTACTGTGTTTCTCTAAAAAGGAAACTAATTACAGTAACAAATGACTTAATAATGCATTATTGCCCAACACTGTAGCTCACAGGAGTTTAAAAGAGTCAAGTTTTGTCTGTTGCCACGTTTCTTTATCACTTCTGTTTTTAGCAGATTTTTGACCCCTGAGTGTTGCCTTAGTGTTTACACAAATATTATTATAAACAGACAAGCCCACTGTTTTTGGGCCAAACATTGTCCGGGTCTGGCAGTAGTGAAGTAATTTTTAATGCAGTTTTGAAGAGATGCTTCAGGCATTACATTTGATCTATATATCTACATATGAAAAATGCAAAACATTTGGAAACAAAAGTATGACTAATCCAGAGCTGGACCAATAAAATGTGCTATGAGGGTTTATGTTTCGATTAGTTCATATTGTTAGAACTCTTAGAAATGAAGCATTACCTCAAGATCCTCATGACCTGAAAAAAAAAACATATTAACTTATTAACATAAATTATCCTCAAAATAAACTGAAAAAAAGCATCTGACACTTCTACTGTTTTCCATAAGCAGTCTCTGGGGTGAAAATAGCTGCTGCTTGTTGAATCACCTGAACTGTCACTTTCACCTTCAGGTTTAGAAGGTGCTAATGAGCACACCAGAGCCTGTTGTTTCTTTATTAATATTTCATGAGCTTTGCTTTGCATATTAGGACCAGGCCTTCATCATCTCAATAGAACAGTGAGAGGTTGTTTTGACACAAATATAAAAGTTTGTTACTAAATCAATGGCAAGGTCTGCCGAGTGGAATGTTGTGTTTGTGTTTCAAAACTTTTACAAAAGAATAAACTAGTGAGAACTAGTTAACTACAGTTAAACTGAAATGAAGAAGTGGGGGTGATCTTTAAAGTATCCTTGCATTTAATTACAAACAAAACCACCAGTTGTAGTCTGGTGGATAAGGAAAAAAACATGTGATCGGAAAGTCGCCGGTTTGATCCCCAGATCCACCAAGTTGAAGATGGTGAAACACTTGCTCTCTATCTTCAACAATCACATCTGTGGTTCCCTTGAGCAAGGGACCAGTTTCCCGACTGCTCCCCGGGCGCCGCAACCTTGGCTGCCCACTGCTCCGGGTGTGTGTTCACTGTGTGTTTGTTCACTGCTGTGTGTGTGTGTACACTGGGATGAGTTAAATGCAGAGCTCAAATTCCAGGTATGGGTCACTCCATATCTGGCCAACTGGTCACTTCCACTTCACTTTCACTTCAATATGCAATTTGTTTTCATTGTTTGTGTATAAATCAGAAATTCAATATTTCAGGATATTTGAGGTGAGGGCATTGGAACTTTGGTTGCCGTTCCAGAGAAATTTATAAAGACAACATGATGTAAAAAACAGGAAATTTCAAGTCAGACCCTCAATGTAACTGATTATTTTTTTTATTCATTACTTAATCTAATCTTATTCAACTAAGCCATTCAGAAAAAGCTAACAAAAATAGTATATGAAATATGTTTTGTTTCTCTAGCAACTTCAAATCTGAGAGAAATTTTGAGCAATGGTTTTTGTTGGTAGTTGGTAGCAAGGCATTAGTTCCCCGACTGCTCCCCGGGCGCCGCAGCGATGGCTGCCCTCTCCTCCGGGTGTGTGTTCACGGTGTGTTTGTTCACTGCTGTGTGTGAACACTGGATGGGTTACATGCAGAGCACAAACTCCAGATGTGGGTCACACCATATCTGGCCAACTGGTCACTTTCACTTTTCACTTTCATTTGTTGCCAGAATATCCAGCAATGCTGCTAAACCTCATGCAACTTCATCGCAAATGAAATTTTTCAAACTATGACTTGAGGAGGCTAGATTAGGTTAATAAACAAGTTGGAAGCATAACAATTTATATGTGTGGCTTTCTGTTGCAGTGAAACGTTTATTGGCAGAAAACCACAGCAGCTGTGCTGTAAAAAAAAAAAAAAAACATCAACTCTGCAGTGCTTTAGCTGAAGGTCATGCTAAACTAAGTTTTCAACATTGCCTGAAAGCCCGAAACGTACGTTCAGTTAGTTATTGAAAAACTAATATCAAGATACCCCACAGCGCTACCTACACAAAAGCTACTATGTAAGCTATGTATGTGTTGTGTATCTATGTATGTATGTATGTATGTATGTACCAACTATATTTTAATTACATTTTTCTTTTTGTGTCTTGATTGGTAATGCAGTACCAGTTTTGTCCACAAACTTGCATACTAACTGATGACTTTTCTTCAGTATTTAGTTGCTCTTTTACATCTAACCATATGTTTTAAATGATTGCACTTTCATCTATATTTCTGTATTCATGATACTGTTCGTTAAGTCTTTAGCTCAGTATTCTCTACTGGGATTAATTGAATGCTTCCCTTCTGTGTTTCCTGAAAAGATTTCAGTGAGAGAAGTGATTTAACATCTCCACAGTGTTGCAGCACAATCCTGCTTTTCTCCCTCTCCTGTGCTTTTGGTTTCTTTTTCTGCTTTCAGAGCTCTTGACACCTGCAGAGTGGCTTTTATTCTAGGAAACATGCTGACCTTTCGTGGGCTTGATCACAGAGAGCGGTGTGTGTCTGTGTACAGTAGGTGGAGGTGAAGCATGATGAAAGCCGGAAGCTTGTTTGGCTCTTTCTGCTGAGTTCAGCTTTTGTTTGGAGGCCGCAGGCAATGTCACTGCCCTCGTCTATCGTCATTCCTCAAACTCTCTCTCAATTATATCTATTCTGTATTGTTTGTGCTCTAGAATGATTTAGGGCATCATGCTTGTTTTAGACTCTCGTTGAGCCTCAAACCTTTGTAGATTTGAGACCCTCAACATGGTTGCTTTGTTTTTGGAAGATTAAAAATAAGTTTTCCTGCTGCTTGAGTGATCCAGAGTTTGGATCGGACTGAAAATGTCATATGCAGTAATTCATCTCTTTTCCTTTAGAGGCCACAACGCTCCCCTCTAACTTTGTTCTTCTTCACAGTTCTTTTCATAGTTGCCACAGCAATGGAGAGGATGTTTGTGATGTCAGCCAGAGGATTGTGTAAAATGAAGCTAACAGTTGGAGTAGCCAGTACTCAGAGGCGTCTGAAGGTTTAAATTGAACAAACAAACAAATGTAAAAATTATTCACCCCCTCAGAGTGTTCATGAAGGTCAAATCTAGCATCTTAATCAACAAACCAAGTGGGTTTTTTTCTGCTCCATAATTGGTTAGTTTCATCATTGGAATGAATGAGGACTTGTTTCCTTTTGGAGTCTCAAGTGGCCAGTCGGGGAACTGCAGTTCAGCCACTTCCCATCGCGCATCAAGTGGGCAAGCAGGAGGTTGCCCCTTGAATGTTTGTCATCTGTGCCCATTTTCACCCCTGTGCTGTGCCTTGTGTTCTCTTGTCTTTTTGATAATGCTAAGATCATTTTGGTTACTTTTTGCTGTTGCACCTCATTTTGTGTTTTCGCCTTGTGGAGTTTTGCTTTCTTCTGTCACTACTTTTTTTTTCCATTTACCTGTAGAAAAGACCTGGTTCTGAGAAGAGGTTTGTTAAAAACTTTATATAAGAAGCTGTGCTTGGAGTGTTTAATTTGGGTCCAAATTCAGTGCTCCCATGGGGAAGCTTGTGACAGAAAATAGTTAAAACACAACTTATTGTTCTGGCTGTTTGTGATGTTAGAGTTTGGTGCTTAGTGTGATATTTCCCATAATCCTCTACTTTGACAAGCACTGATCCATTTTGACTGGTACATTCAGCAGGCGCAGTTTTAAATTTATATTTTCCCATAGAAATGCAAATATGTCCATTAATCCCATTATATAAGCACAAAGGCAGGAATAGAATCATTACAGTTAAAAGCCAGAGTAAATGATTTAGATTTTTTTGGTTTTGGTTTTCAAGCCCTGATAAGGTTCAAGGTGAAATCAATATTTGAATGCCCTAAAGAACAACATAAGTTTTTTTATTCTGTAAAAAACAGTTAAATTGGTTTGTCAATTTCTTGATAAATGAATAACCAAATTAACATTAGGAACAGAGGCGAAAAGGGAAATATTGACCACACACTTAAGAGTCAGCGCCCTTCTGAGTGTGTGCTAATGATATTGACCTCAATAATTACCAGGCAATCAGGACTCATGCTTCCTACTCTCTCTGGCTTCTGGCTCGGTACACCATTTTATTTGGTGTTTTCAGATTTTGGTATTTGTTCATGTGAGGGTTTGTGCTCTAGTGCTGAGCTTAAGTGTATAGACTGACTGGAGAGTTAAGATCAAATTTATAGTGAGAAAAACATGTCCTCTAGAAACCCTCAACTCTCAGAAGCTTAACATCAACCGTCTCTCAGAGCAAAGCTGCCACCCGTTTGGTTATGCTGATTGACTGAGCTTTCTGGAAACTCTGTAAGATGATGCTTTTTAAGTATTTATGCCTTTTTAAACGGTTTTAAATATAAACTCCCTCAGATGGATGGCTAGACTGAACAGGGATTTGAATATTCTGAGCAGAAAACTCTTATTCTTTCACAAATGCCACAAGCCGTCTGGTTTGATTATGCGGATTAAATCTGGACAAAGTCTCATAGAGAAGTTCAGCAAAGTGTGACGTAATCCTATAATCAAATTTCTTATGATAGAGAGCAGAGACGAGAGCCTACAACAGACATAAACACAGCCTTAAACACAGCCCCACTCCTCAATGATTTCTGTTACAGCGTTCAGTCATTTAGACTGGATTTGTTTAGCGTTTCTCTTGAGGTTTCCAGAACTAAACACCACGTATTGACAAACGGAGACCATATATAAGTGTCTCTGAAGATATATACTTTTAGTTTGGTTATTTTATTACCTTTTTACTGCACAAATGTTTTACTGTAGAAAGAATTATGATAAATTTCTGTAAAAAGGTAAACAAAACTGAAGAATGTACATTGATAAAAAATCAACAATAATGGGTAATTATTGTTATTCTACAAAATTATAGAATTTTTTTACACAGTATAGTTTGAGAGCTTAAGAATTGAAAAATTTTACCTTGGCATTTAAAAGTTAATAATCCCTCAAATGTAGAAACTAGATTTATGAATGGTTATAATATAAGCAGCATGTTTAGTTACAGTTTTTTTTTTCATGCAGTGTGTAACATGGCTCTAATTTGCGGAACATTTGTGTTTTAAATGCGAAAATGCTTCAGATCGCTAATTATTGCCATTAGAGTAACTATAGAGTCAACTCTGATTCGTTTCAATGCATCATCTTTCATGTGCATTTCTTGACAAAAAAATGTAAGTCTTTAAAAAATCATAAACTTGAATACTCTCTCCACCCAGTGTTGTGGCTAAAGACTCGTGTTATACTGAGAGTGTGCCTGTGTTTTACTCCTCATTTCAGAACTCAAAGCACAACCTTGACAAAACACGGGGCCAGTAGAGACGTGTTCTAATAGCAACTTCACCTTTACGCTTCACTACTCTGCACAAGATCCAAGTGTCGTGGCATTCCATGCAAGCTTGTGTACTAGGCAGTTATTTTTGGCAGCCACCTAAGATTTAGTTTAAGTCTTAATTTTTTTTTTATTTGAATGATTTTTTTGTTTTAAATTAAATGTTTTAGTCAATAAAAAATAATATTTAGTTGATAAAAATAGTATTTTAATAAGTTTATTAAACTTTTTAAATATTAGAAATTGTGTATTTAAATGTAATTTAAACTTCTATAAATGTATTTGTTTTTCATTAATGTATTTGAAGTTTTGCATTAACAGATAAAATGATCCATATATATGATCTAAAGGATTATGCTATAATAAAGATTTATAATAAAGGATTTTTTTTACTTTACAAAACGAAGAAGAAAACCTTATCAATTTGACAATTGTGGCTTTCTTTTTTTTTACAATTACCCCATGTCCAATAAGTCCAATAAACTTAACTAGAGGTTCTTCCAGCAGTGGCTACCTCGCCATGGGGTTCTTCTATCTTCATGTCTGTTGTTCATCATAATATATGGCCTCTTCAACTCCTCTTCTGTGAGTCTCTAGGCATAAGGGTGGTGCCTTACACTGCAAAAAATGAATTTTAAGCAAAGCTTGAAA
Source organism: Danionella dracula (assembly GCA_900490495.1). Classification (NCBI taxonomy): domain Eukaryota; kingdom Metazoa; phylum Chordata; class Actinopteri; order Cypriniformes; family Danionidae; genus Danionella; species Danionella dracula. Next base: position 12,525,906 of record UELW01000334.1, read on the forward strand.
ATGCTTAAAATTAGATTGAAAATCTTGAATTTCTTATTTTGGAAGAATTTTCTAATTTAAACCTTTTGGGTACAGATTACTTTGCTTATTTTGAGAAAATAACACTTATATTTTCTTGAGGAGAAAAAAAATCTTATTCTGGTCATTTATGTTCTTGAATTAAGAAACTATGTGAAACAAGTTGCTGATTTTGCCACTGATCTTAAAACAAGAATCTTAAAACAAGAATTTTTGACTCAACATATTCTTATATCAAGAAAGTTACTTATATTTTATTTTAAGAAATCAATATTAAATACTGGTTAAAAACATGCATCTTGGAACAAGAAAAAAAATCTAAAATCTAGTTCAACTCTAGATCAAGTTAAGGTAAGAGGATTTGATTTCTTGAAATAAGATTCAAATGTTTGTGAAAAAAAATAAGAAAAAGGATCTACACCATAAATAAATCATCAATACCCCAAACCTTAATAACCGTCCAGTTGTGTTCTAACTTTGATGGAAGATTTGTACTTTAAAAAAACACTCTTGAAACAAGAAAAAAAACTCAAATATAGATGAACTCTTCCTAGATCAAGCAAAAGATTCTGCTAATGGGGCGAGCAAATTTCAGTTGGTAAGAATTCTTAAAATTAGCAAAAACTTCTAGCTGGTAACATAAGCTGTTGGATCTTAAGAAAATACAAAAACTCTCAAAACAAGTCTTTCCAAGCTGTAAAAACGTATTGAAACTAGAATATTCCAACTGGTATCTAGTCACTAAAACTAAAACTTAAAACTAGACAATATGTCTTTAAAGCAGGATGTTTTCTTTTTTAGTTTTATAGCTTATCAGAATGCAATTAATTTGTCAGCACTGGTAGCGTAGCGGTCAGAGCGCTGACATGTGAAGCTGAGGCCTCTGGTGACGGGGTTTGAATCCAGCCTTTGCTGATCTTCTCCCCAGAGCTCTACTAAATGTTCTTCTGCTCCCCAATCTGAACTGTACTGTCTAAAAATGCACCAATAGTGTCACACCTCCTGCACGTTCTATCAGCCCCGATCACCAGTCACATTCTCCAGCCAATACACAACGCACTCAATCACCCGAGTACTAACCAGACACACCTGGGCACTCATCACCTTCATCTGTTCCAGTCATCAACACCACACTATAAAGATTCACCCACTCCGTTCACTCACCGTCAGGTATCATCTTCACAGGATTGCATCTCTCTCCGTCTTCTCATCCCGATCTTCTGCCAGGAGCTTCTGCTACTTGTTGCACCCAGAGACTAACCCCTGTCACCGGCTTGCTCTGCTCGAGGGAAGTAACACTACTACCACTTAGACTCTCTACTTTGAACTGTCGCTCGTACTTCGGTACGAAGACTAATGTGTTTAATAAACACTGTGTGAATCACACCCTTTGCCTCTGCCTTCTGTGATCCGTGACAAATAGGCCTAAATAATATATAATATAATTAATTAAAATTGTAAGCTAGAATTTCTAGTTTTAAGAACCCATATTCTACTTTAAGAACTAAAATTAAGTACAAACTTTCTTAATTTAAGGTCGTATATACTTATTTTAATACTACATTTTGTAAGTTAGTCTTAAATAAAAGAGAAAACATCCTAGTTTTAAGACAGATTGTCTAGTTTTAAGATCTCTAGAGACTAGATACAAGTTGAAATATTCTAGTTTCAGTGCAGTTTTACAATTTGTAAAGTCTTGTTTTGAGAGTTTTTGTCTATTTATCAGCTAGAATTTTTTTCTAATTTTTAGAAATCTTGGCAAGTCAAATTTGCTTACCCCATTGGCAGATTTTTTTGCTTGATATAGGAAGAGTTTAACTTTATTTGAGGTTTTTTTTTTCTTGTTCCAAGAGTGCATTTTTTGCAGTGATATAAGTAGGAAATGTATTGTGAAGATTGTACCATACATCTGAACTCAATGTTGAGACTATATACAATGCTTTGCAGCGATGATCTAGTTGATTCAAGGAGTGGTTTAACACGTAAAACATTGGACGTCAAACAATTTCACCAGATACTTTGACTTTTCATCACCCATGTATGTGTATGCATGTGCGAAGTTTATGAATTATGTTTGTATGAATGTGTAAAAAGGTTGTTTGTGTGCAGTGTGTATGAGCCCACCCAGATTTGAGCAGTGTGAGAGATGAGCTAAAATCAATGAGGTTTATTCCCCCAGCGGTGACAGTCAGTCAGTTTGGCATCAGCTGTGTGTGATGATGTAACAGTGTTCAGAGGAAGGCAGAGAGAGTGAAACGCTGTGTGATGAATGATTGAGGGGAGAGATCAGCAGTGTTTAGAACCGATGCTGGATGAGGTGAACAAACTCCGCTCCAGTATGCTTGTGAGTGGGCGTTTGTATGAGGACTGTTCTAGTAGGTTGAGGTGAGCGAGAACTCTGAGTAAAGATGCCTCTCTATGGCTTTAATTGTCTAGACCCTAGAGGGCAAATTGTTGGCCTTGACCAATCACAGCTCTCTTTTGGCCTTCGGCAACTGCAGCTAAATCTATAACGACTTCTATTAAAAGCACATCACACACATGCACGCGAACACAGAGAGAAAGGCCTGCAATAACAAAAAAAGGGCAGATCGTTTTGTAGAGTGTCATCCTCAGAAGAGTCGAGGAGTGGAGACACAAGATAAATACACAGAACCTCTCTAACTAGTATTTGGATTCAGGTGGAAATAGTTCCATATATAACATGTTTAGGCTAATTCACCTTCAAAATTACAATCATGCATACATTTAAATGATGGCAGTTATGATGTCACCCCAGCTGTTTATTAACAGCTTCAAATCTAATGGAAAGGCATTTCACAAGGTTTTGGTGTGTGTTTTTGGGATTTTAACACATTTTTAAGGAGCACTTTTGTATGGTGGACATTGATGTAGAATGATGGTTGAGGTCAAGACTCACAGGCCAGTCATATTCTTCCTCCTCAAACTTGTAAAACTGTATAAATTTAAAGCACTTTTTGGAGCAGGAAGGGCCATCCCCAGATATTTCCCACAAAGTTGGAAGCATGGAATTGTTTAAGAATCATTGGTATGCTGCAGGGTTCAGAGTTTGATTAAAAGAACTAAGGACCAAGCTACACTTCTGAAAATCAACTCTTCACCATAAAAACCTGATCTGCAAGCTTCACAGTTCATAGATTTACAGCCTAGCCTCTTCTAGTGTAATTTTGGTAGACTAGAAGGGATGCATTTGGAACCATTTAGAAGAGCTTATGGGCTGTGCACATCAACAAATTTCAGAGCTGTGTGCTGCCCTTCCCTGGCATTGAAATTATTACTCCATTAAAAACTTCCAGTCCAGTGGTATGCTGTGCATCATTGTGATGCTTTGCATTACGTTTGGCTGGTATGGAACTCATTGGCTTCATCTGAAGCTAATCTGATGGCTTTATGAAGTTTGGAGGTCCTGACTATAAAAACATAGCAATTGTTTTATTGTGCCTGGACTACTGTATTTTTAGCTGTCAAACCCACATCACTTTGACTTTGTTAGAATACCAGAGATTAATGTGGAATATTTAGGAGTAAACTGTTTTATTTGACACATGAGGCATTCTTTTACAGAACCAATCTGGAATTCACATCTAATACATTTAAAATGCTGCTACAAATAATAATAAAAAGCGTCGTGGCCTCTAGCAAGCAGGTGAGATTTTAAGCTAACTAGATAAATTATTTCACGCATTGTGCTTTTAAAGGAAACGTACTACCTGTAGTCAGAATAAACTGGTGCTTGCAAACATGAATCAAGTTCATGATCAAGTTCATAAAAGTTGAAACAGATAGAGTCAGAAACATGAAAATAAATCATCTAAGCATGTGTGTGTTAAACACTGAAGGAATTTTTTCTCCTCATAATTCTCTCTAACTTGGTTTCATTACTGGCAGTTAGAAATCTAAAAGTGCCTCTAGGATTAAACTCTCATAAACGCCTTCATTTCCTGTAGAGATCATCATTAAGAGTAGAACAGAGCTCCTCTCCTCTCAGATTAGCACATTTAACAGTCAACCTCAGCAGAGTGTGTCTCAGTCGATGAATTCATGCATTGTTTTCCTGTAACTGTAATTAACAAGCTCACTTTCTGTTAGCTTGACTGTTGCCTTGGGCTTTATATATCCTGATAATCGTCCTCCCTGAGATCATATCAAGTGTCTGTAGAGCTTTATCATTCTCTCTAACAGGACTCAGAGTCTGCTGCTGTCCATCTCATAAAGCAACCTCAGACGACGCGAGTCTCAGAGCGCTGTGACATTCGTCTGGGAGTTAATTGCTAGTTTCGTGCTAATCCTGTCTTGGTTTCTGTGAGATCCCAGTTCGTGTCTGCTCTGACCTTTTTGTTTAAATTAAATCTTCATGCGTCAATTTGCATCGCTTTCTGTCAATCAGATCGAGGGGTGACCTGTATGAGATTACATTACAGCTAAATAGAGATGAATGTATTGTAACATGGTACACCAAACTTTGTAAATACAAATGACTTTTACAAGTTGAAAAAATTTAACCCATTGAAACAGTTAACAGTGCTTAACAACATACTAAATATGCTTTGTGGATATTTAGTAAGTAGTCTCTTTGTGTTTGCTCTGAAACTGGCAATAGGCTTACACTTCAACTGCTTTTGATGATATACTATCACATTTTAAAATATGTAACCTGTTTTGTCACACAGAGACAGGTAAACATTGTTGTATTTTACGTTTATTCAAACAGTTAAAAAGAAGAAGCACAAATAAATAACTTTAAGTAATGTCTTGTCATCAGTTGAAGGTAAAATAGATCTTTGACCTTAGGAAATCCAGAAAAAAAACGGTATATATTCGTCATTTATTTAAAACTTTTTTTTGCATAAATTAAGATAAATATAATAAATTAAAGTTAACCGATGACTGTGATTGCTAACTAAACAATGTGAAGATTGAACCATTAAAACATATATTAAAATAAGGTAAGATGATAATTATTCATTTGTATTAAGCATTAGTGAACATGAACACAAGCTTAATAAATAAGTTTTATACATGACTAAGTGCTTTTAACCTTTATTTTTGAAGGCTTAGTGTGTTCATTTTATGCACTGCACTTCATTCTGAATTTACAAGTTTATTGTAAAAAATAATTAGCCCTTACAAACTACAAATACACAGCTATTGGCGCAAATGGACCCCTGATTCAGAAGCGAACACCCCATGCTAATACTAAACAGTTTTAACAATGAAGAGTTCACCATTAATTAATGCTTATATTATGCATAATATAAATCAATCAAGTTCAAGTTTTTATATAGCATTTTTTTAGCAGTTGCTTTCAAAGCAGCTTCACAAAGTCCTCGTGTGGATCAGGTAGAGTAAATAGGAGTTCCCTCTTTGAGGTCCCTGGGAGCCTCTGTCTGAGGCAGGTGCTAGTCTCCTCCCCAGCAAAAAGAATATACAAACTTAAGATCCATTGATGAAAAAAAATTGTTTGGACAAATTCCAGGAGCCATTTATTGGAGTGCTAGATTAAACAGATGTTTTTAATTTAGTTTTGAACTCTGTGAGCGTAGCCGCGCTCCGGACAATATCAGGGATATAACAGTTTGTTCCAGAGCTTCGAGGCTCTGTATGAGAATGCTCTTCTAATTTACTGATTTACTAAGATTTACTAATCTTCGGAATAATTAGTAGTCCTGCTTCTGGAATATATCGTGATAGTAGATTGCTCAGGTAGAACGGAGCCAAGCCATTCAGCGCCTTAAAGGCAAGGAGAAGTATCTTATAGTCAATGCGATATTGTACAGGAAGCCAACTAAGAGAGCACAGAACCGGTGTAATGTGGTCATATTTCTTGTTCTTGTGCGAATTCTAGCTTCTGCGTTCTGGACTAACTGTAATGTATGTAGCGTGGCGGCCAAACAGCCGGCTAACAGAGCATTACAATAATCCATTCTGGAGGTCATGCAAGCATGCACTATTTTTCTGCATCTACAAAAGACAGCATGTTCTGTACTTTAGCAATCTTCCTTATGTCAAAGAATGCGAAGGCGGTCTTAGTAACATTAGAGATATGGTTCTTAAACGTTAGTTCACTATTCATAATAACGCCAAGATTTTTAACTGTAGTGGAGAAAATAACAGTGTTTTCTCGCAGCTCCATATTTAAAATGTTCTGTAATTGCTTTTTAGAGCCAATAAGGAATATTTCTGTTTTTGTAATTTAGCATAAGGAAATTTTCATTCATTCAATCATTGATATCAGCAACACATTCTGAGATCTTATTTAACTTTAAAAGGTCGTTAGGTTTTGCTGAGATATATTGCTGGGTGTCGTCTGCAAAGCAATGGAACCTAACCCCATGTTTTCTAATAATTTTGGCAAGGGGCAGCACGTAGAGAATAGGGTAGGTCCCAGAATAGATCCTTGAGGAACTCCATACTCTACTGCTATTGTGTCTGATAAGTCTCCATTTACATGAACAAACTGACGCTGGTCAGAGAAGTAAGAGTTAAACCATCTTAAAGGCATCTTAGAATAAAGTGCTACCAACAAATAAGCAAGTTAACAAAGTAACAATAACAACTAAGGTTTATTTACAAAAAATCTCAAAGCAAGCTACTGTAATATGTTCACTAATAAACACTGTGTGTTTGTTGCTTTCAGGAGTTAGAATGTAAATGTGTTTCCATTGTCTGTGTACCCCTCTTTCCCCATGGGTTAAATGCTGTTGGAGACCTCTGTGAACCTAATTAGGAGTAAGTGTCTATCAGTAATGGCTGGAAGACAACTTGTTGAAGGAACATCATTAAGAGGTGTTTCATTAGAGTTGTGTTTTATTTTTTTCAGTCCGCACTATGTCCCAATGGAGCCTATTATTACACAAAACACATAAAGCAAGTAAGCATACTGAGATTTTTCTCTCCACCTGCAGATTTTTTTTTTCAGATAATTTGCATGTCTCTCTCAAGAGCTCTTGTCCTTCACGCTTTTGAGTGTTCCTCTCCTCTCTGTGTGAATAAGTGCGTGAGAGCTCTCGTCTCTGTGAGCGATGTGACCTGGCCTCTGTTCTCAGAGGACAGCATCTCTTGAGTTTCTTGCTGAAAGTTTGCTGGAGTTTTTTAACCACTTGTCAGTTTTCAGTCTTGGGGTCACAGAGGGTCTGCTGGGTCAAATCTCTGTCGTGATCTTCTAGGTTTTGTCAGCTCCACTGTGGTTTAAACACACAAACTGTCTGATTCACACTTCTAGTCACATTTTCAATGGAAAATCTCATCCCAACATTTATTTCTGTATGTCCTCATCCTCTTGATAGCTGAAGTGTAGCTTGTGTTTGTCTGCTCCTCAACAATAATAGACTCTACACATCTCATCACTCAGGAGACTGACACATACGTGCTCTGAAATAAGCCTTCTGTCTCAACATGGCAACCACTCTCATCTCTTTTTTTTCCCAATGCTCTTGACAGAAGAGCAGGATTGAATGCAGTTACCATCAGATGAAATGAGCGAGAGTTTTATTTCTGTCATCTGATGTCAGCTGATGATTTTCTGTCATCTTCAAACTAAACAGAAACAGAGGTTGTCTTTTTTTGTGTGCCAAAACCTTGTTTCCCACATTATATGTATTAAAAAGAGGTTCCATTTGTTTATTTAGAGCATTTAGATCTTGAGTTATTGAGCTAGAAAAAGCAAATTTTGCATTTTAAAGGGACATATACCACCTACACATCGCAAGGTAGAAAGTCTGCATCTCCTCGAATCCCATATGCTGATTTCACACAGCTGCCATTTTGACATGTACGTGAGGTTTTGGTGGACACTAACCCGAAAGAAGCGTCTTTTGTTATTCTCTTTGAGAGTGATGGGAAAAAAAAGCTTCATTTGGGTTTCACTTTCAAATATTTCAAATATAAAATCCACCATTCAGCAAAATGTAATTCACATGAGTTTATTTTCTTGGTAACAGTCAGTACACTTGCACTTTTGCTGCTTTGGATTTGGCTCGTTATATTGTATTTGCTTAGTAAATTTTCATAAAGTAACCATAATTATGCCCTTTCTTTTAATACCCACTGTTATAAAAAAATCACAAATGTAAACCACCCATCACTATCTCATGTGTTGAAAACATTGTACTTTTCTTTCTTACTGTTTAACTGATAAATAACAATCCTGTGTAGTTATAAACCAAAAAAGAAACTTAAAATTTTATAAAACAAAGACCTTGTCAATTTAACAGAACTATTCAGTTTTTATGTTTTACAAGGTTTTATTTGTATTTTTCACATTCATAAGTTAACTTAATCACATACACTGGTTGTTGAAACCTGCAGTTTGTTATTTAGGATTCTGTTCCAATGAAAGTTGACCTGGATTCAACTTTGACCTGCGATACGCATCACCTTACGTGACTACAACCACTGGATTGAAAAGATGAGAGCATCAGCTTGTTGATTTAAAAATAAGATCTTGGTTTTTTAGGTCTTAAGAGTTGATGTGAAATAGTGAATCCTGTTGCTGTTTGAATTATTTATTTAGAGCGTATTATTTTTTGACACACGCTGCCTTGTGAACAGGGTCTTAACTTCCACACCGCTATGCGCTGGTCTTCAGAGCTCTCAAACCAGCCCTTAAAGCCCAGGCCATCCTTCTTCCAAGATAATGAATATGTTTCTTGTAACACACAATGTTACATTCATTATTAATAATTATTATTATTTGTTCATATTAAAAATGAGTGAAAACCTGAAAACCCTTGTGCAATAAAAATGCAGTTTATAGGAACAAACTGTAAAGTCAGTGCTAAATGTTGACACTTGTTACAGTTCTCATAATAACTTGATTTCTAAGAGACCAGATTTGCCAACGTATCATTTCTGCAGCTTAAACTTGGTTACTTAATTGTTATTGTCTGACTGCAGTACACTTATTCAACACATTGAATTCCAAGATGCTTCATTAATATTAACTAGAATTAACCTTGGGAAATGGCTTATTATTAGCATCAGTTTTTTTGGAGAGAATCACTCTACAAATCAAGGAACAAAAAAGCATCTCAAGCTTTCAAACATATTGAACAAGGAGCTGAATTTGACCAGCTTGTCTTACACTGAGATTTTTTTTATATTTCCTTGATTATCCTCTTTCTTTCGTTCACTCCTGCTCCATTTCACACTAGTTTGTCAGCAGCCTTCTCGATCCACAATCCCTTACGGCCTTAAAGTGCTCAAGCATGATGGGAACACAGGTGCTGTACCATGCACACATCCATGCATTAAACTATAACGTAAATACCATATTTAAACATTTCCCCTCGAAACAAATTCCTACATTTTCAGTTCAGTCATATATTTGTTAATTGCTGTCAATCTGTTCATTCTGTTTGAAGACCAAATGGACCAAATACTGCGTATATTTCAAAATGTGTTTCTGGTCTTCTCGACACGTGGTTGATGTGATTTTACCTCAGAGTCAAGCTGAAGACCTGTGAGGCAGGGCTTTGAATATTTTTTCTCAGCTTCTGCTCATGTTGTGATAGTGTCAAAGCGCTGGTGGGTTTGTAACAGCACCGTAGATTGAACCTCTTCCTGCCACTAAAAGCAAACATATTTCTGCTGATGGCAGACTGACACATCCAAAGAAGGGACAGAAAACTGCCTCACGGTTACAAGGATTTTGTGCCCCAGTGAAGTGATGTTCACTGTACTGTAGTAAAAGCATAGTTTTTGGGAGGCGGCTTTAAAACCTGGTTTTATCTTTTCGTGTTCATAATGATTGATCTGAAAGTAATGATTTAAAGTGTAACTGAAATGTAAAAATCTAATGTCCTCAGTTAAACACAATTTACATGATCAAATAAACATAATCAAGCATACCTTTTAGAAAACATTCCCTTTATATCAGGTTTTGTCATTTTTGGTTTTATATATATTATATTGGTGTATATACATATATATATATATATATATATATACATATATATATATATACATATATATACATATATATATGTATATGTATATATATATATGTATATGTATATGTATATATATATATATATATATATATATATATATATATATATATATATATATATATTTTTTTTTTTTTACTGTTAAATAAAAACTTAAAATAAAGTTTTCTTTTCTTTATTGAGAAAAATTCCAAAACAACCCCAGAAAGGTAAAATGTTTTAAAACAAGGCACACATTACCACATAATGCTGTATAGCTATTAACAGAAAAAATATTTCTAGGAATTGTCTATTGTTGCCTATCCTTGTGTTTCTTTTAGTGTATTTTAGTCTGTCACAGTTCTCTCTCATTACCCTGAATGGCATATCTTGTTGGAATTGTTTTTTTTTTTATTTTCACAGCCCTGCTGAGTTTGCCTTTCAGTTTTTTATTCTAGATTTTCCTCTTTTGTACAATGCCCAATTTTTTTAACATTATGCTTTTGTTAGTTTATATGTATTCCCAAGGCAAGGCAAGGCGCATTTATCTGTATAGCACATTTTCGCAAACATTGACAGTTCAAAGTTCTTTACAGTGGACTAAAAACAGAGCATAGATAAAACAGATCAGAGATAAAAGCAAGGGACATTAAACAAAGAAAAACAGAAGTAAAGAAGTGCAGTGCTGTTTGTACAGCAGTAACATACATTTAAATAAATAAGTGACTAAAGTTTTAGCTTCACTAATCTCTGGACTTGTTAGCTGTTTAATTTAATAAAGATAATTTATTTAGTATTCATTTCTGTTTTGCGATTGGTGTGTGTTATTGTCATACCCCTTGATGATTTACCATGTAATTAAGTTGTATTCTGTTTTAGTACCTATTTGTAAGAGAATGAAATAATGGCTTAGCCTGAAGTGTGTGAGCATTAGTTAACCAGTAAATCCAGGTGATCTTTTCCCCAAATTAAAGGGTATTTGGGGTATCCATAGAGCAGTGTTTGATGACAGACATGTCCACAAATCAAATTCAACCACAGTCTAGGATTTACACTGAATATCTCTGAGAAATAACCTCCAACTTCCAATTTCCTACTCCAGCTAAAGCATGGAGCAGCAATAGAGAAGATGATTCATCAGTATTCTCTTCACTGTGTGCCGTCTCACTCTGTATGAATGCGCCTGTGTTTTCGGCTACGCAGAAACTCATTTACACCAGTGCGCTATGATTTAAGGAAAGATTAGTTAATCCAACAGGGAGCGGGGAGTGCTTAGCATCAACTCTCTCCAAGTGGGTTTGAATGCGTCTTCATCCTAATGACCCTCATCAGGTTCCTGAAATCTACAAGAAAGTGTTTATCCACATGTGAAATGCACGAACCAAATTAGAGATCCTGCAGATACCATCGACTATCCGAAGTGGGTGCAAACAGAAGACAGATTGCCTTATCGAGCGCCAGGATTCAAGGAAAAGAAAAGAGTGAATGTGTCATAAACGGAGGGTATTGATTGGCTGGTTTGTTTACCAAGTATTTGTTCTGCTGCAAGGTCTGCAGAGAAAATCTGAAGGTCCTGAATGTGTCTGTTTTTCAGTGTATATTTGAAGTTGATTTTGAGCTTTCTGCTGAATGACTGGGCATGGAGTTCACTTTAGAAATCATTTCTAAAACTTTTACACTCACTCACTGTTAACCAAATGTCCCCTTTTGGCCAGAAGCTTGTATCGCTGATGTTGTGCATTTGTGCTTCTGATGCTGCTCTTTCTTTTCATGCGCTTTTGAATGTCGTCCAGCTAAACTGAACAAAGGAAGCACACTCTGAAACTCACCTTTATAAAATAGCCAAGAAAAACAAGTGCGTTACAAAAGCCTAACAAGAACTAATTTCTTTGAACCTGATTACACATTCTCTTTGGTCTTCACCTCTTTTCCTCTTGGTTTTGTTTTGAATCCTTGTCATAAACCATAAACCTACTTATTTTTTGAAGCAGCTAATATTTTAAGGAAGACTCATTCAACTGGTCAATCATTGTGATGTACGTGTGATGTAATGATTGTGATGTACATTACTAAAGCACTAAATCGATTTTATATATCTATAATATATAAAAACTGTTATACATATCTTTCTACTTTCTGAAAAGTGTTCCATAAAGTCATGATGTAGCTTTTGATAAATGTAGATTTTTAAAAGCAACATGCGGTACATAACACTCAGAATGAAGAAATTAAAATGAGTTTTGAATTATGAGGGTTGTGAGTAATTCAAAATCGAGAATATTTTCCCATGAGGTTTTTTTTTAATCTTCATAGATTTTTAGCTACTCCGTCTCATTCAGAAGTTTGCATTCAAGAAGAACAGAAAGTTACATAGGCATCAGATTGGAAAACTTTACAATCTAAGAAGAGAAGATTGGATCATGTCCAGGTGAGCCTACTCCCTTTGTCCGTATATACGTAACCAGCTCATTGTTGGCCAGTTGACCTTCCCTTTCACCATACACTAGTGAGAAGTGTTTCCAGGTATCCCCCTACTCCCCCCTAGGCCCTTACCCCCCAAGACCCCCCTAGGTTCCGGAACCCTTCTTTGGGAAGTGCCCTTAGCAAGTTTTTTTTTTATAATTTCAAAGATACTTGTGATGTAAAGGTGAGCTGTAACTATCCAAAGTTGTGAACTGACTAATGAAGGCAATATTTTTTTTCCCCAAGTTAACTTACTTTTAAATGTAATCTTCCCCAGAGCTATAAGAAAAGCAATTACATTTCTGAAAGCTACTGGAATTTGTTTTGATTGAACCAAGATGTGGCTACATGAGTTCCCATCCAAATAGAGTTTATAGCAGTGAGATTTTCTCTGCTGTAATTTAGAGGTCTGGCTGCACCAACCGAATTTGACAGCCTGTCAGCGTCTGTCAAGGAATGTGTGGCTGTGCTGCATTTTTCTTTTTAATTCTATTTTTACCAATGTGACATTTTAGAATGACCTGACAAAACACCAAAAACAAGAGTCAGTGAGTGACCAGTCTGAAATCCACTGGAGAAAGACAAGCAGGGGTTACTTCAACTTCTTCCATGAGTAATAAGGGACATAGTCTACTAAAGAAAACATTGATTTTGGAAGGACTACACTTAGAAAATAGACTAAATTCAACATCCCGCTCATGTAGAAAAACTGCTGCTCAAATAGAAATTTCCCAGGAAGAGAAAATAAAAGGAAATACATTAAACGAGTGAGATTGACAGTTTAAGTTCACCATCAGAAGGTTTCAAGAAATGGAAGGAACCTTTACCGAGGAGAAAAGAGCTCCGTGCTCACAACAAAAGTGCACCCTCACACAAGAAAACATGTTCAAGTTCAAATTTCCACTTAGCAAAGGACATCAGATAATAGACAAACCATAGAGAATGCTTTAATTTTCAGAAAAGCCCTTGAAAATATATAACCGAGGCTGACATATTATTACAAGTATGCTTAAATAGCATTTTTAAAACACACAAATGTCAGTGTTGATGTAAAATACCCTAACTAGGTTGCTAACAATGTTTCTGTTTTCCACATTCACCTTTGTCCATTTTACTGATTTTATTATATGTTTTTATTGCCAATTTCACTGACAATATTACGTTTGTCTGGCTCTTGTTGAGTGTTGTGTATTGAATTATTGTGGGATGGAGACGCTGATTTCAGACCTGCTCTTGAGTGAAGAAGCTCCAGCAGACAGACATTAGGTTTAATAGCTCTTGAAAACACTTTCACTCTGCAGCTTACAAGGCTACTCTTCGCTGGATAGAAATTGGAGATGAATCAGTAATCATTCACTCAAAATAAAAATCTTACAAAATACTAATTACACCGCTCATTGATTCAGTTGGCATTCTTTTGTGAAAATATGAGATTTACCAAGAGATCAGTTTGGAAACTGTGAAGGGATTTCCTTGCTCACCACCAACTCTTATTGAAGTGCTAAGTGTCAAAATAGAGGTGGTTAGAATTCATGTAGACACCTTCTAACCCTCAAAACAACCTGAACATGAGAAAATAACAGTATGTTTGTATTGAGGATAACAACTCCAGTTAAATCCTGTACACTGTTGAATAACATCCCAGGATTGATCAGCACACAATGATAGCATCAGAGAGTTTGACGATAAACATGAGGGTTGAATTTTGTTGACAGATTCAAGTCTGATTTCAGGCACCAGGTTTGTGTTCTTTCTGACACTTTTTTCATTTGCATGGTCTTCAGGTTCCTTTGTTTTTAATCGCATCTTAACTTTTTAATATAATCATAAAATGTATACAAATACTTCTAATTATAATAATAATTAAATGTGTAAACAAATATGTAGTTTAAAATACTAATAACAGTTTGTTATGTTAGTATTTTCAATTGTACCTGTTGCTTACAATTACGATAAAACCCTCATTTACAACTTAGTTATCACTATTAGCTATTCTAAATCAATATTGTTACTTGCTAAAATATTCTTACACAAGCTGTATTTATTGTTAACAATGAATGAAAAAAATATTGACAAAACCTACTAGTCTGCATTCTTAGTTTCTCTTCAGAACACAATTAAAGATGTGTTTTACTTCTCAAGGTCCCAGAAAAGTATAAGACGTTGTCTATGTACTTCATCTGCTCAAGGGCACAAAATGAGCATTATGAAGTGAAGAAGACAATTTTGTTTGCAAAAATAAACAACCGACTTTTACTTTCCACTGCTATAAAAATATATATTTGCGAGTCCACTCATGCATTGAAGCTCAATTTCTGTGTGTTCTCTGTCCTTAGCTATAAATAGTTTTGTTCTTTTTTCTTTTCTTTTTTTATACTGTAAATCCATTTTTAAAAAGTTTCAAATCTGCACATAGAACCTAATTTGCTGTTAAAATGTTGCTTTTTATTGTTTTATATTTTTCCCATATTATATTTGTCCTGTATTTGTCATAACCATAACCCTATAATAATATATAATAATAACAATAATATATGTTTGTAATATATTCTGTACAAAATACTCGCTCACACACATATTCTCTTAAACTGACCACAGGTCTACCTGTTCAATGCTTTGCAAAATCCACACCATCCAAATAACACAATAAATCACCAATTCAGCCAGTCTGAGCCTCTAAGAGCTATTAGAGCTGGGTCGTCCCGTCGGTATCAGCTCTCTCTAATGAGATTTGCGGCCCATTCTGCTCTTCCACAAATCATCACAGCTGAAACCAAAAGTCTTTAGAGGCGAGGGGCAATAACTGTGAGAAGTGATCAAATTCAGAAGTGTGCTTCAAATCAGTGCGCACCAGAGGACAACGGAGGGACACAAGCATTTTTTATTCTCTTTCTCCTGCAAGAGTTTCTGGAGCTGCTGAAATAATCCTGACACAGATCGTCAGACTTTGTCCTGAAAGCACTTTTCTTCTCTCTGTTTGCTCTGTTTTCTTTATCAGTAATTGGTAGAGAAGGAAAGGCCAAGCTGCCTGTTATTTGACTTTTTGTCTCTTGGATGGCTCAAAGAGGAAAGGGGCTGATAAGCAAAAAAGGAAAATATTCAAAGCCATGAATGTACTTTAACATCTGTGACTGTGAAATTGTCAGCAAGGACCGCTGGGAAATACGGCACCTTTAGCAAAGCACAGAGGGACTGCTGTACTCGAAGGAATTAAGAGTTCAGAATCAGTTTAATAAAGCTTAGAACTGCATTGTCAGACAATGCTAAGTGTATAACACACAATCTGTTACAGGTAGTAACTTCGCAGGATTATTAAAATATCTACTTTTACTTTTGGTGCTCCCCGGAAATGCTCATAACTAAAAAAAATAATTGTCAAGAAAACCATGGTAGTTTAGAAATGCAGGCTTTCACTTATCTGTGACTCAAATATTTATAAACATTCATTAATGGATCATATTTATAAAAAAAGTATAAGAAAATCCCACAAAAACTGTAAAACAGGAAAAATATTTTGAGCAGACTTAATGCAATGTCTATTTATGCCACCTTCAACAACATGCCAACAACAAAAAAATTATAATAATATACTCTTGGAACTAATCTAGATCTGTTCTATTAGAGATTTGACAATTTGTCAAATTGAGAAAAACTCTTCTCTTCAGGGAACACTTACTATGAAAAAAATATTTTTTCCTATTTTCTCTTTGTTTTCTTCCTGCTACGGTTGATCAGTCGATACTTCTACTACAAGCAAACAAAGTTAGACTTTGACTGTGTAACAAATTGCAAATTGTCTCTCCCCTACTGTAAGTCGATTTGGAAAAAAAAAAAAAAAATGATGACATTTCTTAAATTAAATTATACAAACCTTGTCCACCCATGCACAACTTTATCCCAATATAAAAACAAAAACGCTAAATAAAGTGTTCTCAACAGCGCAGCTTAACAAGCAATTATTCAAAAATCACATGGAGGCTAGAAAACAAAACAATCTGTTGCGAGGGGCTTGTGTATGATTGGAAGAGAGCATTTAGAGGACAGGACTGCAATTAGTGGAAAGCAGCAAAGACATAAATAAAAAGTGTTCTTTGTGAACAGTAAAACAAAGCACCTTAACACACTTTGATTTTGGTCATTTATTACTTCCTAAATATGCTACTTGTTATATATTACTTCATAATTATGTATTTTTAGCAGAATTTATTTCAATTACACAATTGGAAACAAGAAAAGATCTGTTTATGTTAAATTAATTGAGCAGAAAAATGAATAAGCATTCCATCAAATTGAGGTCTCAAGTAAACTCAAAACACTTGGTCTTCTTTCAGAATCATTTATTTCAGGATTCAGCCAGGGTTTAGGTTATAAACCTACGCAAACAGATAAACAAACAATTGAAATAAACACCCTTCAAACAACAAAACTTTTCAAACTATAACTCATGCTAACACTGACAACCAAATGTTCATCCTACTGGTGATACTCAAGACGATGGTTTGGCTTCTTTGGTGTTTTTCCTGGTTTGTTCCACACTTCATACAATGAATCAATTTCCTTTTTATGTAGTCAGCTGGGGTGTCATGTGATGCTCACTGGCAAATTAGCCTCCCCTCTAAAGGTTTTTTTTTTTTTGAGTGTCACTTAAGAGTAAAATCCAGATTGGTTAAACACCCTTTTTGGTGTAGCATATTTATGTGGGATTTGTAATGTTGTCATTAGCTCCTGAAAAAAAAATTTTTCACTCCCATTAATCCTTAAGTCAGGCAAAAGCTTCTCCGGTTCTAGAAAAATAAAAATTTTGACACAACATGCCATGGTTTCAGAAAATTTTTATTTTAGCTTTATAGCTTTACTATAAGTTGGTTGAGCAAAGCACTTAACAAGCTGCAAAGATTCACAGAGAAAGCATAAACTGATCGAGAGCTAATCTCAATATACTTCTATCAATAAAGATCAATATATTTTTCTTCCTTGCTGTAAAAGTTGCATAGTATGTAAATAAAGGGAACGGGGTACTATACTCTATACTAATGTGATAAAAAGTATGGTTTATACATTGTAAAGAAAATGGCAAAAGATGATGACAGAAAGCCACCACAAATGTGCTCAGTACTAAATAAGCATTCAGACCAGCAAGTGACTTAAAATAAGGTTAGAGATATCCCAGTCCATGGCAGGACCACACAGGCATGTGTAGACTCTACTGTTGAGTTCCTTAGTCAAACATAAACATTATAACTAATGGACCATAACATTAGATCTTTTGTTTTGGAACCAAACCTCTGGGAACACAACTGTTTCTTGCTTTCATGGTGCAAAACTTAGCAAACCATTTACACCCAATAGACTTTCAGAAAGAAACTTCACCTTTACTTCACCTTTACTACGGTACGACATTGTAGTACAACATACTTAGATCAGAAATTCCTAATTAATTTTTAAAATCTGAAAGTATGATGTTGATAAAACATGTGGCAGTGCTTTGGGAACTCAAAAGAAGGTTTAGTGCAAACTGATTTACAAGAGAGGATAGACATCTCTAAATGTCAAGCAAAAGGAGCTTTAAACCTTGATTAAACTTGCATACTTTCATGTACATATACTTCCTTTTAATCCAATGACGCGTTTTCTGTCGATGCTGTTATCCTGTAAAGCTGCTGAAACTGAGACTGGATGTGTATGACGATGAAGAGTTTGTGAACAGCTGGTCTCTTAGTCGTCCCTACAGACCTACCTCACATCACATCACAACGGATCAGCTCAACATGCTAACAAGCACACGCATGCTAACAGAGCTGCTAACCGCTGATGTCTGGACACTTTAACTCTTATCTGACTAATAAAACAGAAGAAAGAAGACAGTGCCCAGTAAAAGCTGGAGTGTTTACTGCCGGGAGCTTTGACTTCGTTAATGCGTCAGTGAATGTTTATTGTTTTGTGGCAGAGAGCAACTGGGAGCTTTTAGCTAGCTTTGTTAAAGAAACGGCAAGTCAAATTTTAAGGTTTGAATGTAGTTAGTATTGGTTTTATCATAATTTATATGTTTTTTAATCCTTTACCCACTCAGTTATACAGAATAAAGTGGGGATGTTCATGTGTCTTTTTCCTTCTTAATCAATATGTTAATCATGTTGAAGATGAAAAAAATAAGTCGCTAATGAACAGGCCTCACACAGACCTAGCATCAAAAGAACTAGCACAGCTTATGTTCATGGCCGAATATTTTAAGCAGAGATGTCTTGGTGGCCACTATGTGCAGTAATTTTAATGAAGAGTCTTCATTAAGTCAATATGCAATCGTTTGGAGTGCACTCGTTTGATTTCTCTGAGATCTCTATCCTCTGAGACAAATACGAAGCTATTGTAGAGTTAATAATGAACTCCTAAAAACGTCAGATTTAAGTACAGTTTATTATCCATGGAGATCCCTGAGCCTTCTGGGAGATCTGTGCTCTAGATTTAAGCTTATAACAAGTTGTGCAAGCACAGAATATATGAATTTGTCCGGCCTTGCACTAGTTAGTGACTTATATAGGTCAATATCATGCTACAACGTTTTGTATTTGCCAGCATTGTGATAATTGGTAGATTTTTTTGTTGTTGTCTTAACTAATAATATACTCATCGATTCCGTTTTAATAACATTTGGGATTTCATTTTAATGTTAGACAAAGACCTGCACTAACCCTGCAACTTCAAATAAATTTTTAAATAAAGAAAAACAAAAGATGGTAAAACAATAGATAAACAGAAATGTTGCTTATGCATAAACAATTTAAATAATTTGGGAGTCGTATCTGATATTTTAATGCCTTCATACAGTGCTTTGATTTTTTTTATACCAAATATACAAGATGCAAACAGCTCCTATACCACTGTAATTGTTTTCTTATGCTTGAAGAAAAAACTTTTATAAAGAATTTAAAGTTAAATGGTCAGATGAGTTGAATTTTGTTGTTATAATCTTGTTTTTATTTCAGTAACAAACTGACCATTTTTATTGTTCATTATCTGCTTATCATTCATTCTTACATTTTTTTAAAATAAATTGACAGCTTTAGTTGTAACTTACTAGTTTAAAATCTTACAGCATCTTGAACCTGAGTCTCTGACACGAGTCAAAGGCATTACCCTAAACACCACCACTTTAGGTGATGTCATCGAAGGATATCCTACTCTTTATACATAATGATGGAGACAATGACTAATCCTCAATTCGGTGATATTTACATAATAAAAACATGGATATATAAAATCAACAATGTTAAACTTACTTGAAGCATATAAAGTAGTAATGTTATTTTAAATATGATCCTTTTGCTGCAGCTCCCGTGGTGCTGCGGCGGTCATTTTCACTGCACCATCTTTGCACATCTAACATGTGACTAAAGTATGAAGTATGTCTGTTTTTTTTCTCTGACAAGTCAATCACTGAAAATAAGACATTTACATATTTACTTGAATTATACCTTAAACACTAACAAATTGTAAGACAAGCCGAGTGCACATCAAATAAAACATCACTGATCCTGGCATCAAGTGGCTGATTACTTCGCAATTGTTGACAAATGATTATGATTGTCGTCATAATATTGTGTCGCATCACAAATATCCACTCCTCGCCCATTTGTGGCAGGTTCACAAAGAAAACGGGTTCTCGAGCCGGTTCAGTATTGACCATGATCATCCTTAAGGTTATGTTTGTTTGCTTTGGAAACCCTGTATTTCTGGACATTATGCTAGAAGAGCGTTCTAATCATTTCTGCTTTTTTACTAAGTTTTCTGACATTTTGATTGTGAGTTAACTGAGTTTTTTAACTTAAGACGCTGTCTACTGAAGCATCTAGAGTAAAGTGTATCAAATACTTTCTCTTTTCCTTTTCAAAGATGGCATTCTGAAAATCTTTTACTTCCGACCTGCTTTGTGCTGTTGTGTCTTTGCCCAAAGCCTGCTGTGCATCATTCACCCCAGTAGAAAATACACTTTTCTGCAGAGTTTAGCTGCTTCACTGATCAAACTCACCTCCGTGTAGCTTTCCACAAATCCTTAACACCGGCTCAGGTGCGTTTGGGTTGAGCTTGAGCAAACCTCTGTGTGAGAGTGCATCTTCAAGGCAGAGTGGAGAACCCCTGCGGTAGATACACAGAGTCTCTGTAATCTTGATCAAGTGAGAGCAGGTGTGATCTCTGAGTAAACCTCCCTTTTTCTCCTTCTGCATCATTTCCTGTTGTGTCCCAGGATGCCTTGAAATAAATCAGGCAAAAAAATATTCTGTGTTAATGCATAGCTACAGATAAGGTTCAGTTTTGACTTGAAGTTCTGTGTTAGAGGTTTAGAGTGAGGGTGAAAGTGACGAAGTGACCCATACCCGGGATTTGTGCTCTGCATTTAACCCATCCCAGTGCCCACACACAGCAGTGAACAAACACACCGTGAACACACAGACAGAGCAGTGGGCAGCCATGACTGTGGTGTGCGGAGAGCAGTCTGGGAACTGGTGGCTTGCTCAAGAGCACCACAGCTGTGGTTGTTGAAGATGGAGAGCAACTGTTTCATCACTCACACTAACTTCAACTCAGTGGATTTGGGGATCGAACCGGCGACCTTCCCATCACAAGTCGAATACCACTGACCTCAAACGAATAATCGACAAATAATCTCTGGTCAGTCACTTTTGTTCCACCATTAAATTGTCTGTTTCATCTCTTCATTATATCCTCATGGCTTCCTCCAGTATCTCTTAACAACAGATGGAAGATTAGCGTTCTCATGTTTGCAACTCTGCACAAAACTGGTGTTTTTTCTTCTTCTTGTTAACAGGTTGGTTTGGAAAATTGTTTGAAATATTTTTTTTTGCAGCTACAATAGATTGTCTAATTTGTGTTTGTGTACCATCTCACTCTTCACTGCTCAGACAGCTTACCTTGTGCAAATTGAGGTGTATTTGCATACTTATTTTTACTTTCCCCCCAAAGTTTGACATTTCTTTTCTCTTTTTCTGTTATTCAAGTGTAAATAAAACGAATAAAGCCACAAATACCAAACATTTGCAATTGAGACAATTTTCTGAGAGAAGTGATGCATTTTTGACAGAATTCCAGAGTGACTGTAAGTATGACTTCTTGAAACAGACAAAAATGTTTATTTATGAAAATGAGCTGAAATGATCTTGTTAGCATCTGCCTAAAAATGCTTATTTTAATATGCTCACATTTTAAGATTATATGGTTTAATGACCTGATAATAAACAAATTTAGGCAATGTTTTCACTAACCATTACTTTAAAGTCTTTATATTGTATTTATTGGATACAAGTTAATGAACATGTTCAAGATTGCTTTGGATCTTTTACAAAGGCAAATTCTTATTTAGTTTAGGCATGAAATACAGGTTTAAGAGAAACATTCAAAAGTACTTTCTTTAGTATAGCAGCACGAATATGTGGCAACCAAAAATACATGCATTCCTCATGTGTGCTTTGTTTCAGGATTTATAAAAATTGCAACTATCAACTGAAATGGAAAAAGATGCGATTGTCTTGAGTGAACTGAGCACCTTTATACAGAATGCCAAGACGTTGTTAGCGTATAATCAGTATTATATATTTGCCTTGTGGCCCTTAATAAACATTTTAAGTTGATAAAGAGGTTACAACAAATTTTTGAGTGGAACTCTTAAAAGGGTATGTCCTCTTATTTTTTTTTGGAAATGTATGCATGTTAACACAGCTGCATATTTTAATTCATTCAACTATTTTAAAGTCAATGTGCGTCTGCAATTTCATTTATTACAAGCCTGCTCATAAATCCTTAATAGTGTCCCAGAGGTCTACTGGTGACTATCCATGCTCACGTTAGATGAAAGGGGCAGGGCTGCATTATTTAAAAATACATTATTTTTAATGCATAATTATACATGCATTATTTGCTCCAATAGTCAATAATCCACCTGTCTAGATAAAACAAAGAGCACCATTGGAAAGAAAAAATAATCATAAATCACAGTCAGCAGGTGGAGAATGAACACTCTTTATGGTAATGGACATGTAAAGCAGGATGTCACAAGGAAACCTAGAAAGTGATTTTAATTTAAAACAAGCTATGAATTATTGCTGTATACTGTTACCTTATATATTACTATTGGAATTAAACTGAGATTATGAAAGCATGCTGTTTTGTTTGTAAATCACCTCCTCTTGGACTACTGAATATTGCTTTCAAAGCTTGTCTTCGTGGTTTGAGCTGTTTGTTTGTCTTAAAAAAAACATCTTTGCTGAGTCAAAATCCTAACACAGCTTTAGGCACAGATGAACAGAGTGTTCGGAGTGATACATCCGATTTTTTTCCCTTAAGAATGTCATGAAAATAGCTGTAGAAATCACTTAACAGCTCGATAGCATTTTAAAAAATCTGTCCAAAAGCAGCTTTCAGTTATTTCCTAAATAAGTCTTAAATCTTTTCTGGGGTCGCTATGGGGTCAAGTTACATTTTCACAGCTTTTAGACAACACACCTCTAACTTTACTTCCACTATTTATTCTGCTAGTATAATACTTGCTCTTTTAATCTGAACCTTCTTCTTAATATTCTTTGACACCATAAAAGTTTTCTCAGATCAGACGTGATCTTCAACGAAGTCACTCAAGAGCTTAAAAGAGCATTTTTAACGTCTGTAAACAGTTCATTATGAGTGACATATCGTCTTCTGCCTGCTTGTCACATCTGAGCTGTATTCTGTTCACACACAAGACAGATAGCAGCTGCAAATGATTTGTGATGTTAACAAGTACACCAAAAACTGTCTCAATGTTGCCCCAGTCCCTCACAAGGTTGGTTAAACCTCATTTTATATTTAGCGGCATGAATTCGGTTTGTCAATCCAGCTCACGTAAAACACAGAGTGTGATTCTCTCCAAAGAATGTACAATCTTTATACGAAGGGTGAGACTCTTTCTGTATCCCTGCAGCATCTCTATGAAGATTGCAGCAACCAACTGGAATAAATTCATGAACGATGCAAATAAGCAGCCGCTCTGTGGTTAATCGTGTTAGAGCTTTCCCCAGTTCCTCTCACTCTGTCTGATTGTGAGCTGTGGATTTAGCAGCGCCAGAGGTTTCTGTTTCTTCTCTCATCAGCATGTAAATGTTTCCTGAACTGAGCTGATGGTGGAAGAAGCTACTAAATCAGCGGGTCCTAGTTTAACTTGTTCACCACGCTTCAAGCGAGAGTGGGATTTGTTGCTTTGTCGTTTTTGGGTTAGGCTTAAAATTCACTGATGTTTTTTTGATCATGTAATGATTGTAGATGCTAAATGTTAAACTGGTTTGACTTGAGGCTAATCCAACATGATGGGATCTGGGATTAGAGATCATGTGAATGGTGTTGCTGTTTCTTTTTGTGACTGGAATGTAATGTAGTCTTCCAGTTAAAATTCAATTTTAAAGTGTTACTTGCTACCCAAAATATTCAATGTTAAAATATTCAATGTTAAAATTGTTTACTTTTCTTATTAATGCAGTACAGTATAGAAGATGCTTTATTATTTTATAGTTCAGTAAATTTGATGTTTTCTTTCAATCTGTGATTTTTATTTAAGACAAAAAAACTGTCTTTAATTTAATTTTAATTTAAGACAAAAAAAAAAACTTCTCTCTTGATGGTTTCCTGAGTAAGCGTTAGCATGTTGTCTACAAAACATTTTGAACTGAAATATTTAACTGTACAGTAGATACATCATGAAACTAATCTGGAATTTGTAGAATTTGTTATTAAAGCACTAACTAGAAAACAATCTCAAATGAGTAAAGTCTGTCTTTGCTTGAACATGCGCTGCAATGCTTTAAGAGAATACTGGGCTAAAGCAATCTCTTGATGACACATATGTCATGGAAACACAAACACCTAAAATGTCAATCAAAAGAATTAATTAAAGTCTCCTCTCCTCTCTAAAAGATATCTCAGAAGATGCCAACAATTAAGAAGCCTGAGTAGAGTTCATGAAAAGAGGTTTCAGGAAAACAAGTAAAGAAGTTCAAAGATTATGGAGATGCAGGTAGCTTCATTGTGTACATTTTAAAGACTTAAAATGACTTTCTGGTCGCTGACTTGTAATTTCTTTGCTCATAATTAAGTTTTGTCATGCATTTTTTTACATGCTCTAGATGTAAACTAAAAAACATAAAATACTTTTTTTTTCTGTAATACTTTATTTTGTTAAAAAAATTAAAAACTTTTGTGTGTGTGTGTGTGAGAGATCATGTTGCAGTTTTTTTTGTGTGTTTTGTCTTTTACCTGAATTGTCCATTCATGCTCTCCAATTGCATAGTTTACAAGTTTGTCATGATATTGAAACCTTGCTTATGATTTCTCTGTCCAAGTTTACTACTATTGCGCAATTCTGTTCCCCTCATTCCCATCATTGATTTCACCTCTGTTGCTATTTAGATCCCTGTCTACTCTACTGTATATCTAGCTGTCCGGGATTGTTTATAAACATTAGTCTCTGTGTCGACTGCAAACTAAAACAAAGATCGATTCTAGCATTTTTACAAGTGTTAAGCGGTAAGAGATGGACATGGACATATTAAATGTTATTTTATGTTAAGCTCTATTTATGCTCTTTATTGCTTGTTTTTTTTAATAATTTTTTTATATGTCAATCAGCTATTTATCTAATTCCTTTCTTACTGTCTGCAGATCTTCTGGCCGTTCCCAAGCACCCGTATGCAGCCATGGAGAATTGGGGTCTCAGTGTGTTTGTGGAGCAGAAGCTACTGCTGGATCCTCACGTCTCTTCCTTTTCTTATCAGATGGAGCTCACCATGGTGGTGGTGCACGAGATCTGCCATCAGGTAAAGCATAATCAATAGACTTAGCTTAATGTCAGCTATTATTATCTGTCGAATTATAGTAGGTTGTAATGAGGGAGTTGATGAGCAAGATTACCTGAAGATTAATGAACAGATAGTTTGACATTATTAGCAAGATGAATGTCTGACCTGGACTCTGTGCAATGGATTGAACACCGTGGTGTCCAGGTGTGTATATCTGCCTGTTATAAATCTATTATTATGATTTAACAATATAGACACTGATCTTGTCAGTTGCTCCTTTTGTCTTGTATTTATGTGTGTAATACTACTCATTAATATGTAACAAGTTTAACTTCACTCTCATTTAACAACATGTACAATTGTTTTATTTGTTTTCAAGAAGTTTTGTACTTGAATTGTTTGAAAGTTGTTTCTATATATTAGCTTGAATAAAGCTTATATTATCTATCCTGCCAGCTAGTTATCCAGGTGTACTGGTGTACTGCAGTACAGTCAATAATATGTGTCAGTGATGGTTATTGAAATATTTAGATGTTGTTCTTCAATTTGGCAACAATTTATTCTCACTATTGTTCTGCAAAAATGATAGCATATAACGATAAACTTTAGTCCTCCCAAAAGATGATTAATCTCAGCATTACTTAATTGATCCATCCTTTTATATTCAGTACCATGGTGTTCAATTATCCTTCGTTTTACTGTCGGTACAACAGTCAAAGAGGCAATTTCAGGCTAAATGCATCTTTTTTTTATTAAAAACAAAAAGCTGTTTCTAGAAAGATGAATGGACATTTTAGTTATTGTTTCCTTTTTATCCCTTGTATTTGAAAACCGTGATAAAAACCCAAATCATTAAAATCCCCCCACATGCCTAATCGTGATATTGGCTGTTTGGGAGGAATCGAAACAGCTTATATGAAGCACAGACCAGCTTCGGAAAGAGCTTCTGGAGGTTTTAAAGCAGCTGTGAACATATATGGTTTGTCACTTTTTCTCTTATTGCCCTTAACTAATCCATATAATCTGTCGGCATCATTAAATAGTTTTAAATCAAAGATGTTGTATTATTTGGAATTGTTCCATCAGGAGTTTTCCTAAATAATATGCTACTCTGTACTTATCCGCCATGTTTTGTGAGGTCGTACTGGGAGACAGTCACGTGACAGAACCAAATCTAACTAAACTTATGTTACATAAATAAGGTATTCCCTTGTTTGATAATGGTCACTTGTCATGGAATGGTCCCCTCATTTTCATAGAGACTATGGTAAAGGTTTGTTTTGAAAATATGCTTTTATTGGCAAAATAATATAGAGTGAGTCTTTACATGGCGAATGGTAAATTGGACATGTGAGTATGTAGATGTCATTTATTTTTGCTATCTTCATCGATTTCCAATTTCATGAATATCTTAATTTTACTATAAAACGTTATTGTTATTAGTTTCTTCAGAAGGACACATTGGAAGCATGTAATCTAAACTTCAGAAACATCATGTTTTAACCAACTTTAGAAGAATACACAGTAAAATCTTGAGTGTTAAATTGACACTGCTCTTTGTCTATTTGGTCCAACTCAAAATAGAGTTAAATTAAAACTGAGCTCATCAACCTGAACCAAAAAACATTTAAGTTAAACTTTTGTTTTTTGTTACAACATGATGAGGAGAATAGTTGTGTTGTTTTTTTATAGTGAAATACAAACATTTATCACCAAGTACAAGTTTTTGGTGAATAATCAATGGTTTAGATCATAACCTCATCTATGATTTAACTCAGTTTGAGTGTTATTGTTTCACTCTATTTAGAGTGTATTTGGTCCTACTCTGGATAGAGTTAATTCTACTCTCAAGATTTTATTGTGTACAATAACTAATGATGAAATGAGCCAGTCTCGAAAGGTGGAGCTGGTTTTCAGTTCAGAGGGTGAAATACCTAAAACCCAGGCCTGGCATTACAAAAGAACACATTACTTAACTGTATCTAAAAAACGGTATTTAATAAATGAAACCAAAAAATAGTTTAGTGTACTTTGATAAGTATGTACTTACAATACTAATGCAGTCAACTCATGGCACCTGTACTGCACCTCTGAAAATTAGCCATTCCATTTGGGTTTTTCAATTTATGCCCAAAAAATCATTCAGATGATCATTCTAAAAAATATGCTTTTGCATTTACTTTTACCCAACCTAGATGATGGAAACCTTTGTGTTTTATCATTGACATTTTTTACTGAGCATGTGAAAAAATCTCCTATATTGTTACTGTAATTTCACACAAGTTCAAATAAGTTCTTTAAATTCAGAAGCATAGAGTGCAACTAAAAGAGAGAGGGAGAGAGCCTCCGGGATTATAAATTGGGGAGATGGCCAGTTTCTGAGCTTAATTGTGGGATAGTAGCAAATGTAATTGTGTCTCTGAAACGTCTGATAAAAGCTGCTTCATACATTACTTCCAAAGGGATGTGGAAGAATTTTCTCATCCCCTTTGTTAGGTTTAATGTTTGGAGTATTTCTTCATACTCATCTTCGCTGTGCTAAAAACCTAGTTTTGTGGCTGTGCATCATTGCAGACTATTAGACGCAGATCAAACATGTTTTTGTTTCTCGTTTGGCTGACATGAAGTTTAGTAAACAACTTTTAAGTGGCCACATTTGCATTTACGGTGCACAGGAAATGGTCTAATTATTCATTCTACATGCTCATTTTTCACTGTCCATTGTTTGCAGCTCTCATGAACCTCATTTAAATCAAGTGGCTTTTGTTCTGGGTGGATAATTTATGAGATGTTCTGGTTCTTCAGCATTGTTCCGGATCAAGTCCTTGAATGTGCAGCTCTGAGTCGTATTATTGCTTTGATAAAAAGCTCATGGAGTGGGAAGAAACAGCATCTGTGCCGTTCTTTTGATTTCTTTTCTCTGGTTTGTTTTATACTCAGAAAAGGGAATAAAAGTAAACAATCCCCTCATCATCTCTTGTTTTAGCACAGATAACTCAGCTCCTTTCTGAAATTGCTCTGAACCTTTTGGAGTAAAACTCTCACCGGTAGCATGAAATTATGAGATTGTTTCAGAAACACCAATAACATGAATATTTGATCTTTATGGAGGAGAAATCTATAACAGTGGCCCAGATTTCACTCTCCTTCACAAATAAATGTGTTTTATGATCTGGGATATTTGACAAAGCAGCCATAGGGGCTATGTTATTGATTTAGGGAGACAATGCACAAGAAAATTCAAACTGTGATTTTTAAAAACTAAATGTTTATCTTATCTAAAGTCTAATTTACAACTAATACAACTTTCTGTGGTTGACAAAGGTCTGTGTTTATTACGTCCATTTGCTTTTTTTTATCTAAATTGAAAAACAATTATTGAATAATGAAGCCATAATTCAGTTTTCATTAAAAAAATGAAAATGAAATGATGAAACATCTTTGTTTATTAGAAGTATTTATTTGCCAATAAGTAGAATATTCTAAATACTTAGCATTTGTCTTTCTTGTTATTTTAAAATTCATTCATTTGAGTCGCGATGTCGATGACTGCTTTGTCACCGCAGGTTTTCAATTGAGACGTTAAAGGGATCCAGATTTTCATCGATAATTTAATGGCATAAAAGTTTTTGAAGGTGAAATACAGATTTTAATGTTTTATAAAAAAGTTTGATTAAAAAACGTTTGTATAGTCACTGATCGATGCACGTTTGGCATTGAATAGAGGAGCACTCCAAGGTCACAAGAGCATCTCTATTCAATAACTCATAAAGAATGTGGATGCAAGGTTAAACTTGAGGGTTTTCCATAGGAAGAGATGGCTAAGCATCTTCCAGTATAGTATGATTAAGCAAATTGATAAAAAAAAACAAAAGTGTGCATTTGGTGTGCATTTTAGAAAGAAAACGTATAGCAACTTTCGTGTTTGCTAAGCTCAGTAACACACACTAATATTACATTGAACCAAATTGATTTTCAATTTTCCTTTCAGAATAAAAAAATCAAAAAAGAGCATTTCATTTGCATTCATTGTTACTGGATTTGCAATTTTTAGACAGTTTTTTTTCCTTTTTCAAATTGACCATGATGCAAAGCTGATGGTCCTTTATCTAAAACCACCCCTGAAACTAACAGGTCAGAGATTAGCAGAAACTCTCAGGAACCCCTGTTCTTCATTCTTTTTAATTAAGATGTCATTTATCTATTCAAGCTCTGCTTCCTATCAGCGTCGTACAAAGTTTAATAACACATCGCTAATTGTTTTCCAGTGCAGATTAGCCAGAGAGCTTGAGGGGCGGGGCTTGTGCTCCACTGACACTTTGACTGACTTGTTCATTCTAAATGCATTAGTTCGGTTCTCATCCGCCTCTTATTTCTGCCATATATTAAAAGCTCTGTCTGAGCGCTAATAACTCGAGCTGGTGGCAAAGTGCCGGCGTCTGATAAATCACATTTGCGCCTCGTCTCCCGCACCGGCTGCCTGCAGAGAATTGATTAGTAGAGGACAGGCGCTGTTTGCTATTGTACAGGTTAGTCCCGTGGGCACTCTGGGTCATCAGATCTCCCCTCTCACTTCATTCAAGCTCATTTTAATCTCATATTCTGTAGCAGTGGCTCGTTGGTAAATTTGCCCCCTCCAGCGATGAGGTTTATATGTCACATACACTCAATCACAGAGAATTTCTCTCCTGGTTTCATCATTACAGAAGTAAATGATGCTGCGACATTTCTTCATATGCAGTGATTCAGCCAATAACACAAGACTATTACAGAGCAATACAGCTGATGCGGCGCTTTGTATTTTCTCTCAGATTGAAGAGACGACATTTGACCTCTGCTTATGAATATATTGAGATAGCGAGACGTCGGTTCTCGTACATCACTTAAGATGGTTACTTTAGGAGCGAGGCTGTTTATTAAATATGATTTGCTCATCAAATATGGGTTTTCATATCTGCACCGAGTCTTGAGTTAATAACTCATATTTGTTGGCTAGTGTTTAATTTAAAGTACAATTAAAGCACAATGGCTGAATTCAATCAATTTGTAATCATTACTGTTGCTGTCCAAATTAAATTGTATTCAAAGGTACTTACATATGAGCAAATTCGGTGCATGAAATGTGAAGAAGAAAATGCACAATTTCTACATTGGAAATTCTTTACAAGATTTATGCTTGAACAAAATTTTACATTTAAGGCATATTTGGAGAATGTGAAGAATTGTACTATAAGAAGATGGGTTTCAGGGCCAAGGGGCAATTTGGACTCTGAAACACTCCTCCCTTTCAGTTTTAGTGTGGAGGTGGGGCTTGATTTTTTTCTTAAATTTTCAGCTAACTAGAGACAAGCAGATTTATTTATAATGAGACTCAATAGGCTTGAGTGGGGCCATGAGGGTCCTGAAAGTTTTTTTTTAATGGCATGTTTTTCATGCTACTGTTTAAATAGTTTTAAGTTTTTTTTACTTAGAATTTAATATTTGGCCACTTCAGTAACACACTGTCATTAACGATGACAAAGAAATAAGAAGTAATAGAAAGAAATATTAGTAATTTGCATAGCATTAAAACATACAATTTATTTAAAGAAATGAAATAGTCAAATACATTCTAGTGCAGGGGACTCAAACTCAATTCCTGGAGGGCCGCAGACCCTGCAGGTTTTTGCTTTAAACCTGTTTCAGGAGATAAACCAGTATCTTCAACCAGTTTGAGACCTCTGATCTAGTGCAAAGAACTGCATAATGTAAAAAAAACTATTTACAAATTACATTTTCTGTTTTTTTTTTTTCAACAAAAAACTTTTAACTTTCAATGCTCTGTTTGAATGGGATATGAAGTTTACTCCTTTATTAAGAGATTGATTGCTTTTCTGAGATGGGGCCACAAATCTCTGTAAAAGCAAGCTTCTATTCGTGATGAAGAAATGGGAAAGCTTCTGAAGGTAGACGGGTTTAGTGACTGTAAGTGTCCGCAACCATCATTTTTGTGAACACAAGCTGCAATGGTGAGCCAGTGAAGATGAAGATGGAAGTGACATGGACTCTCCAAGGTTTATTGAAGGATTGTTTCTATAGAGCCGTGTGTTCAATAATGATGCCAGGCAAAATTAGCATTACTTCAATCAATCAATCAATTAATCATCTGTCTAAGTGTTGTTGTATAGCGCTTCACAAACAAGAGCCCTAACGTGGATTAACATTGTTTTAATGAAAACTAATATTGGATAATATCATGGGAAAGAAATTGAACTACAACACATTGTAAACTTACAAATCATTAGAATTTTAAAAAGTTATTATCCGTACAGGAACTAAGGTAATAGTAGAAAGAAAGTAACCCTTAACTTCTTATAGAATTTAGCCAAAATTTTGGGCAATATGGAGAAATAAAGTCACTTACTTTCATGTTTTTATGTTGTGGGAGTACATGGATTAAAAAAATAGATAATGTGCACATGAAAAGATCATAATCTCCCCCTTGTGGAAGAATGGCAGAACCACGAAAAACATTGCAGAAAAATAACTACGCTCATGACTTGGTTTGCGTTTACTCACAGTTTATTTGGATATTTTAAGTTTAGGTTGCCTGTTGCCATGCTACTCAATATTTTCCATTATTATGTTGCCTTTGCACAGATAGATTTCACCTCTACGTTTAGATCTGTTTAAGAAGACAACAGCAGCATGCCTTTTTCCAGCTTTTACGTCACTGAAGATAATAATGTACATGTCGCAGTGGCTCACACTGTTCACTTATATTCTTTTATTAAGTTGTTTAATCAAGCAAAAACTCAAAGAGAAAGCTGTCTGAACTCAAAGGATTATAAAGTACATATCCAGAGGTTTTCTGCATTGTTTCTGGGGGGGACAAAGACTATGATTTATTATGTTTAGTCATAAACTACTCATTTACTCCTTTGATTTAAGACAAAGTCTCAAATAAAAAATAAACAAGGAGCAAGGAAAAAAACACTTTCTGGTTTCTGGCAATCGTCCAGCAGAATATTTCTGCTCCAGCTGGACATCCACAGGTTTTCCTCTCCTTCAGTCACTATTGAATGTCCTCTCAGGTATTTCATGGTCTTTGAGCTGCAGTAATTGTGTCCCATTTTGATGAAAGAGACTTGATTTCTACAGCAGTTTTAACAATCAGGTTCTGCATTCAGCAGCTCATCTCATCTGCGAGATAGTCTCAGAGTCAATGGAAAATCTCCACATAATTCACCTCTGCATTGCTACACCTTTTCCACTCAATGGCCCTCTTTATGTCTCCTCATCTGCACACATTGCCAGCGGTTGTTTGGATGCTTCTAGCTTACAGATGGAGTGTCATCATCAGATTCCTATTCTTCTCTCTTCTGTTCATTTAGGGTGCTGTGAGGTATGAATGCAGAGAAGCTGAAAAATCAGTAATAGATTGTTTAGGTCCATGTCAATCATTGTGCGGAGCTCTGTCTGGGTCTCTGTATTTCTGTAAAGCTGAACAAGAGAGTAACAGTTTATTAGAAGAGTTTGTTTGTACGTCTGAAGTGCAACAGTGAGAGGGGTTCTCTAATAAAATGGGTTTGGCACCAGATGAAAAATCCTTTTCCAGATGTTGAAAGAAGAGAGAAGTGTATGTTTTTCTGATGAATATAGTTGGGTTTCAGTTCAGCCATAAATCTTGTGGAAAACAACAGAAGATTGTGGAAGATGAAATCGATGGTTGTAATAGTCGCTGGGTTTCTGTGTTGATGATTGATCGTTCCTTTCTTCTACTCCAGTGGTTTGGAGATCTGGTCACTCCGGTTTGGTGGGAGGACGTTTGGCTGAAAGAAGGTTTCGCACACTACTTTGAGTACATTGGGACTGACTTCCTCTTCCCAAAGTGGAACATGGTGAGTTTTTTCTTAGATATGTTTTATGAACTTTGTTTTTGGTTTAATATCACACTTGAACTTCATTGAGAAGGAGAGAATATACAAGAGCGAAACACACAAAAAAAATCTAGTTTAGCTAAGAAGTAAGTTGTTTAACTCGCCAAACATCAGCACCAAAACAATAACCAAAAATCTGAAATATTTATTTAAAATGTCAAAAAAAGTATTTATTTAAAAAATCAAACGGTAAGCAAGAGCTTTCCTTTAGAGATTGAAAAATAATGGCATAAAGGATTTGAGTCTAATCCAAGCATTTTTAATGGACTGGGTATCAGGGACACAAATCCAAACTCAACACAGTAAATTTGTGTTTATTCAAGTTACTTTCCATTCCTACTGTAATAGGGTCGAGTATTAGCAATAAAAGAAAATTTAGCATCGAATTTGTGTTTAGATTACAGCCCGCTAATTTCTGCATACTTACAGGGTAGTTGCTGTGTCCTTATAGAGTCGTTATGGTGTGATTACAGATCACTTAATATGACAATACTCTGTATTTACAACATACTTATAGAGTAATTATTGTATAAATACAGTGTACCTATATGGTAAATTCAGTGTAATTACTGGGTAACTACTTTGTATCTTCATTGCACTTATAAAATACAATTACTATGTATTTACTAAACAATTATTTGTTATAGTCCTGTACCCCCCTTATTTTCTGGTTTATGAATAGATACACCGGATGAGAGCTGAAATCTAAAGTGAATTACACTGTAATTACCCTGTAACTACAAAGGATGAGGCCTGTAATCTAAAGTGGAGTTTGTGCTCTCGAGTTAAACAGTATTTACTCTGTAAGTACACTGTAACTATCCCATAAGTACACAGTAAAAGCACAGTAGTTGCCCTGTAATTACACCACAATTACCCTAAGTGCACTGTAACTACACTGTAATTACACTGTAAGTACATACTATTTATGTATGTATAAATACACACTATTTAATCAATAAGTACACTGTAACTACCCCAGAATTTCACTCTTATTACGCTATAAGTATACAGTAATTACCCTGTAATTAGTGGGCTGTAACCTAAAACGTAACCTAATTGCGTTATTTGATATCTGGCTGCCACAAAGAAGAACGATAGGAAGAAGAACGATCTGGCTGCAGAATAGGAAAATTTATTGAACAAGCTGTATGCCATGAATACATGGGTGAGTTAGTTCTCTTTAGCTACCCCTTATCACACCTTATGCAATTTATGTTAATAAGCAAAATTCTAGCTGTTGATAATTCAATCTTCTAGTTAACTTCTAGAAGCTAAAAGTATAGAGACCCCCTGAATAAACAACATTTTTTACTCAGTTCAGTGTATCAGTAAAGATCACATGGAAAACCCTACACATGGTAAAAACCTGAGACACTTTCTACTCTGGCAGTGTCTTCATTTTTTTGAGGATTTATTTGAGTTTGAGTTTTTTCTTCTCTCTCTCTGTCTCTTTCTCTCTCTCTATCTTTATCTGGGTCTTTCACCATGCCTACTTTAAACTTCACAGTATGTGAGCTAATGATAAGTTGACTTGAAAGTCCATGCATTGTCACACTTTTAAAACCTGTAACCAACACATTCTGTAGAAGACTGTAGAGTTTGTTTTTGGGATCAAGTTGAATGTATGGAGGCCCATCCCTAAAATAGCACACAAAAATGCCTTGAAGTTCACTCTGTGTAGTCATGGAGATTATATGAGGAAATCTGTAACAGAAGATTGTCAAAAGCCATGAAAAAGATTTGCAGACAAATTTAAGAACTCTGGGAATCCTGCATGTCAGCATCCTGTTTTAGGTTGTCACAAACTATGTACAGACAATTGATATTCTTTTGTGGACAAAAAGCGTAAAACATTTCAATTATGACAACTCTTTTGGAATCAAACTAAACTAATATTTTGAGATTTAAGATTTACGACCTCAAATGCATCTGTCTCAGAGAAAGACCAACTGAATATGTTACTTTATTGTGAAATAAATCAGTAAGACTAAGACTTTTTTACAATAATCAGGGTAATACTTTAAATCACAATATTTAAACGATTGTTGTCGATCTTTGGAATTATAATGTTTATCAATATAGAAATCAAAGTTAAATTAATTGCACAGCACTAGCTTTAATTGACTGCAGAGATTTTACAAAGCTAGAGTGTTTTTGCCAAGTCTGCCATTAAACACACTCCAATTCAAGAACACGCTCAAAATAGAGCATAAAACTTAAATGACTCATCCACATCTATTTGTTGAATCCCGATGGGTTTATTTTGGAATGACTTCAATTCAATTCAATGCTCACAGGATGACTTTAGTTTCCAGATCTGTCGCCTCATAGATAATGCATAAATTGATGCTATCTGACCCAAAATGATAAATCTATATATATATAAAAAAACATTTTCTTTTATATTCTACACAACAGAATGTTGGAGTGTTTGTTTACTCTGGCAGGGAGTCACCTTAGATGACTTCTGCAGTCTATTTCTGAGATTTATTAATCATTTATGGAGCTCTGTATCACTGAGTCACAAAGAACAAATCACTTTCCTGGATTTAGTCTAAGCACCATTCTCTTAAATACGCTGTATTGTTTCTCTTCTTCAGGGAACTTCGTGTTAGCAGAGCTTTTTGATTCTTTTCAGTGAAGCCACCCAAAAGTTAGATGCTGTTGTTAAGCATAAGCGTACAACTATTTCACTTCAGTTAAACAATGTTCTATGAAACTTACAAGAAGTCAAGCTAAGTCTTAAAAAATAATTTTAATCTGGTTTAAATGCAAACGTTCGCAAAACACTAAATATCTATTTTATTTACATTTGTTTTTGTTGTTTTTTTACACACTTTACATTTTGTAAGTTGACCAAAATAATCATTAATAATGTTTACTTTTAAAGATGTTTTGTTTGATTTGTTTACACTCTATTCACATCAGCCCAGACCCTCTTCTTCAATCGTTCGGTTTCCGTCCACGTTCTTTTTCAGGTAATGACCTTCCATTCCCTCTATTTCACAGTTTTGAGCTCAAACCCCCTCAGTCTTGGAGCTTCAGCCAGGCAGAGAAAGCATTTAGTGAACATAGTGAACGCTGTTTGAGCAAGCAATTGAGTCTTTCACATCTGACAGGGTTTGATGGGTGGCTGAAGCCTTTCCAGACCAAAACATGGAATAAAATGCACGTCAGGAGGAAGGAGTCTGAGAAATTAAATCTTTTTATTTTAATGATTTTAACATTTTTAATATTCAAATACTATTTGGAATTTGTAATCACATTTGGTATCCAAAAAGGTCCTCAAAATGGAACATAAAATTAGTAATGCATAGAATTAGTACACACTTAATAGCTACAAAAAGGAAAAACTTAGCAAAGTCGTCAGATAGTTAGTGTTAATGTTGTGAAAAAAATGAATTTTAGGCAGGATTCTACATGTTAATATACATGTTGTGTCAATTGTGTTCAGTGTTTTTTTTTTTTTAATTAATGTATAATTTTACATTTCCAAAATATTTAAATAGCACAACCCTGTAAAAAAATACATTCTTAAAATGTAAAATAACAAATAGGATCCATATTTAATGTATTTTACAATAAAAATTCCAACATCAGTATTGCTAATATTTGTAAAAAATGTTACACTATATGACTATATGGTCAGGTATTGCTCCATCTCAACATTAGCCTGACAGATCGAGCCACTCCCATCATGCTCAGCTCTCTAGAAAAGTGCTCAATCAGAGTAAACCTGTGAGCACTTTTACAGCAGCTGATGGTGTTGAGATGTTAATAAGCCGGATCTAAATGAAGTATCATTGGGCGTAAACACCTTGTTGAAAGCACATTTGGGGCAGATGGAGGCTCTTCTCAGTGCACTCATTTCATAGTGAACACTAGACATGACTTGCTTCAAATCAGCTCCACATCACCAGCTGTTCTCTCTCTCTCTCTCTCTCTCTCTCTCTCT
Source organism: Danionella dracula (assembly GCA_900490495.1). NCBI lineage: Eukaryota > Metazoa > Chordata > Actinopteri > Cypriniformes > Danionidae > Danionella > Danionella dracula. Next base: position 12,563,047 of record UELW01000334.1, read on the forward strand.
CTCTCTCTCTCTCTCTCTCTCCTCTCTCTCTCTCTCTCTCTCTCTGTCTCACTCTGTGTCAGTTTCTCTGTTTATACTCTCGCCGTCATTTGTTTTAAACAAACATGAAGTCATTTGTGCTTTTAGACTCCTCATACAAGTACATTAACTGTTGAAGCTCTGGTTAGTCCCTAAACTCAAGAAACTGTCAAGAAATAGCAGACAGATGTTCCTTCACACAAGAGCACTTAAGCGAGTATATAACTGGCTGAAGAAATTATGGAGTATTTTTTAGAGAGTACACTGAGCTAGAGGAAATAGCCTCTTAAGTTTAGCACTTGAATAAATTAATGCAGCAGATCATTCAATATATGAGGTATTTCACATTTAATGCTGACAAAATTTAAATGTTATGGTTATTCCATTTAATTTGATCTCGCACAATCAGTTCAAATAGTAATTTCATGAGTTTCCCTACATAGAACTAACCCAGTAACGCAAAGCAAGTTTTGCGAGAATGGGATAAGCATACTAGGCAAGCTTTCCATGGAAGGGCCAGAGAGGACCTGTGCCCAATAGATTTCATCCATCCATTCTTATCCACGGAGAGTATCCTACTCTTCCTTTTTCAGTTTTATTTACCTGTGTTTGCTCTACCTTTCCCCTGTGTTTCCCTTGTTTACTGTTTTAGTGCATGCTTCTGCGATCAACCGAGATCCCTCACTGAAATTGTTACAGAAATATGATCCCTTTATTTGTCACTAATTTAGTTCAAACTGACTTTTAAATTATCTGACAGCTTTTTCCTCATCAACCGCTTAAGAGGAGTGCTTCCATCCAAGGGGAGGTTATAGCCTCCACTTAGTTTTTAAATAGGTGTTTATATTGAAAATCGTGACGATTGTCTTAAAATGATCATCTGTGCCCAATATCATTATTAAAGGAAAAATATTATTAATTGTGCATCACTACTCATACAAACACTGAAAACAGATTAAGAGATCCCAAACAGAGTCACTAACATGAGAAAAAAAGTGTCTCAGTATGCGTTTTATATTGCAAATCCATTAAATCCGCATCAATTTCCAATGAAGAAAAAACACTTTGTAGCAGAGAGAGAGAGTGATAATTGGGTTTACACAGTTAAGTGGAGTCAAAGTTTCAATCTTTGCTTCTGAGAATCGTATGCTGGATGTCACAAAAAGGAATACACCCAAATATTGTATTCCTTGTGAAACCACTTAACAGTCTTTTGTCTCTCTCTCAGGAGAAACAGAGGTTTCTGACTGATGTTCTTCATGAGGTGATGCTGCTAGACGGCTTGGCTACGTCTCATCCCATCTCTCAGCAAGTGTTTCAGGCCACAGACATCGACAGAGTCTTTGACTGGATCGCTTACAAGAAGGCAAGAGAGTTTCTCTATAGTTAGTCTTTTTAAAGGTGATGTGTGAAATTTCTTGAAGCCAGCGTTAAAATTTGAAACCACCACAGCAAACGTGACCCCAGACAAATAATGCTTCATATGAAGCACCTTTTGATGAAGATGATTTTAATCCTTCAGCATCAAGCGGAGTAGGTCCGGAATCAACATTTAATGCATATCAAGTGAAAATTCTCAAAATGCTTCTCTGTTAACATTACTTTCAACTATTTATTTATGTGAGAGCTTAATCATTTATGATGTCTCCAAAACAGAAAAAGTACATTTGTAACTGCTATTGTAAGATTCTCCTGAATGATAAACAATTAAAACTAATGAAAACCATTAGGGCTGTCTCTACTGAATGCTTAAGTGTTTTAATACTTTTAGACTGTAGACAATAAACCCCTTTTGAAAGCCACTTAAAAAAAAACAATAGAACCAAAAAATTATTTTTGAGGCAAGTTTCCAATCTATCAACACAAATGGAGATTGGCAGTTACTCCAGCTCTTTCGCTCAGGTTTGATGATGTCATAAACCCTGTCAGTCAAGCAATAAATAGATATTGTTACACCGAATAGTCATTCATCGCCTCCCAAAAGTGCCCAGTGCTAACAGGAAGTGCCATGGCCCAGAAAGACTGTAGAGCATGTGAATGAGATACAGTATTAACATGTCAAGTCACTCAGCTCAAGGAAAGTTTTTTTGAGATGAACCATAAGATCTGTAAATAACAGATAAGGATGAAATGGGGTTGAATGTCAGTTTTTCTCAGTGTAAGCTAGAACTGAAACCAGCAAACCACTGTGCCCGTAACCATTAAATATAATGATCAATATTACCCATATTGTTATTGTATATATTGATATGATGCAAACACAAATGCTCTTGCTAAATCAGCGGCCAGACATTTTAAATTAGGAGTTTCTGGTTTGATTCAGGGAGCAGCTCTGATCAGAATGCTGGCAAACGTCGTGGGACAGACGCTATTCCAGAGAGCTCTCAACGTGAGTCGATACTTTGCTTTCATGTTCTCTCTTTCTGGTCACGCTTGATTTCTCACTGTGTATGTTTTACTCCTGGTGCATCTGATGATATGCTAATGAGACTCTGTGTACAACATGCTTGAAAAAAAAGTATGGAAAAAGAACATATTCTGCCTTTGAGGCATCTCAATCTTTGAGAAATCTCATCATTATCATGTTATCACTGTTATATAGATTAATAAATGATAAAAAAAATATTAAATGAAAATAAAATAAGGTTTTTTTTGTATGTTTTGCTTGGAGCTTTTAGTAAATTACAGACGCACTTGGGTTTACATGTGTTTCTTATCTGTAGCTACAGCAGCTTGTTTACATGGAGCTCACTGCTCTTGCGCTTGAGGTGAAAGAGACACCATCAGAAAATCTGTTCAAACATTTCAGTCTCTACAGCCTTCTTCTCTGTGTCACTGCTGGTGCGTAGATGAGGAGATAAGGGAATATAGTCCAAAAGCACATGAAACAAACTATTCCAGATAACTTGACCATGGAAAGGATTCAACTTAATTACAAAGGGAATCAATTAAAAAACAGGTGATTTGAGTTACTGAAATTAGTTTGTTAACACAAGAGGCAGAGACAGGAACAGTGGGACTAATTAACTGAACATAGAGATAGCAACTAACATTGAAACAACAGTGCAAAACCATAAACGTGGGATGGTGTTGGTAGATAATCAAAACAAAGGCAGACACAGAGCGGTTACGAATATGAACAACACAAAAGAGAACATAGAACAGAACTTGGACTTTAACAATGGCATTGAAATATTCATTTTGAAAACATTTAAAAACAACACATTGGGAAATTAAATCACTAGAAACAGGGGCAGAATCTGACATTATAGGTAACTTTATTTCTTGTCAATGGTTACCAAATTCCAATGTTGGGTGACAGACAATCTTAAAGAGTCGTGGTAGAAGTAGAAAGAGAACATTTTCTTAATCCTTTAATTCCTACTAGAAGGAAAAAAGAAAAAATCAGTGATACCTTATGTTGCCTGCGGCTAAATCAAGATCAAATACCCATTTAGAGGCTAACCATCCCTTTAGGAGCAATTCATTGTTCAAAGTCTGAGGGTCCAAACCAGGTCTCTCATCAACTTTATATGTCTTGTTCACACTCTGCCTGTAAGACTTTATAAGAAAACATAGTGGTATTATATATCATCTCCTCTGTCTGATAGCATCCTCAGTGGTAAATGCAGTAAGAGTATTTCTTACATAAGACCATAAAGGAAGTCTGAATGGTTCAGTGCCAAGCAAAATGTGTACATGACCAACTAAAGAAAAGTGACCTTATGGGATGCAGGAAATATTTGTCTTTGATGGGAATATAGGGTGCTTGACCTGTGATCTGGAGAGGGCATTATTCTTCTACTCTTCCTGTTCCGATTTCTCTACGCTCTTTGGGTTCCTGATGCAGTGAATGACTCTATCGGATCCCTGCGGATGCTGGGGGCTCATAATTTGCTCTGAACACAGATGAAATAGCTGAATACTCCTTCATTCAATTTGCCAACATCCTGGAAGACACAGAAGATCCATTTTCCCATCTTGCTCTTGTTCTCCCAGCAGCCCCTGTGCCTCATTATTACAGTTTCCTGTCTCTCTTTCTCTTGTGAGGTCTTTGAGTCTGTCTCTGTGTGATGGATGGGACGGATGAGTAAACTCAGCACCACACCAAACAATCTGCTTCCATCGCCTCAGAACTTCTTCTCATATACAGGAAAAACATCTCAACATATTTTTTTCACATATTTTTATTACCTTGGAGGGAACTCATTATGTTGAATAATGTATTATTTGTGACTCATGCGATGCACAGAAAACTTTTAGCTTGGGGGTTCAAATATCAAAAGCGATCAATCTTATGTCTCTATTGTAAGAAATATTGACTTGTAAAAATCTGGAGCGAAAAGGATGATTTTAGTTGAAGAGCTGAAGAGCATTTGAAGGGTAACAAGTTATTACTAATTAAAACAAATTTATTACACAGACCGACATGCTGATGTAATCTGCAGAGGGAAGATTTAACGATATCAGATCATTGTCTTTGTTGTTTATCCAGACTTTTAGTATCATGTTTACATATATACTCCCCGGTATTATACAGCAGCTATTTGAAACTAGCTAAACAGAAAAGGAAAATGGCAGGATGGAGTTCTTAATTATTATTCTTAGATCTTAGGTAAAGTTGAAAATTTGTTGAGTGATAACTTTGTTTTATTCTATAAGAATAGAATCACATTAGCTTAGCAACATAAGCTAACACATAACTTGTCTACTAGTGTTTCAGAGTTAGCCTAGTTAACCTTTTTGCATGACTACTAAAAAGAATATAAAAGAATATAATTGATGGAGAGAGAGAGAGAGAGAGAGAGAGAGAGAGAGTGAGTTTTATTTTGGAGGAGTGATCCCTTTAAGACAGCCTTGCTACAAATAGTTTTTTTGCTTTCCTGTTTTCATAAAATGGGTTTTCTTCTCTCTAAACTATAGTTCAGTGGCAACATGGTCATTAAAATACACACATCTCTCCCAAGTGGACTAGAAAATGTCAACACCAACAGAAAATCGTTTTGAGTGGTCCCTTGCTGCTATGCAAATGAGACGAACGAGTATTCCATATTGCAATATTCTCATTCAGCAGGCAATTTCTGCTAGCTGGAAGTATCACGAGTTGATCATGCTATTTAATGTCTTAAAACAACAAATAATTAAGCTATGCTCTCTAAAGTACAGTGGATAATCTGTAAGACTCTAGTAAAGCGTACAATGATTACAAGCACTTTAATTTGACCACTGTCCGACTACACTGCCCATCATCCTAGACACAGATTTAATTTCCCTTCTGATCAGTCTTTATTAAGAACATTTGTTCTCTCTTGATCAATTACTTGGTTGTTAATCTGTTTCATTCAATGTTAACTGTTCCTTTGATTATATTGTACCTTGTTTACATTAATGTGGACTGGAGTTTTTTTTTATCAATTTCAGCCATTGAATTGGCTTAGTTGTGTTTTATCAGCATCAAGTGTCATCTCCAGTTTCTGCAACTCCATTACAAAAACTTTAATACCCGATTGAAAAGTGTTTTAAAGTAGTCAGTTGATGCATTGTATAATTTGTTTAAACAAATAAACCAAACGAGCGCTGTTAAAGAACTCTAAAGTTTGATTCCCAGACAAAGTCACTATATATGCTTGTCCACAGTCACTGGTGAATTATTTGCTATTAGTTGTTTCATCTTTCTGTTGTTTGGGTTTGCTGCACCTAGTGGTTACATTTTCAAGAGTTGTGGGTCAAGCCTTGAAGGGGTCAGGACTGTGCTGTCACATTAGCTTAGCAACATAAGCTAATGTAAAAGCAACATAAGCTAATGTAAATGCGACATAAGGGTTATGTAAATGCGGAGGTCAAGTCACAGACATTGCAGAGCCTCCATCTTAGACTATAAACTGGCCCTTTCTCTGAAAAAGAAATGCTAAAAGAAAAAAATACTACTATACTATACTACCACTATAGAAATATTTACACATATAGATGAACAAGTTTAAATATCCTTTTAAATGAGCTTTCTCATGTTGGAAGTTGAAGAAGTTTTATCTCGTTGATACAGTTTTGGATTTTACTCCATATGTTGTCACTCATCATTTTTTGCTAAACATGCTAAAACTCAGCTTCCAATTCTCACATTATCTCTTGTTGCTCAGAATGAATACACTTGGTCACTTTTATTATTAATTTTAGCAACCAAAGATTCCTGAAAAATAATAATAGTATTTAAATATTGTGTGCTGTTCACTTGTAAATTGAAACAGATATTGATGACTATATAGAAAACTATATTGATGACTTATCTGCCAAACAGCAGATTGAAAGAAAGGAAACATGGGTAGGACAGATCTCAACACATCATAAGCTACTGCATTTCCTCAAACATCTAAATGAATCACTTTTAAAGCTGACCGCGCCTCCTTCAATGATGCTGAGTGGCAAAATAAGTGATAACATGATTTTGTTTAATAGAATAAGTTCTTATACGGAAGTTAAAGTGAAGCTTATGAGATTGATTGTAAAAGACCTTAACATGATTTTCACAGCATTCCAAAGTCAGACCTTAAGATTGCCTGAATTAGGTTAAATCACAGAACACAAAGTGCAAGACCCCCTTTTTTTGGATGTTCTAAAAGAAAAGTATTTCACAATTTTTAAAGAACTACACATTTAAAAATAAAAGTAAGTAGCTCTTTTTCAATTACAGCATTTATGACATTTTGAACTAGATAAACTAATGTTTAGCTCATATCATACCACCATGTCACATGCATAACTTCTATTCTTCATCAAGAGTTGTGCTGTATTCACCATTACTAGCTTCTTCATCAGAAGTCTGACTAGCACTAATCATAAGAATCCTGTAAATGGCTACACCTAGTACTCTTTTCTGTTTCAGCCCTTTCTCTAGTGTCTGACCTACAATTATCTGTGTTTTTAACACTCTGTGCTCCTAATATTTTAATGACCTCCACCTCTCCATCTCTGGTCTTCATGTTCCATCGTCTTTTTGGTTCTCTCGTGTTATCCTATTTTAGAACATCACACGTGTCAAGCTAAATGATGCTTTATAAACAATTGCTTGCTTTGCACATCATTACTGTCAATAAGAACCCCTGTTTTACATTGATTGATAGTATTTTTGTTTGTCTTGCGTACACATACACAGGTAAAGCAATACACTGCAAAACATTCTGAATATTTTTTGTCCAACAGTTCAAAAGGAAATGACACATTTTTCTGGTTAGCAAAATTTATTCAAGTTGCCCAGAGGACTCAATACACATCACTATGGTTAAGTCCTAGTGTGTCTATTACACCCACATGCTAAATTAATATGCAATTCCATCCCCTCAATTTCTGTAAAATGTCCAGTGCCTTTGCCCACACACATCACTATCATTTGACTGACTGCTTGAATGACTGGATTTATTTTAACTCTCTTTCCTGCTGCCATGTCAGTCAGCAGAACAAATCAGTGTCAAAATAATGGCAACACACTGTGACGGGCCAATCAGAGCAAAGTTTGAACCACATGGTCTCTGCTTCGGGGGAATAGCTTTACTGATGGAGAAAGAAGATTGAGAGAGGAAGAGAAACTCTAGGGGTTTGTAAAAGATTCATTAGGATGTAACATGAATGTGGTTCTGCTCCAGACTCAAAAGCCAGACTCTCTGGGAGCTCAGCAGAGCATGAGAAGAGAAGACGGCCAGCTGGACGGAGTCACACTTTCAGGATCCCAATGTGATTTACTCAAACCTCTCAGCATGATGTCTGTCCACGTTTGAACAAGTGGTTTGGATTCAGACCGAAATAATTGCCTTTTCCAAGGAATGTTTGTCCAAAAAACAACAGATCTTGCTATTATCTCCTCACACTCATGAGCCATAATCTATCGTTTGTCCTTAGTTATTCGCTTAAAATAATTTACCTATGTAAGACAATATTTGCAAAACAAATGAATCTTAAATCAGATTAGGCACTGGAGCAGACATATCAAAGGAAATGAAACTTATTCAGCACTTTTGTTTTTATTTTAGGAGCAAAGAAGTACAAGTTTGATGTTTCAATAATTTTTCATTATCTATCAAGCTATTCAACTTGTACAACCCAAGTGTATTTTTCTACATACATAGGTTTTTTTTTTTATTGTAAATACTTATACTCATAATACTCATCTAATCACCTTAAAGTAAACAGTTCCAATTTGTTTATGTCAAAGTCAAGTCTGTGAGGGGAAACTCTAGCTTGAGGAGTCATGTAAAGATTTAAAAGGAGCTCACAGGGTGTTATAATCTTGGGCATCCAATTAAAGACCACTAATTGTTTGTGTAAATATATTTGCTTTCATTTTTCCCCTTCATTCCACCAAATTTTTTTGAATGATGTCAGCAAAAATGAAATTATTCAAGCTCTTAACCTTGTTTAGTACACACACATGTGGTCTATTTAAAATAATTGAACTGAAAATGAATTAATACGCTAATTATCTTGTCAATAACGAGGGTGCAACCATCAATTGAAAAAAAATTTTTGTCACCAAGCCACAAAATAGTCCTCATCTGAACCCATCTGGTATCAATGTGTATGTTAACACATTATCAATACACTTACATTAGTTTTTTAATATAATTTAAATAACAATGACAATTATGTTAAATTCAAAGTTGTAACATAACATCGAGGTTGCAGAGTTACAAGTAACAGATGACTCTGTGAGTGTCACGGTGGCGCAGTGGGTAGCACGGTCGTCTCACAGCAAAAAGGTCGCTGGTTCTAGGCTCGGCTGGGGCAGGTGGAGTTTGTATTTTGCATGTTTGGAGGTTGCGTGGGTTTTCTCCGGGTGGTCCGGTTTCCCCACAAGTCCAAAGACATGCGGAATAAGTGAATTGAATAAGAACGATTGCCCATAGTGTTAAAGTGTGAATGAGTGTGTGTGAATGTTTCCCAGCGATGGGTTGCGGCTGGAAGGGCATCCGCCACGTCAAACATATGCCAGAGAGTTGGCGGTTTATTCCGCTGTGGCGACGCCGAAAGGGAAGAAAGCCGACATGAAGATGACTCTGTGTCACACAACAAAATTACCAGGTGGATTAATATGAGGGTGTGATAGAATAATATAACCATCTAACCATCTATATTTTTTCTATATCTATATATCCATCTTTTCTATATTTCTATATCCATCTATATTAACATCTACGAGTGTAGATGTTAAAATCTGCCTTTCTTTCTCAATGCATAATAAGAAGTGAGGCATACGGCAGTTTATTGTTTGACTTCATTGAGTGAAGTCATGTTCACTAAATCCATGTTTTGTACAGTCAATGGTCAACCCCTATACTACATTACCATTTGGGGCCAGTGTTTCCAATGAGGAGAGCCAAAAAGCTATTTAAGCAATTTCTGAAACTGGTTTCCTCACTTTAACAAAATGTTTAAAAAAATATTTTGAAATAGGTGCTTAGTTTTTTCCCCGTCCATATGCATTACATCTCTATATATAAACATACATTTTAAACATTATTATACATTATTACAGGTTTGCAGAATTAGATATTTAGCTATTAAACCCAGAGTAAACAATGTTTATGTTTAATTCCTTTTGTCCTCTACTGAAGTAGCATGCAAGCAATTTTGCTTATGTTAAATTTCCAGCAGCAAGAGCCTGGACAGGTTTATCGCTCACAGTCACTCCAGAGTTATCAAGGAATCAGGAAGAGCAGGGAAAGGTCTCCCATTGGGTGTTCTTATCAGATGAATGTAAATGTGCTCTGCTCTCCAGGATCAGACTCTCCTTCATGTCGCCCACCTCCTGTATCTCCAAGACTGCAGGGCAGAACACACTGATAGTGAAACACTGTCTGCTCTAGAGATTAAAGTATTTCAGCAGCGAGGTGAACACCCACCGGTGTCTTCTCTCCTGTATAACCTGACAACAGTTGCCACATCCATCGTTTGGCGCAGATTTGTCTGTGTTTGATGTTAAAACACTTGGTTTATGAAACATTAAATGTCTTCATCTTTATTTATATGCTGTTTAAGCTGGGATGCTTTCCTTTGGTGAACTGTTCCAAAGAGTTAAACCAACTGATAAAAAAAGCTAAAAATGTATCTGCTGTCCAATTATTAAACACACACACAAAAAAACAGATAAACATGTTCAAAAGGTAAAACTTCACAATAATTAACAAAAGTCATAATTTAACTGCTTTAAGTATCTGGGACATTTAAAATCATGCCTAAAATGAAACCAGTGGAGAGAAAAAAGGACTGGAGTGACTCTAACTTGGAGTGTTGTACACAATGCTTCGCTCGTCTGTTAATCAAGGTGAAGATTACCAGAGACTGGTTCATTTCTTTTATAGGAATAGAAAATATTATCCAGCACAAAGCAATGCCTGTCTGTCAAATAAGACTGCAACGCCTTAAGGAAAGTAATGTTAGGGTAATAAATCCGGAAAGCTGAATTTGAATACAAGAGTCGAATGTATAACATAAAAACTTTTAATGAAGAAAAAAAAAAAAACCGTTAACACAGATCGGAGAATTCCAAAACTCGTAACTACACTCTCGTAGAGTGGACAATAAAAACACAACAGATTTGACTCTGATATGGGCAACTGTGCTTCAAACGAGAGAAAAAAAAATGTAACTTTCAAGTATCGTTGCCGGTTTGGCCAAAAATGCTCACGTGGGGTCTGTCAGTCTTGCTGGTGAGAATGCGGTATGACTTGCTTTGCAAAGAAATAAAAAAGGTATTCAGAAAAGATTGTAGTTAAAAAAACACAAAAACAAGGATTCTGGAAATAATAAGCAGCGGAACAAAGGCTGTTGCTTACATGGTTTTGATCAATGAACTTGTGTCGGTTTGCTGCAGATCAACAGCTTAAATGCAGGAATACACAGATAGAGCTCAGATGGCACCAATCAGCCCCAACAGCCACACCTGAAAACAAAAACAAATAATACACAAACTTACAGACCATCCCCCAAAACTACAAAATAGACCAGTAATACTCATTATAACATGCCTACTGCCACTTGGGATAAAAAGGTAAAATATGTACATACCAAAATGTAATTTGCCAGAACTTAGACAGTTGTCGCTATTATCTCCTTGATTGAACCTCCTTTAATTATGTGAGTGTGTGGTGGATACTTAAGTAGTGAGACATTGATGCAGCTTCTACTACATAATCAGCCTCTAATTGTCCTTCTTTGCACCCCCTTGAACTGACAGCCAATCACACCCAGACATCTGCTGCTAATTTGCATGTGTTGGGTTTGAATCGAGAGGACTAGATGTTATTGTTTCCTTTCCAGAGTTCACATTCCCATTCAAATACAAATAATTTCTTTCAATTATTGATTTCTGTTTGTGTGTGTGTTTGCAGGATTACTTGATGACGCACATGTACGGGAATGCAGCACGAGATGACTTGTGGAACAAACTTTCTGAGGTAAGATTTTCCTCCTCTAGAGTCGGAGACCATGAAGGGTCAGTGAACCCAGAGCTGCAAGTGAAATTGTGTGTGATAAACCTACTTAAATTCAGCTAGAGCATCTCCAGCAGACAGGTTCTGAGAGATTCATACGCTGCATTTGGGTCAGAGCCCATTATATAACCGCACATCATCAGCGGGGCACAATTTATGCCGTTACTACACCTACCCACATCAACACCAACTCAGGGTCTTCTGAAAATGCTACATGACACCGACTCTGGGTTATGTTTGGAACTGATGTATTTAGAGGAAATGTTTTCAATACAAGGTCACAGATGGATTCAGAAATGTTGAGCTGCTCAAGGAGATGCTCACAACGAACGCATGATTAATTTATAATCTAAAACCAATGAGAGGGTTTCGAAAACTGTTTATTAATATCTGCATTTTTATCTGATCAAACATTAACTGGTGTTCTTCCTTTTAGTTAGAGTTAAAAATAGTCAGAAAAATATCTTAAAAAGATATTCCACAGAAGAAAAGTTGACCTATTTAAATTCTTCACATGGGTCTCAGAACGGCAGCTTTTATTGGCCCTGGCAGAACTGTTTCCACCGAGGTATCTTTCCTCTTTGCTTCTTTTGTCACTCTCCAAAGCATATAACAAACACAATCATTGACTGCTTTTTTCTTGAAGTTAAGATAATAAGGTGGTTAATAACATAATGCTAACGTAGATGCGCTAAAGCAGGGGTAGGGAACCTCTGTGACTCTTTTGTGGCTCCCAGACAAATTGCTAATGAAAAAATAATATGTTTAAAAACATAAACACATTGTCGTGTATTTTAATTAATTAATTAATTTCCTACCACTCCTACTCATGGTTTTGAGTGGCTGGCACCAATCATGGATGACAACACCACCACATTTTTTTGACATAGAGTACATGGAGTGGGTATGAGGTCAGGAAGTACTTTTCCCTCATTTTCATCACCTAGTCAGCTAGGTAACTGCATAAAGCCGAAGAGATGTTAAAAAAAAGATGAGGCGTATCGTCTGTGTCTAATATGCACTGATAATTTGCATAGATTAAACTGTCAGATATAAAGTGCCACTTCGACTCATGACCTACTACATTTGAACGACAGTAAGCAGAGTTGGAGAGCTAACACAAGTGGGGAGAGAGAAAAAAAACTTGCGTACAAGCTGGAACATAGCCCAAACTGAGTATTGCTGCAACGATAATGTTTAGCTTTAAGTATGGGAGCAGTCTCTCACATCTAAAAAACATTGCGAAAAACCTACAATCATGTTTAACGGAGGGAAATCTCCATGACTTCATGAAGCTAAACCATGCAGTACCAGAAGTCACATTAATGGTAAGAAGTTCATTGATTCGCAACAGCACAACAACTTTATGGCGAAAAACAAATCTGTCTTATTCTACTTAAAACTTGTTGGTCTTTCATAAAGTGCACACAATTAACTTAGATTTAAACACATATTACATATGTAAATATTACATATGTATTGTGCGTATTTGATATTTATGGCTCTCTCTGTAAAAAGGGTCCCGACACCTGCCCTAAAACATAAAACATGAATCTACTTTAATTTAATTAGCTCCATCAATTATATTTCTTGTTGAGCAGAGGTACTATTTCACATCTAACAGACTGACTGAAGGCTTAATACACTGAGCTAATATTTTTCAACACTGAACAGAGGTTATAAACACACACATTCACTGTGACACTTTTGACAACCCTGACGTCTCATGTTAAAGCCGTTGTATTTTTGGCACACCTTAATCCCCTCTTACCCAACCTCAAAAAATCCTTTCTTTACTTCAATCTGCTGTTAACCCTATGAGATTGCTTTTGGTTGAACATTCCCTGATTTTGGGGTTTGTATCAAGTCACAATAGTCACAAAATAGCCTCTTTTACACCATCAGGGATTGGGGCTAAGAGCATGCCAGGAGTCACTCTGAGGCTTAATGTGGGCTTCATCTGAGTTTCCTCTAGGTTTAGCCAAGAAAAGCACTTTTTCAGCCCTCCAACAACCTCTGTATTCTCACAAGCAGTCAGGGCTAGAGAAATAGTCAAGAACAGTGAAGGGGGTTATTTGAGGAAGAAGTGTTGAGAGAAATCTCCATAAATGTACTGTTTTAAGGAATAAATTATACTAAAATATGCTATTTCAAGCATCAGCATTTCTCTGAATAAACCCCATTGAAGATTTGAGGAGAGTTCTCAAACTACAGATTTGATACATGTGGCCCCAATGAAAACAAATATATAATATATCTGTTTGTTTTCTTTGGGGCCACATGTATCAAATCTGAAGTTTGAGAACTATATATATATATATATATATATATATATATATATATATATATATATATATATATATATATATATATATATATATATATATATATATATATATATAATATGCTTTTACAGTCAGAAGACTTGGTCTTCTTTGAAGAGTTTCATTACAGTTTCATCTAACTTTCCTTAGAATGTTTTCTCTGGTACTTAATAGGTTTATGCTTAGATGTCACTCTTCAGTCTGATAGGGGACTCTTCATTCCATTAAAAAAAAATACAATTTAAAGGTGAATTCAGGCCAGTTCAGGACCCGTATCCTCTCAGGAGTGTTTAGCTAAATGAACAGTCTGTGACAGCCCATCATTTAATGAATACTGATATGCGAGTTGTTCATTAGCCATTCATGAAATCTAATTTGCTGCAATAATCTGACAGTGCTTAGCGCTCACAAAGCCCTTTGTCAAACTCACAACCCTCTGCCGGGCAGGCCTTTATTTCCCTTAATGGTTTCCACCGGAGCAAAGGTAGAGTGCCTTCTGAGAGGCGTCGTATAGGAAATGATTCATAATACAGGAACATCAGCTGGCGTCATCAGCCTCTGCAGAAACTTTTCTGTATTCACATCAAAAACAAACCATGAGTCATCAACAATTGTGAACAGTCACCTGGGTTTGTCACCTCTTGTTTTTTCATTTTATACACTGATTGGTCATCTTGCACAGCCTTAATTATTTAATTTTTAATGCATATTTAATGCATATGCACACTGTAAGATATTTTTCCCAGTATCACAGCGGAAACAAAGTGCACTTATATCTAGTTAGTCTTTGCAGGCAGGAAGAATGAAAGTCTGACCGCGCACTTCTCTTTCTAACTCAATACTTCTCAACAACCCCTCAAGAACACACTGACTCTGAGAGAAATTGTAAATATCCACTGCTTTATAAGCACATATAGAATTAAATAAAGAAACAGGAAAAGTGGGAACTCTTTAAAATGTGAATAATAAAAGTGATTAAACCAGTTGTGTGCACAAAGCTAATGAACCGTGACATACAGGAATGTTATTGACACGTATGAGCTGCAGTTTTACCTCTTGAAAAGCACATTACTTTTATCCTGCTCAGCACTGAGAGTCAAACAAAGCATATTTTTCTGTATTAAGTCATTAGTAACATAGTGTAGTTACAATGCATATGATGCAATTACAACAAATGTAAACTAATTATTGTAAATCTTTTTTTTTTATTTAAGTGAGATGCAAAAAAAGGCTGCTATTTCCTGTTCAAGCCTGACTCCAGTCTGCAAGGAACTGAAGGAACATTTGCAAAAGGGCTTTAAATGATTAAGACACCACTGACTTGGAAAAGAAAACAACACAAGAGGGGAGGTTATGTATTTTTTTAATGCCATCCAATTCTGTTGATAGCAACTTGTTGATGGTAAAATAAAAGTTAAAAACAAATTACTAAAATAAGTTAAGTAACTAATTCCATTTTTAAGAAAGAATTATTATGAATTACATTTAAATGACAGTAATAAGAAGTATTTACTTTATGAAGTTTGCAAATAATTTGAACAACACTGGTTGGGGTCTACAGTAAAAACAGCTTCTTAATGAGCATATATTAAGCCAGCAGTAGTGACTCAGCATCCACAGTTGAAAATAAAACATAAAAAAGCCTTTTTAGAGTCTGTTTTACCATTTGAAGTTCACCTTGAGCAAAATAATATGGCTGGAAAAATGCGCCTAAACCTCCAGACAGCACTAAAATGGCCTTCATATAAATTTTCAAAAAGCTTTTGAAAGCAGGCTATACAGAACACTGCCAGTTTTCCACTGTGCTGATCGTGTTTTCAGTGAACATGGAAGAATCATAGTGGATTTCAAACACAAGTTTGTCCTATTCTGACCTTGAAAGAAGAGGGGGAAAAAATTTAATGTTTTACATCTTTCAAACTGCTGGAGCGGAGTGCTCTGGAGTTACATATATAAATGTCTATTAGCTCTGTTCCAAGAGTTTGTGTTGAGAGCTTAAAGAACTGGAACTCAATGTAGAGTTTCCTACATGAGTAGTGTAGGACAAAAGAGATACTTTTATTTTTTTTCCTCTGAGAGTTTTATGAAGAATATAATATTCTGTCTAAGAACAATCTATGACCCCTGAATCTCAAAATGACTCAAATTCACATGAATTGTCTCTGTCAGAAGCAATCTTTATACAGCTTCTACATCTATTGAGGAGTGTGATTTGTGTCACAGGTCATGCAGCGTGAGGGAAAAGATATCAACATTACTCAGGTCATGGACTGCTGGACACTGCAGATGGGTTACCCTGTGATCACCATCAGCAAGGAACACATCTTGGACAGCAGCGTCTTCATTACCCAAGAGCACTTCCTCTATGACACGGATGCTAAAATCCACAATCCTCAGCTCTCCAACAAAAGGTAGTCAGCCAGCTTTTTACATGAGAAAGGAGTCCCTTCAGTAGTGTGTCTGATTGGTATTAAAACTCATGAGTCTTTTTTAGTACACAATTTTTTTAGATTGAAAGTCCGGTAAAAGTTTATTCCACATAACACCATCATAAAACTTTTTTTTTCTTTTTTGTATAAAACCTTATGAGATCAACAATTTCACAACAAAACTGTTCCTGCAGGGGCGATAACAAGCATGCTACTGTATAAGTACAGTGGGGAAAAAAAAACAAGTTTAACGGGATTTAAGAAGTAAAATACACAATATTCAATAAACAGATCAATATTTTATTTATGGCTATCTATCTCAGGCACGCAAATCGCTGAAGTTAAATATTTCTGAAAGCGCTGGCCATCAAGATGTTTTTTAATTGCTGCAAACAGAATTGTCATGTACACACAAACAAGTTTTTGGCTTGCAATAGCCATATCCCATTTGGAGACTTCTGCCAATCTAGTATAATGTTTAAGAGTATATATTCATTTCTGCTTATGTGTAGAGAATACTTTTTTTATATTTAAAACTCAGACAGCAAAAAGCTTTTGAGCCAAATTTGATAATTATCTGGCAAATCTCAGATTCATGTGACACATGTACAGTTTGTGTTCCAAAAATTGTCTGCCATTAAGGTGTGCAGATGTATGCACTTTTATTCAGGTTTACAGAAAAAGACAACACTTCTGATAAAACTAATAGATTTCCAATAGATCTTTCCTTCAACCATACATTTTTAAAAGGCTCTTTCATTTCTGGAGAACTCTGACAAGGTATTTTTGGATACACATTTAAACTTGTCTATGGTTTACATTCATTTAGAACTTTACTAAGTGTTTAACAAAGAGTTGTGACTAAGAGGGAGAAACACTTTCAAATGCTACTGCTAAAGCGCTGAAGATGGATGGATTATTGATCATGTACTGTCTCTGAGGTGCTCTTGCTTGAGGAACGCATTTACTCCAGAGGCGCTTGTCTACTCTGTCTGCACATTTTTATATTCTTCTCTTTTGTTTTCTCTTTCATGTTCTTTACATTTTTAATGAGCAGTTAAAACCTGTCACTGTGACTGGATGAGAAATGAACCAGTATCTGTTTTTAGGGGGACTGATGTTTTGTGTTTTATTATTTCTCTTGACTATAACTATCACCATTAAAATATTTCTGTAACAGTCAATTTACAAATGATTGTCTGACCTCACTATTACAAGAGCTTAAATATTCACTCAAGCAATACTAAATTTACATTTATACTAAACTCTTCAGAGCTAAATTATATAAAAACATTTAACAGAAATTAGTTATCTGAAAACTTCCTCTGATCAGGTCAAATTCGAGCAGAAAATAAGAGTCTGCTGTAGCTATGACAGAGAAGAGGAGCTGATTGAAATCAGATTGTATGTAATGTATTTTAGAAGAAAAGAGGAGCAGTAGACCATCTGGAGATTAAAAGCTCAGCTAGATAGCTAAAGGCTAGCTTAGCAAAGCACAACAGCAGGAAGACATAGATCAACTGATATGAACATTATTTTAGCAGGACTTCTGTTATCTGATTTTACCAAAAGGGATAAAGTAAGAGTTGTTTCAGCCATGTTAGGGACTCTGTTTGTAAGAACCGTGAATTGATCTTTAAATTTATTTTTAGCAACCCATGCTAGCTAGTTACTGCAACAGTAGAGAGAGAGAGAGAGAGAGAGAGAGAGAGAGAGAGAGAGATGAATAATGCATAATTTTCACTGATCTCCTGAAATCCTCTTTTTGTTATTGATCAGACACCGTTCAAGCAAAAGAATTGACACTGAATGTTATTCAGCTTCAGGTATAGTAACAACATATTTTTTTACTATTAGGAGATAAAATCTTTTATGTAGTTACAACCCAGTCTCACGCCAGTTCGTGATATAGTCAAAAAATTTAATTGATTGATTCGTGGTCAGGGTCACGAATTACACTGTTTCGTGTCCGTCAGTACTAATCCAAATCCTTTGTATTTCAATAGAAAGGGCATTTAGGTCATGAGTTAGTAGTCCAGCATACATAAAAAAATACTGCTTCTGTGGTCACTGGCGCCAAAACTATATTCGTGAAGGTAGAACTTATGTTAGTTCTTATTGCAATATATAGGATTAAAATTTGTTGTGATGGACACAAAAAAGCGTATTCAAGACCCCGATCACGATTCAATAGATTACATTTCGTGACTATATCACAAACTGCCTTGAGATTGGATTGGTAGTTAGTGGCTAGACTTAAACAGGCTAGCCTCTTATATAAATATATAACAGAGATACTGGTAGAAATCTGTTACTTGGCTTCTCTCCTGATTTAATTTCTTCAGGGCGGATAGCAGTGTGTTTTCTGAGTGCTGCACGGTTCTTCTGCAGAGGCATTCTAGAGAATCAACAGTGGAGTTGTGCTGCTAGTGTAAGGACGTCTCTTTCCTGTTTTGCCCTTTAGGCAGCTTTTCATCTGAGTAACAGGCTACCTGCCAGAATGTTGGGGGATCTGGCACCTTTGAAATGGAGTGTTACACCTCACTAGCGGCTGGAAGACTGATATATTTTTCTGACAGAAACACTGACAGTAACTGAAGTAAAACAGAAGATCGGTTTGAATGGATTCCACCATGTCATCCTCACTGCAGTCTTAGTGAAGTTCACAACAGATTCACAAGTTCTTTCAGAGAGATTCAAATGGTAGATTGAATACAAGAGGTTTCGCTGGGGGTTTTTTGTTTCCTTTTTTCATCTAAGCAATGGTGGTTTGAGACATTTTTTTTACTAAACGCCCCTAAGTTTTGAGACAGAACATATACTCAGACCTGATACGTCTCACTTCGTATTGCTTCATTTAAATAATGTATACTAATATTGCTAGATATAAATTCAAGTTAGGGGCTAACTAAAAATGTTTTACTTTTCAAATATAGTTTTCCCACTAAATTCTTTCAAGTATAAACAGTTTATAAAAAAGAAATGCACTTGGAATCCTGAAGCATGAATTATTCCATAAGCGTTTATATGCCAATAAATCATGCACCTTTTGGGTTTCAATTCATGACCCCTACAAAGTCTAAAACTGATAACTGCAATAAAATGAAAAATCTAGTGTTGATTTATGATGCTGCCGTATTAAAAGATTCAAGCTTTAGACTTTTTACACAAATGTGTAAGGACTATTTGAGGCCTTATTTGACTGAAATATGAGAAGTAGCACATCAGGAGTTTGAGAAGTAGCTTGGGTGAGGATATTCTGGGCGGACAATGACAACTGTGATATCACAGCTCGAAATGAACATTATTCCTTTATAACTCTTGACAAAATTGAAGCTAGTTTATTATAGATTTTGTTACATTTCTTACATATTTTACTATATACAATTTACAAAGTCATACAAACATAATTAAAATGTATTTTGTTTATGTTATGTCCTCATTATTTATGTTTTTTTTGTATGACTGTGCTATCATAAAGCAGTGTGGAAATTTCAAGACACTTCCAAATATATTTTCTTTCATTGTAAACCATAATTATTACATTCACAATATTAAATATGTTTTTAAAAACAACTTCGCACAATTATTTTCCACAGTAAAACAGCTTTTTGGACTTAGGTAAAAATACTTTGAATGCAAGAGTTTGAAATAACCGGCATGAGCTGTTACTTATTTAACAGCTTCCTGTTGACCTTTGTGTTTTGAGGTCAAGGCATTATTTGCTTGTGTTGCAATTCATTGAAATGCAGATGACAAAAAGCTAGACTCCTTCAAGTCACCGGCATTAAAAGTATGATGGAACATCATTACACAATATATTTTATTGCTGAAGTTGTATACATATTGTACAGAATATATGAAGGGTAAAATAGTGTACATATGCTAATTTCTGTGTATCTATTCTAAAAACTCCCTATGTTATTCTGTTCTGTTTCTCCTGATCTCACCTGAATGAAACAATTCCTATAAGACAGAAAGATAACATCTTCCACCGAGGGAAGGTTAGTGGTTTTTCCTCTTTTCTGGATGAAAGTGTTGAGAGTCTCGCACATGCTAAGGTACAAAAGGGACTCATTACAAAGACTGCAAAAGCCACAATCCCTCAAGAAAGCATAAGATGTTATCAAAGCCACACAGAGAGATGGTGGGAAAAGAGTGGATGCTGGTTATTATAAGAGAATGCTGCTCACACTCTAGTTTAAAAGCAGAGATGTCCAGCAGGACATATTGGTTTTTCAAAGCTTTTGTAGATTTTTTTTCTCTCTTTTTCTCATTAAATATTACCATTTTATTGTTAATGTGAAAAGCCTAAGTACTGGTTAATAACACAAGCTTATTAAGTCTACAATGCTTAAAACAGTACAATAAATACATTTTATTAAACTTGAGAATGTAATGCTTAACTGTCAGAGTTGGGTTCAAGAGGCAAGGAACCAAACATAGTAAATATATTTGAGAGTTAACAAGGTGAAAAACACTGCAACAGGGAACAACAAGAACCACTTCTAACAAAGTTTAGCTGACAAAGTACCAAAAACATCTTAAGAACTGAAAAATATTACAACAGATTACAAATGTAAAAATAGCCCAAAACTGTCATTTGAACATTGATAATGTGAAAACATTAACTTCTATTATCTGTGAAAATACCTTGCAGCGCATCTATTTAAAATGTAATGAACCTAGATAATAAAAGTCTTTAATCAAACGCTTTTCAAATGTCAGAGAGCCACCCGTCTCCCAATCCAGTAATTCCAGACAGGGATTCTCGAGGCAAGAATCAATATGGCTACTATTAAAAGATAAGTCTTGCTGTCTGCCTTTAAGGGGTGTTTGGCATTTCTTACTTTTGACCTGTTCAGCATTTCTGTATCAAATTAACCTGCTTACACATTTCGAAAAATAAAAATTCACTAACCTTAGTGGTCCGATGCTTAAATCCATCTGAGTCCTTTGTTGAGTATACTCACCTGTCTCTCTCTTAAATCTTCCCTTTCCCATGTCTACCACCGTCCTATAAACCAAAATTATTAAAGCTCCAAATTATACCTAAAACAAACATAGCTCTAATACCTACTGAGGAAGTTGCATGGGGAATTCACAAGGCTTCAAGTGACAGAATCACATATGGATCTTTTAGTGTTCCTTCCGAGCCTTGACCTGAAGATGGCATCTGATTTGAAATGTAGTTTTAACTTAAAGCTTGAACTTACCTCAAAGTCAACCTTATAAAACCAAGCAAAGTTGTAGCTAGCAATTAGTCTTGAGGAAATGTAAAAAATATAGTTCTTGTCAACTGAATGTTGGATTTACAGGTTTTAGGGCATCACATTACAGTCATACATTTTTGGGTTCGTTTATTTTCAAAAATATTTTTGTGAATGCTTGTCACAGTTAATTAAATCTATAATTGAAGAAAAACAAACATATCAATCAGATGACACCGTTGCAACTCATCTCAATGCGTGTACCTTCTCTTGGAGAGACTGCACTCTTCATTTGGATTATTTCTAATTCTGGACAAACACAACGTTCCTGAGGGATGTAAATAATGATGATGATAACAGATGCTTTCATCAATGAACATAAACACGAGCTTCAACATTAGCAGCCTGTGGAGATCTTTTATTTCCTTCGCTTCATCAAATGCTTGATTTGAAAACATTCACTCTCACACAGACGCTTCTAGTATCACTGGAATACAACTGCTGTTATCAGCACTCATCTGAAAAGACTCTACAGTTTCCATTCACACATATTCATTTAAATGCTGTTTCCCAACTGGCTTCAATTTGTCTGCTTCATCATGTGCTAAATATTCAACGGTGTTATCTGATTGTAAGATGTTTTCTATGCTGAAATTACATTTCTGAACAAAATATTAATTACCTCCTTGGGTTTGTTCAGGCTTCATTAAAGGTGTCGTATCATGTAAACCTGACTTTTTAGACATTTCTCACTTGTCCTAGTGTTCCCTCATCTAAAAAAACCCTAAAGTCATATTCAGATTCATATTGGTTCATGCATGTTTGTTTAATCCTATTTTGTTTTTCTTGGCGCTCAAGATGATCGTAGCCACACCAATTGTCCAACTGTGTTTAATTACCATAATAATAATGCCTTTAATTTATATAGCACTTTTCTAGACACTCAAAGATGCTTTACAGTTATCAGAGCATTATTCATTCACTCCACATTCACACACTGGTGGTGATTGCTCTCAGCTGCTCTGGGTGAGTCTGACTGGACGTGGCTGCCATTCTGTGCCCACGGCCTCCTGGCCACCACCAAACACATCCCACAAGTCACACACATCCATACTGGGCAATGCGGGTGATGTGGCTTGCCCAAGGTTATAATTGCAGAATGGTTCTGGCAGGGATCGAACCGCCAACCTTCCGCTTAAAGGACCAACGTCCTCCCCCACCCCCCACCAAAATGTAAACAGAGTGTATGTTTTTTATATGGGTCTAGTTTAGGCTAATATGAACGTTGTTTTGAGGCATATTTTGTCTCTATTTTTTAAGATAAAATGTAATTGAGATGAATGAGTTTATTAAAAAATCCCAAATGCTTGCTGCAGTCCCACTACTTTAAAAATGGTTTTACAACATTAATATTTCTTTCTTTTTTAAAACTCTCATTTCTTTATTTGGATCTTGACAAGATGTCTCACAATTTATTTGTCTTCTCCACCTTATCAAGCAAGTCATATTTAAGTTATTTCTTGATAATGATCTAGTATGGTCATAATCAAACCTGGGAGTAGCTAGAGAAATGTAACTCTATTGTGATAGTTTATGCTTTTACAGATTGGGCACTTTATTATCAGTTGATACAACTTCTTCTATGAACAAGCTTAGTAGACTTTGACTGTGTAACAAATTGCATATTATCTCTTCCCTTTCTGTAAGTTGCTTTGGTAAAAGGCGTCCACCAAGTGCATGAATGTTAATGTAAATATATTAAACAGGCCCATGTAGAGTTGGATAGCGTTTTTTAATACAACTATTAATAAAATAAACCTGTGATGTGTTTATTTATTTATTTATTTTTGTGCAAATTTGACTTTTCTGTCATCTGGGGTATGCTTTGAACAGACTTCCAGCAGACCACATCCATCTGTGTGTCAGCCATTTTAACATGTTAAAAGATTCAGCTGTCAAACTAAGCTTTTACTGACTTTTCACTGGCTAGAACACTTTATGCACAAAGTAACACATGAAAGTCACAGATTAATCAACATCAAAATCAGGTTATGCTACAGAACATGACAGCTATCGGTTGGTGGGTGGAAGCACTTTAAGGGAAAGAAAGAAAACTGATTACTTTGAGCTTCCACTCTCCTGAGCTATTTTTTGAACCTCACATTCATCTGATGCTTCTGATTTGTCAATCTGCACTTTTGAGGATATTGCTTGAATATCTCACAATTCCTTTAAATTCTAGCAGTTCATGGATTCTACTGTATGTGAGTTTTAACCACTAATTCCGTGTGCCCTATGCCAAACACAAAACTGTGTCTTTAAAATTCAGATTTAAATTTTAACGTTCATGGGTGTGTTCAACTAAGTATGTGACAAAGCTTGGTTATCCCCACTTTCTACCCATATGGATTATTATTTGATTGTGATACTGAAATCTATTAAGTAAATGTCTATAACATGTATACGATTTCTGATCATTAGTCATTAGTGAACATCTTTATTCAATTTTTAGGCTATTTTAAAGTATTCTGTTATAAGATTGTTATAAACTGTCTGTATCGTCTTATATCTCTTCTTATATCTTCTTACCAGAAAACAAGCCGGATATAATAAAGTTTTAGGTGTAATAAAGAATGTCATAGAAATCTACATTTTTGTGTGCATGTATTGAATGTTGCCTGTTTCTTAAGCCAGAGCCATGACAAAGTTTTTTAGACGAGATTATTATTATGTTGTAAGCGTATTCAAACAGATGTAGCCACACATTGTTTCGATGTCACATTGTTTTGATGATGATAATGATGATTATAATAACAATAATGTTTTGTAAATGAGGTGGTTTTGACCACACATTCACACTTGAATATGTATTTTCCATCCATCCATCAATTTTCTTTTTGGCTTAGTCCCTTTATCTGGGGTCGCCACAGTGGAATGAACCTCCAACCCAACTTATTTTATGCAGTGGATGCCCTTCTAGCTGCAACCCATCACCGGGAAACATCCACACACACTCATTCATATACATACACTACGGATAATTTTAGCTTACCCAATTAACTTATATTGCATCTCTTTGGGGGGAAATCAGAGAACCCGGAAGAAATCCACTGGAATACGGGGAGAACATGTGAATTCCACAGACATGCAAAACTGACTCAACAGAGGCTTTTTTTGCTGTGAAGAGAACGTACTACCAACTGTGCCACCGTGACACCCTTGAATATATATTTTGTTACACTTAAATGATTTTTTAAATATTATAATGAGGAAAATGAAAACCTGGCCTACAAGGACATGAGGCTAAAATGCTGGAAAAAAAAATTATTTCATTCATTCATCTTCATGTCGGCTTTCTTCCCTTTCGGGGTCGCCACAGCGGAATGAACCGCCAACTCTCTGGCATATGTTTTATGCGGCGGATGCCCTTCCAGCCGCAACCCATCACTGGAAAACATTCATACACACATTCACTCTTTAACACTATGGGCAATCGTTCTTACTCAATTCCCTTATATGACATGTCTTTGGACTTGTGTGGAAGCCGGAGCACAGCCAGAGAAAACCCACGCGATCACGAGGAGAACATGCAAACTCCACCCAGAAATGCCAACCGACCCAGCCGAGCCTAACTAGCGACCTTCTTGCTGTGAGACCACCGTGCTACCCACTGCGCCACCGTGACACAAACATTTTTTTTTAATTTTTTTTTTCAGCTTTCAGTGGCAGATCCCTCTGACGCTAGCGATGGGAAACACCAGTCACATATCAACAGAGGCCCTCATATGGATTACAAATAAAACAGGTATCACAGAGAGAAGACGCTAAGACACATTATAAGCTTAAACTGGACTAAATGTCAGATAGATTAAAATATAAAATTAGAAATATTATTATTTTAATGCATCTATTTGAAAATAAAAGGAACTTGTAAGGACTTCCCGAAATCTAGTTGCTGATACCAAAAATCCAAAGGACCCTGAGTTCTAAAAGACTTAATCTTTAACGATTTTTAAGCCAAAGTGAAAGAATTAGAACTATACATAAGATAACTTAACCAAAAGACTATTTAAATTCAGTTAAAGCTAGCAAATAGAACCAAAACTTGTCAGAACCAAGCTGTAAACATGTTTATTTTTTGGTTAACGTTTCAGTTTGTATTAATAGATACTCACTTCTGACACCAGTTTCAAGCAGTGGGTTGATAAATTAGAGTTCTGGAGAACGAGAGGAGGTTGCCAATAAATTGCCATTAATGTTTTCATTGAAAAATGTAGTTTTACAAAAAAGATGCCTAAATTTCTGAATTTAAAATTATTTTTAAGAAGCATTTGGCCTACAAATATTGTTACACATAGTGCAGCTACCTCCCATTAATTATTATTTTTAAATAATCAGAACAATGAATGTTTAAGTATTTGACACACTCGTGATTAAAGATTAGCTTAACAAATTTAAACCTATAAACTGACCAAACACAATTGAGAAATTTTTAAAAATAATAATAAAAGAAAAATACATATTGTATATTGTAGTATTGCAGTGATGGTACTTTAGGTTTAATAATGTAGATTTAGTGTCAATATAGGGGGTTAAACTACTTTTATGTTAGTTGAGGCTAATTTTGTTTTAAGAAATGTTTTATTTATTATAATTGTGCACTCATCCAATGAATAGACTGAACAAGTCAAGAAAATGCGCTTTAATTGTTTGTTTCATGTGTTTATAGAAAGTCATCGAGTGGGTCACATGGTTGGTGAAACCTGGTTGCTAGGCAACATCAATCAAACAGGGTACTTCAGAGTAAACTACGACCTGCACAACTGGAGACTCCTCATTCAACAGCTGAAGACCAACCCCACGGTACAGTATCCTTGATCATTTTTTTTATCCCTCTCTCTTCGTTTCACATTCTTTTTTTTTATTTCTGCTCCATCAGTAGCACATTTCTCAATTATGACGTCCTGTTGGTTTTTGCTTTTTCTGTTCTGAATCTTATGTCCGTTGTTCCATTTTGACCTCTATTTGTCCATAATTTCTTGTTCCTTTATTTTCTTGTACCTGATTGGGTTCTAAATGTCTGCTGTTTTTCATGGCAGATTATCTCCGTGGGTAATAGGGCTGGCCTGATTGATGACGTCTTCAACTTAGCCAGGTGAGTTGTGTTTATAATTAAATGTATATTGTAATATAAACCCCTAAGACGTTAAGACTAGACACCTGCTTTGAAGCTTCATTAAATTTCTTTCATAATCTCAAATTGTTGGCCAAACTTCTTTCTTGTTATTCCAGATCATTTATAAACAAATATTGAAAATTGCCATCTAAAAAGGTATTTTAGCTTAAAATGTATTCTACTAACAGAGTAGTTTTGAATGTTAGTAGCTTATAATTATGTTTAGTACACTTTTGATATTAAAATACCATTCTAAGGCCATTGTCAGTTATTGTTAACCCCATTCATATGGCTCAGGAGATACCTACTCCACCTACTGGAAGACTCAAGTAAGTACAGCAGGTCTAATCATCTACTTTTATGCAAAAAAGAACATAAACATCAACTAGAGCTGCTGTTCTCGTCACTTGAGGGAATTGTCAATTTTGAGAATAATTTTGTGATGCTTGGTGCTAATCAAACTGTCACTCAGTCCTTTCTTTCTTATGCAAAATCCTTCACTAAGCCAATCTAGCTGGCAACCTTCATCATCATCGCCATTCCAGACATCACTGTCTCCATCACTGAAACCCTGGCCCCATATCATCGCTATTTGAGATGCAACACCCTTCGATATGCTACGATCCCTTCGATATGCTACGATACCACATTCTCTCCAACAGTACCCTCAAACTCTTTATGCTGCAGACAATTGACAATCCCATGTCCGACAAAAATGTTATCATGTGCAGTGAATAGATGTTCAATAAGTCACTTTTTTCTTAACATTATATTGCAGAACATGATGCATGGCGCAATAATTATCACAGACACAACCTGTCATCCTCAATGTAGTTGCTATACTAAGATCTAATGAAATACTCAGATTTAGCTAACTTATCAACTTAAGCCTAAAGGCATTATAGAAAGTGTCTAACCCTTCCTACTGTAGCAGAGAACAAGGAAGTCAAAGAAAACCTTTTTTCAGATACCGGACAGATGCTCAGAGCATCATTATTAGCTGGAGACACACATCCATTAATGTTACATAGCAAGATGATAGAGAGCTTTTTTGCTCAGGGTGTCCAATCTGCTGTTATTCCCTTTAGGTACTCCTTGTCAGAGTTGTTCCTGTAGTAAATATTCATTTTGTACCAGTTAAACTCTACAAAACTCTGTCTTACTGAATAGTACTGATTCAACTGATTAAGTACATTGTAATCTGGTTTTGCTATGTGAAATATGTTTAGTTAGCAGTCATTTTTACTTTTCTACTAAACTAAACAAGGATGCTAACAGATGCTCTGTTAGCATAACTGCTGCTGTTCTGCTTTCTGAAAGTATCGGCTCATGTTGGGCTTGACAGGGGTTTATAAAGCATGCTGAGAATTGTGTTTTTGGCCACAGATGTTTCCTCACCATCACGATTCATTCAACTGATGACAAAGCCGCAGGGAGACGCATGTTTATCGCCGTCACGTTGAGCCGAGAATGGAAACCTGTCCCTGCTGTGTTTCCTTTTCATTTATTCACCTTCATGTTTATTCGGCTTGGCCTTGTTTACTGAAGCGCTGGATAATTGAAACTTAACAGAGCTGAAAGCAAATCCTTCAGTTCCTGCCGTTTGTTTTCTTTCTGCTTAGCACATGTTGTTTCTGTCGACTGTCGTTTACAGTTACTCCTAATAAAAATAGAGTGATTTGAACAAAGTGTCTCCATCAACCCCCTGGCTGTGATATGTACAAACGATTATCTCCTCTTTTACCTTAAGAAACAACAATTTCATTTAAAACGGTATCACCATAGATCAAAGTCTATTAAATGTCAGGTGACTTTTCGCAGTGAAGATAAATGGTTTCATTTGACCACAGAACACGGTTGCCAGGTCCAATAAAAATTATCAGCCGAATCTACAACTAAAGGCCATCCAAACAAAACAAAGCATATTTCCTCTCTTCAGCCCAATAAAATTGATCAGAGTTTGATCAATTGTCAAGATGTGTTTAAGATTGCCAGACAGCAAGAAGGGAAAGCAGTCTTTAGTTAATATAAATTAAGTTAAAACAAGATAGCATGTTATAATGAGCCAGTGAAAGACAGAAAGCAAACAAGAGTATACAAAGGGGTCAAATTAATAGTGGTTTATTACATTGTTGCAGGTGCAATTGAAACAATGAGACAGTTAACATAAATCTTTGGGCAGTGGCTTTATTAAATAAAAATAATAAAACAGTGTGACACATATAAAAAAAATGTGCAGAGGCATTCCCATGGCTGAAGATTTGCAGGGAAAAAAGTGTCCAATAAAGAAGAGACAACAGCATTGGTACATTAGTCTAGGGTTGCAGTCTCAAGACTGGTCTCCACTGCTGCTAATATCCATGGTCATCACCCCTCATCTGTGGAGTGACCAGCTGCAGATGACTTGACACTGCACCCTTTCCAGGGAGCTTTATGGGCCATCCCTAATGAGCTGCAGGTGCTAGAAACTCCCCCACTTTTTATTTGGAAGGCATTTTCAGGGTGACAAATTATCCTTAGCGCTCACCTGCCACAAAATAAACAACATTACAATATAAGGTTGTGAAAGGAAGTATGCGGCTGTGCAAGTGCAAAAAGAAGTGTCCAAACAAATGTGGTGTCTGATCAGCATGGCATCCCTATCATTGTTTATGCGGTACTCTTCAAAAACAGGTATCCAACCTGTGACGCTGGTCCTCCTCCTAAATGCTGCACTCATACCAATGTTCTGACATCTTATGATACTAGATGGCCGACCCTGAAAAGGTTGATGGCTCTTTCACCTGCATTGTGACTGTTAAGGAGCTGTGGCATTATTATCCCTTGTCCCTCATTGGCGAACCGTTTAATTGGGCTTCCATGATTAGCTGCAGGTCCTGATGATCCCGTTTTTCTTCCAGAACCAATAACCAAATCTGCTTGGGACACGATGTACCGCTTCTGGGTCCAGATGCTTAACTCACCAATTGACATTCAATGGTAGAAGGATTATTATTACATCAAAAACTCTTTCATTCTGTTTTAATTCAGGTGGAACATTATAAATACATTGCCAATACTGTGCCATTATAAAGGTTAGAGTCAAGGTGTCCTAAAAAGAGTGTTTATAGAGTGGAATTTGCTGTTCTGTAGAGCAAGTTAAAGGAGAATCCCTCATGAGAAATGACTGTGTGTTACCTTTAACTTGCATAACCGATCAGCAGTTTGCACTTTAAAAACATAATTTTGTAGGACACTTTGACTCTAACTTTTATTATGGCACATTATTAATAATCTAAACATAATGTTCCACTTGAATTAAAACTGATTCAAAGAGTTGTTAATGTAATAAGTATCAAAGTTTCAGAATCTTCTAACATGGAGCAGCGCTGCCCAGAAATGCAGCGTGACGTCAGACTTGACAATAGGCATTTCCAGGGTGATATACCAGGGGGAATACTTCACAGCTCACCAACTTTGTGTCAACCCAGTTCCCCAGAGTCTTTAATAATAGTCTGCACTTGTGGAGGGGGTCATAGTGGGTCACAAAACATAGTCACTATTGTCACCAAGCCAGCTGCCCAGAGCTCTCTGTTCTGGTGGTTTTGGTTCATCTAGGATGGGGCAACAACCCTCTTGCTCTAGCTCGATGTTGCTTTCTGTAATTTGTCGTATGAACCTGTTCTCTGGGGTTCTACTCACCATTGTTCCTTGACAGTTCTCTCCCTCTAATCCTAATAAGTCCTCAAAGGGAATAGAAAAACAAACTCAAGCAAACAAGTAAATGAATAAAGAGCTCGACAGGTGTACCTCACACACTGTATACTCTGCATTCTCCAACATCTTTCTAGGACAGCCACAGGAGTCAAATCAGGGAGAAACAATAACCTGACACAAGGGAAAAGCAAGCTGATGAAATTTGACTAGGAGGCTGAGTGATAAAGGCGCAGGGACCCAAACAAGAGAAGTGGAGACAAGTTCTCAAAACAACAACAAAACAAGATGGAGAACAGCCCTTTATTTAAGCCCAGTGAGAACACATGAGCAAATACAAAAACAGCTACATCAAAACAGCAGGCAAGTTATGCAAGAAACAAAACATGGAGGACAGGAGAACACAACCCACCAAGAAACATGAGACAAGAAGTTGACTTTTTTTCATGGCTCACATTCTTTGTTTTGCTTTACATATGGTATGATTTTCACCAATTATTATGAACAAGAAATCTAAATATATCCTCTTTGATATGTTCACATCTTCAAAAAAAATGGACTGAAAGTGCTAAAAAGCTATTGCTGAATTAATATATATTACCATAGCATTTAAATGTTGTATACCAGACTCAACTGCTATTACTATAACTCCAATAACTACTATATACAATAATGTGCGCTATATTATTAGATGTTTAATTTTCAGAAATGAAAACAACTCATGTGTCAACCGATGTTCTGGGGTCAGTAAAGTGGAGAGCAATACTACCTAAATTAAGGGCTTTTGTCAGTTCGACTTCTATGACAGTTTCTATGATGATACACTTTGAAAAAAACTTTTCTTTTTTCTTTGTAAACTCAAACACATTTACTGTTGCGTATCCCTTGTTTTTCCCCATGACTCGATTTGAAAGTTGTCCTATTGTGTGACAAAACAGCACTTTTTCAACACTGCCACACAAGCTGACAGACTAGGGTGATGTCACTTAATTATACGCTTTTAGGATTCATTAGAATGTTTCACATGAATCAATAAAGAGCAAGAATGCTCAGTTATTAAGATTGATTAAAAAGCACTGTATTAATTAAAGACGTGAAAGAAAACAGCTAGTAACCATTACCGATTAAATTCAATATTAAGTTTATGCATGCCTTCACTCAAAACGTTTTAGATTCTTTCCCACCATCTCTTAACGTCTCTTCACCATCAAATTACTCTTGAAGTGTTAGACACAAAGCCATAAATAAGGCATCTCTTCAAAGCAATATCAGGGTAACAGGGTCACAGTTATGTCTGTCTTTGACACACTTCCTTCACACAACTCCATAGATACGGAGATTTGATTCTAACTGAATATTATTATTATCTGCTTGTTGTCATAGAGACAGATGCAATTTTTTTGTATGTGTGTGGTTTTACATGTGTGCAGTGCATCACAAAGCCTGTCAAGTAATAATTAAAGGATATATACCCAGAGAGAGAGAGAGAGAGAGAGACATTGTACATGTGCAAACAGAACTCTAATTTCAGTCTATGATGAAGCTTCCTAATTGGCCTGTTTGAAGAACTCCAATAAACCGCTACTTAACTGAGTTACAATTGCAGACTCATTTAAAAGGCAATGATTTATTCAGAAGATTGTTAGCATTTTTCCTATAGCCATTAGTCCCAATTATTCCAAGCTTGACCATTTCTTTAAACTCTCACATGGGTGATCATTTGGCCCACACCAGCAGTTCTCATTGAAAAACAATAATGCCTGTCTAACTTAAGTAGTTATAAGGTCTTATATTATATCTTAATATCCTTATGACTATCTTTATTATTAAGATAAATGGCTTGAGTGCAGTGCAACACCTGTTCCTCTGAGAACAAATGAGGTGTATGATAATCCTGCCTTTTATATTTAATGAACATTATCTGTTCATGCAACAATTATTCCAAAAATATTTGACAAAAAAAACATATTTTAGATTGAGTTATTGCCTGGCTGTTTGCATATATTACAGGCATAGTTGAATGTACATACTGTTGAAACAATACAAAACAACTTCCCCAATACAAAATCAACAAAATGCTCACCAGTACTTGGTTAGTATTAAATAAAGAAAATAGTCTCACAACACTGTATCAATATGTTAAAAAGCATCTCCTTTTCAAAGTCACACCGTACAAATTGAGTAACTGACATTGCTTAGACTGTCTTTGGTATGAGAAAAGGTCATTTAAACTCAAAAAATATTTTCTAAATGTTGTTTTTTTATTATTTTATATTAAAGTAAAATGTACCTTGACTTCAATGTATTGTTTTTTAAGGCTAATTCGTTATCACAATTCTGATTTTGATTAGTTTAAAAAGTATTTGCAAATATACTTAAGTAGCATGCAAGATGGTAAACATGCTTGCAAGCTTTTATTACTTCCCACTATCTAATGCAAATCAGTTTCTGGAAAACGCTTTATGGCTATATCAGTGGATGTCTGCGAGGAACTTTGATTAATGTCACAATTAAATCTGTGTCGGGTGAGTCTGTCCTTGGAAATTTAATGAGTCCGTTTCAAAGTCTCATCATTTTTCTTTTAGCTTGACCTCTGTTCCGGATCACTAAAGTGCGCTGCATGAAACTGACAGCTCAGGCTCATTGAAAAACCTGACCTTGCTTCTTGAGAATCTTCAAACTCATAACATTTCAATTATATGGATTCAGCTATTGGTTAAAAGTAGTTCTTTTGAACACCTTGGGAAGTATTTACAAAACTGAACAAAAGTTTTAGACTACTTTGAAATGTGCGTCTGTGAGAGATATTTTTGATGCAGTGTAACTACCTAGTGTCTTGTTGCTGTGCTCAATATTATAATGTCTTTTTCAGCCTCACCTTGGTAGCAGAGTTTAGTTTAGTTTAGTTTAGTTAAACTCCTACAGAGCTGATTCTGTTTTCTTTAATGGCTGGGTTTCAGCCTATTTGCAGTGTTGATGATCACGTCTATTTGGTTGATCATACATGTGAAAATAATCCTACAAAATCCCTGACTTTGTGCTAGTGTACCTATAAGAATGCAATCTCGTTAGAAGGCAGAGTATAGTATTACCAAATTTAGATTTGATTTTGATTATTCTTTTGTTCTCTCACTTTTTTTTTTTCATGAATTGACAAAAATTGGACAATCATTTATAATTCTGAAAGCATTCTTTGTCTACAGCAGTTTTCTTACGTTTTTCTTAAAACATTTTATGTATACCCCATAACAGTCATTTTATTTGGTAAATTGGAACATCTCAAGTGGGTTTATTTTTATTTGAATCATTTCTGGCCATTCATTAAAATAAACTGTTTCCTAAATTTCCTAAAATTCTCCATTAGAAACACTGTCTTCTTTTAAAAACAGTTTTATCCACATTTAGGCAGTGCAAAACAATTAATTAATATTAATTTTCCAATAAATCTCATCTGATATAAAGTATTTATTGGATTTTAATCGCCTGATTTATCAACAAAAGTAGACCGTTGTATTTTACCTACGTTCTATTTAAAAACAAGGCAAACATTAAAATAAAATTAAAAAAGAATAGTCAGTGGGTCTATTCGAATTTTGATACTTATGTACTGATAAGGTGAAACACAGTGAGGGAGCCGAGCTGAAGCAAATCAAGATTTCCTTCTTCCACAGAGAGCAATCTTAATTGTTTATTAGGTTAGAGAGAGAGACTCAACTGACACAGTATAGTTATATGATACAGATAGTATGAATTAAACAGTGCGATACATACAGGAAAGAAGGTACTTTGCCAAAAGCCCTGGACTATGTTTCGAGTAAAAATAAAAAGCTTCAGGTTTGTGATTTCAGTTCAGGATGCATGCTCTCATTCTACCTTGTGATATCTCTAATAAGTTTAACTATGTTGCTCTCTTGCAGTTGAATGAAAAGCACTATTACTCTACACTGATTTGCTTTGAAAAGGCTATATTTGAGTTAAGCTTTAATTTTATCGGTAACAATTACATAGGATTTTAAGGAAAAAATCTCAAAAAAGTACTTGCGCAAGACCAGGTGAGCACAATTCTATTTTAGGTTATGTTTTTAGTCATTCTGAATCTCTGTGGAGAAAGAGCAGTGTGTTTGATGTTTGATGATTTTCAGAAGTTCAACATTCATAAAGTAAAACTAATTCAACTGATTAAGCTCTTGTTTGGTTTGTTTACCAACTGGTTTGTCTGTTGGAACAGGGTTAGAACAAAAGATAGCAGGCACTGCTGCTCTCCAGGAATGACATTGCCAACCATTTGCAACAAGCACAGTTAAATTCCTTGCCTCGTTTTATTTAGGAGTTATGCATCTATCTTACATTGAACCAATAATACAATAATCCATATCACAAATTGTTTTAAATACAGTGAATCAGTTTAAACTATCCAACTGAGAAACTTTCTAACAATGTCATTATGACTACTAGAAAACTTCAGATTCAAGAATTGTATTTATTTTCTTTGACATTTCTTGACTTATATTTTGTATTTATAATGTTTTGGTCAAAGGCTATCTATCTTTTCACACTTTCACTAAAAGGCTGTAGGCATTTTCAAAAATGGCAAAGGAGACAGAACACATTTGAGGAACACGTCTTATGTTTTATGGATTTATGCAAATGGAACATGACTCTAGCCAAACAGGAGAAGCTGTTTTATTGTTTCTTACAGCACATTATGTCCCCCCACGCAAAACTCAATGCCTTCCAGTTAAGTGAATAATAAGGAAATAAAGGAACCGAGTACAAACGAATGTTAACAATGTGTCTCCAAAATGGAATATAATGTGTCGTATTCTTGTTTGTCTCCTCAGAGCGGGCTATCTGCCCCAGAGCATCCCACTCCAGATGATCTCGTATTTGTCTCAGGAAATGGAGTTTCTGCCCTGGCATGCTGCGAGTCGAGCTCTTTACCAGCTGGACAAACTGCTGGACCGCACAGATGACCACAGCCTCTTCAGCGTGAGTCTGACCTCAATCCAGTTTTAACCTTGATTTGTGAGAAGAAACACAGTCTCAGAAGACTCAATTTACTGCCAGACAGACAAAATAAAATCCTACCTTCCTCTGTGCATCCAGCTAAACTACACTTCACAACATTCTGAAATAGGGCGATTAATTAAGTTAAAACTGATTCGAATTCCTGATTGCAGTTATAAAATATCGACAAACTTATCATATATAACTATATAACTTATCGACAAACAATTGAGAAATTTTTTTTGAGGGAAGAGGACATTCTTTTATTAGAATTTCATGGTCAACGTTGTTTTAATGGAGTTTTGATTCGTTAGCAATACATATTTTGTTTTGGAACAAAACATTTAATTAAAATCCATTTAATTATTAAAACAGTAGGTACGGTTGTACTGTTCTTTTACAAACATATTTTCTCTTTATATGCACTCTTTCTTTCCTTCTTTCTTTCTGTCTGTCTTTCTTTCTCTCTCTCCCTCTCTCTCTCGCTCTCTCTTTTTTCCTCTCCTTCTCTCACTCTCTCTCTCTCTCTCTCTCTCTCTCTCTCCACTTGCTTTCATATCTATCACTTTGTTATTCAGACCATCACTTTGCTACCCACAATCCTCCAATGCACGACACATGAGTCATTTCTGCCCCAGCTCAGTAATGGACGTGCTTTTAGAGCCCACAGCGAGTGTGAGATGAATTTAAAAAGCATCTGCGGATCATTCCTTTATTGTGTCCACTGTGAAACATAACAGATGTTTAGCTTGTAATGCAAGACAGGAAACAGCTGGAGACGATAATTAACGTGTCTTCAGATCGCTTAAGAAGGTGCCAGACTCGATATCTGTGTTTGTGTTTGTCGGTACTCTACAAATCTTTTGGAACATCCCCTAGCATCTCAAATAAAATCTGAAAATCCTGTCCTCTAGCAGCATTTATCTGCTTGTTTCATGCAAGTGTGCTCTGTTCACAATTGAATTGCTGCATAGCAGGGTCTAATTGTGATCATTCAGTCATCGTGGTAAGAGGCCATGAAGGAGAGGAGTCATGCTAAATTAGCCATGACATTACCTGCTGCCACATTTCCCTGCCACCGTATGGCGAGCCAAAACACAGACGCACACTCAAGGCCTGAATGCATGCACAGAAACATTTTATTTCAATTGTTGCTTAGGGATAAATGAATTTTGAAATAGCTTCGTAGGCGCATGCAGAACGTGTTGGCTCTGTTTTTCAAAGGTTGAAACTGGCCTGCAAGGTTGTATTCCAGAAGTTTAGCTTTGATTCTGTAACTGTTATATTCCTGTTATATTTCTTCAATAATCCTGAAAGTGTCTGTGGTCCCTAATCTCACATTTGCTATACTCTGCACATAACACTTCGGTTTTCTCCATAAGATCACTGCAGGAAATTCATTTTAGATTGTATTATAAGTATTACTGGTGGTATGATAGAGGAAGGATGTTTAAGAATGCACCTGAAGAAATCCACAAGGCTATATTTGGAAATGGTGTACTGTGCTTTTCTAACTACAACCTTTAAAATCTTTTTGTGTCTTTTGTTTTGTTTCACTTTTGTTTGTTTTTTGTTTGTTTGTTAGGTTTTTTTCCGTTGCCTTTGCACCCATGTTTTTGTTTCAACTTTAAATGTTATGTTTTACTTTATTTTGTTTTGGTTATGTTTTTTAAGGTTGTTCACCTGGTTGTTTAAAATACTGTATTTTATTTGGCATGTTGTTACTTATTTCCCGTTCTAAACACAGTTTAACTTTTTTTTTTTTTTTTTTTAGATTTTTTTCACAATCTCTTATGTGTATTTGCAGGCTTTCTTTTTTC
The DNA here is from genome assembly GCA_900490495.1 of Danionella dracula. NCBI lineage: Eukaryota > Metazoa > Chordata > Actinopteri > Cypriniformes > Danionidae > Danionella > Danionella dracula. The sequence goes on from UELW01000334.1 coordinate 12,600,204, forward strand.
TTTTTATTTTAAGGACTCTTTTCTTATACCTTTGATTTTGCTTTTATGATCATCTATTTAGTTTTGTTTACCAATGCGCTCATTTCTATAAAGTCCATCACTTTATGCTGTTGAATGTTCAATTTGATGTTAATCTGCTTTTGTTTTTAGATTGGCTCACCATCTTTTTCATCGTTTTCCAGTTTTATTTTACTGAAATGATATATTTTTTTGTTGTTGTTCTTCAGGACTATGTTCTCAGGCAGGTGGAGGCTAGGTATCACAGGTTGGGGTGGCCGACTACTTCCCCGGAGGGCACCTTCACCTCGGCAGCTTATCAAGCAGAGTGAGCCATACATTTCACCTCTATTCAATTATACATCACCGTATTAAACCTCAATATAGTTATATAGTCATATAAAACATTTAGGTGCAAAGTACAAGACAGAGATTTCCCACCCAAGAGATTGGAATGATCTCTGTGGACATGTGCTTAAATTTTAATTTCTTTTCCCTCTCATTTAACATCCTGCGGAACCCTGTGCTTCTCTCCTTCTCAGAGAGCTGCAGAGAGAGGTCATCATGCTGGCTTGCAGTTTTGGGAACAAGCACTGTCACCGGCAAGCCGTGTCCCTCATTTCAGACTGGATCTCCAGCAACAAAAACAGGTTAGCCAACATTAGTGGAGTGATTGTCAAAACTGATGAACTTTTCATTGGAATGTCTAAATGTCATTTATTTTCATTTATACGTCTTATCACTTGGGATCAAGGTCCCCCTCCCCCACTTTTTGTGTCCACTTTCTTGTAAAGCTTCACATTGCGTCACAAAGACCCTGTTTTGCACTTTGAGGGAGAGCAAAGTTGTTTATTGGTAAATGCTTCTCATTGGCTTCTCATGCTTTTTGGTATCATCAGCTCAGCAATTCCTCTTAAAGTTCTTTAAAGTAACAACATAGCATAATAACAATAAAAGCATAACAATGTTGTTGGCAAAAATATATTTTTCTTAAATACACGTACTGTTAAACTCATTTTAAACTTATCCTGAACATATCTTCTGGCATATTCCAAAAAACAAACAAACATGTAACTAAGCTAAAAAGTCAATATAAATGTTATGAGACTAAGAGCTGAGCACCCTCACGCTCTAATCCTGGAGTATTTAAAGCATAATCATGAGGAACCGTGTGTCTATATTTGCATTGTCAAAATACGCAACCCTCTCAAAAAGTAAAATTCCAAGGAACTAACTACCAGTCTATGCAAATTAGTGGAGCTGTTGTGGATCAAATCAGGTGTAAAATAGGCTTTGAGATGTTATAACACTATATATCACCTTCATTTCATGATTAACGGTGCAAGAACACATCCAGGTCAGCAATCATTCAGTCTGTGATGAAAAATGATATGAGCAGGTGGGAACTGCTTGCCGCAACGAACAGTTTAAGAGATGCTGAAAGATAAAATAGTTGCTTAGTTGATCTTTTCCTTTGGCTAATCACACATTGAATACAATTCAAATATAGACTGTAATGGCATAGTACAATACTGCAGACTCTTGCATGTTAGCATTGTGATCAATATGTTCTCCTCATCAATCCTACAAACATTAATTCATCCAGAGCCCTGTATCCATGGCAACACATATTTGTTTCTCTAATGTGTTTTCACTGGTGCCAAGAGCAACGACCATGTATGCAATATCACACTGGCAAACGCGCTAGTCCACTGGCTGACACTAATGGGCATAATGGAGAATAAACAGAACTGTGAAAGCATTCCGGTCTCGATAGGATTCAAGGTATAGGAAAGACCACACACAGTGTTCATTGTAGCAACCATGAAAACATATTTGGTTACTTTTAATTAATTAAAGCTTGTGCCTTAACTTTATGAGTATGTTGTTTTGCCAAAGAGAATCACAATAGGCTTTATATAGATAGTGTGCTACAAATGTAGGCGTCATATTATGCTAAATCAGTTTTTGTAAGCTACCTAAATATGTGCCTTCATGGTTTGAACACACTGATGTTAGATTAATTTAAATTCATGAAATTAAATGAAATAAAAGTTAATTTTGCAAAGTAAATACCTTTAACATTATGTTAACTGTTACCTAAAATATTTAATACTTAACATATAGTATGGTATTTTATTTTGATCAGGGGGGAAGTCAGCGCTTTTTCAGAGCTGAAGTCAGTAGACAAAAAAAGTAATTTCTTTAATTTTCTATGCTAATGTAGCTAGGTTTTGTTTCATTTGCCATTTTCATGATTGTGCATCAACTCCCCCTTAGATAAACTTCAACAAAACATAATCCTGTTCCATGAAATATTGTGAAATAGTATTACGTTTCCTAGCTGCAGAGGTGGAGTACACATTATAGATATAAGAATATACAGATGTTTGGCTATCTATTCTAGTAATAGTTTTTCGACCAAATTTTCCAAATTTTTACTCGTTACATTGTAGAATTGGGCTTGTTGTCCTTCTGAGTCTCAAAGCACTTTTTGATTTGATTGTGGTTGAATAAGTATAGACAATTGCATTGTATTCACCCATTTAGTCCATCACACACCTGTGCATTACACAAATGGTATCACACACTTCCATCCAGTCCTGTCTGTGTCTGAAACTAAAAGATTCAATCAATGTGTGTGTGACCCAACAAAGCACCAGCAAGCAGCTTGATAACAACGACAACTAGATAGCGGAGCATCCCTGGCTGTAATGTAGACTCAAGGTATTCAACACTTGATGTAGTTTTTAACTACATCAATGATGAATGGACAGGCAACCCTGACTACGCGTTTTATCACTTGGGGAGGGGCTTACAGTGACAGAAAAACCTTGATTTTATAGGAATCAAATTTTAGATAGGAAATTTTATTATAAGATGTATATCACACATTTTGCATTGTGAGTCTTTTATTTTTCTTTATTTATTATTATTATTTTTCAAATCTAGCCACAGGGGTTTCTAGCCAGTGACTTCTTTGCCGGTCCCAAGCCCGGATAAATAGAGAGGGTTGCGTCAGGAAGGGCATCCGGCGTAAAACATGCCAAAACCAAATATGCAAGTCATCAATTCAATTTCCATACCGGATCGGTCGAGGCCCGGGTTAACAACGACCGCCACCGGTGCTGTTGACCTACAGGGTGCCGGTGGAAATTGGACTATTGTTGGTCAAAGAAGGAGAGGAGGGAGAAGGATTCGTAGGCAGAGAGAGAAGAGGAAAGGCAAGAGTATAGGTCTGAGAATAGGGACTCTCAACGTTGGTACAATGACCGGGAAAGGTAGAGAGCTGGCGGACATGATGGAGAGAAGGAAGGTAGATATTCTGTGTGTGCAGGAGACCAGGTGGAAGGGTAGCAAAGCGCGTAGTATTGGAGGGGGATACAAACTGTTTTACTATGGTGAGGATAGGAAGAGAAATGGGGTAGGAGTGATCATGAAGGAGGAGTTTGTGAGGAAAGTTTTAGAGGTGAAAAGAGTGTCTGACAGGGTGATCAGTTTGAAGTTAGAGATTGAAGGGGTGATGTTGAATGTAGTGAGTGGTTATGCTCCACAAGTAGGCTGTAAGCTGGAAGAAAAGGAGAGATTTCAGACAGAAGCTGAGACAGGCTTTGGGTGGTCAGGAAGAGCTTCCAGAGGACTGGGAAACTACAGCAGAAGTGATCAGGGAGACAGGTAGGAAGGTGCTAGGTGTGTCAGCAGGAAGAAGGAAAGAAGATAATGAAACATGGTGGTGGAATGAGGAAGTACAGGACATCATCCAGAGGAAGAGGCTAGCTAAAAAGAAGTGGGACATCGAGGGGACTGAAGAAAGTAGGCAGGACTACAAGGAATCACAGCGCAGGGTGAAGAGGGAGGTGGCAAAGGCCAAACAGAAGGCATATGATGAGTTGTATGCCAGGTTAGACACGAGGGAAGGTGAGAAGGAATTGTACAGATTAGCGAGACAGAGAGACAGAGATGGGAAGGATGTGCAACAGATAAGGGTGATTAAAGATAGAGATGGAAGGGTTATAACGAGTGAGGAGAGTTTGTAGGGAAGATGGAAGGAGTATTTTGAGGAGTTGATGAATGAGGAGAATGAGAGGGAAAGAAGGGGGGAAGAGGTGAACATTGTAGAGCAGGAAGTTGAAAAGATTAGAAAGGATGAGGTGAGGAAGGCTCTGAGGAGAATGAAGAGTGGAAAGGCTGTTGGTCCAGATGACATCCCTGTGGAGGTGTAGAAGTGTCTAAGAGAGACAGCAGTGGAGTTCTTATCTAGGTTATTCAACAGGATTCTAGAGAGTGAGAAGATGCCTGAGGAATGGAGGAGAAGTGTCCTAGTGCCAATCTTTAAGAACAAGGGTGAGGTGCAGAGTAACAACTACAGAGGTATAAAGTTGATGAGCCACACAATGAAACTCTGGGAAAGAGTAGTGGAAGCTAGGCTAAGAAGGGAAGTGGATATTTGCGAGCAGCAGTATGGCTTCATGCCCAGGAAGAGCACTACTGATGCAATTTTTGCTCTGAGAATGCTAATGGAGAAGTACAGAGATTGTCAGAAGGAGCTGCACTGCGTCTTTGTGGATTTAGAGAAAGCGTATGACAGGGTGCTGAGAGAGGAGCTATGGTCCTGTATGAGGATGTCAGGAGTGGCAGAGAAGTACGTCAGAGTAGTTCAGGATATGTATGAGGGGAGTATGACATCAGTGAGATGTGCTGCAGGTCAGACGGAGGAGTTCAAGGTGGAGGTGGGGCTACATCAAGGATCGGCTTTGAGTCCCTTCTTGTTTGCTATGGTGATGGACAGGTTGACAGATGAGGTCAGACAGGAATCTCCATGGACAATGATGTTTGCAGATGACATTGTAATCTGTAGTGAGAGTAGAGAGCAGGTGGAGGGACACCTGAAAAGTTGGAGGTCTGCTCTAGAAAGAAGAGGAATGAAAGTCAGTCGTAGTAAGACAGAATACATGTGTTTGAACGAGAGGGAGGGAAGTAGAACAGTGAAGTTACAGGGGGCTGAGGTCAAGAATGTGGAGGAGTTTAGGTATTTGGGGTCAACAGTCCAGTGCGACGGGGAGTGTGGAAAAGAGGTGAAGAGGCGAGTGCAGGCAGGTTGGAGTGGGTGGAGAAAAGTGTCAGGGGTGTTGTGTGACAGAAGAGTGTCAGCAAGAATCAAAGGAAAGGTGTACGGAACAGTTGTGAGACCAGCTATGATGTATGGGTTTAGACTGTAGCAGTGAGGAAGAGACACGAGGCAGAGATGGAAGTAGCAGAGATGAGGATGTTGAGGTTCAGTTTAGGAGTGACAAGGATGGACAAGATTAGGAACGAGCACATCAGAGGAACAGCTCAGGTTGGTTGTTTTGGAGACAAAGTCAGAGAAGCCAGATTGAGATGGTTTGGACATGTGCAGAGAAGGGATAGTAGTTATATTGGTAGAAGGATGTTGGAGATGGAGCTGCCAGGCAAGAGGGCAAGAGGAAGGCCAAAGACAAGTTATATGGGTGTGCTGAAGGAGGACATGAAGGTAATTGGTGCAAGAGTAGAGGATACTGAGGCCAGAGTTAGGTGGAAACGGATGATTTGCTGTGGCGACCCCTAAACTGGGAACAGCCGAAAGAAGAAGAAGAAGAAGAAGATTATTATTTTTCCGTTTTGTTTTGTGATACTGTATATTGTGCCATGATATGTTTCTACAAGCCAAATTTTATTTGTACTAAAATATGTAATTTTTTTATATCTGGTCAAGACCTACAAGTAACATAGTCATTATAGAAAATGTTTTTGAGAGGGTGAGGTGGTTCACAATAAGTCACTGTAGCTTATATCCTTAGCTACATTTTTTTTCTCGCATTAAACTTTCTTTACTTAATATTTTAAGTAGATTTTAAACCAGTACTTGTATGCTTTTACTTGAATAAAAAAATATCCAAATTGATTTTAAGAAAGAACAAATCATGTTATCTTGATTATTTGAATGTATAAATGCAAATTATTTTGACACCTCTGTCTAACCGCATAATGTAAGTATTTGGAAAAAAAAATGTGATTAACAGACTGAAGCAGCTAAAGCTCTAAATCAGCCACACATCAAAACATAGAATTTACAAAAAAAAATTACAACAAAATACCCAATGTGTATTTTCAGCTGAAACATAATTGCCATCTTGACCCTTTAGATGGATATCGCTTTGTGTATAAAGGGTCTAATAGGTTCTCTCCAGCTGTTTCTTGCATGTAATGGGAAATGAACTCTCTTGACAAAGACCCCTGCTCTGTTAACCACTCTCCCCTCGCAATGTCTCTGTGGTGAGTCTGTGATTATCCCCCCATGGTGTCCAGAGTGAGAGTTTATTTTCTCTAAACAGACTCTCTCACATAAACACAACTCTTTGTGCTAGATTCTTCATCATGATTAGGGGCTGCTACAATCACCTGACAAACAGTTGGAGACCTCAGAGGGTTTTAATGCAGAAACATTATGTTTAGGCATAAAAAAACCCACATTAACATAAATCTAACAGTCAACAAAAATGCCAACCTTCACAAGGTGATTGAGTCCCAAACACAGGAAAGCCGGCTTTAGTGCACATGCTGTTATTAATAGATGAAGTACTTGGAGATCTTAATGTCAAAGGCTTCTGTGCTCAGTCTGAGGTGCTTGGCAGGGACAGTTATCAAATTTTATATGAAATTATTTCACAATATTTGAAAAGCTGCTTTAAAGCAACAGCAAAAAAGTACTACCACCAGGACCAGAATGGGAGACCCCTGGTTATATCAAACACTGCATGATGTGTCTGCACTAGACGCCTCATTCAACATATAACTCTATTTCCGTCAGCACATAAGTCCTTCAGCACAAAGCATCAATGCTTACCAAGTTTACAGATGAAAAACAGTTAGTAGGGCATGTTTTACGTAAATTCTGTGGAAATTAACTTTTCGGCTCCTCAAGAGTCATCTTTTCAAAATCAAGTGGCCTTCAGACTTCTGCAAATGCTAAAAGAGTTTATTTAAAATGTTAGGCGAAAATGTATCAATTAAAAGGTTAAACTATCCAATCCATATCTGGATGATTTGTTCCATAACACATCATGATGAAACACATTTGGATTGATCTGATTGATTTGAGTTAGCTTATTGAAAGGTTGATTGACTGGTTGATAGGTCGGTTGGTTGATTGATTAGATAATTGACTGGTTTGTTGATTGATTGGTTGATTGATTAGTTGGTTGATAACTTGATTAATGGGTTGATCAATTGATTGAGTGATCGATTGATTGATTGAATTCACTTAAATAGTACTCCATTATTATGACAGCTGGGTCTCCTCATTAGCTTCCATTACTGGGTGATTTTTTTTAAGAAACGTAGTTGCATTACATTACATGTAATGCATTTTACCAATAATAATAATTGCCTTTTTGAGAATTTCAATACGTTTTTTCACTGACCTGACAACCAACCTCAGGATTGTCCAGATGTTTCTTTCACTATCTTCAGCTCAAAAGACCTGCTGGGATATTAAAAGAATCTGCTCAGTTTGATATTCAGGGATGAGTGCATCATAAAAGAGAAATGACTTTGACCTTTGTCTTTTTATGGTTTTAGGTGATGGTAATGTCACAGGAATGACCCTGCAGGGTTTATGAGCTAGGATAGAGAGAGAGATTTCTATCTTCTATCTTAGAGCGCTGTATGTGATGGATTCAAAACAACAGACTGCAGTCTAAAAAGTGGAAATAGGACTGAAGAAAGACATGTAAACACTCTCATTTAAGTCAGAATGTCATACTAAAGTATCCATTTGCTCCAAAACACCTAGCCTTATGAATATGAATGAAAAACATATCTCGAAAAAAGATTAGTTTCAGCTGAAGGGTTTCAGCTCATTCTCTTTATTTCTCTATTTTTACTTAATTATTGTCAGCATCACTCTTAAACAAGACAAGATCACTTTCACAGTTAAGTTCTTTTCACTTCGAACACTGCATGGAATGTGACATGATTTCTTCTGCGTTGAGTTCTCACCGAGCCTCAGATGGCTCATTCAGAATCTACAGGTCTTCATTGAGCATCATTTTTAAAAAATCATAAATTTACTGACTGTATCAGCTCCTCCCGAGGTTTAGCGCTATTTCTTCTCCCTGAACCAATAATAAATTCATCATTTCACAGTATGAGATGCTTTCTCGCATACTTTTGGTTGTGGAACTTCTATGAGATTTATAATCATAGATAATAATGTTCAAAAATCTCAACACAGTGGTGAATTCAGGTTAAACTTCAGTTAAGTTTTTGCACAGAAGCTCCTCAAGAATATCAGCTTGTGTTGGTATGATTATTCATCACTTAGAAAACACTCTACGTGATTTTAGACTGCAGTAAACCTCTTGTACTCCAAGGGGTGATCACTTAAAATAAAGAAAAAGATCTAACAAAGCTCAGCTTCTCGAATTAAAACATTGTAAAAAGACCAGAGCCCTCTGAACTTAAGTCATTGTGTGAAATCCTGTCAATAAAAAGTCATTGTCGGATACATAATCACAAACGCTGAGAGAACTCAAGGAAAACTTCTCAGAGAGAAATAATAATCTCTGCAGGATCAGCATTGTTCAGTATACTCTCTTACAACACACTTTTTTAGAACACCTTGAGGTACACTGAAACTGAAATTGCTGAAATGATATCCTAACTTAAAAGTGTTCATCAAAAGTTGTTGTTGTTTTTTTCTGTCCCACAGGATTCCTCCTAATGTTCGAGACATTGTGTATTGTACCGGTGTTTCTCTGATGGACGAGGATGTGTGGGAGTTTATCTGGATGAAGTTTCACTCATCTACAGCTGTCTCTGAGAAGAAGGTTCTGCTGGAGGCCTTGACCTGCAGTGACAACATCTTCCTGCTCAACAGGTAACACACCACTGAGAGTGCAAAGATGGGGTAGATGACTCTAAAGGACCCCTGTTATGGATAATTCCTGTATTGAATAGCATGTCTCTAAGAGGAACATCCAGTTTGAGTTGTAAAGGTTAAAGTGCTCCATGTATCTATTTATGGTCTTTTTCCTTATTTCTGATAACGTACACAGTATGTCCACTCACACAACTATTGCACACCTAAAACTTAAACCTTCATAGATTTTGGTCTCATTTGGCCACGGAGATGTCAGCACTCAAGTGTAGCTGCATTGTTTCTTATCAAAACTCAAGAGAGTCACTCGAAATGTTGAGTGCTCCTCTATTTGGAGATTTATTGTAATTCTGGAAACTGGAGGAGATTGTTGTTATTTAGTTTTTTTGCTGTGCGTTTGATTTGGTCCTACTCTTCAGATACAGTATCCTATCACAGCAGGCTAATTACCTAGTTTCTAATTACCACTACTTAAATTTGCATGACATAAAGAAAGGGTTTTAGAGTACCTGACTATGACTATGGTCATTAATTTATTCCATTCCTGACAAATGATGACAAAGTTAGTTAATGTATCCCAAATTGCCCTTCTCTTTTGAATAGACTGTTGGGTTGCAAAATTTGTTGTAATTAAAAGAGATTCTGGTCAACTATGTGCTACAGCTTTTATTCAAGATAGATTCTTTCTGCATGGTCTAGGGAAGCACTTGAAGGACCCTCCAAAAAGTGTTTGCATGCTTTAACCACGCAAGGCTTTAGGAGTTACAGATTGGTCTGAAATTTTAGTTTTCTTGATTTCTAGGTGTTGCTATGGTTACTCAGGATAGAAATAGTGGGTGAAGTTGGAAACCTATATCTATTTGCATTTGTAGAAGGCAGATCTCCGTATTTGGATTCTAGAGGAAAGAAATACATTTCCATAAAAGTGAATTCTGAACCAGGCCGTAAGTAAATGTCTGACCATACAATTTGGAAGCCTTGGACGAGTTCTCCATAAATTCTTCAGTGGCATGTGACATCCCCCTAACCCTATAGCTCACCACATCACTTATGTCAGTGTGAATTAAATTATTATTTTTTAATCACTAGTTTCCAGTCGATCTCTAAATCCACTGTGAAAAAAACTTTAAATTTACTTTAAGACTTAAAGCACTACAATATTTCACTACTCCACTTAAAGATGAGCCACAATCTGAATGCACGATATATACATTAGTAAAAACAAGATAAATCTCCTTTCTTTTTTATGTGAAATTATACATGGAACAGAAATGGATGTCATTTGATTCTCTTCTATTTCTGAAAGACACGGCTCAAGCCATCCTCTCACTGTCACTGCACTCAGAGAGGAGCTGTTCACCATAAATGATTATGTTTGTAATTATACTGACTATAAGAGTAAATATTATGTAAAGGCATTCATCCTAGTTGAGCAAATCAGAAAATGATTGTTGTTGCTCTAGTGCTCCGTTTGACTGATTAGTGATGAATAAGATGACTGTTACCATCTGTTACCTTGGCTACCGATTTCGTGGACTATTACAAAAAGCGAACAAACTGACCTAGACTACCTGTGAGGATATTCAAAATTAAGGAACACCTGCCAGCCAATTAGAACTCAATACTAGTATTTGCCATGTATACCATGAAATTAATTCATGAAATGTCTGATTCAAATTACTTTTGTTTGTTGTTCTCCTAATTCAATCTCTCTACCATTTTCAAAACTCTTTATTTTTTATGAGTGTTCAAGACGTGTTATTGACAACGTATTATCTGAAGTTTTCAGTAGCAAACAGTACATTGTTTTCTCAATATTTTGTTGTCTCCGGTAGCGCAGTCTCTTCTTCCTCATACCATCTCAAAGTTGCTCTCATGGACTACTAGAAACAATGGTGGCTCCATAAGATTTTTTTCGTTTTCACATATCTGCCTGGGCTCTTAAATCCTGCCGACTCACCAGCAGAAAGAGGACAGTGATGGATTACACCCTGTCCAGCCCAGACGAGGTTCCGAAAGCTCACACAAATTCTGAAGCAATTCCTTCTGGATTTCTGCTGGTTTAATGTCTCCATTTATCCGTTTGCATTTGTTTGTTTTATGGAGGCTCCGAAAGAATGAAATTTGCTCAGAAAGAGAGCTATCCTGACCTCTCTCAACAGACTGACTCCTGTGGGAATCTTGCACATAAATCTTTTGGGAGGTGTACGTTTTGCCTCGAAGGAAGAAGAAGATAAATGGTCCTACATCAGAACAAACACACATTTTCACTCTATTTGCGGGGATCATCATCTTTGGGTTTAGATCTTGTTTGTCATTCTAGCATCGGTAAGGGAACTTTAATCATTGTGTACTGGTAATTGTCTTCCTTGAAGGTAAAATCAATGAGTCTTATGTGCTCTCTTGAATCAATAACTTGCTGGTTATAAACAATACCTATACTTGAAGCTATACACCTAAAAAGTCAATATGTAAAAATCACCTAACCCAAACATCAATGCAAAGACTACTGCAGGAACAGACAGCAATCTCTTAAGGTTCAAAATATTGGATCCCCAACATATGGTGATAAAAAGTCATGCTGGGCTAATATTGCCACTAACTTTTCTGAAATCAGGGATTTATAAAGATGAAAAGGTATAAGATGTCAATTTTGATGTCAATAAGAGGTTTTGTCAGGAGTCTTAAAGCTATTGTTAATTCATCATTATTTAGGGTCTTTACACGCCTATTCAAAATTGAGATTCCCAAGAATGCACAGGTGGCTTCTCTGCAGGGTGCATTTCGCATGCTACTGCTTAATGTTGTTGCAGTAGCGCAATGAACCAAAATAAACAAAACTATCACTACTCCGGGGACAACAGCCAAATGCCCAGCTGTTCTATAATCTTTGTGGGCTTTGTTGAATAACTCTTGATGGTCGGACACCAAGAAGATTCGCTTCTGAATGTCCATATTCTCTTTTTTAGTGATTTCTTTGAGTTTTTTATCACATTGTTCTTTGTCAGTTTTCAGGCACCAAATCATTATGAGAGTGTGTGTTGAACGCCATAAATCTGCTGTATTATGTCCCACTCACATCATCAAAACTTTATTCTGTTAATGTGCCATGTGCTCTTCTGTCTGACACCTTTCTTGTGTGTCTTTCTTTTTTTTTTTTTTTTTTTGATTATTGGTTCATCTCACCCACTTGTCTGACCTCATAAAATCTCGTTTGACTCTATTGAGGCCCTAAACAGATAGGAACATTTAGGGCCTACTTATGGGTTCTATGAAAATCACTCCCGAACCCCAAACATATAGACAATCTGTTTACCATGATTATAACATAAGATTAAGCAAACGTTTCATTTATCAGAGGATACAGTGAGTTTTTATTGGAATTACCAAAAAAAGTTATTGTATCTATTTTTGTAATAAATTGTCCATAATAAACCCAACTGTATGTATTTTCATTTGTAATGATTTTAAGAGTTTAATTACATTAAATTCTGTTATATTTGAGAACCTAAACATAAAATTGCATAATGTTCCCTGGTGGTTTTTTTTTGTTTGTTTGTTTAGTTTTTTTGCAACCACAAGACAACATTCTTAAATATCTGAAATGTTCTTTCAGGTGGTTATCTTTGTGCAGCCATAAAACAATGTTATTTGCATTGTTAATTATGACTAAAATGTCTTAAAATCTATGACTAAAACGGTGTTCTTCAATCATTACAACAAAATGAAATTATAGTTCTTATCTATAATTTGAAGATTGAAACTTTTCATTGGTGCACATTTGTCTCAATATCAACTTTTAAATGCAAAAATCCAAAAAGTACCTTTCCTTTACATTTTTAATTGACCAAAACATCTTTTTAAAATCTTTATTTTACTTTTAAACTTTTTCTGTGTTGCACTTAAAGTGTATGGCAGACCTCTAGCTTTCATTGATTTATAACTAAAAAATTTCACAAAGTAAGCACAAGCAAAGCTCCTGGACCGTGAGTGAGTGCTTTTATGGCTGTTTCATGAGCCAAAGAAAAAGCGCCCTGTCTGGAGTGAGAGTACACCTTCATCAATCCGTTTGACTGAAGGACGCTGCTCACAGAGTTCACTATTGATTCCTATTATACAAGGTAAATTGTATCCCGGATTACTTTTTTTCTTAAGAACATGTTTCAATACTTGAATGATGTACAATACAATACCTAAGATACATAGTTTGTATCAGATTAATAAACTATATTTTGCAAATGCAAGCCTGCCAATAGTAAAAGTAAAAATGTAAACTTGTTCTTTAACCTAGGGCTAAATTATCTCTGTAAGATTTTATAATATATAATTGTTGAAATGTAAAATGAGCTCTGATTAAAGTTGGCTCTCACTCTTGATCTTAGAGAAATCAGGGGATGTTGGCTCTAAACCTCTTTCACACACAGATCTGAGCTTTTTGCCAATAACCTGCAGAGTCTAGAAAAACCCCAACAAAGGGCTCCGCAAACTCAAAAAAAGATATTTGAGACCTAATCAAACAAAGGAATTACCTCACATGTTTTTGAAAACTTGCACTGAGACAAGTCTGTCTGTTTCATTTTCAATTCCCTCCTTTTTCAGCTACTTGACATTGTGCACCAACTAGAAGTGAATTGCTCTGGATGCAATATTTTTTTTGTAGGTCAATTACATTTTGAAGATGCTTTAAAAACATACTTGAGTAGTTGGGGTTCACTGAGAAAATAGGAGAACTGTGATTATTTTTCGTTTTTAATTGAAAAAAAAATCATAGGTTTTGTCTCTTCTTTAGTTACGTTTATCTCTAGATCTGTATAACTAATTCAGCACTTCTGAATGTCATGAAGCATTAACTGAACATGGCATTGTTATACGCCATAAACAAACATGTTTTTTAAGATACATCTTATATTGTTATTATTTATCAAGTGTTCTTTCTTTGCTGAACATGTTTTTTTTTCATTTCATCTTAATAATTTAGCATTCCTGTTTCATATATCCATGTTTCTTCACCATAATTAAAGTTATCAAATTAATGGTTTGTAAATGTATCAAAATATTACAGAAAAAACATTATTCTGTAGATCTCTGGTCCTTTTGTTGTATTTGTTATCTGAGTCTGAACTATCTTTTATTTTATTTGCATTTATTTTTTTCATCTCAGCCACATTTTCATATTTTGTTTGTTGCCACGATGTTACGGGGAATCTGTTAAAACGTTTATTTTTTATATTCGCAATTTCATCAATCTACGTAACCATTAATTTATTAATCTAAAATTAATAAGGATTCGTTTTTATTTGTTAAGCAAAATAGCATTTGTCTGTAATAAATGTTCAGCAGTGTCAATCCCTACCATCTGTCTCCATAATCACAGCCAGCAGTTCTTATGTTGTAGCATTACCTCTCCATTCGAGGTAGATTTCTGTTGCTGTATCCACTTGCATAGACCGTTATCTGTTATTTGAAATAACTGAATAAAATTTAGGAGTTTAAAATATATTCGGTTTTGTTTTGAACAGGCTGCTGAATCTGTCCCTGAGCTCGGATCTGGTGCCGGATCAGGATGTGATTGACGTGATCATACACGTGGGCCGTAATCCGCTGGGAAGACATTTAGCGTGGAGATTTTTCAGGGAGAAGTGGGAGATCCTGAACTCCAGGTGAACTCAACTTTATTTTTGTCTATTTATTAACTGTTTATTACGTTAACCTTCCCCTCAGACCCTGATAGTCAAATCCTTGTCTATATTGTTTGCTTTATTTCTTTGTAATTTACTGGGGATTTTTAATAACGGCTCATTTCTCATCTGCAGGTATGGAGAAGCTTTATTCATGAACTCAAAGCTAATCAGCGGTGTGACTGAGTTCCTCAACACTGAAACAGAGTTGAACGAGGTGAGTCTGGATTTATGCTCTATCCCGAGGCCAATCAAAATGAAACTCTAACAAACTATTGACAAATCTAGCGCAACACTAATTCTGGGAAAGGCTTTAGTCAGCACATTGTTGAGATGAAGATAATAAACTAAACTTTGACAACTGAAGACATTCCTCCTGATCTGCTCGCTGGGGTTATTTCCTCTCTGTAACAACTCAACCTCATTACAGGAGATGTAAAGTATCTACACTTATTCAGATTCACTCAGCTTGCGTCCCAGAGGACTGCGATAGCACTTCTCTCTGCAGCGCAGCACTTTCTCATGCGGCTGATTCACCCTCACAGTTTAGCATTCACACCGAGAGGATAGGAACCCACACCATGGTTTCTTAAACAGAGCATTAGCATAGTTAGCATCCTGTCACTTGCAATCCGCAGCTGCTCGAGGTCTTCATCCACAAAATTGCTGCCATCGTTGAATCTCTGTAGGATTTCTCGGAATATCTCATTAAGAAATTAAGATTTTGATTGTTGAAAGTATAGAATTTACTCAACTATTATGAACCTCAAGTTTAATGTAAAACAAAGGTTTTCTGAATAATTTTTGTTACAAGTAAAATAGCTAGTGTCAGTAAGTAATCAAGCAAGTAAGGAATTGTCATCCCACATTTACAGTTTCATTCAAAATCTCAAAATAATTAAAAAGACTAGTAAATAGATATTTTATACCAAATGGCAATTTATTCTACAGAATTGATTTGGCGACTGTTTTTTTTTTTCAGTTGAGCTGTTTTCAAGGGACATATACTTACAATTTAATAGACAACAGGGGATTTGGTGTTGCATGTACAATGAAAAAGCTTAAAATTATAAGGGACTTTTTCATGCTGCACTTTTATAAATGAAACAAACCTTGAGCTGTCTTTCTAAAAAAGTATATATATCTTTTTTTTTTGTGAGTGGGGTTGAATCATTAAAAGTCTAAAATTAAAAGTTCTGAACCATCTGTTACAAATAAACTATGGACTGTGGAAGATAAATATGAGTGACCAAAAAACCCTCAGTTTTATCATTGAACTGTTACATGTTCCTACACAGTTCCTATTTCCCTCTGTACTCAATTACTTCTCACTACAGTGAGTTTGTGACTAATATATCCTTGACAATTCTACATGTGCAAAACCTACATTTACATTTTTTGTGAAATTTGAATAATAAATATAATTATGGACTTTGCCTTGAACAGTGATCTAATTTGAATAAAAATAGTTGAGGATATCGCACCTAAAAAAGCCCCAGTTTTTGGGGGAAATTAGTGTTGCAACAAGCGTCTGTTGTAAATTCCCTTGGTTGTTTTGAGAGACTGAAGCTATTAGATCCTTTTCTCATTGTAATGCTCTCAAAGACATTTTCATCTGTGTTTTTCTGTTACATTTTAAAAGAATGTAAAAAAAAAAATCTGCTTCATACAACTCCCATATTCTGGTAACCATAAAGAGACCACTTTCAAAAGAACAGATTTTGTTTATTTCAATTGCATCACTGTTATCTGTTAAAATACACACCCGACATTTCCATATAAATTAGTGTACAATCGGATATTGTGTGATGGACAGAGACCAAGGTTATCTGATATATCATAATACTCTGTTTATCTTCTCTTCAGCTGAAAGAGTTCATCCTGGTCAGTGGAGGAGAGTCAGTACCAGCATTTGCTCGTGCCATCGAGATCGTTCAAGCTAACTTCAAATGGCACTTACAGTACCAGCAACAGTTTTACCAGTGGCTGCGGAAAGCTCCAGACGGTTAAGGAACGGATGTTTCATGAAGCACTCGATTAGCATGGATACAGATACAGTTTGTGGGGAAACTTAAAGCTGACACAATGAACAAACTACCCCAGAGGAATTTCCCTACTGTTTTTGAAGGTCTACACAAACGCGGAAGAAATGGAAAGACAGAGCTAAGGAAACACGTGGGAAATTGCATGGTGGTGTTTGTCAGTAGCGACAGACAATTTACGTTTCATTTCCCCTCGTGTGTTGCATGAAAGTCATTTCCTTCTAAGACGTTCTGTGTGCTGAAGCTTGACCTTTTCCGAGTGCTTAGAACATCGGGTTTATTTTGAAGACCAGATGGAACAGCTGAGAGATTGCTCTTGGGTTTATGGGAAATGGCTGTTTAGATTAAGCACAAAGACTCGACAATCAGTGCTGTGTTAGGAAAAGGATGATGAGGAGACACTTTCAGTAACTTTTCTCTGTATGAAGCCATAAAGAGAGCAGACTGATCTTCTGATGACGACGTGTTTTATTGTTTATTGGGTTTACTTGAAGGTCTTTCAAGTTCAACTGGCAACATCATTTACATTGTGTACATGGTGCAACTCTTCCCTCTCATTTATGGAGGGATTGTGATTGAGTGTGCTTTGTTTGTTGGAGGGGAGGAATAATCAATGTTGATATTTTCATGTTTAATTCATTGACTCACTGGAGGGAGGTCATTACAACCACTACTGGGATGGTTGAGATTTGGTATCTATATCCATGTAGTTGGATGGATTATTGTCATGGAGACCAGTTATTTGGTTTTCATAGTATTGTCTGTATATTTTTTTACATGCAGTACACTTTAATGGTTAGAGACAATTCATACTAAAAATCAAAGGGATTGACTGATCACCTCTGCCTTTTACTTTTCACTATTTGATCAGAACAAGGAACTTTCTTTGTGTGTTGTTTTTACTACAGTGCAGAGGGACACAGCAGATATACTAGCCCATCTCTAAGCCCCACCCCCTTACTAAAGGTGGTCAACTTGGACAATAGATATCCTCAATGAAGCTAAAACAATTCTTCAATCTTGCTCAGGTTGCAAGTAGAGCTGGGGTTCAAACTCAATTCCTGAAGGGATGCAGCCCTCCATTGTTTTAGGCTAAGCTTAACTGATTCAACTAATTAAGCTCCTCTTGGCTTGTTTGAAGCTTCTCCTGTGTCTCTTGAAGATGGGTTGGAACAAAACCCCAGCAGTTGCTGTCGCCCTCCAGACATTGAGTTTGACAATACCCCAAACTAGCAATTCAGATCATGTCTAAATTATATATTTTGGTTCAAAACTAATTAGATTGACATCTTCTTACTCCTTTTTGATTAGTGTGATGCCTTTGAAAATGAGAGGAGTATTGGATTGGATATATTTAATATGCAATGGAGATGTACATTCTAGTTTGAAATGGGAAAACAGTGTATAAGGAATTTCAAAAAGAGGTAATTAATATAATTGACAGTCATGTCAGGTTCAACGATTGTAGATTGGAACATTGAATCACACGTTTTGCACACTGAAGGGTATGTTTGCATTCATATACTTTATCAAAGCCAGTGTTTAATTTGTCCATTTGGAGGTCCTGGAACACAAAGTGGGTGCTGTTTCAGCATGGTTAGAAGGACAGAAAAAGTCCCAGGTCAGGAATTACTTCACAGCAGGGTTTGAAAACACTCAACATGATTTGACTCTGTATGGCCTTAATATTCCAGACTTTTTTTTCAAATAAAAAAATTAGCAGATGACAAAGAAGTTGTTCAAAATTAGTTATTTTCATTTTTTCTGTTCGATGAATTGATCTGGAAAAAGGTTAAAGTGCAATCAAAGAAAAGAAAACTATTCAGAACAGTGAAAATACTAAAAATACGGACGCTTAGTTTCAAAAACTTTTAAAGATTACAATTTAAAGGTTAAAAATAGAGCGAGACTTTTTAAGGGTAAAGTGTGGGTCTGGAAGACTGATATTTTGAGAATTTTCTGGTAATTTTCTTTAAATCTAAGCTATTTTATTACTCAACACATGTTTTTCCTCACTCTGTAATAAGGGTAACATTTTTTTCTTGGCATCAGCTGCTTTATTTTCTCATCTTGGTAATGATCTATATCGTTGCTGATACACTCTTTCAAGAGCTGATCCAAATAGGCCACAGTAAATACGCACTGCCAGAATCAGAGAAGGCACATGCCACGGTTCCCTTTAGGGTTGTTTTTGTGAAAAGTTCTATAAAAGAGTAAACTGATTTTCTTCAAAGCAAACCAACGTAAACTGAACTAAAATCGGCTTATCACCCAGCTACATTTTAATGACAGGAAGGTCCCAGATACAGACAAATAGGAGCCAACCCAACCTAGAGGTACCAGAGCACGCTCCAGCTTTCTCTGGCACAAACTAAGCCCTGACGATTGCAATAGTCTAATTTTAAAGACTGTGAAACTGTGCAACACAAATCAGAAATATTCAGTGTACACATGATCATACATTTAAATTTGACAATTTAAAGAAATTCATTCAAGCCTCATTGATATGTGGAAATATATCAGATATTGGTCAAAACAGCTGTCATGAAAAGGCACTGTTAATCTAATTAAAATCTGCAACAATGTAGTACTTTGCTAAAGTTTAATGAGGACATGCAGAAAGTACATCTTGAATGATGTCATCCAATGACAACAAACACAAGAAACAAGAAGGAGAAAAGTGCAGCGCAATAGTTTGCGCTTGAAGTAACATGCCTTCTCACCTCAAGGAATGAAGACTAAGTTCCGAATAAAACGAACTACTCGAATAGATCAAATATTTTCTTGGGAATATGTCCACTGCAATGGTAGACCAGGGCCACAGAATGTGTTAGCTCCAGTGTCTGTGAAAAGCTCACATCTAAACACAAGAAGGTTTGTATATTCCTCCATCGTCTTTGGGCCCCTTTAAACAGGATGGGCTTTTTAAACAGTGACCAACAATTCCAAATTGAGCTGCGAAACCTGCAATGTAAACACAACCATAGAAAGTTGCAGGATTGAAGAAACTCAATGTTTTTTCAAGGTAAAACAAATAAGATGTAAACCATGTCTCCATTTCGTCAGTATGGGTTCAAGTGAGCATTTATAGGAGCACTTTAGAGCTAGATTTCACCCCAATTGGAGCTCAGAAGTTCCCTGAATTCTATCATTCTACGTCACTAGGGTGAACAAATATTTGTGTAAATGTAAAAACTCCTGTCACAATCAGTTAAAAAGTGTATACTATAACTGATGTATAAACTCAGATGCTGAAAGTTGATAATGGGTAACTTTTCAATATAGTCCACACCATTTACCATTAAATTGAAATAGCACTCAGACATCCTTAGAAGTTTATAGAGATTTCTTGACCTTTAAGTTCTGTTTAGTTTTTTTATTTATTAGCTATTTTAGGTCTGTTAAGTTATTAGCTATTAAAGTGGTAGACAATTTAATACTTAGACCACATATTCCAAGAAGCTTGACAATACAGTTATTTAATCCAGTTTCAAGAATTAAAGCTAGTGATCTAAATTTGTGAATGCTCTTATATGACTGGTTGAACACTCATCTTGGGGCGGGGCTCAGATAATCTGTAAACATAGTAAACAACAAATTATTCACAAAGTTGAAATGCTTGATACAATACAATATAATAGACTATTCTAATACACTATGTTTCTGCATTCTCAGTGCTACCTCAGTTCAAATCCAGTTTTCTTCACAAATTGAATTTGAACTTATTTTATGATTTCAGTTCGATGCAGAACGAGGCACTATCCTGGTGACTCTGTTCCAGCAGTGGTGAGGATCTTGAGGACTTGAGAGACTTTGTAACGGATCTCAAATGAAACCTCTAGACAAGCATTTTAAGAAGAGATGTCAGATGGATTCAACACAGATTTGCAGCCTTTGTCTTTTCCTTTCTTTTATGTTGTCGACAATGAAACGCTCTTTTGTTTTTAAATTAGAGATAATATCCTCTGTGTTTTGAGCAGAGCTGCTTAGAGATTTTGCTGCTTACAATAAAATCTTTTGTACAGTAATCCATTCTCGTCTAGCTGCTTGTTACTGAATCATCTGTAACACTGTGGTGCTTGTTTGTTTAACCTCATGCAGCAAATATTTTTCTTTTACCAGTAAATCACAGAAAATGTTGGTGTTTTTACTGCCGGATTCAAGAGTGAGTTTTTAATCTTGTTTCCTTCTTTTTTACAATTTGCTCTAACAGTGTCCCAGAAGCATACCATGCAAAGGAAGATAAAAAATAAATACAAAGTCACAGAAAAACAGAACAAAATCCATACAAATGTATGTACACAACTTATTGAGAACCAGTCAAAACAAAGCTAAATGGAATGGAATAATATCAATTCATTAAAAAGTGCTAAAAAAAAACTACTGGAGACCACAAATCATTATAGAAATTTCCCAGAGCTGTAGGTTGTCTGATAAATGTTCAGTTTACGGACACGATGGTCCCAACTAGTTAAAATGTTAAATCTTTAACTTTCCTACTTTGAATTTGTCCTCTGAATGTAAAATCCTTAAGTTGAGTATGATGTCGGATTTATTTGTGTTTAAGGAAACAAGTTCATTTGTTTAAGTGAATTTCATGAATCTATTGATTTATGTAACATGTGCTAATGTTTAGATTGGGCCAGACCTGCAAGCACAAAATTAACGTTAGGTAAACATGGAGACCAAGGTGAAATTTTTGAATACAAAAATGATGTTTTTAATGAAGAGAGAAAAGAAAAAATAAGAGTTCAGAAATAAATGTTATTTACAGACGGTTAACTTTCTGCAGAACTAATTTCAATCAAGGTATAGTACATTTTATTAGTCTTTCTGTTGAAAACAGCAGTCGAGTCGTTCAGCCATGATCTTGAATATAATCTGTGATCTGTGAAAAGCTAAAGAATGTAGATTTGTACTCCTGCAGAAAACAAGAAACTTTTGCTGACATTTCTAAACAAAGCAACTCAAGAGCTCATCAATTCATTTGTTTAGCAAATGCATATTTGCCATTTTCGCAGCAGCTATAATCAGAGGGCATTCACATTCAAATAAATGGCAGGATTTGAATCTGATGTTTTCACAGAGCTTTGTTCACAATTGAGTCTACAAATGAAAAGGAAAGCATGAAGAAAATAAACAGGTCTCAGGTTTTTTTGTGTTATTCAACAGTATAATTGTGTTAAGGAACTGAACGACACCAGTCCTGTAAAGGAGATCATACATCACCTTTCTGCTGCTACAGGAAAATCTTCTCATTGGAGGATTGTGTTGGCATAGTTGTGTGCTCAACTTCCCTTTTTTTCTTCAATGAACAATTCAGTGGTATGGTCTTAACAACAATCTGCCTCACATTCTGAACTGCTTTGATAATTCATCCATCACACCCGCTCTCAACGGGGGATCTGCATTGAGTGAATGTGTGACACCAGGCTACACACAATTTGTATACATGTTTAAAAATACATTAAAAAGGACATACTTTTCTGGGGAAAATGCTTTTAAACCTTTTTATAATGTATCTCCATCTTTCATACACCACCTACTTCCTTGGGTTATACGAAAAAAAAAAGAGAAAGTTATCCAACTAGTGTGTCCAAATTTAACTTATAGATAAAAAAAAACGTCTGTACTATTCTTCAGAATAAATTGTGAAGTGTACTTAACCCCTTTTAATTCTTTTAGTGATTTCTCAATGGAAGATAAAGTTCAGAGATGTTTGACCCATCTTCATACATAGCTTGAAATACTTTAGTTATTTAATATTTAAGTTTAGTAACAAACATATTTTTGAACATCCATTTAAACAGTAGTATTTTGACATGCTTTTTTTGGAACATGCCTTATTGGTGAGATCACCACATTACAGTATGTTAATACACGTTATTGTGAAAGATCGTGATCAGATGTAACTAAGAGAATAGGGTAATTTTTCAAAATAAAACGTTGTTCAGATTCCAAAATAAATAAAAGGGAAGTAATGTAAGTTATTTATTGTGTCTGTATAGCCCGGTACCAAGTTACCCATGGACTGGTACCGGTCGGCCCCCTGGGGGTTGGGGGCCGCTGCTCTAATATCACTGTTCTTGTTTCCTGTTGGTGTCTTCACCTCGACTGTGTCTACGATTGTACAAGTACCTTGAAAGGAATGTCTTTGTTGTTGATTCTTTGTTGTACCTTCCGTTGCATGTTTGTAAATAGTTCTGCATTTACAGAATACATGTTTAAGTAGTAACAGTTATCTGAGATGAGGGAACATTTAATGTATCTCTTGCAGTCTGTAGCTAAACAAGCTAAAATTAGCATACACTAGCATTAAAGTTTGAGCTATTTCTCTCAACTGGAAAACCTCAAATTCATTCATTCATTCATCTTCATGTCGGCTTTATTCCCTTTCGTGGTCGCCACAGCGGAATGAACCGCCAACTCTCTGGCATATGTTTTACGCAGCGGATGCCCTTCCCTGCCGCAACCCACGCATTCACACTTTAACACTATGGGCAATCGTTCTTATTCAATTCACTTATTCCACATGTCTTTGGACTTGTGGGGAAACCGGAGCACCCGGAGAAAACCCACGTGATCACGGGGAGAACATGCAAACCCCACACAGAAATGCCACCTGCCCCAGCCGAGCCTAGAACCAGCGACCTTCTTGTTGTGAGACGACCGTGCTACCCACTGCGCCACCGTGACGCCACCTCAAATTCAAAAAAGCAAATAATAATTTAAATAATAAATTAAAATCTATTTACATTGGTAACATACAGAGAAAAAAAGCCAAAAGAGCAAAAGCCATGCACTCTAACCAGTTTGCAAGGAATTGCACCATCGAGCCGGTGGAGTACAGCTCACATGCTTTATCTACTGTAGCAGTCATGCTCTATATAAAAAGAAATATGTCAAATAAAATGCAGCAAAATAGAGTGATTTTGATTAAAAAAAGACTTAAATGATTTGAATACAGATATAGCATTTATATGAATGATCATTAGAAACACACATACTATTTATTATTTAAAGATTTTTATAGACATTTTTGTGCTGAGATATTACATTTGACATTTTGGCAGTCAGTCAAAACACTTTAATTGAACTTTACGTGACTAACATTACATAGAAGATGAGTAATGCCTGAGCTTACATGTGCCCTTTTCATTTGCGGCACAGCAACTGCCTATACACCTCACCTGCTGTCTTTTCAGTGCAGCTTAATGCCAGATCCTAATGCTTAATAATTGATAGACATAGGTGAAATTACACAGTATATGAAAAGTGATGACACAATACAGTTTGTCTACAGTGTATGAAAATATTTTAATACAACTTTACATTGGTAACATTCAGCTACAGAGAGTAAGAAAAAGGCATTTTCCCCAACCAGTTTGCAAGTAACTGCACCATCGAGCTGGTGACGAACAGCTCACACTGCCTTACCTACTGTATCAGCCTATACTGTACATACTGTATCAGTCTATATATACAAGAAATACAATTCAGCAAAATACAGCAATTTTGATTTTAGTAAAGGTTAACATTATTTGTAAAATACAAAAATTGCATTTATAGCAATTCAATAAACTCATATATATTTATTCATTTTTTTAATGATGGCAGCTGTGAATGATGATTGGTGAGCCACTGTCTTATAACTGCTTCCCCTGGCTGCACATCCCTAGTGTGATCAGGTGTGTTTATACATTGATTAAAGCTAATCTTTGCAAGGCTGTGGCTCTCCAGGTCCGACACTGGACACACGACATTGGACACACTAGACAATGAAGCACATGAGAAATTAAAACATGACAATCTATGTGTTCAAAAAACAAAGACCTAAACACAATTACAGAAGAAATAATGAAATCCAACCAGTATTACTAAAAAGGGAAGACGATGAATAAATGAATAATCAACACAGGAGAGACATGCATGGTAAAAATTAATATTAAACCAAGAAACAATGTGTTGTTGTGAACCAAGCACCAGAAAGCTTTGTTTTCCAGGAATTCAACCACACAATTTATTTAAAACAAGACACATGACTACAGTATCAGATTCAACAAGATATCAAAACTCAGATAGGCGTTTGCAGGGACCTGACAAAAAAATGTGTATTGAATATATATTCTGTAGCCAAATCAGCTAATGTAAGTAAATGCTACGGTTAGATTTCGTATTACTGCTGCATAATAAATCTTTATCTGTCTCTAAAGCAAAATTTCTAAAGAAATCATTGGCTGATATAGAGTCTGTGTTACCAGTTAAAACCAAAAACTCACAGTTCTGTGTATATAGTTTTAATTCCTAGTAATATTTATACAGTAAAACCACTAAATATATACATGTTTATCCTACAAGTACATATTTAAAGATATTTTAGGGAAACATAGCAAAAAAGTAAAACTAAAACATTCTTACTGATAAAAACAATTTTATCATGTTGCTTGATAAAAAATAAGACATACAGAATGACATCAAACAATAACCTAAAATGTGTACAAATCAAGCCCCCGAGGTGTTATCACATAGTGCAGCAAGTTTTATTGGATTTGGTCAAAGCACATAAGTGCTACACATGGGCAAGCTTGCGCTCCTCAACTCACTAAGGACAAATCTTGGCATAGGAAGCAGTTTGTGCTTGCTGCTGGGCAGGATGTGAGGGCATTAGTTTGATCTTTAAAGGCCAGGCCTCGCGTGGCACAGAAATCAATAGTAATCTGCAGCGGCAGTCACCATCGTTTTCCTGAGTACAGTACAGAGAGTCCATTTGTTTCCCAAACCGGCCTGCTCAATCATCTGGATTGTT
Organism: Danionella dracula; assembly: GCA_900490495.1. NCBI lineage: Eukaryota > Metazoa > Chordata > Actinopteri > Cypriniformes > Danionidae > Danionella > Danionella dracula. The sequence continues at coordinate 12,625,626 of UELW01000334.1, forward strand.
CTTTCTGATGTTTTTCTTGGTAAAGCAGAGTAATCATATTCATCAAAACACACATTTCCCCATCATTTCTGTGTTGGCGGGCAAAAAAATAAAAGTCTGAGTTTGTTTTTCCTTTATGGTCTCCTGGCAGACTGTTAAGTACGCTCTTGGATAGTTACTGCAGATTTGTTGTTTATTTGAAGTTTTTATAGCAAGCCACGGTCTTTGCGGTACCTTTCATTCATCATTAGTTGCTTTAAGCAAGCAAAGCAATATTTTCCCGATTAACAATTACTCAGCAATTCACTGATATTCTTGAAGCCAATCCATGGCAAAGTTGGATTGGGGGGAGATGTTCTGTAATTGGAAGGTTGGAGGTTCGATCCCCGCTAGGATAATTCTTCCGTTGTGGATCTGGGCAAGCCACTTCCCCCACATTGCCATGTATAGATGTGGGTGATTGGTGGGGTGTGTTTGGTGGCGGAGGCCGTAAGCTTGGATTGGCAGCCACGTTCTGTCAGACTGCCCCATGTCAGACTGAGGGCTGCAAACGTTGCTTATCATCAGTGTGAATGTAGAGTGAAAGAAAAATGCACTAAACATTGGAAAGCATCTTTAAGCTTTGGAAAAGCGCTATATAAATTGAACACATTATTCACATTATTATTACAAAGTGAACTGTTGGTGTGAATAACAAAACCTAGCTCTTCAGCATGTCCCGGATCTTCTCCAGGGCCTTTTTCAGCTGGACATGTATAGAACACCACCATAAGACGGTTACCTGTAGGCATCCTAAAGAAATGCATGAGCTCCTCTAAATGTAAATTTACATTTTTTTAATTTACATTTATCCATTTACATTTATATTTTTAGAAGAGTAACTACCCAAATATCTGTCCCACTGACATACTTCTAACGTAAAACACAGTTAAAATGAGATTGATAATGTACAATTCTAATAGATGGGACAAGTTCATAGATTTCATGGTATCAGATCCAGGACTATATATGACAGTGGCCTGCGTAGGAGTTAAATAAAATGGAAGTGAGCTGTTCAGACTGTTCAGCTGTTCATAAAGATTCAGATCACATGTGAGAAAAAAATTGGATTAGTGTCACTTTTGGGTGTCGCCTGAACGTATGTAGAGCTGGTGTCATCCACACTCTAATGAAAGAGAACGCCAAATTTTATAAATATGGTGCTTACAGGAATGTGTTTATGAGATATTATAGGATCTAGAACAAATCAAAAGTGACCAGAAAGAAACTCCTTTATTTTTACACATTTGGAATTGATTTGACTGTAACGAATGAAGCCTAGTTCAGTGCCACAAAAGACCAAGAGCCTTCAGTTTACCAAGCATTATATGGTATATAGGAAATATGCCAAATGTGACATCACAAAACAAAAGTTGATTAATTTCTGTTACCACCTCTCTGAGTGGTTTTAAAGAAGACTCTTAAAGAAGATTGTTTTACTTATATGTAAACTTTCGGTTATTAGGTTTACTGTCGTGTGTGAACATTTTAGAAGAAAATGCCATGAAGTACAAAACATGTTTCTTTTAAATCATAGCTTTTGCAGTGTACTTGCAGATACAAGACTATATGGTTTGCATCAATAATTCCTAGATCTAGTTGCTCTACTTTTTTGAGTAAAACAGTGAAATGACTGCAGCAGGAGGTCATTGACTCTTTGTAGTGCTACATAAAATTAAGCTGCAAATATCTCCTATGTGCCAAAAGCTTTTATTAGAACTCAAATAACTTAAATAGACAGGAGACGAATCATTTCAACATTGCAGAGATGAGGTCCTTTAAGATCTTTAACAGAGCTGTCTCCGATCTGTGGAAAGGGTGGAAGCTGGTCTGAAACTCCTCAAGCAGAACACCATTGTTGAGAAAATGTTGTAGCTGGTCACTGACAATGCATTGTACTGGATTATCTCTCTTTCTTTCCCTCTCTGTCTCTTTCACACACTCTCTCTCTCCCTCCCTCCCTGCCTCCCCCCTCTACTGCTGTCTCGTCTTTCTCTTCACTCGTTCTTGTTCTCAGCCTCTTTATCTCCACCTCTGCATTTCTTTCTGTCTTTCTCTCTTAAACACACACACACATGCACGAACACGCACGCACACGCACACAAAAATTGTGACTATGCTAACTTAATTCATGACAAACCTATTGTATATATAATTGATCCAAAATTATCGAAATAGCATAACAAAAAATCACTCCCTCTCTTAAAAAAACATTTACTGTTATCTGAACGTCTCTGCCCAGTACCCAAAGAGACTTCTTGTAGAGCGTGTTCTGATTTGTCTCTTCTCCCAGCGGAGCCATGCAACTGATCAATGACTGTCATTACACCGGTCTATGCGGGACGTCCTCGAAGGCATCAGATACTCTGTCTAAAAGTCGTCGGATGGACCTCATTCATTCAGCAGGTGATTATGTGCCTCTAGAGCTGATATGGTATTGATCAGGGGTCAGAGAGTCACAATATGGTCTTATGCATTATCTAACCCACTTTGAAACCTCAGTGTAATCTATATGGCTGAGAGTAATCTCCTTTCCTGACATTCTGACTTATCCCAAGACGTAGAAGGCGAACATGGGAGATGATTTATAGGAGCAGAGCCCAAATGAAATGGAGTGAAAGAAGAATCGAACAAGGATTCAGGGAAAGACTGATGGGGCAGAAGGGAGCGATCAGTTGGTGAAGAGAAAATGGCAGATGAAAGGAATTAATTGAAAGTAGATTGAAGGGAAGAGGCTACAATGACTCTGCTGCAACTCTTTACAACTGTGTCTAACAATCCTTCTCAGTTTGGGTAGGATAGAGTGTGTATTATACACGGGGTTGTGAGGATTGTTTGAGCTGCAAGCTATTGAAAAACAATTACAATTAGCAAGAACCAAATTTAGAAACATTTTAAGGGTACCTCTTATGGTATTTTTTATATGATGTAATATAGATTGTATAGGGCTTCATGACATAAGTGAAGTTTCAGTTCAAAAACACATTAGATCTTGTATTGTGTTTTAAAAGTTGTAATTTTAAGAATTTAAAGATTATCATTTTAAATAAGATTGCCACAGCAACAGTGAGTTAGATGACCTTACATTATGTTTATTTAATTCACTTTAACTATGCATTGACTGTGAAGACTAATAAAGAACATTACTATCTCAAAGGTTATTGAAAAATTGTGCACATCAGTACACATGTATGACATATACATACAATTTGTCTTGTGTAGAAAATCAATATGTGGGTCTCACATGTTGTACATTATTAAGGTGTGCAGGTTTTTGTTTCGGTCCTGTGACCAAATGCTGTTCCAATTATTTTGCTAAGCCATTAAAGCACAAACTTTAATCGGAAACCCTTGTCTGTCTTTTTTTTAGTCATTTAATGACTTGTTTTCATCCATAGCAGCAGTGCCTCCGAATGCTTGCAATATGGTGATATTATGATCTATTGACTTCTTAAAAACTTCCAAAATCATCTTGATTCAATCAGTTTCTGTTAAATCCTCAGAAAGGCTTCCGCAATAGCAGATACTTGTAAAGAAATATTTACATTACATTTACATTTATGCATTTGGCAGACGCTTTTGTCCAAAGCGACTTACAGAAGGGGAAATCGCCAATGCACCTGGGATTGATCCCAGAACCTCATACATGCAAACCATGTGCTCTACCACTGAGCTACACCCCACCCAAAAATATAACTTTTTAAAACCAGGATGTACTATTTTTCTCAGCTTTTTAAAAAAAACTTTATACATGGATTTCATAAAAAACCTTTTCTGTTATATTAATAATTGTGTTAAAATGGTCTGAATTTTTAGTGTTGTCTGCTTGAACTATCAATCCATCTGTCAATCATGCGAAGTAGGCAGGCCATCAGCAGTTTGTGATGACAAAACAGATCAGAATTTAATTTATTCTATTTTACTCATACTAAATGTACAAAAATCCCTTGATTAATTAAACCACTCTAACATGATATTGTTAGCGCTCCTCTTCCAGCATCCTCTTCACTCCTTGTGAACACATCTGAATACTCTTACTCACCTTCTGGCACCCGCTCTGGTTCGGTCGTCCTTCAGGCTCCATGATTCAGCCTTTGCTCACCAGCTCCTCCTTTGTTTCCCTTGCTCCTGGCTCTGCACCTTGGCTTCCTCTAGTTTTGCTGGGTACCTGCTCCAGTACCAGTAAAGAAAAACAACACAATTGTTTTGTACAATTTTCTGCTAAGAAAATCATCTCAAGCCATTGAATTAAGTATGAACAAACCTGTATACTGATAGCTTTTTGTAGATATAAATCACTTGACCATCTCCAATATTAAATACATTGCTGACAGACTTGTTCATATTTACTAGTTTTGAAGAGTCAATAGTTAAACAAATTAACTTTAATAAACAAGTTTTATTAAACCTAAGATGTAACCACTTAGCATCTGCTAGCAGATAACAGATGAAACCATGTAAAAGGCAAAAAAATCATGCTTCTGTATCCTTAATTTCCTTTTTTCTCTGATCTTTAAATTAAAAGTTTATCAGAACCTTACAACATTTGACCTCAGTAATGAACTCAACAAATGTTCTTTTGCATACAAAAGTATGCTTAAAAAGTAACTATTAGGTAGACCACTCAGTTTTTGGTGAGCCCTCATCATTCACTTTTGCTTCTCTTTGCTCCAATATCTTTTGCTCTGCCACTTTTGCTTCACTTTTGCTTCGGAAGATGATGTTACTCATACTTTCATGGGTGCCCCAGAAAAAAACGTACATGGCCAAGCACAAAACTTCCAAAGCAGACGTTTAGCTCCGCCTTGAATTGGTTGGTGTAAAATGAATTCCCAAACCTCGTAGTTGGTGTTTAAAATGCACATCACACTCACTATCGTTTTCCCTTCATGATGAAAATTTAAATTTTAAAGTTGTCTGATGAAATTCATTCATAACCTTCCAGTAAAGACAGCGTGATAGACAGTACTAGGTGTGATTGCAAGTTCAAAAAAGAAGAAAGCACATGATCCAGCAACTGTTAAATGTTAAATAGTGTCTCCTGCCCTTATAGAATCAACTATTAACCTTCCCAGGCCGCTAGATAAAGGTAATTAGGTATTGATTACTTTCCTAATCCAGCATCCACACATCTTCAAAGGAAGGTCTTCCTGGGCAGGAGTATCTTTGGTGGTGTACAAAGAAGAGAAATGAGTTGGGTCACATTACATATTTCACCTCACATCTTCTCATAATACCCTTATATTCAGGGTCACTGAAGTTGAGAAAAGTTTAATTTCCATGGTTAAATCTCTCTGTAAGGTTTAATGATGTAATTATCCGAAGCCCTTCCAGATTTTCTCTTCAGTAAGGTTTAATTAAATCCCTCTCAGCATATTGTAAAATCATAATGGAAAATATAAACACAGAATGGAGCGCTGATAAGAGAAATGGAGCTTTGAGTGACAAAGTCACAGCAAGGTCAGTGTGTTCGGGAGATTAGATTTGTCTCCATCTCAGCCACATTTGAAGTAAAGTTTGACAAAACTTGTGACAGTTCTCACATTCTGTATAAAGTTACTATCCAAAAGTGATAATGCATGTCTGAAAGTTTTATAGTGTCTTAGAAATGTTTAAACAAGCTCAAAGACAGTGTGAGGTTAATATTTTTACAACGACTCTCACAAGTGAAAGCATGTTGTAAGAAATGTGTTCAACATCTGATCCACTGACAGCATCGTTCGTGCCTTTGTCTGACTCTGTTTTTTTTATTTTCAGATTTAAAGTGAAGAAGTACTTACTAGTACTGGAAAATTACAGCTATGCCAAAAAGGGCCGTCCCTTACAGTTAAAAAACATGTTAAATTTAATTGGGAGTTTCTTGAGTGAGAACCAATCACTTGTCATTCCCAAACTTTTTGTGAGCTGGAACTTCAGGTCTTTAACAGAATTAGGATTTTTTTGGGCTCACTTATGCTAGTGCTCGATAAATGCTGTGCCAGAAAAAATGCAATTTCTTGCTGGATGAGGAAAGCAATAGAATTATAAAAAACAGAAGTAAATGAATAGCAGATTAGTCTTTGCTAAATATTGTTTTACTTAACAAGGTTTGCGAGGAATGTTCTATATTGTATGATTTCGTCAAAATTTGTCAAGCTAGTTCCTTCAAGCTAGTTATATATAAGTACAACAAGTCAGTTTTATTGGTGGCTAAACACCATTTTATTAGTGGCGATTCACCTATTCCTCATCACCTTAAACTAATTCAAGGGGACCTCCAGAGCCTAGGAGACTCCCGGGACCCGGGGCCCTTCTTCAAACAGCTTGCTAATATGCTTGTGATCCTAGGCAAAATCAATGTAAGCATGAACTCAAGTAACCGAGATCCTCCGAGATTAGTTTCAGATGAGTTGTCCAAGTGAGAGCTCTGGGTACAGAATGACGGCTCGAGTTCTGTTCTCTCCTAAGATCTTCAGTCAACCCACTGTTTCCTTCTTTCCCCTTTGATTCAGTAAACTGGTACATCAAAGGCATTTCCTCTTGCAAACATGTCAAATGCTCTGAAGTCATTATGATTTTATGTAAAGGACTCTTTTCCAAATCCATTGCAGTCTCTTTTGATTATTTACTATGTAGTTGAGCAATGCACAATTTTGGTGATCATTAGCAAAGCTTTTGTTTGATATTGTAAATATGCAAAGAACATGCACAGAAACTATTCAGGCGTGAGGAGAAAAAACACAAAGTTATGCAAATTCTTGCTTCAAAAAAGAAGGTCAATTCTGTAATCTCATCGTACTTTGATACCACAAGAATTCTGATTATATTGGGATAATAATTTCTGATAATTTGAGCTTATCTATGATTGATTACATAATGCATTACGTAATATATATATATATATATATATATATATATATATATATATATATATATATATATATATATATATATATATATATATATATATATATATATATATATATATATATATATATATATATACAAAGGCATTCACAGTATGTATCCAAATTAATGACTAGTTATTTTAAACGGTTAAGCAAGAGTGTATAAGTAATCTATCAGTTGATAAAATAGTGTCAGAAGTGTCTTACAGCTGCGATGTTCGAGACTTGTCTCACCCAAAACATTCTGAAACAAAAAGTAATTTTGATCCCAAAATACTTTTTATAAAGACTTGTTAGCCGAGGCTGTTGCTGCTGAAGGGAGCTATTCGGGTTTTTATCTGTTAATGAAAGCTTGAGGAAACTTTATATAAAGTTAGAATAGATGTTGCTTGTTAAATATGTGGACGGTGATGAAAGTACCATTCATTTCAGTTTTTTAAAGTATATCTATACTTTGTTGGGAACATTGCATATCAAATGTAAAGGAATCTACATTTTTATATGCTGATTTGTTTTAAAAATGTAACGTTAGAATTAGTATTTTTATTTTTTGTATGGAAATTTTTTTTTGTTTTATGCATCCCTTCAGACAACAATGCTCATGATATGCTATAATAAGTAATGAATGGAAAATATGATATTGAATTAATCATAAAATTAATCATGTTAAATGTTTAAACAAAATAAAAACTTGCTTATACGTGTTTGATAAACTTATACATGTTTAATCAAGAAATTTATCTAATTATTTATGAAGCCTGCTCAATACGAAATCGTATTGATTGTGGGGCGACCGTAACGCAGTACTGTCGTTAAAACCCTTACCCTTACCGGAAGCACGTGCGAGGATCTGTTCTACTATCTGCTGTGACGCAACGATAATCTAAAAGGGAGGAATGAGGTGAAAATGATAAACATAGTCACGTTCTGACAATCAGGATCACCCTTTATTAGAACTTTTATTGTTTAGTTAAAACGAAACATTAATTTATAGTAATTTCGAAATGGAGGAATGAATATTTTCAATTTTCCAACAAAAGAATGAAGTAGCAAAAGCTACAGTTTGCTTAAAATTAATAATAAAAAATAAATAATTACAATAGCGATATTCCTAAGTACATCCTTACAGAAATTTTCTTAGCAATAATGTTTTTTCTTTGTTCAATAAGAGATGAATTTTTTTTTTATTAAGTCGTTTTGTGACTTGGGAGAAGGTACATTGACAGAAGTAAGTCGTTAGGGATGAACTATCCCTTTAAAATAAACGGTGCTGTAGTCACATGACCTTATCTTGCTTGATTGCATCTGCAGGTGTTTATAATAGGCTACGAGAGAACAACGTAAGTATTTTGACTTACTTCTACTCCTTCTCCTTTTTATCCACAATCAGCTTTTTATTAATGAACAAACTAAACTGTCCAACTCGTTGTTTTGCTAATCTGTTTTTCCCTGCGTGTTTCCCCACTCTTCTGGATGAAATAAGTTACTCATTGTTTGAAATAAAAAGAGCTTTTCATTAATAAAATGGAACACTAACCTTCTTTGTTACCTCTACAAAGGAAAAGCTCTACAAAGAAAAATAAAAGATTTAAAAGTCTTATATCATGAATCAATATAACCTTCTATGGAGCTCAATTCAAATTCAGATTGTTTAGGCAGATCTCTAGCTCCATAACCTTGGGGCTGATTACAGTTTTGGCTATTTAGCAGGTATAAAGCTGCGGTATAAAGCTATTTCCGGAATATATATATATATATATATATATATATATATATATATATATATATATATAATTTTTTTTATCATCATAAAATAGTATATGCCTTGTGGTGTTATAAATGACCTCAATACAGTTTGCTTCAAATAGCTACAATTTGAAGTATTTTTGTTCAAAAGCTTCTTAAGACATCCACCGACTCTGCGATTATCAAATGTCCAACTTCCCGCAGTGACTTGTACCTGCTTCTGATAATGTGTTATTCTGGTGCTTCTCTGCTCTTTTCTCCCTCTTTCTTCTTCAAAAGAAATATATATTTTCAAAACTCTTTGAAAGCATAGGGGCGAGGGTTATATAACATAAAATGGCCTTGAAGGGATGTTCTGGAGTTTTTGTCATGGTCCTTGATAGCCACATTCTGCAGCCTCAGTTCTGCTGCAATTCTGGCATTTCTTTGATGGCTCTTTCATCCAGGACAAGTACTATTTGCAAGCTTTTCATCTGAAGCATGAATGCATCGTCATGTGGAAAGCCATGGTCATAATAGTAAACTTTTGAAACAATTGGACCAGAAGGTTGTTTAATTATGTAGAATTATGTAAGACTAACCGTAAAACAAAGCTTATTTGAACACATGTTTAGTTGAAATAAGTTGGTGTTTTGAATCTAGGTGTTACTTATCCTCAATTTGTTTTATAGAAAGTCAGTCATTGTTATGATGCAGGCCATGATTACAATTTTTTTATCATCTTTTTCAGGTGTTTTATGTACCATTCAGTACAAGTGCTCTTATTGTGTGTGGTTGACTAACTGTTGCTACTGGAAGATCGATCGAAGGTGCCTAAAGCTGATGAGGAAAAGCCGATGACATCTTTGTGCGCAACATCTTTGTGAGCTTGCTTGTGACTGAAAATGGCCTCGCCAGCCTGGCAAAGACAACATTTACAGCTTTACAAAGAACAGCAACCAACTTTATCAGCCATCTAAAGGTTAGTCATCTGATAAAATATGAAGAAAGCCAGTGTGCACAGATGATATTTCAATAGATCTTTGTTTTAAATAGCCAGGTAAACAGATGGCCGTATAAAACACACATACATACCATGCAGAAAGTATGAGTAAAGGTCCTTCAAATGGCAAGCATTCAAATGTATTACATCTGTGTCTCATATGGATTCACTCATTCACATACCTACATCTTTTACTATTCAGTATTCTACTGAAAATTTATTCAAGCAACGGAGTAATCGGATAAAACATATGTGACATCACTCACCACTTCTGGATTCTGCCACGTCACTCATCCATAGACATTTAATGATGGAAGGTGCTGAAACTTTCATTATTATTTCAACAAAGACATTATGTGAACAGTATGTGTAGGTTACCAATAACATGACATAATAAAAAGTAGTCAAAGCGACCTAAAAATCTGTTGTGGTTTCCAGTGGAATGTGCTTTTCTGCAGCGCAAGTTAGAGGAGAAACCCCCGTGTGAAACCTTTGCCTCTGCACAGTGGTTTCCACTTTATAAGCCTAGTTTTTTTGTCCCATTTACAGCATGTTGCTTTGCAAACACTCACATAATTAAGTTATTATTAATATCTGGACTGCAATAAAATAAAATCTGAATCAGAAAGACCTTTAATGCCAAATGTGCATGTGCACACACAAGGAATTTGTTGTTGAATAAGGGTACTCTCCAGTGTTGGTACAAAAAATATTCTACAAATAGAGGTAGTAAAGTATGAAGTAATATGACTATATTTATGTCAAGGAGCTTAAGAAATGTGTTTTGGAGGTAATGTGCAGACCAAAGCGTAAAGTAAAAAGAAAGTGCAGCAACAGAACAACAGAATGTGGAGTGACTGGAAATGTGTAAAGAGTCGAAATTACTGTCCTGTTGCTTAGTGCAATATTTAGATTAAATATATGGTAGTGTTGGTGGGGAAAGTTATGGGTTCAGGAGCTGAATGGACTGAGGGAAGAAGCTGTGTTTGTGCCAGGCTGTCCTGGTGTTTGGGGCTCTGAAGCGCTGACCGGAGAGTAAGAGCTGGAAGAGGTTGTTGCCTGGGTGGGCAGCATCCAGAGTGATTTTGAGAACCCTCTTTCTGATTGTGGAGGATAGGGGAGCTCCAATGATCTTTTCAGCAGTCTGAACTGTCTTCTGGAGTCTCCGGGTATCTGATTTGGATGCTGAGCTAAACCAAACAGTGATGGAGGTGCACAAAACAGACTCTATGATTCTTTAGTAGCAGCAGCATCTGTGGCAGGTTGAACTTCTTCAGCTGACGCAGGAAGTACAGCGTTTGCTGTGCTTTCTTTGCAAGGGAGTTAATGTGGGCGGTACACTTAAGGTTCTTTGAGATGGTGGTTAACACTGTTTTGAGCCTGTTAAGCCAGCAGCTCCCCTTCCTGTCTGTATACAGACTCTTCGTCGTTCTGGATGAAACTGATGACAATGGTGTCGTCAGGAGTTACACCGAGGCATCTTGGGAGGTACAGTTGTAGGAAGAAGAGTTGTGGGGACAGAACGCACCCCTGGGGGGTGCCAGTGCTGATGGTGCAGTTGTCTGAAGTACATTTCCCAATATAAAAGAGGGGAACAATACAGCTGAAGGCTTTTACCATACAGAGCATTTAACATTACATCGACCTGGCAACACCCTTCCCATAGTAAGAACTCACTGTAAAACAAAAGCTAATGAAGTCTTACTTCACAACAAACTCTTTAATGTAACGTTAAGGTATTAACATAAATGAAAACAGGCAAATGCCAATGTTTTCCTTTTAATGTTAAAATATAGAAGAAAAGGTCTGGTTCTTCTCTTTTAGCAGCTATATGAGAATTGTGTTATTATTTTATTTCATAATTATGATTAAAATAGGTAGGCTAAGCATGTCATCATAAAAAGGGTGAATAACATCTCAGCATTTCAAAACAGTACTTTTTATTCAATTACACAAATGATGACTTCGTTTTGAGTGAAATTCCCGTTTTTATTAACAAAAAAATCCACATAATTTGAATTTGTATAAATATATCTCCATGATCACACACACACTCACACTCTTAAACACCACACACATTCGTGCATTTCCAGTTCTTCCGTTTTCAGTTTCTGTAGAATTACCTTAAAATTATCTTCAATCCCCAATTGAACAATGACATCAAAGATATAAGCACCTTTAAACATCCCAAATTAACTTTGACCTTTAATGAAACAGCTTGTGTTTGTTTGTGATAAGTGACACGGCATATGTCCTGTTGTTCTTCATCTGACCTTCAGTTACCTTTTTTTAATTTATGGAGATGATATGACCTCACTTGATATAGTACAAATACATGATACTCTGTTAGTGTGCAAGGAAAACAAACAGCAACTTTTAAAGTAGCTAAATCCAATGTTTTAATTTTTATAATTAGTGTGCTATAAATAGAGGGTAACAAATTTGGGTCAAATGATGCTGATCAGTAGACAATCATCTTAAGGGTTGCTTATTCCTTCATTCTTTTCTTCCAGTTGCTTGCCTCTTGCATTTCATGGTCTCAAAGGTCATTTTGTTGACACTCGGGGTGCACAGTTGTTCTCTGGAAGTGCCTTGTCCTTTTGTAAACCCACACAGAGATAAAAGTAAACTCCACTGCTTCTCAGAGGCTGTAAATGTTAACGTTTTTTCATCACAAGCCTCAAAATGTCAGATTGTAATCAAGTGCTCCATGACACATCCGTTTATTAACCGTCTGGAGCTTTCCGCAGCCACTGGTAAAACTGTTTCTGGTACTGTAAGTGCCATTTGACGTTAGCTTGAACGATCTCGACAGCTCGATCGAAAGCTGGCACTGACTCTTCTCCGCTGACCAGGATGAACTCTTTCAGCTGAAGAGAAGATAAACAGATTGCTTTCATATCAGAGGTTATGCAAGTGATTGATAAATAGCGTCTGGACATGTTTGCCTGGATTTAAATGCAAATGACTCATGTGGAAGTTAACTCAGGGATGAAATCAGATTGAATAGAAAACATTTCTGTGCAAGACAGTAAACTGAGTGAAAAAAGAAGTATATTTGCAATATGTTATGATATGTAAGTGTGAACTCCGCACTCTACACAGGTTACACAAAAATAGTAAACAAAAAAAGATTACACAAAAATAGTAAAATGTCAGGTAAACAAGTTACCAACTATTACCCCTGTTACAACATAATATGAAATGTAATGTTTGGATTCCATTAAAAAAAGTACAGATGTACTTTTGTAAATCTATGTGGTGATGTTAAATAGTTGAACAAAATAAAGAACAACTCAAACCTGTAAAACATGATTCTCATCATGTAAAACTAAAAATTTTAAATGAACTAAATATGAAATTTATACAAATGTTTACTCATTAAAGTAAAACAAACTACTTAAAAATAAACAAATCTTTATTGAAGAATATCTTTTTTTTCCCCTAAATACAGTGAATATGTACATACATTTAATTTATAATACAATAGAATAAAGTAGCTGAGTTTTAGCATGTGAATTGGACACTCTGGCTACAGTTGATTCTAAATGAAGTGACAGGATGCTAACTATGCTAATGCTCTATTTAAGAAACCATGGTGTGGGTTCCTATCCTCTCGGTGTAAATGCTAAACTGTGAGGGTGAAGTCCTCTGGGACGCAAGCTGAGTGAATCTGAATAGGTGTAGATACTTTACATCTCCTGTAATGAGGTTGAGTTGCTACCGAGAGGAAATAACCCCAGCGAGCAGATCAGGAGGAATGTCTTCAGTCGTCAAAGTTTAGTTTATTATCTTCATCTCAACAATGTGCTGACTAAAGCCTTTCCAAGAATTAATGTTGCGCTAGATTTGTCAATACTTTGTTAGGGTTTCATTTTGATTAGCCTCGGGATAGAGCATAAATCCAGACTCACCTCGTTCAACTCTGTTTCAGTGTTGAGGAACTCAGTCACACCGCTGATTAGCTTTGAGTTCATGAATAAAGCTTCTCCATACCTGCAGATGAGAAATGAGCCGTTATTAAATCAACAGGGAGATTGGTTGTTAGCAAATAACAGTAGCTATTTCTCTCAATGCTTTGCTGTAATGCACAAAAGAAGGACCAATAATTAGCAATTGAGGGTGAGAAAGACTTTGAAATCAGTGACTGAGATGAAGGTTAACATCACAAATGAGTAAAATAAGTTGAGTTCACCTGGAGTTCAGGATCTCCCACTTCTCCCTGAAAAATCTCCACGCTAAATGTCTTCCCAGTGGATTGCGGCCCACGTGTATGATCACGTCAATCACATCCTGATCCGGCACCAGATCCGAGCTCAGGGACAGATTCAGCAGCCTGCGAACAACACAACACATTGTTCCTTTTTCAATTATTATTTATTCTGCTCATCCCAATCTATTCCAATCTGCTCACTAGAAGCAGGGTTAAAGCTTGAGCAAATCATAAAGTGAAAACACAATGTTCTTGTTTTTCCGTTGCCAAGCAGAAATTTGGCAGGCAAGACACATTTATTCAAATATGTTTGCAATATAGAGTCAGAAGCTTCAAAATGTAATTAACCTGAAAAAGCCCCAAATTGAATTCAGACAGAGCCATTTGCTTCAAATTGGTGCGAAATGTCAAGTACTGTAAATGAAAAAGGAGGAAATTGGAAATGAAATGTTATACATAAAAGCTTGCCACGGTGCACAAGTTTTCAATTTGCAAGAACATGTGAGGTAATTGCCTGGGTCTGGTTTAGTCTCAGATTTCACTTCAGCTGCGCGTCTAGGTTTCGTTAAGTCACTTGTGTTATGAAGACTCTGGAGATTAATACTACATTGAATAAGCGCTGATGTGGGTTTGAACATGCATACTTGTCATCTTCTGATTCCTCTAAGGTGGAAAGTGAGAAATTTTAAGAGGCATTTTGTTTTTCCAAGTGTATGCTTTTGTTAACACCAAGTGGCAACTTCACCCTTTTCTCTCAGGATACATAACAGAAAGGGACTTGTATTGTAACTTTCTGCAGCTTTTGCATTGATCTGTTCTAAGGGTGTACTTCATTTTGGGGGCTTTTTTTTTTACTCTGGTTTGTTTACTTTTCTATACCCATGTGAATGAGGTTTGAACCCCCATGAAACTTTTCCATGATTGCAAAGAACAGACATGCTGTTGATCGCTGATTGGTTAGTCATTAGGCTTGGCAATTGGTCAAATCGAATTGTAGCAATCATAAGAGCAGCTTACTATCATTATCAGTATTTTAATTAAATGCAACATCATACACAATAATACACAACCATACACAAAATAAAGAATGCCACTCGGATTGTTTTTCCATTCATGTTGCTTTTTCAAAATACTTTCATTTCTTCTGATGACCTTTTAAATGTGAAATATAATGGCGGTTCAAAATTTTTATTTAGCACAACTGTAAGGTCATAGAAAACTATTAAAGTGAACCTTCAAAGTGCTTAATTTTTCCCCCCACAGAATTTCTTCAGGCTAACAACCCTTTTTAACTCTATTCTTCTGTGTGGACACATTAACTGCCTGGATGTCAGTTTTGCTGATCTGTTATTGCATACAAACATTTCAGTTTACTTTTAAATTGAAAATGGGGAAAATTAAATCCAAGTCAAGCATTCAGACTGACAACTTTTTCAGTTTGTTGGCAGTGGCTGGTTGAACTTTCAGGTACCGAGATATTTACGTAAACACACTGACGAATTACTCCTATTGAGTGTTTGTGCAAAAATGTTATTTGCATACATTCTAACTTTCCTTAACGTCATTTCTCGCATTTTGCTACTATAATTGTAGTCACTGCTGTTGTGGACACATAACACATTATCCAAACTCTACAATGCTTCAAGCTATTCCATTGGCTTACTTTTATACACGCGTGCACACACACACACACACACACACACACACACATGCGCACGCACACAATTTTTTAAGTTTCAACACACTGGCACAATAAGTAGGGCTTATCACAGATCAAACTGTGATCAATAGGATGTAAACCTGAAGTTGATCTCTTGAAAAAGGCAATCTAACATGACTCTGCAAAGCATAGCTCTTCTTTCTCTTGAAAGGCAGCTCTATCAAAATACTCAGATTGAAGATTCCCAAAGGAAACGGTATGCTGTATGCTAAACACTCTCTGCAGTAAGGGTCATATTCACTCTTTTTCTGATTAGGCTTTTTTCTCAGAGCCTCCATAAAACAAACAAATGCAAGCAAATAAATGGAGACATTAAACCAGCAGTGAATCCAGAGGGAATTGCTTCAGAATTTGTGTGAGGTTTCAGAACCTCATCTGTGCTGGACAGGGTGTAATCCTTCAATGTCCTCATTCTGCTGGTGAGTCGGCAGGATTTAAGAGGCTGGGGAGATTTATGGTGAAAAAACTCATGGAGCAGCCATTGTCTTTAGTGGGGCATCAGTGGAGAGAGTGGAGCTGCTGAGTGTAGACATTGAATTAATGCACTATAAGAGACAAAAAACTAAGGAGAAAACAATTCCCTGCTTGCTCCAGAGAACTCCAGATTATAGTGTCACTAACATGGCTTGAACATTAATAAAATGTAAACTCAACTTTGTTTTTTTTGAGAACGTCACCATAGAGAAAAAAGACAGTGTTAAATATATAGTGGTCTACAATGCAATATCTAAGTGCTTAATTTTTGTGACCGGTTTGGTAAGACCGACTTTACTTGATTAATTATTGCATCAGATTAATTTGGCCTTCAAAGAGAGCTAGTTATTGAAAGTAGGGTGATCCATTTTCTGACTGTCATTGGTGTGTTACCTGTTGAGCAGGAAGATGTTGTCACTGCAGGTCAAGGCCTCCAGCAGAACCTTCTTCTCAGAGACAGCTGTAGATGAGTGAAACTTCATCCAGATAAACTCCCACACATCCTCGTCCATCAGAGAAACACCGGTACAATACACAATGTCTCGAACATTAGGAGGAATCCTGTGGGACAAAATAAAAACAATAACTTTTGAGCATAGAAAAGAGGCACATTTAATGTTAGGATAGTATTTGAGCCAACCCAAGTGTACCTCAAGGTGATATTTTACAAAAAAAAGTTTGTTGTAAGAGAGTACGCTGAACAATGTTGATTCATATATAGATCATAGATGAACTTTAATCTGAATTCTCTATTGTGCTGAATTCTTAAAGCAACACAGACCATATAGTCAACAGTATTTGCTCTCTTATTCAAATAATCAAAATCGGACATTCCATTCTCTTCAAAGATCATATGTGTTATGATCTTACGTGTTTTCAAGAGCTGGGCTTGGTCTCGAGTTCAAACGGATCGCTAAATGCTTCAGAATATTGAGACATTTTGGATAATTCCATGCTCTCAACTTTGTGGGAACATTTTGATCTTGTTCTAACATCATTGTACGCTAGAGCACAAAACACCGGGTCCATAAAGACGTGGCTTCTGATTTGGTTGAAGTTGACTGGCTTCCACAGAGTCTGTACCTCAATGCACTCTTAAAAATGCTGGGTTATTTTTTTTCACCCACCCTGGGTTGAGAATGTTAGGCCATTTCTTTGGGTTGTTTTTTCAGAGTTTGGCATCTTTAAGTTAATCGCGGGGTAATTTTTTTTAACTCAACCGCTGAGTTACAGTAAAAGTGATAGTTGAAATCATCCCCAACTGGCCATCTTCACCCAAGTCAGACGAACGATGAGTAGAGGGAGAATTAAGTGTTTGGAAGGAAAAAAAGGTATATCATATTGTTTGTTTTTTTTCTAAAAGATTACTAAATCGATGCTAAATCGAGTGGCTCTCATGCGATTATTGTTATTTAAAAAAATATATTTGTAGTTTTTAATGGTTGTCTTTTCCCTTGTGGCCTGTTATGTAGCTAAACGCTATTTGGGTAACGTTACCAGACATAACATTGTTCACTCAAATGTTCTTTGGTAACACTTCCTTAAAAACATGGGCATTTCTTGTGAGTTAAATTGTTAATAATTAAAGTTACGTCTAACATTACTATTATGGAATGGCTAGGTGGTAGGTGAAGTGTTCGAGGGTGCGGGCGTGTTTTCAGGGCTTGCCATGTAAACAAGCATGCGGCCCAGGGGCATGCGAATATGAGGCTTGTAAAGTCAGTTAGGGGTGTTCTATCAGTTTGAGTTTAACATTAAGTATTCGCACTTTTACTTTAATTTTGCTTGAATAATGAACTCCTCTCTCTTGTCCATTGGGACAATGATGGGATAAATTGTGAATGAGGGGATCCACATGTCCGTAGCCCCAGGTACAGCGCCCGGGGAGCAGTGATACTTGCACCGGTCCTGGCTGACTTGAAGCCTTGCAGCCCCGACGGCTTGCTACAGACCAGGGGTTCAGAGGGACTCAAAAACCATCAAAGGAAGGGTCCTGTAATCACGGTTAAGCATACATTCATTCCATTACTTGCCCGCCAAACGAGTTCGCACCTTGTGTAAATTACGTGACTGAAAACGACCCGTTGCTTGAGTCTCTTATTTAGAACTTGAATTTCTTGTGTAAATCAGCGCTTGGCATTTACTGCTGCTAACAGACCAATCATTTTGACCAACAGAAACGAAGTTCCTGTCTCTTGGTTTAGATCACATGTTGACATCTGTTTTAGACATTCATTATCCCAAGCTGTGAGACCCAGTCTGAAATTTTCTGTGGTGTAAGAACTTCCAGGGATAGAATAACCCTCGGTTCACCACCTGCGTGGGTAATATCAAACTGAATGCATCACATAAAATTGGATCTTGTATGCAATTTAGTTTCTTTTGATGAAATAAATTAAATAATTGTTGTGAAAATGTATTCATGTTATGAAAAAGTAAATGAAATGAAAAAGTAGTAGTTATATTGTTGTTTTTTTAATTGTAATAGAATTATTTATTTGTGTATAACCTATTTTGTTAATAATAAATCTTCATCTTTTGACCAATCATGCCTAATTATTTTTAATATGATATTGAATATGATTATTATTGTTATTATTGAAACTGTTTCCCAGCTGATTTAACAGTTCTGAATCAGAAATGTTAAACATCTTATAACTCAGTATGTTGGGTCAAAAATGTACCCCATTGTGCTTGGTTAAAGTAACCATATATGGTCCAACCTACTGCTGGGTCAAAAAATGACTCAATCCAGTGTGGGGTTAAAACAACCCAACGCTAGGTTGGTCCATATTTGACCCAGCGCTGGGTTATCAAAATAATCCAAATTGGGTTATTTTAACCCAGCCATTTTTTAGAGTGTGTAATAGAACACTTTTGGTATGAGTTTAAACCATAGACTGAGAGCCAGGCCCTCTTGTTCCATATCAGAATGTCACCACACAAATGCTATTCTAATAGAATAGTAAAAAAACTACCATAATCAGACTCCTAAACCATGTGAACAGCCTTCTAGGAAGAGGGTGGACCATCATCACATCAAACCCAACGATCATGAATGGGATGCCACTTAAGTTGAAATGCAAGTCTAGCCCGGTGAGCATATACTTTTGGCAATATAGTATACATAAGACCTCTCTGATTGTACATTCACTCTAGATTGTGATACTTCTTTGAGATTTATAGAGAGAAAGCATCTCACACTGTGAAACGATGCATGTAATAATGGTTCAGGGAGAAGAAATAACACTAAACCTCTAGAGGAGCTGTTCCGATACAGTCACTGAACTTTTGATTTGCTTAAACAATGCTCAATAAAGACCTGTAGATTCTGAATGAGTTGCCTGAGCCTCAGGGAGAACTCAATGCAGAAGAAGTGGAAACAACACCTTCAATAAGATTCAGGAAATCATGTCACATTCAATGCAGCGTTCAAAGTGAAATTAACTCATCTGTGAAAGTGATCATGTCTGTTTAAGAGAACTGCTGAACATGAAGGTTAATATTGAAGATTAACATTTGTGACACTATCTGCTGCTGTTATTCTTTTTTTTTGCTAAATAAATTGTTAATATGTGGCAGCTCATTCCAAAAGGCTATGATTTCACTTTTGCTGTAGTACTTTGCATAGTATGTTTTAGTTAAATATCATTTTTTTGACTGAGTGATTGACTCTATATTTTACGTTTTTATTTATTTAGCGTTTTTTAGTACTTTCAATTGTCAGTCTGTTCCTCAATGCAGTGAGTTTGGTTGTTCCCTACTATAGGTTTTAGATGAATTGTCATATTTCTTTTTCTTTCTCTCATTCCACCCTGAACCAAAGTCTCTCTATCCTAGCTCATAAACCCCACAGGGTCATTGCTGTGACATTACCATCACCTAAAATCAGTAAAAGGCATAAAGGTCAAAGTCATTTCTCTTTTATGATGGGCTCATCCCTGAATATCAAACTGCACGGATTCTTTTATTATCCCAGCAGGATAAAGACCTTGAAGGACATATCTGGATGATCCCAGCATCAGCTGTCAGGTCAGTGGAAACCAACTTGCAGAGATGAAAAGCATACAGGGTCCCGGGTCCTACATATGTACAGGTAATAAATATATATATATATATATATATAATTAAAGTGCATGCATTAAAAATTATTTACACAATTGTGAGGGCCATAGAATTTCTAAAACTAAAATGTTTCTAAAACTAAAATGCAATAATACATTTTTTTGTCTGCTGGGCTGTCAAGCTGAAGGATTGTATTAATTTTAAGGCTTCTGTCAGTTTCAAGCCAATAAGAAAGTTTACACTGGACTCCATGGGGTGATAATCATAGACCCACCACAGTCATTTAAGAGAAAAAGACTGTAAAGAGCTTAAATAAACAGGTCAAGCACTACCTTAATCCACAGAAGTGGTATTTCAAAACAGAGCTACACAATGATAGACGTCATCAAATACACATAACAAAATGAGATGCATTTTATCTTATGTAGCTTTGAATTTAATGTGCATGTTTTTGAGGTTACTACAATGAACTCGTTGTGTGGTCTTTCATATACCTTATCCAGATCTTATCCAGACTGGAATGCTTTCTTTAGACTCGTAAACACACTTTCACAGTTCTGTTTATTCTCCATTATTGCCATTAGTGTCAGCCAGCACACTGGTGCTTTTGCCAGTGTGATATTACATAGATGATCGTTGCTCTGGGCACCAGTGAAAACAGTTACGAGGAACAAATGTGTGTTGCCATGGACACTTGGCACCGAGCTCCTCTGGGATCAATTTAACATGGATTGACAAACAATATCCATAGTTTTTCTTTTTAAATTCTAAGCATAGTTGTCCATTGTATTTTACTGCTGAAAGTGAGAGAAGTACAGTATCCACAAAGGAGAAAATTACTATTTTTTGTTGGGAACTTCTTGTTCCTCACCTGTTTTTGTTGCTGGAGATCCAGTCTGAAATGAGGGACACGGCTTGCCGGTGACAGTGTTTGTTCCCAAAACTGCAAGCCAGCATGATGACCTCTCTCTGCAGCTCTCTGAGGAGAGAAGCACAGGGACCAGCAGGAGGTTAAAGGAGAGGAAAGATAACAAAGTACATGTTCACAAAGATTTGTTCAAGACTTGCACTTTGCAGTTTATAGCAATGATTTAAAAAGAGATTTAAAACTCACTCTGCTTGATGAGCTGCAGGGATGAAAGAGCCATCAGTGGAAGTGGTCGGCCACCCCAACCTATGATACCTAGCTTCCACCTGCCTGAGAACATAGTCCTGAAAGGCAAAAAAAAAAAACAATGTCAGGGAAATTACAGAATAGAAAAAATGCTAATACCAATGTGAAAACTAAATGCGGAAAATCTAGAGAAAGGTACTAAAGGACCAAAAAAAAAGAGACATGGATATTGCTTTTAATACTTCTCTTCTACCATTTTGTCTTTTAAGATTTCTAGTGTCCTAGTGCAAAAACATAGGTCATTTGAAAGAGACCTGTAAGATGAACAGTTAATGCTAGATGCCATTTGACCTGAATAAGACAAATTTGGCTTACACAGAATCACGTTAAACTTTATTGTCAATATTATGTACAGTACATTAAAATTGACTCAACAAAAATAAAAATACACCTTTTCAGATATTTTTTGAAGGATTTGAGCTAAAGTCCTTTATAAACTGCATTGACAGAATGCAATTTTGTTGAATTCATAGTAGGATTTTATATATTTAAATCTACATTTAATCCTTAAAAAGCTGCTCTAATATTAGAAAGCAGTGAATGTAATTTAGGTAATAAATATATTTACTGTTTATCAATTTTCTCATTTAAAAAACATAAAAAATTGGTTCACTCAACATTTGCAAAACATTTCAGAAGCTATTAGTATATCAATAATAAATGTATCATAAATCACCAAATTAAGGAGCACTATATGCAGAAATCTATACTAGCAACCTCAGTATAAAAAGAAATTTGATTTAAAAACTTGTTTATTAGTCAAAATATAGAAGTGGAATTTGAGTATTTGCCAGGTGTTTGTGTGCCTGTCATACGGTGGCAGGGAAATGTGGCAGCAGGTAATGTCATGGCTAATTTAGCATGACTCCTCTCCTTCATGGCCTCTTACCGAGATGATTGAAAAATCACAATTAGACCCTGCTATGCTACAATTCAATTCTGAACAGAGCACACTTGCTAGAAGCAAGCAGATGAGTGTAGGTGGATGGATTTTTTTCCTAATTGTAGTGTTCTCATGAGTTAATTGTCAGATTATCAAGAGTGACTGTCAATCTGTTACCGCATAACAAATACACGCATGCATGCATACACTAAAATATGTTTTAACTGACATCTGAAAAGAAGACAAGACAGCTAAATAATTTTCTCCAGCTGTTTCCTGTCCTCCATCACATCTTGCCGATTTAGCATACTATGTATCAAAATGAGCATAATGAAGGAGTGATGCAGAGGTGAATTTAAATTCATCACTCTCTGCTGCGACTTAATGCTCGTCTATTACAGATGACTTGCAGAAGTGACTCATGCACAGTGAAGGATTGTGGGTAGGCTTGTGATTGATATGCTGAATAACAAAGTGATGAATATGAATTCAGATAAGGATGCCAGATAATAGGTGAGTCTAACACTACAACAAAGATTATTTTTGGGATAGCTCTGCTAAATTGAAATCACTACCCATTTTATTTGAAAATTATTTTTTTTATTTTGTAAAAAAAATTATAATAAAATGGCTGAATATACAGATTAAATTTATTAGACCAACAACCTATTTTGAGAAACAGTTTACACATTAATTCTCAATATGGGATATAAGCATTCCATTCTGAGGTCTCCAATTTTGCAAAGAATAGTTACCATAAAAAGGGAACAACATGTATATATAAAATGTATATTTAAAAAATTTCCTTGAGCACAATTTTTTTTACATTACTTTTTACATTTTTTTCTTCAAGAAATGTTTATACATTAGTATGACTTCTTTCCCACCCCATTTTAACCATATATAGTAAATGCATAACAGTTGATGAATATTCCTCTTTCCATGAATGAGTCTGAATGCCGATCTAAATAGGTCAGTGATCAAATTAGTAAATTCAGATTAGTAAAGTCAGATTCAGGAAATCTTTAGGCAATATTATCTTAATACTTTTGTCTGTATATTTATTTCATAGAGCAATTTTCTCATTCTGCTATGTGCCATTTCTCGCAAGGTACACAACATTTCCCTCTAGTGGCTGGATGACGAGCACTGTTACAACTACACTGCTGCACCCTGAAAAAGTTTCAGTTCTATATTTAAGCTTTGCTAAAAAGAATATGGTTTTATTTTAAAACGTCATAAAAAAATGTGTCATTACTGTTTAACATGTCCCTCTTTGGCACACCTGTTTTGTGCTTAGATTGTCTTAGTGTAAATTAATCCAAGCAATCTGGCACTGCTATGTAAGCTATACAGTTTACACAAAATAATGTATATTATTCGCAATACCAAAACATAAACTATAAAAGTGCTCGTTTAATGTTGGACTGTGCATTTGCAATGGGAACTGAATGAAAAAAAGTAACAAAAGGACCGTCACATGCACACCATTATAATTTCTCAAGCATATCATCTATAATGAAAACAAATTAAGCAATTGCTGGCCCTTTTGTTGTGGAACAACATTAGTACAAACTCATTTTAACATTAGTACAACCTAACACCGTTAACACTCATTAAAAACATCCCTTTTCTAAACTATAGGTAACTGCTAGAGTTTCTTTAAATTCTTCCATTAGCTGGAAGTTGTCCGTTGGAGTTGGATATATTTTGCAAATCTGATTAAGCAAAAAAATTTAAAAATAAATAAATATATATATATTATAAACCTATTTTAAACCCTCGTCAGATTCAACATGTACCCTAACATTCAGTAGGCAAATAATTAAGCAGTTTGAAACTTTTTCTGTTCTGGGTGGCTATTAGAGTTTGAGGCTGAAAGTGTAGTTTTGATAGACTCACATAGAAAGGTCGGAACTACTTTTGTTTATCTGACTGTGAGACAGGCTCTCTGAGGCTTGACTCAGCTTGAATTCACCTGTGTGTTTGTAATGATTCTAGTCAAGGGTAAAAGTAGCCATGCTTGAGGCCAGACTCACGCTGAAGAGGCTGTGGTCATCTGTGCGGTCCAGCAGTTTGTCCAGCTGGTAAAGTGCTCGACTCGCAGCATGCCAGGGCAGAAACTCCATTTCCTGAGACAAATACGAGATCATCTGGAGTGGGATGCTCTGGGGCAGATACCCCGCTCTGAGGAGACATTTGAGAATACGACACATTTTAGAGACACATTGGTAACATTCATTTGTACTTAGTTCATTTATTTACTTAATATTCATTTAATTGGCAGACATTGTGTTTTGCGTGGGGGACATAATGTGCTGTAAGAAACAATAAAACAGCTTCTCCTGTTTGGAAAGAGTCATGTTCTATTTGCATAAATCCATAAAACATAAGATATCTTCTAAAACACAACATGAGCATTAACAGCACATATTCACTGTCATTTAGAGGGGTACATCAAATCCCAGACGTGTTTTGGCAGGACCTTGGGCTCTAGTCAAATGAGATTGTGTTTCTAGGCCACACATCAGTGCCTTCCCCATTTATTTTCATTACCCACTGCCTGACGACTTTCCCTCTAGTCTTTTTTAGAAACTTTCACAACTCTCCCATGGGAGCAGAAAAAGAGCAAAGAGCCTTAGAGCAAAGGCACTTGAAAGAAGACCTAAGAGTCTTGAGTAATTTTTAATTTGTTTAAAAATGGACATTATGAAGTCACCTTTTCGGAATTTGTTAAAGTGTGTCTTCTTCTAAGCACCTCCAGTGTGGTGTTCATTTTATATGCTGAATTTGGTCAATTCAACCCTTGACCATTGACCCATGGGTCTATAGAACAGTATAGAACATAAACTCCTCCAACCCCATATAATACTAAACTTAAAATGTTGATAAATAATTTTTTTGGTTGTTTCAAGGTTCTTTCTTTTTGTCTCAACTGTTGAGAGGCACAGTGAAGGGATGGGGATGAACGTTAATGTCTGAAAAGTTTGGAATGCTTGACTGGTAACACGTCAAGAATGTTGAAGTAGTGATCTAATTAGTTTATTTATCAGGATTACAAAGAGTTGCTTTTATTTTGTGGCTTTTAAGTGTAAAATTTATTTTATTTTTGTACTAGTTTTACTAGTCTACTGGTATCGATTATGGAAGATTGTCGTTCTAACTTCACTGTAGGTTTGGCCACGCGAGACTATGTGCAGCTGGACTCACTGACTGCTATGCCACCAAGACTGCTTTCTCAGTTGCTTGATTCAAGAACAAATAGGTGTGATCGTAGAACTAACTAAATATTCCTGCTTTTGTGCACACATTTTCAAACCCAAGTTACCCAAAGACAGTATGTTATATTGTTTCATTCATTTTATTTTAAACTCGGTACTTTTCTGGTTTAGTAGCACCATCATACTCATGGCACTTTCTTCCAGGTCAAGGCACCATTTTATCTCCCCAACCTTGAACCTAATAGAGAACTTGACACTCTCAACACCAAATGTCAGTCACCATAAAACCTAATGACATTAGAATCTGAGCTGTCATTGATTAAAACATTGTTTCCAGTTTAACTACTCTACATGGAAAAGGGACCCACTAAAGAATTTAGGGAGCAGATTCTTAAATGTTAAAGAAAAGGCTGTGTGAGATCTCAGACTGGAGCCAAATACAATCATCCCTACAATTGGGGTTCTAGTAAAATCAATTTATGTTGGTGTTAATCAACAAAGTACAGTAAGTGTTAAGGAACGCATATGTGACAGATTCTAATAACACTTCTGTTTAGTCAGAGTTGGTCATATGCACTGAACTGAAATGACTGACATGAAACATGAAAACAACTCATACAAGGGTAGAAAAACCCAGCAAAATAATAATAAAATACCCATCTACATGTGGCCATGTCTTTACTCTGCCAGGTTCTGGCCTAGCTTCTAGGTTTGGCTTTTTCAGTCTTGTATTGCTGTTATGTGTTCCATTTATTCAAATCATACCTGACTATAACCACATCCACTCTCGGACGGATTTTCTGCACATGAAATCCCCTGACAGCCAATCACTGCCCATTCTACCTCTCCAACAAGCTCCACAAATACATTGTTTGTTTTATCACACAGCCTCTTCGCTGTACTGTTTACCTGCTCAGTTGCTCTTCATTGTCTGCTTCAAAGCTAAATACTCTTAAAATGATGATTAATCTTGTTACTGTCATCTGTTAAACATGTAAATAAACCTCCTTCCACAACATAAAAAAACAAGTCACTGTTTATGGTCATGAATCTACATTTCTCACCATTTCAGCCTTTACATTTTGTTATTAATTAAAAAAAAAATTATTATTTCAGTCTGCCCCACCACCCCTGATAAAATTAAACAATGACAGCCATTTCTTAATTTCAACAAGAACTACATGGCTTTATTTTATTATTAACAACTGCATGGCTGTGTATTATTAACTGTGTCAATTAATTACTAACTACACAATCTGCCATAAAACAAAATATTTTTTATTCTATAAATCTGCTGATGTTAAAACAGCAATACATACACGTTATACTCCTGCTAGTTGTTTTTCATTGTACCCTTAAATGCATATAAAAAATTGGAATCAGTGATCAATGGATTTTTATTCTGCTTTGTTGAATCCTAAAAAGGATTGTTGTTCATTATCATTGTTGTTCATGATCATGGATGATGCCCAAACATCATATATTTTGTCCACCCAAGCATCTTTCTGAAAAGACAAACAGTCAGGCTTCACCCTGGTCTTCTATTAAGACCTTTCCCTCACCTTTAATGCCAGGCAGTAATCTTCTTTTCTCACAATTCAATGCAGGGCACACAAGTGATTTGAGGTCAGGCTAAAAGCAGAACGATCAGATGTTGAAACAGACTCATTAAATTTCTAAGGACGGATTCAACCTGCACAGATTTAATTGGGGCATTAATCACAGACTTTAACTTCTAACCAAGCAGGTTTTTAACATTTCCAGGCATCTTTTCAATTAAATATGTTCTTCTAAAAAATTATTTTCAGTACATTGTTACTCTCCCACGATAATTCCATAAAAGTTACTGTGAAATATTTAAGAATACAAGTCATATTAGTCCCTCGGCAAAGCATTTTATTTTCAAGTTTCAAGTTGGATTAGTAGCAAGTAATAGTGAAGTTTTTTCTAATCACTTTTATTCATTTAGAACAAAACCTCCAAAACAGGTCATGTGGACCATATTGTAGCTTCATACATATGTTTATGAAATTGGTTAGTTACAAAGGCCATTTTTTTATTTGTCTGTTAATAATGTGCATATGCTATATCCATCCTTTTGAACTGTCCTCAACCAAGCTAGTGATTTATTATCACAATAATCTCTAACTGAGCTTTCTGTGTCTCTATTGATCTGTGTGATTGTTTCCCATGAGCTCCAGGGGCATTTAATTAGGTGACATCACTCCAGGCATTCAGTCTCCTCAGTTGGATGAAAACTTGTTATCCTCCCAGAGATAAATCACTGAAAAAAACAGACTAGGATTTACGATGATTCTGTTTTAAATGTGAATGTTGCCATTACCCTCATCCCCTGAGTATGGAGAAAATAATCACCTGCGACTCATAGCCCTAAGGTTGAATGAGTCGCTCCGTTCATATTCCTGTACTTTTAAGAGTAGCTGTAAACGACAGTCGACAGAAACAACATGTGCTAAGCAGAAAGAAAACAAACGCCAGGAACTGAAGGATTTGCCTTCAGCTCTGTTAAGTTTCAATTATCCAGCGCTTCAGTAAACAAGGCCAAGCTGAATAAACATGAAGGTGAATAAATGAAAAGGCAACACAGCAGGGACAGGTTTTCTTTCTTTCTAACGTTTCCTTGCAGCTTTGTCATCAGTTGAACAAATCCTGATGGTGAGAAAACATCTGTGGCTAAAAACACAATTTTCAGCCTGCTTTATAAACCCTCGTCAGAATCAACATGAACCCCTAACAATCATTGGAAAGCCTGTTGTTTCGTAAGATTTGCATCCCTGCTAATGCCAACTCGTTTAAATGAAAATACATTCAGGTGGAATAACAATGTTTTGTATGTAAGATGGCTCCTCACTGAAATTCAAAGAGATTTTTCTAGCATTTAGTAACTGTCAAATGAATATTTTTTTGCCACAAGAGGAGACGGATGATAGAAGTTGCTCCAAAAAGAATAACACCCGACTGTCTGCTTTGAGGCTACGCTCCCGTATTAATCTAATCAAAATCAAATCAAACTTTATTCATATAGCACTTAAGCAGCAGTCTCAAAAGCGACTCAATATGCATTAAAACAACATGAGTTTCACACAAAAAAATCAAGCAAAAACAATAAAAAAGACCCTGCTTTAATTAGTAACCCAAAAGCAAGTCTGAAGAAATAAATTGATGGTTACTTTTGAACAGTGGTACATCTGAGATAGTCCTGAGATAGAACTGGCAGACTGCTTCACAGCTTTTGGCCTGCCACACTGAAACAGCGCTCACCAAGCTGTTTGTATCTCACCCTCAGTACCACCAAAAGACAGGGACTCACTGACTGCAGTGACAAACTAGAACAGTAGGGCTCCAGGAGTTCAGACAAGCAGACAAAGGCTGGGCTATTAAGTGCTGTAAAACAAACATTAAAACTCAACTCCAAAACGCACTGGGAGCCAATAACAGGTTGACAGCTTTGGAGTAATTTGACTACAGCGTTGAGTTTTTGTTTTTTTGAGGAGCCACATTCTGCACATAATGGATTAGTATAGATCTCCAGCTAATGTTGTTTTGTTCTTTCTTGTTATCCACTATAGGCACACAAAAAAATACATAAACAGCTAAACTTTTCCAGACTGGCCGATATCACCAATTAGGGGTCACCAAAGGGAATCATCCGTTTCTGACTAACTATATACTTTGTTCAGTGTTGTGAAGGAGGACATGGGTTACCCGGTAAGCATGATGAAGATACAGTCTTCTCTTTGATCTTCTTATAAACATCCTACTGTTACAAACTGTTTTAGAACTAACTGATCAAATGAGCTGAGTGGCTGATTGCTTGAGATGTATGAAAGATAATACCAGTATGAACAGTTTTTTGAGAATTGCAACACTAGCCTTCCATTCAGATTTATGAGTCATGATGTAACTGTCAGAAATCAAAAGGTGTTTGTCTGCTTTTCATTGTTGGATAAATCTCCCGGTCTGTTCTTTGATGTTTATCATATGATTATATCCTTTTGAAGTTTTTCTTTGGGGTTCAAGCTTTATTTCTTAACAAAAAATCTAGCTTTTAATCCTTACATTAACATGGATGGATGGACTGATTCATCAACCCCTATGTACCTTGGTTTTTCTTTAATACGTTTCAAGTCACATCATGAAAAACAAGAGAGCATGCTAGCCCCAGATAGCAACTGCCAAAAGACTATAATCTGTTTGGATTTTATGTTCTGCAATTCAGGGACAACTCTCACAGAACAAAATTTCATTCTGAATTTTTATTCTGAAACTAGTTTTCTCAGATTATCACAGTAATTTAAGATGCATCTGTCTTGAAAGAGTAAACACCGATTTTATATGTTTCTCATTTTTCTGTTTTTGCGTGTTTACCAAATTCTGGAACTGATTAATTATTATTATTTTACACTGTCATTTAGATTTTTGCTACTTTTTGCTTACTAAATGATTGCCGAACAACAGTTTATTTAAAATTTAGTGTGACAATACTGCACAGCACCTCAGTAAAGTTGAATTGGACTCAAGTGGGCTGTGAAAGACACTTTATGGATCTCCAGAGCAGGTTTCTCTCTGGCAGGCTCACAATGTGTCCCTGTTTAATAAAAAGGATATAACAAACACAACTCACCTGGCCAGGTTAAAGACATCATCAATCAGCCCAGCCCTGTTCCCCACAGAGATGATCTGCCATAATGCAGACAAAATAGTCACTTACAACGCAGCCAATAGTGATGAAAGGACAAAGGAAAAGAGGAAAATCATGACCGGTAGATGGGAAGAAACAGTGACTGATAATTCAAAAAACAAACGATGAAGAAAAGTATTGTGGGAACTATACCGTGGGGTTGGTCTTCAGCTGTTGAATGAGGAGTCTCCAGTTGTGCAGGTCATAGTTCACTCTGAAGTACCCTGTTTGATTGATGTTGCCTAGCAACCAGGTTTCACCAACCATGTGACCCACTCGATGTCTCTCTATAAATAGTGAAAAACAAGTTCTGTAGTTAAACTGGCCAAAAATTCATAGGAATATTACATATTGTTGTTTTTTTTATAGAAAAATATCCTTCAAACCAGTTATTCTTGATATGACCATTCTTAAAAAAAATTTTTTTTATACGTAATGAATTTAATTCATGAAGTTGTTCCTGATCCCAATAATGTACTTATACCATCTGGATTTACATTTTTGCCACATTCACCTCTTGTTATCTTTCTGTCAGACCATTTGCTTTCTCCTAGACAACAAATGCTTAAAATGCTTAATGCTTAAAATTTTGGTTCAGTAGATTTTAACTATAGTGATTTAAGCACATCAGAGCATCAGCAGTTGGAGAACAAAAATCAGACGTGCAGTTGATGCAAACAAATGACGTCTTCATGTTGCAGACTTGATTTTCTACAGTAGTAGGCTCTGGTTCACTCTATTCATTTGCTTTGTGCCCCTGATGAGGCTGTTTTTCAGCTATGGTGAGCAGAAAAAGGGAGCTGTTAAATGCTCTCACAATCAGGGGACTTTCAGCATTGAGTCCCTCACAGAGCAATCTCAAAAATGAATGAATTCCAACCCATTCTCAATTTATATAAACGGTCAGCCCATTCTTGGCTATTTTGTAGTTCAAATTTAGCAGCTGAAATGATTCATACATACTTTGTTGACATCATATTTCAGCTATTTAACTTACTTAAATATTGGAGCAAAATCACTATTTGCGTAAATCCACATTTAAGTTAAAGTATTCATGCATATAGCAATGCAAATACATTCTTTGTCCTTTTTATTTACTTTTTCTGTTAACTGCAATCACAAAAGCAGTAATTTTCAAACCTGAAGTAGGGAATTTTTTGACATTGGAAAAAAAAAACAGATGTTAAATTTAAGGCTAGATTGACTGAAAGTGGTGCATATGAATCAGGAATATTTCCAGTTGTGTATTGTAATTCATCGCCAAGCAAATTAACCTGAGACTAGAGTCACGCCAAATAAAAAATATTGTGGTTAGTTTAACTAGTAATGTCTTTTTTTAAGAATAGTTAAGAAATTGTAAATGTTTATTAAAAATCTTATAAAAGATACTTTATTCACTCTGTGGTCTTTATGATATTATACCTGTTTTATTAGAGAGCCAGATGAGGGCCTCTGTTGATATGTGACTGGTGTTCCCCACGGCAAGCGTCAGTGGGATCTGCCACTGAAATCTGAAAACAATCCAAAAAAACCCAATCATTTATTTTGAATATCAATTTTGAACTGTTTAAACTGCTTCACAAGAACCGTTAAAAAGTTTATTTTTGCTGGTATCCAGTTCTTTAGTGAATTTATTCCTCAAAGATCCTCACTTGCTGCTGGCACTTCAGTTAAAAATGTTCAGAGGATGTTTTTTTGTGTTTGAATGTGTGCTAATTAAGCTGACATATGCTCCTAAAGCAAGTAAATAAATAATATAAGTATTAATATTTTGGTTAAATACGAAACAATTTCTATAATTGTCCATTCCTTTCAGCGGAAATAGTACTTGATGTTAAATATGCAAAAACCTCTTGAAATGTCTTGAAATGAACCATACATTACAACACGGATGAGGGTAGTGCTGTCAGCACAAGATGAAGCTAAATAGAGTCTGCTGGGAAACCGTTTTTAAATGAATGTGTGAATGGAGAATACACAGAGAGATTCTTCTCAATCGAGTCTGGTAACAGCAGTTGGATTCAAGTGATACTAGAAGTGTCTGTGCGTGAGAGTGAGTGAATGTGTTCAAATAAAGCATTTATATAAAACAGTGTTCATCAGAGGGACTGAGCGAAGAAAATGAAAGGCTCCACAGGCACCTAATTCTGAAGCTTGTGTTTATGTTCATTGATGGAAGCGTCTGTTATCATTATTTACATCCCCAGGAACTTTGTGTTTTGGCCAGAATAACACTGGGAATAACACAGATGAAGATAACAGTCCCTCCAACAGAAGGTAAATGTGTCGAGATGAGTCGCCTGGGCATCATTTAAATGAAATAGACAACATTTATATGTTTAATAATGCACACACATCTGAGTGCCTAAAAATAAATAAGAGATAAGATGACATCAATAACTAACTAAAGAAGAGTTTTTGGGAAATCTTTTATCCAGGAATGTTTAGTGGATAATTAATACTCCCTGCATTTGAACAGGTTTTAAAAAATAATATATTTGATGCTTATAAATGTACAAATGTTATTGCTATAATACTATATATAGTATGTGTCCAATATAGCATTATCCAACAAAATACATGTTAAATGAAGACAGCAGAAACAAAACAAGCAAATAGCTTTTATATAGCCATGGTGATTTGTATGAGTATTTAATCAGAGACAGAGAAGTATATTAGTAGTTCAATAGCATACTTATGAAATGTTTACCAGACAAAGAAACATTTAGAAGTTACAAAAATTAGGCAAAAGAGTAAAGAATAGTTAACCTAAAATCTACACTCATTACAGATCTTATCAGCTTAAAAGCTTAACAATATTCTCCAACCCTATCAGTTACTTACAGTTTCCCAGAAGCTTGAATGTTAAGTCAATCGTTATCTGTTGATGCTGATAACAATGCTGATGCTGAGAACAGGGCCTTTGGAGACTGAGACGTGACAAATAGCACTAAACAGTTTACCTGAAAACATGTTGGGTTTTGGGGCCTTACAATGGTTTATGCTGCAGGAAGCACACATGTCTTCTCGGTCCATGTGTGAAGACATGGAGCAAGAAAACAAGGAGCTTGTGAATCTGGCCTTGCTGGCTTGAATCTGCACCCACTCCTTGGGTGTTAACTGTCCAATGAGGTTGGAGGCATTTGGAGGGGATTACAAAGCAAGACAAAAGTGTTGTTGCTGTGGGGGAGATTCATACATACAACCCATTCTGTGTCCTCTAAGAGGAAGCCACCTCTAGGATTCATGAGTAAAGGTTCTTGAGAAAAGAAGGTGGGGGTGAGCACCTCATTTGGACAGACTCAATAGCAACAGATTCAATAGCATCAGACTTTGGAAATAAACAAATAACTGCAAGTATACAATGTACAAGTGATAATATATTGTTGGGGGCTTGACAATCCACTGAGAAAATATGTTTGGAAAGAGTAAACACAATACAGGTCTTCACCCTGGTGAGACACATGAGGGCCTGCAGCTATGATAAAATAACTGTGGAAGCAGTTTAAGGATGATGTTGACCAAATTCTGGTGGCAAAAACAAGGGCAGAGTCAGCTGGTTGGCATTCTGGGCACAAACACTCAAATGAAATTCCTAAAGATTCTAGGAACATTCCTCATCAGAAGAATCAGTAGATGTATTCACAAAGCATAGTTGTAGCAAGTTGTCATCTCTTTTAAATGCATTGTTTTTTTTTTGTACTATTTCAAATAAGGATTGAAAATGGCAGAACATTTAACAGATATCACTGTGCTAGTGCAGACGTGGTCCACATGTGTCTGCTTTAAAAATGGAATGTGATTAACTGTACATCCACTCTTTTTTTCTTTTATCACCATCTCTCTATGTGACTGTGATAATATCTCTGCCTCGTTTTAGGGAACGGTGGCTTTTACAGTCTCTATAATGAGTCACCAGGGCTTTTGTACTTCAACATGTGTGAGACTGCAAATTCTCACAATCCTTTTATTCAGAAACGAGGAAAAACCACAAGCTTCCTCACTGGATGCGTTCCCAAGATGCTGGGTGTAGTGTTGTGCTTGAGGTGGTGGTTTTGTAGACTTTTAATCAATCATTGGTGGATTGAATCTAATTATGGTATCTGTTTGATATTAACAACTACGGAGCCCAAAGAGAGAAAAGTGCAAATAAAAAAAAAAAATCTGTTATTCAAGTAAATAGTTCCATGTCATCGAACCATCATTCCTGACTTATAGAGGTGAGCGATGTGGCCTTAAATAATATTACAATAATTTTGGGAATTATGGCGATAACGTATGAGCCATAAATGTGGTACAATATTTTGGATGAGAAAGTGTTCAATACAAATATTTTGAACATTTCAAGAAAATACAACCCTACACAATAAATGTCATTATTCTTAAAACACACGGACGCACACACACGCACACACGCGCACACATGCACACACACACACACACACACACACACTGCACATTATAATATAGAACAAAACATAGTAAAATAATTGAAATAAAAGTTTTACTTCAAATATTCAGTAAAATATATTCAAAATATTTCTTCCCAAAAAAATCACATATTTTTCCATCCGTGTGATTAGGTTTTAGTGAGAGAAAGTAGCTAACAAAATTGCTATAGTGATATTCAGTGTGAATGTTTGACGGCTTTTTTTTTCTTTCTTTATGTTTTAGGCACGTTCCCTGATAACTTTGCATTAAAAGTACTACAGTACCCATAATGCTTAAGCCTGATTTATACTTCTGCGTCACTCAATGAATTGCCCTCTGAGCGAGCTCCGTGATTGGTTGAAGTGGAACCAAATAAGCTCTTCCTCTTTCTTTCTGGACTTTCGCTCCGTGTTAACTGCTGGATAATGAAGTAAAACTTTGACGATAAAGTAAATAACCTTCCTTTGTTATCTGTGAGTTTTAGCTAGCTAGAAGTTAGCATGTTCATCCTGTCAGGTTGGGATATTGATCAGTTTAGAGACAGTGCTTCTGCAGCAGCAGCAGGCTTATGTAAGAAGTTATGTGTTATGTGTTGTGTTATGGTTTTGTAGCCGTTGACATTCTTATCACAGTGATATTGGTCAGAGCATAGACAGCGCAGACGGAGCACACAATTGTAAATGCTTTGTTGACAAAGGCCAATTCGTAGAGTTGACATAGAAGTATAAATCAGGGTGTAGCGTCACAGCGTCACATTGTTGACGCTTTAACTCCGTTATAGATTTAGCGAATCATAAATAACGTTGCACTAACATCTGATCAGGAACAACTCAATATAAACTCCCCGGTGTCCCTGTGAAAGTACCCGAAAAACAAGGAAACAATCCTCTCATTTAGTTGAACTGGTTAAATACCGTTTGCCTTGCTATCTGTAGTCATGCACACCTGTTTGTTTTCATTGAGTTTGCATTATTTTCCACGAGTGGTGTGCTATACTGAAAACACCACAATGTTGATTCATTTTTGGGATTTAACACTTCCTCTGAACTTCGTAATGCCCTGCTAGCTCTCCAGTGCTGTTCTTTAGCGTCTTCCTTTGAGTTTTGGGCAGTGCGTAAGCGAGCTGTGTGACTTATGCAAAATGCACAACGTCATTACATCAACACATCAGAATACCGAGATATCAATATTTTTAGCCGCATTAGTATTTGTACCGGTGTTATTGTGGACAATATGATATGGCCCACCCCTACTGACTTGAGTAATAAGAAAATAATGTTCAGCATAACCATGGTGTTTTTAAGTAAAGGTATCACATTGATCCACACTTTATAAAAGACTTTACCATTTAATGAGGCTTTCAAATTAGCTGTTTCTCTCATTGATTGTGTTCAGTGCAGGTCCTGACGTCCTTGTGAAGTTTGTACATTTTAGTGTTTTTCTAATATGGATATTTTGCGTTTATATGTGTACCTGTGCGTTATGGTGCAGAAGGCAAAGTCTCTTATTAGACAGCAAAGTAGTAGAGGCTGGGGTTTTTTTCTAGATGTTGATGCAAACACACAGAAACAGGCTAAAATCACTGAGCGATTGAGGTTGACTAGCTCTTACTAGCTCTTGAGATTGACTAGCTCTTACCTCAGAACAATCCCTTCAGTTTCAGTCCTGGACACAGACACTGAGGTGCAAAAAAAAAAAAACATCTACGACTTGTTTAATAACTGCAGGTATGTGTTATTTCAGAGCACAGAAGACAGCAGTGCAGACATATCAATGATCTTGTCAACAAGGTTTACTGCAGTGGCCACTCTGTTTAGCTCCGTTTGCACTGAAAAACGTCACATTAGGAACAAAATGACCTAATTTGTTTAACAAAGAGATTAATAAATATGATATATCTGACATAGAAAATCACTCTTCTATATGTATTTGAACAAGGCAGCTAACATGTTTTGTTTGTGTTGTTTAAGCTTGCACTACCCTGAAGATAAGATAATAGACACATTTTTTTATTGATTGTCTTGTTGACTCTTTTCTTTGGTGTTGGAAGACTTTGAATCTGTTGTGATCTTTACTAAGACAGCAGTGCGGACACTGAGCAGAAGCGTGGAAACTGACCTTCTGTTTTGCTTCAGTTACTGTCAGTGTTTGTCAGAGCCTCGAGTGAGGTGTTATACTCCATTTTAAAGGTGCCAGATCCCCCTACATTCTGGCAGGTTGTCTGTTACTCAGATGAAAAGCTGCCTGAGGGGCGAAACAAGAAAGAGACGCCCCTATGCTCGCCACACGGCTCTGCTATTGATTCTGCAGAATGCCTCTGCAGAAGAACCGTGCAGCGCTCAGAAAACACACTTGTGTAGGAGGAGACGTGCTGCTCTCTGCTCTGCAGAAATGAACTCAGGAAAGAAGCCAAGCAAAAGATTTTTCCAGTTATTCATTAAATCATAGGAAATTTCTGTTAGGGGTTAGCTTAGCCGCTAACTAAAATGATGTATCTCCTGAAGTTATATCTCCTGATGGTGTTTTTACAAACTCTAATACATTTTCTTCAAGAGAGGATAAAACATTGGCCTCATTTTAATCCAGGATAAAACATTGGCCTCATCTGTTTAAATATGCATTTACCGATTGAGCACTGCTGTCTGAACTGGATTGTGCATATAAAACTTTTACTTCTATCATGCCATGGATGGTTCACTAAATGTGTAGTTACCTTTAATGTTTTAGTCTTTTTTGTTTAACAATAATTAACAATTAAACTGCACTCTCTACCAGTGTGTCTACAAGTTACTAAAATAGTTATGATTGACAGTAAACAGTACTCAAACACAGTACTTTTTAAGAAAATTAACTCATACATAAATTAACTCAATACACTATGCTGCCTTAGTGCATTACTTTGTGTTTTTATCCCCACTTCCTACTTCTTCTTGTTGAGTATTGTTGAACACCACACGGCGTAAGAACACATTTTGGGAGTCCATCACCCAAAGACAAATACAGAAAAAGGCATGTTCAGTGATTGGTGTACACCATAAAGGTAGTGACGAAGAAGAAAAACAATGCTGTATGATGGGTGACTGTCAATTTCCTAAATACTCATTACTTTCCGAAATTAAATAAAAGAGCAGAATGGTAGCATTAAATTGTTTTTAAAGTAGCTAATGAGTTAATTTTAACAGAAACTCGTTACTTTATAACACTATTAACTAGCAAACTAATAAAGTTAGTTTTTGAGTCAAGTAACTAGATGTAACTACTATCTTTAGTAACTAGCAGAACACTGCTTATAGTTCATTCTCTTCATACCAAGAGTTGAGAATAAACATCAAGAGAGTTGACTTTACTCTCTAATAACGATGCCTGATTAGAAACAATAGAAATATTGCAGAAGTGCAAGAATGAAAGCAATGCATCTACTGTACCCATGGGACACAGATTTTATAGCAGCAGATGGATTACAAATATCACATGCTGATGATGGGTTGGCATGAAGTGCAAATAATAGAAATTATGAACCATAATTATGTGTATGAAATGTATATGAACCATTAACTATATAGAATCAAGGGTGTAATGTGTGTGACGTCACCTAAATGTTTCCTTCAAAGTGGAAAGAAAAAATGATCAAAAATAGCAGTAATTTGGTGAAGTAGGGATGAAGAGACTGAACACTAATGCTGTATTTCCAGATGAGATTTGACTTTTTGGTGAAATTTTAAATCACAAATAACATGCAACTACTTTTTTGTGTGTGAATAGATTCTGACTCAGATTCATGGTTATAACGTGACACATTTGCAATTAGGCGGTTACAGAATTAAACATTGAAGCAAATTATGTTCTTTTGGTGCTTTGTTAACAAGGTCTAACCGATTCAAGCTATACTAGTATCAAATGATATTAAGAAGATGGCTGAGATGGGAGCATAAAATATTAAAATATAGCTAAAAACATTGTTCAAATAATAGTGTAAAAACACGTAGCTACTTTCACTACATCTCTGAGTACCTTCCTGTTTTGGTCATTGGAAGGCTGTCTTCTTCAGTTAAAAAACATGTTTGATTTTGTCTTAACAAAAAAATCAGATTTGACATTATGACAAAAATCTGAATCAAACTGTTGGTTTGCACAATGGCTGCAGTCCTCTGCGCTATTAAACAGCT
Source organism: Danionella dracula (assembly GCA_900490495.1). NCBI lineage: Eukaryota > Metazoa > Chordata > Actinopteri > Cypriniformes > Danionidae > Danionella > Danionella dracula. The sequence goes on from UELW01000334.1 coordinate 12,664,308, forward strand.
CTGCCATAAATATACACAAATGTGAGTTTCCTACAACTTCAAATGTTTATTAAAAAGTTACCCCCTCTCAGTTGTCATTATGGCCAGCCTTGGGAAAACTAAAACTAAGCTTAAAAACGCTATTTGCTGCTGTAAGTGGACTGTCAATTGAAATCTCTTGTCTTTCATTGAATTGAAGTTTAATTCGCATTTAAGAGGGACATTGGGAAGTTTAAATACAAGTAATATAAAACGGGTTGTGCTATTCTTATCTATTTCTCTTCACGCAGAAAAAACTGGCAATACACATGAAATAAACATTTATTGTATATGAAGAATTAAAAGAGATGTTTAATGATATCCTAAAATAAAATGTTCACAACAACTAATGTATGTATTATGTTGTTGTTTAGCTAGGCTACCCTGTAGCTGTCTATTTCAGTTTAATCTACAGATGTCTCCGCTTCTACATTTTATCCACTACTTTTTCCACAGCTATTCTTTTCTCAGTATTTTTTTTTTTCTGGTTGAGCTTGATATGATCATAGGAAGCTTTCAGATTACTGTATTCTGTGAGGAGATTTTCCCAATATTCAGCACTCACTGTAGGGCTCAGAAAACAGCACTTCTCCTCTGTAGTGGCTTTATGGGCTCTTGTAAAATCAATGTCAGGAGGTCAGGTGACTGATGTGATTTTATTTTCATGTAAGAAGCTGGCAAGATTGACATATGGCTGACTACCTTTTGTTGAAGAGCTGAGGATTGTGGATTTTGGCATCTGTGTCATAGAGGAAGTGCTCTTGGGTAATGAAGACGCTGCTGTCCAAGATGTGTTCCTTGCTGATGGTGATCACAGGGTAACCCATCTGCAGTGTCCAGCAGTCCATGACCTGAGTGATGTTGATGTCTCTTCCCTCCCGCTGCATGACCTGTGACACAAATCACACTCAGATCCTCAATAGATGTAGAAGCTGTATAAAGATTCTTCATCTAGAATCTCATGATGTCATTCAGTAGATTTTATCGAGTCATTGTGAAGCTCGGGGTTATCCAGTTACCAAACTCTCTGTGAAAGACTAGTGGTTGTCAAAGTACAGAAAGGCATTCATAATTTTTTCTTCAGACAATTCAACTTTAGCTGGTCCAAAGATGTGAGTTATTCCATTTGAATTGCATGGCTCATTAATGACGCGCACACACGCACACACACGCACACACCCACGCACACCCGCACACACACACACACACACACACACACACGCACAAACACTTTGATTGTTCTTTCCCTAAATTTGATGCTTTTTATTACTGAAAATGTTAATACCTATGGCTTAGCACAGTGGAACACTATTGGGGGGTTGTTTTAATGCCATTTGCAGATACAGACTTGTTTAACCTAACTTAAATTATAAAATGTTTGTGCCTAAAAAAAAAGGTGAAAACTTGTATTTTCAAAAAAAAATCGGGATTGTTTGGTCAAGGTAAAAACAAAATGTCTGAACAAACTAGAAGTAAAGATTGATAAATACATTTCTCTATCATAAACAGGGCCGTTTGAAGGAATTTGGGGGCCCCAAGCAAAATGGGTATGGAGGTCCCCGCACGCTATATAAATTCACTTTTTACTGTTAACAAACAATGAAATTATAGTTAAATGTTTACTAATTATTAGTAGTGCTGTGAGTCGACTACCAATGCTTAAAAACATCACAAGCTAATGTCTGATGCACAAAATGTATATTGTGGTTTCCCTAAATAATCACAGTGGAATAGTTAGTATAGCATGCTATGCCCCTTTCATCAAAATCTATTACAAAGCTATAGGAATGTCATGTCATTAAATATGATAAACAGCGATTCTGGGACAGGTCTGCGTCTTTCTTACCCCCTTAAAAAACATATTAAAGTATGTTACCATATTCCGTCCATTCAACAAAAAAAAAGTTGCTCTAACTGTTCTTTACAAGCAGAATTCAGGTAGTCAGGCAGGTAGCTTAGCTAACATACACAAACATATTTCTGCTAGGCTACCTGCTGCAAAATTGCACCATTTGAACAAGACAAGTAGAGCTATTTTATGTGTGTCATTTATCACTTACCACTGACTTTTTTTTCTTATCCTCCTCTTCCTTTCTCTTCTTTCTTTTTTGGCTTCCTGAAGCATAACTCCTGAAGCTTTATTTTTTTGCCGGCAGCAGAGATCGCGTAGTTGGCGGGCTGCTGTCAGCGAGGGGCCCCCTTAAGGGGGATCCCGATAACAGTGTCATTGCACTTTACTGCATTCACTATCAATGGGGCGCTCACGCAGTTTGTCGCTGCATTTTATTCTTGACCAGTCGTTGTCTTGGGGCCCCAGGCCAGCTCGGGGCCCCAAGCAATTGCTTGGTTTGCCTGCCTTGTCGCGATGGGCTTGATCATAAAGTATGAGAAGCATCTGTGTGTCTGTTAGTGTTCTGTTAAAAATCGATGAGGGTTTAGTTTAGTGCAAGGTTGTGTGTCTTCAACAGACAGTGATTGAGCTCATCAACTTTAATAAAACAGCAAAGAAACCTGTATTTAATGCATTCTGAGGTTAGGTCCCTTTGCAAATATTTAAAGTTTTTCTGGAGCACCTCAAGGCCAATATGTTCTTGAGACTGTTGGGATCGGTAAGAAAAGTGGATTTAGAGAGAGCAATGTTTAGTCACACGCTTTCCTCCTGTCTGCACAAATCAGCCTAAACGGGTGCTTAACACAAGTGCACTTCATGTCTACTGTGAAACTGGAAACAACTGTTACAGTAGATTATTATATGCATTGAGATTAAAATAATTAAGGCTGTGCAAGATGAAAATAAAATAATAAGTAAGGTGACAAACCAAGGTGACTGTTCACAATTGTTGATGACTCATGGTTTGTTTTTGATGTGAATACAGAAAAGTTTCTGCAGAGGCTGATGACGCCAGCTGATGTTCCTGTGTTATGAATCATTTCCTATAGGACGCCTCTCAGAAGGCACTCTACCTTTGCTCCAGTGGAAACCATTAAGGGAAATAAAGGCCTGCCCGGCAGAGGGTTGTGAGTTTGACAAAGGGCTTTGTGAGCGCTAAGCACTGTCAGATTATTGCAGCAAATTAGATTTCATGAATGGCTAATGAACAACTCGCATATCAGTATTCATTAAATGATGGGCTGTCACGGACTGTTCATTTAGCTAAACACTCCTGAGAGGATACGGGTCCTGAACTGGACTGACTTCACCTTTAAATCTTCAGTTTTTTTTAATGGAATGAATAGTCGCTCATTACCCTGGGGACTAATGTAGAATACAACATGTCATCTTATCTCTTTAAAAAGAGTATTAATGAAGTATTGGCCAACAAGTAAAAAAAAAACAATTTTTTTTATTTAATGTCATATAGTTTGGAAAGTTTAGGCTTGATGCATCTGAAATGGACAATGAAACAAAGAACGATTTACTTTTTTTTGCTTTTGTTTTGTGCATTTGCAAGAAAATTAAATAGGGTCAAATCCTTTTCGGAGGCTGAGAAAAAAATTCATGCCTGAAGCGTTACTAAACCATTGTATAGGCCAAACTTTTTAAATGCCAAGTTCCCAATTCTGATTGGTTTGCAGAGCTGTCAACCCCAGCTCATCCTGTAACATCCTGTTACAACAACAATGCTCTAAATACGAGACGATTCAAAAATGTTCATCAGCTGAGAGCAGTGATTAAAAAAGTCCATGACCCCTTTAATTACATTAGCATATGCACCTTGATATCTATTCTGAAGGAATGAATGAAGTTGTGTTGGTAACAGAATATTTTTTATATGTTGTGTTGAGCGACAAAAGAAGCAGAAGCAGGAAAGATACCTCAGTGTTTCTGTCAGAGGGAAGACAGTTCTGCCAGAGCCAATAAAAGCTGCCATTCTGAGACCCATGTGAAGAATCTAAATAGGTCAACATTCCTTCAGTGGAAAATCATTTTAAAATGTTTCTTTGACTATTTTTAACTCCACCTGAGCACCAGCTAATTTTTGATTGGAAGAACTCATCAGAAATTATTTAATCTGATTATATTCATACAATTAGTGATAAGAAACACTTTCATATGAGCGTCTTCGAACCTAGAGCAGCTCAACATTTTTTAATCCATCTGTGACCCTGTGTTGAAAACATTCCATCTAAATGCATCAGTTCCAAACGTAACCCAAACTCGTTATCATGTAGCATTTTCAGAAGACCCTGAGTTGGTGTTGATGTGGGTAGGTGTAGTAACAGCATAAATTGTGCCCCGTTGATGATGTGCGGTTATATAATGAGCTCTGACCCAAATGCAGCGTATGAATCTCTCAGAACCTGTCTGCTGGAGATGCTCTAACTGAATTTAAGTAGGTTTATCACACACAATTTCACTTGCACTCTGGGTACACTGACCATTCATGGTCTCTAAAGAGGTGGAAAATCTTACCTCAGAGAGTTTGTTCCACAAGTCATCTCGTGCTGCATTCCCGTACATGTGCGTCATCAAGTAATCCTGCAAACACACACACACACAAACAGAAATCAATAATGGAAAGAAATAATTTGTATTTGGATGGGAATGTGAACTCGGGAAAGGAAACAATAACATCTAATCCTCTCAATTCAAACCCAACACATGCAAATTAGCAGCAGCTGTTTGGGTGTGATTGGCTGTCAGTTCAAAGAGAATCATAAGGAGGCCAATTAGAGGCTGATTATGTAGAAGAAGCTGCATCAATGTCTCACTGCTCAAGTATCACAAACAGATTTTTAGCGTAGGGGAAATCAAGACATTTGTAGCCACAACTTTACTTTTATTTTAGCACTGGCAAACTTGGCGTTAGCTTAAAATGAGTTTTTTATACCCATACAAGCACTGAAACTAGCTATTTTTGTAACATAAATATCATAGTTTGTTTTGCAATACCTCTTTTTTTTTACAGTGTTTACATGTAAGGCAGTTCCCTTGTGTAAGATTCTTACGTTGTAAAGGTCATATAAATAAAGATAAACTCATACATAATGTGTACTAAACCAGGCATTTTAACATGAAACACAGACAAATCTTCATCAGACACAGGATGTCACATTTGGTTTCTAAGGCTTTTCACTATCAGTGCGTTTTGCCCTGCAGTCTCAAAAGGCCTTTCCCTTGATTCATTGATAGCTGGTATGACTTTGAGTGATAGACCCATCTCGTCTAATCTGCCTCTTGTTGCTGGAGTCAAGAAATCAAACAGGCAAAAATTGAGACAAGTTCATTGTTATGTTCCCATTATGTATAGGACAAAATACATTAGTTTACTTTAGTTTAGCACTGTATGCTGCATACCCAGTGTACACCAATTTACTTGAAGAAAAAAAATACTAACAATTATTTTAAAAAAAAGTAAAAACTACAGCAATATATTGAAGGTTTTTCTCAATTCTTCATTTTCAATCTTTTTCTTTATATTGTTTGGTAGAAAAAGAATGGCTCTGATAAGAAATTAAGGTCTGCAATGCTAAAAAGGAAAAATCAGAATGATGTTTTCATGGAATCCTGAAATTGTGATCTGATTGGTTGAATTTGTATGGATTTTCGGGAGAAGTGACTGTCACATTTGTTTTCATTTTGCTCAGAAAAGTTCAGTTGTACAATAGACAAAAGATCATTTTATTAGCCGTGTGCCCCCTTGACTATTCTCGTACCTTTGCTATATCTCTTATTTTATGTGACTTTTTTTTCCATTACTAATGTTTTGCGTATCGGTCAGTTGACGGGCATTTTCACGATCCTAAGCATGCCACTATGCGAAATGTCATGAGATTGGATTTTTGTCATGTCAGTCAAACAGCCTCATGGGTGGGTCTTGACAAACTAAAGACTGTGACCCATTACCAGGACATTTACATCCATAATGCTGTCTTCTCTTTATAATTAATTTGTCATTTTATGTGACATTTTTTTTCTTTAAATAACTACATTTACATGTATTACAAATGAATAAAAAGCTGTGTTTGTCATGCACGCTGCTCGCAAAAAAAAAACCTCACAAAAAAAACTTTTTGCTAATCTCTGACATGCAAAACTGAAATGATCTGAGCTTGGTTAGTACATGTATGGGAGAAATCGAGGGACAATCAGGGTGTGAAAGGTACTTGTGGTGATTGTGAGACCAACAGGAGACACTCGTCCTGCTGTTTAACTGGTTTCTAGCAACCTAGCACTGCAGTGGAAACGATTAAAATCTTTTGGATGTGTCAGTAAACACAGGTCCTGACTGGTGTTTTTAAAAATTCATCAAAAAAGTATGGGTATAAACCAAGCATTTCTGGCCAAATGTACAATAAGGATCTCTTTATTCTAATTAACTACATTAGTCTGATTGGCTGCTCATGTCCTATCCACCTTGTACGTTGAGTGCTCTGTCACAGAATGGAATTCATATCATTCGGGTGGATGCTTCATGCTGGTGGTAGATTCAGAAACAGCCCACTAAAGTTGTAAAAGCACTTTGAGTGTCTAGAAAAGCACTGTATAAATGTCTTTAATAAAATAAAGAGGTGCATGCTACTCACTGACTGAATTTGAGATAGATATCCTCTGCATAATTAACATACTTGCTTACAGCGTGGAACAGTTTGTCCAAATCAGCAAAATATACTAAGGAGGTTTGGCATGGAAAGGGGTACTAGGATAAACATTTCCTTTAATTAAGTAGGTAAATTGGCTTTTTGTTCAAGCATTGACTAAAAAGGGCATTTGCTGACCTAAACCGTGCTGAGAGTAAATCTCATTGGGATGCTAAAAGTAAGACTCTGTCCAGCTGGCCATCTTCTCTCTTCATGCTCTACTGAGCTCCTAAAGACTCTGAAGCAGAATCACATTCATGTTACATCCTAATGAATCTATTATAAGGCCTTGGAGTTTCTCTTTCTCTCTTTTGCTATCTTCCTAGAGTTCTCTTCCCCTGAAGCAGAGACCATGCGGTTCAAACTTGTCTCTTATTGGCCCGTCACAGCGAGTTGCCTTTATTTTGACACTGATTTGTTCTGCTGACTGACATGGCAGCTGGAAAGAAACTTCAGCTAAATTATGATGAATAATTTATACAACTAATATATTATACAAAGCTGTCAGATAGCCAAGCATTCTGAAACATTGTGGTATGCTTCAATAAAAATCTTTATTTAATATTTTGATCTTATATTTAATCTTTTTTTGCTATTTGTAATGATTAAGGGGGAGAGATATTTGAATTTGGACATAGCTGAGCAAATTCATTCTTTTGGATCATTTGCATGAATTTGCATGGCAACGAGGGACCACCAAGAGCCATATTGAGAAGGTATTGACACGTTCCTGCAGGTTCCTGTGCATTTTAATCAGTGCAGTGCTTCCCACTGCAGTTTAGAGATCAAAAAAATAAATGAAAAAGAATGATATACACAGTTTTAGAGAAGTGGGCTATTTTAGAGAAATCTAATATTAACAGAAAACCTATCATGCTAATGTTGAATCATTTAAAGGTCTATTTTGAATCTTTAAGAATTCCAAAGTTGTATCAAGTAAGAGGAAATTAAATCAGTAAGCTTAAGATGCTTACCTTTCTTTTAGGAGAAATGTGAGGTATTTGTTTTTGTTCAATTGAAAACTAAGAATTAAATGCATGCATTTAATTTTTGATTGATTTAATTCATAGTGTAGCTTGAGTCTCTCAAGTTTATTAGTTTAATGCTTCTAGACAAGGCTACTTACTTTTGTGAAAAATTACATGGTAAAATTATTTACTAAAAAAGATTTCTCAAAGTCAAAAACATTATGGTTACATTGGTTACAAAAAAGACAAATGATTGATCACTTTCGATAGTTAAACTTCACAAGCTAAGGTTTCTGTGTGAAGCTTCATTATGCGAGTTATAAATAATTCATTATTCATTCAGCATAATGACTTCCCTCCAAAGTAATATAAGAAGAAATATGTTGATTTTCCTGTATATGAGAAGAAGTTCTGAGGCGATGGAAGCAGATTGTTTGGTGTGGTGCTGAGTTTACTCATTCGTCCCATCCATCACACAGAGACAGACTCAAAGACCTCACAAGAGAAAGAGAGACCGAAAACTGTAATAATGAGGCACAGGGGCTGCTGGGAGAACAAGAGCAAGATGGGAAAACGAATCTTCTGTCTCCCAGAATGTTGGCAAATTGAATGAAGTAGTATCTTGCTATTTCATCTGTGTTCAGAGCAAATTGTGAGCTCCCAACATCCATAGGGATCTGACAGAGAGTAATTCACTGCATCAGGAACCCAAAGAGTGATGAGAAACAGGAATATGAAGGAAGAAGAAATAAACACGCCGAAGTAGATTTCTCCAGGGCAAAAGCATAATGCCCTCTTCTACTCACAGTTCAAGCACTTCATATTCCCATCTGAAACAAGTACTTCCTGCATTCCATTATGTCACCCTTCTGAAAGTGGTTGTATGGGGATCAGCATGTATAAATGACATGTCAGAGATTCGTATTCACAGCCAGAGCTTTATTCAGACTTCATTTATGTCACAATTTATAAGTCATTCAAGATTTACTGACAGTGGTCACAGACAGAGGTTTATTGGTAATGCTCTTCTGTCTTGCATTATTCAGTCTGAGCAAAGAAAATAAGCAAGAGGAGGATACATAACAAGCAGATGAGAGACAAACTGCATGTAAGTCCCTCATAGATGAACACTGAATCACTCCTGAAGCAATAATTTGCCTAAGGTTTCCAGCAGTCCAGAGAGGAAGAGATCAGAATAAACACCTTGCGTCAGTATGAGCACAAGTATTGTTTGTTTTAACAACGAGAAGCCCTGAAGTAAGTCCCGGGACATTGGATGTCAATGCTCTTACTGGAACTCTAATGGATGCTCTCTGCACCATTGTTTAACTGGATCAAAGACCCCATTTATCACAGGTACAAATGGGGGAAATGGTGCCGCCTTGAGTTGTATTTGCATCATGCCTGGAAAAGCCTGTTGTTGAGGCACTAGAGAAGATTACTCCTAAACACCTGGGAAGTCACCTGCTCAGTTTTTAATAGCAACACAGTCTACAGTCTAGTTACTCTGACTCGAATTTGAGCTGATTTTGAAGATTTGTGATGGCTTTGAGACTTCAGTGATGGAATTCATTTTTTTTTTTTTTTTGGAAGAATATGAGCTTTATTTAAAATTAAAAGAATTTTGAGTCCTGGAACTTTCAGATTTATTTAATTGTTGAATCAGCTCCTATACGTCAATATATCAGGCAACATGTACTTCCACTTATCCAGAGCCTCTTAGAATCTTGATATTGCAGTGCTAAAATTTTGCTTCTTTCAGCTCTGACTATTAATTTTTATGTATTTTATGTCATTTTTTGCTGAGAATTTAAATTGAAGCTACTAAACTTTTAACTTGGTTGTGCAATATCAAGCATATATCCATGATTTTACACCTCTTTCGCTGTTTCTAGTGCACTGCTGAGCTAAATTTAATACTTTTAAACAATTTAACATTTGAGGGAGTCTTGGATTCGAGTAGATCCTCTGTGTTTCTCTCTGACCTTTTCTGGCCATTTAAATGAACACAGGCTTTCCAGAAGTCTTGTGGTGAGGACCATATGTGATGGTTGGCCTAAATGTGATGTCAGAGAATTTATGGTAATCAAATCTCAGACTTTATTTGTGTGACAACTCAATGCTTAGTCATTAGACATCATTAAAGTCAGTTATACTAGATTAGACAAAAATCTTTTTTAGGCCTCGAAAATTTTAAATGACACAAAAAAGGAAATTCCAAGCCAAAGAAAAATGCTGACTTACTTACTGCAGCTCAGTTTTTGAGAGTGAAACAAAATCAAGATAAAAAATTCGGGACTGAATCTGAAAACTTAGATTTTTGAGCAGATTTTTGGAGAAGCAGATAAGTTGTCTCTTTCCCCTCAAGCTAAAGAGCAATGCTCTCCACATAATCAAGCTTCTGTAGCTAAAGATAAGAAATACATTAATCCACTAAATACATGGAGCAAAGTATACAAATTGAACAGACAGAAGCATATTTTTGAAAAATGAATGTTGAAGATGATTTAATGATAATGAAAGCTTCCACAAAGACTGAGCTCAAAAAGGAAAGTAATGAAATGTAAGGATGTTTATGTTAGAGTCTCATTAGCATATACTTAAGATGCACGTGGAGTAACAACATATATGTGCGTGATTTCCAGCCTGAACAGAAAGAGAGAACAAAACATCGACTCACGTTGAGAGCTCTCTGGAACAGCGTTTGTCCCATGACGTTTGCCAACATTCTGATCAGCGCAGCGCCCTGAAACAAACCAGAAACAACTCTTTAATAAAGTGTGCTGAACACAAAGTTAATGATCGCAGACAGGAAAACACTCTGTGTTAACACTTAAAACTAAAATTTCTACACTGTAAAAAACACCTAATAAAATGTTAACTGATTGTAAAAAAATTTTACTAAATTTTGTTTCCAAAGGCGTGATTCAGTCAATGGATTATTTTTTATTGGCTCAAATTTTTTTATTCATCACACTGAAAAAACTAACATATTGAATGAACTTGATTAAATTGAGTGCAGAATTTCCATCCAAAAATATATGGCATCCATGTACTTTACTGTAATTACATTGGGCAAACTTAATTTTATCAAATCCAGCTGCTTGCCCAATCTGGACTCAAAGCTCATCACAATAATACTAGTCCAAGTTCAAGAACAGTCTTCCAGCTGCACAACAGATCAGCATGAAAAGAGGAAAGCTAGTGCTAATGCTAACTTTAAGCTAGTTGGCAAAGTTAATTTAATTTTAAAAGTTAAATAAATAAATATAAAATAAGGGAGGCAACCTCACATTTACTCAGTGGACTGGTGGTTTCCTAAATGAATCTTTATAAATCTTAGAGATGCATTTGTTAATTTATTTTAAGTTACAGCAATGAAATATAAATGAATAATGATAAACTGTATTTAATTTTGTCGATTTTAAGAAGGCTTGAATCATTTGAATCATGTTTTAGCAGTGATCTCACTCTCCTAAGCGTGCAGCGCCTTTGAGCAATAGGCTAATCTCAGTGATCAATACTGTTAACATTCGTTTGTGTTCTGGCATGTGTGTCCAAAGTTCGTCTAATAACAAGCAAAGAGGGTCTTAATTAGTGTGATAGGTGTGTTATGGGTTGTCTGAAGAGGCAGAGCCACTTCTTTTGATGAATAATGTTAAGACAGTATACAAATGTTTAAGCAAGCATTTAATTAAAAATGCTTGAAATTGTAATGCTTGCTAAATCAAGTATTCATTTGATTCTATAAGGCTGAGGTCTCTTTTAATATGAGAGAATTGACATGATCATATGACAGTATCGCAATCCCAGTTGTCTACATCACATCCTCTTCAGTGTGTCTGATGCATGTCACTTCCTGTTAGTGCTGGGGATATTTGCTGAGCCAAGTTGACGAGGGACGAGTCAGTGTCACAATCTCTGTAGCTTGACTGACAGAGTTTCTAACACTACTGGAGCTGAGGGGAAATATAGAGAGAGGGTTGAGAAAGAGCCAATCACAGACTGCTTTTCAGTTGATTGACAGCTTTGAATCAGTGGATTGATATCTGAAGGATTTCTCTTTTATGCTCTGCGTTCTCTGAGCCCTGACAGAAGTTATTAACATTAGCATGTTCCCCAGAGAGGAGAGGGTGAGTAAATAGATGGGTTCTCTGGAATGTTTTTTTTGTGCCACTGAAGTCCCCAGAGGAGACAATACCTCACATCATTTAGCCCAAACTGCTTCTGTCCTTGATTTACTTAAAACCATGCTACTAATTAAACCGTTTTTTTTCTTGTGGATTCGAAGAGGCTTTTAACAACTTCAACCTCTATTCACAAAGATAAACTGGGAACACTTCAGCTAGGAGAAAATAACTAGAGTTTGCTACACTTAATGAAAGATAAAGTGAAGCTCTCCCATAAACAAAAGAAATATTTAGAGCACTGATAATAGTGGATTTTTCTCTGCTGGAGAATGCCCTTGAATAAGAAGTTATTGATGTTGAGTTGAAACATGGATTTTTTAAGCCTTGAAATCCCTTGTGTTATAACTATATCAATGATTTATAAATGTTGTAATCATTTATTGATTAAGGCCAGAGATTTACAATATACATTCCTTAAGTTAATAGTAATCAACAATAAAAGGAGGGGGGAGACATGCAGTGGGGTTGAGGGACTGGAACATCCTTTGGGGAGTAGCAACACAGATGTGGGTTGCAGTTTAGGGAGGATCAGAGGTAATATTTGTCAACTTGTTTTGCTTGTCTTTGCATACTCCGGCAAGCTTTTTCAAGTGTTTTTAATAAAGAGAAACTGTTTTTCATGAACCAAGTTGTCATGTATTAGTCTTTAGTTTTAACATGCACTTAATAACATGCACAGTAAAAATGTAATGGTGAGCACAGTCAACAGACGTATACATGTGCGAAGATATTATCTTAGAAGATATTTCTACAAGTATTGTTCTAGAAATGTCGTCCAAAACAGGAAGTGATACCAGGCGCACATCCAATACTAAACGTGGAATGATGAGTCTTTTAAAAGTGAACGAATGGCGAGACTAAGAGGATAACCCAGGGTTGAGTAGTCTCACGTGGCCAATACGTCAGGGAAAGTCTGGGGACTTTTGCAACTTTTTTGGTCAAGACCCACCCAGGAGAGACTGAGATGGTAAACAACCAATCCCATGTTAGTCATGTAAAAAAGTCACAGAAGGTGAGAGATACTAGACCAAAACAGCAATGGTGCATGTGTCCTCGTCCCCATCTGGACGTAAAACAGTGAAATTTAGTGGGAATGGAGAATGTTGTCAGATGTGATGTCTGAGACGGAGATGTCCGGGATTTGATGTTCTCGATCATACTCTTACACGTTTTTCCAAAAAATAGTCGATACACTCGCTACTTCTAGAAATTCAGATTAGTGTAACCATTTGGACCACGACCAGTTGGTTCTTGAAGTGTTTCAAACTTTCTGTTGAGTTAACTGTTACAGACCGGTATTGTCATATGCAGTAATTCCTCCCCCGGCCTTTAGAGGCCACCTAACTCCCCTCTGCCTTAGTTCTTCTTCATGGTTCTTCATTTGTGTAATGTTTTTCACCAGTGCCCAATTACCTGTGCTGTTTGTTCCTCTGCTTCTCACCCGGTTTTTGGTTTGGGCACCTTTGTATTTCCTAGTCCTCCTTGCTCTTCTACTAGTAAGGGAATTTTGGTTATATTTTGCTGTTGCTCTGCTGTTTTGTTTCTCCCCTCGAGGTGTTTTTGTTTTCCTGTGTGCTACTTCAGTTTTGTATTTTAAAGACCTCATACTGAGAAGTTTTGTTGTTATTAGTTTTTCCTTTATTAAAGAAAGACTTTTTTGAGCTCTGCTTGGAATGTTTCAATTGGGTCCAATTCCAGTGCCCCAGTGATGCATTAAAATGTGACAAGGATACTCAATGACTTGAACCAAATTGCAACATAAATTTGGTTCCTATAATACAAACATTTAACCAAGTTTTAACCAGAGGCAGGAACTGACACTGTAGTGAAGTTTTGACATTTCTGTTGCAATTTGGCTCTACTTTTAGAAAACTTCTATAAAGGAGACATTTCTAAAAAACTGTGTAAGCCTATTTGTCTGTCAATATTATCTGATCTTTTTGATATGTCATATCATGAAAATACATTTTTAGGAGTGCTCCATTGAGCGACTATTTAAATCCCCATCATACAATTCTAACCCACATAGTTAAGACTTCCTTAAATTTAAACAGAAATACTGTATTGTGTCTGTATTGACAGATGTCCACCAGGTAGGAGATTAGTTCAAATGACCACAAGCAGGTAGAGAACACCAGAAGAACCAGTCAGTGACCCTCTTGCCTTCTTGTAAGCAATCCAGTCGAAAACTCTGTCGATGTCTGTGGCCTGAAACACTTGCTGAGAGATGGGATGAGACGTAGCCAAGCCGTCTAGCAGCATCACCTCATGAAGAACATCAGTCAGAAACCTCTGTTTCTCCTGAGAGAGAGAGGGAGGGAGAGAAAAAGAGAGAGAGAGAGAAAGAGAGAGATAATTTAGAGTATCGCTGAGCAGGTTCTCATTGAGAGCAATATTGAACATTTCTAACTTTATAAACATATTTACACCCCTGGCTGCATTAGGATTGCATATTGCTCGGGTTGACCTTCATGACAACTCTGAGAGAGTGAATAATTGTATTAAGAAATGTTAATATTTAAAGTTATGCTTAGTTATGACTCACCAAGCATTGAGGTTTTGTTCTCGTCTTTTCCAATCAACCAAAATGTGCCCAATTTCAAAACTCCTTTAAGAAAGAAGCACCAGATTTATTTTTCTTCAGTCTCATTTGCTTTCTGCCTAAACCTATGTATGTTAGGTATTATTTCAGGTCAAAGTTGTATCATCATCACATACATTGAATAATAATATATTTGATTATAAATTCAAAACAAATAAAATGAATATAGCATTTGACCTGTCCTGGACTTGTTTTGTACTCGACAATGGCGGACTTGACCACCGCCCTATGTAACGCTTACTACATCCCATGTTTTATACAGTTAATGTGTTTAAATCATCTCTTTCACAGAGTTCTGTTTTTGAAACGAATGTAAGAAGAATGTAAGAAGCTCAATCCAAAAGAACTCTTGATATACCATGAGATTGATGCCATTTAATGTCTGTTGATATTGAGTTGATCAGTCTTCAAAAAGGGCTACATACTCGAGCAAGGACATACTCTTGAACTATTACTTGAGGGATTTATCTACTTAATAGCCTTTCAAGCAAACATGGTCTGCAAAGTGAAGAGCCTTGTACAAATCAGAAGATATACCTCAACGATTGATTGGCTCTGTTCTTTTGCAACTTAATGGGCCAGGTGGCTTTCAGGTGTGTTTTGATAAACTTTTATAGCAAGCTCATCTCAATTTGGGAAAGATGGTTATAATGTAGTGTATTTTGCATAAGACAAACATTATATAGCGTTTATTATTATATTATATAAAAATTATAGCGTTTGTGTAACTTAAAATGAAGATACATTTTTAAATCACACATTTAAACCCAGTACCTAATGATTGGGGTTAAATGTATTTATTTAAATGCATGATGAATTTGTAGAAGTGTTCCACTGGAGTTTCATATTAAACAAAATCTTTACATTGAAACATCTGGAAAACATTTGGAATGTATTATATAATTTTTTTCACTTATAATTGATTACTAAATGTACATGATGGACAGAAAAAAAGCTAAATTAGAAGCGTATCCTTATTGTCCATGATTTTGAATAGTTGCAGCTCTCTCAAGATTTTCTGCAACTTGATTAAAAACCCATTCCATGACATTAATCCAACTGGGTATTTTAATCAAGAGATTAGAGCCCAAACAAACACCTTATGGAAATTACTCAAGATACAATTGCCCATCAAATGCATTCAAAGCTTTTATTATTTAGTGTTTCTGAAAAAGCTAATTAGTGAAATGTCAAGCAAACCAGAGCAGGAAATAAGAGGTGTATACTTTTGAAAAATGCTATATTTTTTATAGTACAATAATAACATACTGTTAGTTTTTGCTTAATAGAGTACAGTTTTTTTAAATAGATGAACTAAAGTGTAAACTAAAAATTAGTGCTTTTGAACAATTGTTTCCTGGTTTTTTCAGCTATGTTTCATTTACTTTGGTAAGTTTCTGTGGAGAAATACAAGGTCTATCTTTATTATATGTCTATCTTTGTTATATTCACGTTTATGCATTTGGCAGACGCTTTTGTCCAAAGCGACTTACAGTAGGGATATATACTGCCAAATAATTATGTTTAGTCGATATCTGGAGCCTCAGCACTGGTCATTTATAACAAGTGAGGGTGAGCTTGAACACAGAGAAACTGATGCAGAGAGCGAGAAAGAGAAGGAACAGCTGGTGATTTGAAGCAAGTCACGTCTAGTGTTCACTATGCACCGAGAAGAGCTTCCATCTGGCCCATATGTGCTTTCAACAAGGTGTTTACGCTCAATGATCCTTCATTTAGATCTGGCTTATTAACATCTCAACACCATCAGCTGATGGAGCACTTTTAAGAGAGCTGTGCATGATGGGAGATTAATGTGGTCATATTATTCAGTTTGTTAAACCATCTCTTTTTCTGGAAAGTTATGAATTTACAATCTGCTCTTTCCATCCTGATGTGCATTTCTCTCAATGTTTTGGTCTGCAAATGATTCAGCCACCCATAAGTGTTTCTATCAAACTCTGTCAGATGTGAAAAATATCATTATTGCCAAATGAATTTCTCTGGCTGATGCTTCCAAAGCAAAATGGTTTGAGCGGAAAAACTGACAGATTGTATCATAACCAATTTTGTTTCTATCAGATCACGTAGTCAGCAGATTTCATATGAGCAATATAAAGTGCTATTCTAATCTTAAAATTGTAGTTTGTAAATTTGTGACCAAAACATGTACTGCAACAAAACAAAACAGCAATACTGACAATCACGGGGACCACCTCCTTTTCCAGATGTCAGGTTACCCAACACCCATATACCTGACCTAATATATCAATACAATATACAGTGGGTCGTATTTTATTATTATGTTCATGTTCCCTGATAAAGGACTATTTGATCACCATTTCTGTGCGGAATCCAACATTAAACATGGAAACACAAACCAGTAAGGTTTCTGCTGACACAAGAACATGTGACCTTGCTCCTTTACAGAATAATGCAGCCTGGAAGTCTGAAAAACTCATCTATCAACCTTAGAACTCAGTGCTGAGTAAATCACATGATAGCATCCTGTGAACTTAATGTGAACTGTGAAGCTGAAAACAATCAAGACAGAGACACTAAATTAATGAAATATTTCTATATCTTTGAGAGTATAATTAATTGTGTACCGTTGAAATACTTTCATGTAATGTGATTATTACATGGGTTAGGTTGACACTTGAGTGGATGAAAAAAAATTAATGATGTTTGTTCATCTATGTTTTATATTATATATCATGTTTGGTCTTTATTTATTCCCTGGGTCAAGCCTGATTCAATTGTATATGTGGTATTTTATAATTTGGTATGATGTAACTTTTAGCCTTCCTCAAATAACAAGCCATTCTCTCCTTAGTCTCATCTGAAAGGGCAAAGGTGCTCTGTCACATGATTCATGTGTCTACATACAACACTATGTTCACTGTTCACTCTCACATTGCAGAAGTTGGAGGTCAGTTCCTCAAGACCTTTTGGTCTTCTTTTTTCTCTCTCCTCTCCATGAGCACACACAGCATGAATTTGTTATCTCTGTTATAACATGCGGCCACAAGGCCACCATGAACTCTAAATGCAAAGTTTGAAGATGAACCTATCTGTATCTTAGGATTTATCAAAGACTATGAACCCGATCTGAACACAAATGCCCGCTCTGATGCAAACAAGGCCGGACGCCTGGCTTACTCTTTGAAACCTTCTTATCCCTTCATCAGACTTTATCTGGCATCAACTCAACGCATGGTGATACTGGCAAGGAACGCCACAAACAGGCTCTCTCAATTTACTTCTGACTCCGCGCAGTTCAGAACTGACTTAAGTCTTGATAAGTTTACCCTTCTAGACAAGCTCAAGCCAAGTTCAGGGGTGTCCAGCGTCGGTCCTGGAGAGCCGGAGCCCTGCACATTTTTGGTTCAACCATCATGAAACACACCTGTGGTACTAATTATGGTCCTCTGATTGGCTGAAGTAGAGTAGTATGCATACTACAGCAGGGTTGCAACTAAAATGTGCAGGACAGTGGCTCTCTAGGACTGACGTTAGACACCCCTGGCCTAGTTAGACGTTAGGATAATGATGCAGTCATCAATTCGAACCCTGCTTTTCTTTTGCTCTTGTGTGAATGTGTGCGTGAGTGTGTTTAGTTAAGTAAGTGTTTAATGTCTGTTTGTAAATAAACTGTTTTATAAACTACATATCTTTACTGACATCGAAATTAGATCTTGTTACCTAGCTTATAATAAAGTCAATATTTTGGTATAAAATGTTATATATATGACATATAACTACTTAGGCTATACTTTGATTCTCGCTGGACGGGAATCAGGAAGGGTTTAATGTAGTAAATCTAAACCAAGCTAAATCATTACAGGTGATTTCTCTTTTGATCGCTACTAATCCCTTTCGGGATTTTTATAATATGTAGGAATCAACATTCCCCAAATTTACCCCTGGTTCCTACAACAGGAATATGTCTAGCACCTATACATACACATTACAATTTTCTCTTGTTGAATATGCTTGTACTGTTTTGTCAAATGAATATGGCCTAAAAATATTTTTTATGCTTGCTTAATGTTATTTGTAGTACAGAAAATCTGTGTCTAAGAGTAAGATTAAACGTGTTTAGCTACAATTCTGTTATTTTAATGTCTTAAATGAGACAAATGCTGAGACTTTAAAAACTACCAGTTCCAGAGTAGTTCCTACCTTCAAGATGGAATCCTTAATTTTTTTCAAATAAAAGTTTCTGCAGTAGGCCAGGGAGCTTCACAAAATACTGGCATGCCAGTGTGTTAATAAACCCATAATGTATTTACTATTTTATTAGGGGGAGAGGTCTAAACAGCGTCTCAGGCATGTTTTGATTCTGATGTGAGGGGATGGATAAAGATTTCAGGTACTGGGGGAAATTAAAAAAAAAAAAATTTCGTTGCAAAAAAAGGCCAAAAAAACATATATGTTGCAATATATGTGTCAACGTTTCTCCTCATTTGCAATGGAAATTGCAAAAATAAAAAGTTACTGTAGGGTGCGGGGGAAAAAAACAAAACAAGAAAAGATAAACATGTGCCTGAGTCATGTGACATTTTTTAATATTCTCTTTTTAACAAGACATTTGATAATTTAAACACATTTTATTCAATATTCCTCTGTGAATATTCTGCCTATTTATCACAAATTGATCTTACCAGGAACTAGAAAAAGGTGTTTTCAACTTTTCTTATAAATGCACAATTAAACAAAGACACTGCTGTTTTTCATACAATTTGTTTCATACAATTTAAACCAGGAGACATATACAGTAAGCTAGCAAAAGGGGATTGTGGACCAATTGCAGACCATTTCAGTCAAATATCTCAAATGATCCCTTCAGACATTTAAGGAGGAATAACTTGGTTGGGTCACTGTGACAACTGAAATTAAAACCTTGTGTTCTACATTTCGTTTGTTTGTGGTCATTCATTTGAATACACCACAAAAACAAAATGAGCAATATGTAACCTTGATTGTCTTTGCCAGTTTTTTTTCTTTTTTTTTTAAATACAGATCGTTTAAATATCTTCCAAGAGAGCTGGGGCAGGGCCAACAAAAACTGGGGAATGCTCCAAAGACATCTGCTTAGAACGTAACACTTTTGAAGTCATGATGATACAGGGAGGCTCTTTTAAAACACCATTCCGTTTCAATGCACAAAGTGAAAGAAAGTAATAGTGATAACAGTGGTTAATAAAATAATCTGTGGTTACTCCAGAAATCCCAGTGACCGATCCCTTTTTAGAAATATACTGTAAGGTTTTTTTACTGCCTCTTGGTGTTCATATACAGCCTTGCATGCATTATAATAGAGAAATGCTGTGAGATGATGTTTGGATGCACCTGTTCTTATAAAACATTATCATAATTATCTGTTATTTTACAGCTGCTAAGCACATCAGCTCATCTAAGCAGTCGATTTGAACCAAAGCCATACCAAACTGAACCCATCTGGCTGCAAAAATTATGAGTGCTATACTGTAGGGCTTTCTGTTGAGCTCTTGTAGAAAACTAGTAGTTTTTTTGCTCTCTGAATGCTTAAAATTAGCGATAAACCTCAGGATCCTCAGGACATTTTGTACCGATGTAGCAAATGGCTAATTCCATTTTTACACGCAAATGGGTGATTTAAACATTTCAATGTATATGAAACCATTTTTAAATAAGCATGTTTATTTTAACCAGGGCATTATACATTTGTTGCTCATAAAATAAATAAATAAATAAATCAACTAGACTAACTATGAACTATTCATATTCCAAGGGTGAAAATTGCACATCGACTTAAATGTAATTATATTATAAAAATAATACAAATCAAAACTGCATACTTTTGCATTACAAACTACACAAAAATCACATGTCCAAAAATTTTGACAAAAGAGAGTTGGCCTTCAGTGTTTAACTAGAGGAAATTTCAACTTGCATCTGTTCATGCACATGGATATCTGTTCAGTCAAACACAAAGACACAACAAAGAAGGTAAGGTAACACAAACTGATTTAGAAAGCATTTGAAAATAAATATCTTGAATTCATCTTGAAACCGAATGTTCAAATCACAAATATTTCCAACTAGAATGATGTGTGGTGGAATATTATTCCCCGGAAAAAGCTTTTTAACCTCTCAACTTCATCTTGGATCTGAGGACTTTCAGAGTGAAAGCGTATGGACCTTGTGGAATAGAAGGGAGACAGAAGACCATTGCTTTATCATTGACAGTCTTATACACAAATAACAGAATATTAAGCTGGATTCCAAAACTCACAGAAACCCTAATGTATCAGGTTACTCCTGGATAATGCCTGTTTTATACTTTAATTCTTACATTTTATAATGTGCCCCCACATTAATGAAAATGAAAATTAGCAGTCTGTTGTTTCTAGGGAAGACTTGATGGTAGTTCATACAAAATAAGCACTATTTTGTGTTATTTTACCTGAAACAACGTTTTCTTATGTAGACATAATAGAGCTGTTTTCAGTTTTGTGATACATTTTTTTGGATTATTAGCATAAATGTGTGATACAGTAATAAAAAACCTTCTAATGATTTTGAGAAATGTTCCTATTTTCATTAAAGTGTTTTTTGTGGGTGTAGGATCATGACACATTGCAAGCCAAAATTCCCATTGACAACATTTAACAATTGGGCTTTTGTTTATATATTAGAGTCATATCCTTAAAGGGAAATCTTTTTCAGAAGAAGATCCTCTTACAGGGCTGATGTAGTATCTTGTACTATTGTATGTCTTTCTTAAGCTGATCTAACAATGTCAATACATTTGAAAGCAACATTTGAACAAATTACAATCAAATGCTCTTCCTACAATCACTTTGTAATATATCAAACCTAATTTCTTATAATTAGCTGAACGTTTAGCTTAAAAGTTCTTGCATCTAAAGACAGCAGCACTGGTTGCTGTGGCAATGAAGGAGGACGAAATCAGTAACGGCTTCTAAGAGTTCCAACTGTGCTCATGATAACCGCTAAAACAGTTGGAACAATTAGTTTCTCACAAGCTCATAATGAAGCAGTCCATGAACGTCTCCATGGTCGTGTTACTGTAATTCACTTCCTGCAGTGAGAACAAATGCATTAAATCAGGCAAGACATGGTTTTGAGAGTTAGAAAAGAGAAACACACGCCATTTGATGGCCACAATGTGATGCTTATAACTTCCATGGCTTATTTATCATTTGAGACAGACTGTGCTGTCTCTTGCTTTGATGGCTTTAGAGGAAAGCAATGGGAGCTTGTTTAGTGTGGTGATGTTGGATGATACTGACCAGGCAGCAGTGAGTGACTCATTGTGACATACTAATGGGGTTCTTACTCTGGGCTGAGAAATCACTTAATGGGTAGATGGGAGAACAAAGAGAAAGACTAATAAAAATGTACTTGTGTCACAGATGAAAAGAATTACATGACCAAAAAGATCAATAGTGGCGAACTATTGATAGGTCAGAATCAAATGCAGAGAACTGATAGCGACGCAATATCAGCTAAGAAGTGTTAAATCGATCATTTAAATCTTTATAGCTTTTAAAGCCCTCTCATTGAAATACTACTTAAAACTTTAATTACTAACTATGAGCTTTTTAGTTGAAATTAGTGAAAAAATTGATGTCAGTTACCATTTAGTGTTACATCCTCAAAGTTTTAATAAGATGTCTCTATCTTGCTGTGTTCATATCATTGACTGAATGTAATATTATATATATATATATATATAAGTGTTCTGTAAATGAGGTCAGATAGTCTTGTGCAGAGTTCAGTCGAGGCTTACGGCTGACCTGATCAACTGGCTTCCTCGCCATTAAAGAGCCAAAATAATTGAGGAAGATAATTGTTGGTGCTTATATCACTAAACAGAAACCCAAATATTCTGGTTGTCAATTACATTTGGCTCACTTATAGTGCTAGACTCAAGTGAATAATCAAGGATTTAAAATTCAGTCATTTCCAAGTATGAATCTGAGTGAATAGCGACCAGTCATTACCAAACATAATCCCAAATGGAAGTGGTTGTAGTAATGTAGCACAATAGACATGGGCTAGACATTCAATTTAAAGGTGATATGGCAGAATCTTGAGCGAGTCATGAGAGGCACCTTGCTGTGGTTGTGTTGTGTAATACACATTTTAATTACATGCATTCTTAATTGCAATAATGTTCAAAGTTAAGGAACCATTCCTTTTCAGGATTTTTGTCTTGAATTTCATTTTGCCCATAATCCAGAGTCTTATATTTGTCTCACAGAAAAATATGAAAAGTATATTCTTCCCGATAAATAACCTGGTATGTGCTCAATGTTGATTTTATTAATAAATAGTTTTACTTTTAATGTCATCGCTTCACTCTGAGAATTCATTTCCATTGATTAATTAATTAATACCTTGTTGTAAATAAATATATAGTTGGTGAAAATAGTTCAAGTAAAGGCCGATACTGATCAAATCTACAAGAAGACTTACCATGTTCCACTTTGGGAAGAGGAAGTCAGTCCCAATGTACTCAAAGTAGTGTGCGAAACCTTCTTTCAGCCAAACGTCCTCCCACCAAACCGGAGTGACCAGATCTCCAAACCACTGGAGGAGAAGAAAGGAACGATCAGTCATCAACACAGAAACCCAGCGACTATTACAACCATCGATTTCATCTTCCACAATCTTCTGTTGTTTTCCACAAGATATATGGCTGAACTGAAACCCAACTATATTCATCAGAAAAACATACACTTCTCTCTTCTTACAATATCTGGAAAATGATTTTTCATCTGGTGCCAAACCCATTTTATTAGAGAACCCCTCTCACTGTTGCACTTCAGATGTACAAATACACTCTTCTCTCTAGTTCAGCTTTACAGAAATGCAGACTTTGTGTGATGTTTGGAGGTGGCCTAAACAATCAATTACTGATTGTTAAGCTTCTCTGATTTTATACTTCAAAGCACTTGATCTGGACGATAGAAAAGCCCACTTTCCCGATCTCTAGCAAACTGATGTGGCATAAAGGTTCTCATTGAGTGGAAAAGATTTAGCAGTGCAGTGGTGAATGAGTTTTTGAGACTCAGAATATAAGCTGCTGAATGCAGAACCTGATTGTTAAAACATCTGTTGAAATCAAGTCTCTTCCATCAGAACATGACAGTGCAACTAAAAGACCCTTGAAGCTCCTGACAGGATGTTCATTAGTGACTGAAAGAGAAGAAAACTACTGAGGTCTTGCTGGAATAGAGGGACATTCTGCTGGTGGATCCTCAGAGATTCTGAGAGGGTTTCTCCACTCAATCATTTATTAGATTGCAACAGTAGATTTGGATAAAGTTGGGAGTTAGATAAACTCTTTCGTGCTTGAAAATAGATTCTTCATATTGACATTCGCATTAAAAACATGGCAAAAAAAAAATCAGCTCAAAGTGGATTTAGTATGATAGCATTTCTCACACTTTGATTATAAAGAAAAATTGGAATAAAACCCTGCGTGTGTACTCTGCTGTTGCTTTCAGCAAACTCCACATATTTTTAAGTAAAAGTTACTGAAATAAAAAACCGAAACCTACGTGTTTTTTCAGTCTGGTTACTACAGTTAACTAGCTCCTGTTACGAAGCTTGGTACCCAACTCTTGCAGGAACAAATAGTAATTAGAATACGACATGAAGAAAATATAATTTTTTAAAATAAAAATCAGAAATGGCTGCCCCAAATTACGCATTCAGTCCTTTCTATTGACGGTACGATACAGTCACGCAGTAGAGTCACGTGGTAATCTGATGGATTTTTTTGTGTAATGTGTTTATTTTAATGAGCAATATTTGCTATGGCCATTATATAAAAGGCAAAATATGAAGGACACATTGGATAATTTGTGGCACATTATGCATTTACTGAATTTACTTATTCCAGAAGCACAGCTTTATACACTTTCATAATATATAAGATTGTGAAACTGAGACTTCAGCTTGTGAAAATGATTATCTTCAGCATGATAATATGTCTTAAGGGATAGAACAGTTTTTGCTGTCAAAAAGTTTATCAGATTTGCAGCTCAGTATACGCAGAACAGACAAAGAAAAGATGAAGATAACCATATGTCTATCAGTGAACACAACCTTAAGGCAATATTTCCATAGCAGCAGAAAATCACTCTTTAATCACATAAAGATCACATTTACTTGGAGCTTTTTTCTTACAAAAGTATGAACAGAAGTCCATTCAATTTCCATTCAATGAAGAATTCTCTCCTCTTCAATTTGAAAATGATCAATAAGCAAATCCTGCAAGTCCTTTGCAAATCTGTGTCAGGTACCATGAAATATATTTCTTCAAAGTACACTTCAAAGTATAAGGAGCTTAAAGTTCCTAATGGGTGTCCTTAGGTTAACTAAGCTCTCTCAGAAATTGTATTTATGTAATCATTCATGAGACCCAGTTAATCTTAGTAGGGAGCAACTTTTCAGCTTGCTACATTTTAAAATAAATCTTTCACATGCTGTGTTGAAGCTACCCTAAGAGATAATGATCTAGATTCATTTTGTAACTTTACTGTTCACGTGGATTATTGAAATGGACTTTTATTAAAAAGTACTGCATTTCAGAAAATAAAAATGGTAATTTATGACAAGTCGTCGGATTACAGGTTGTAGTGGGAAACTTCTTCAGTCCTTGATTGGCCACAATCGCAAAAAGTTGCAGTTTAATTTATATTTATTTTTACGTGAAAGAGAGATGAACCAAAATTTTATAAATAAATCGCCTTCTATATTCTTCAATACTCAATAAATATTATGAGTTTTAAAAATATATATGGATAAAGTTCTGCAGGAATTTTTTTTTTATTATTTGTTAACTAATACCCAACATTTTGGATGATGTGAATTTTTGTAGTGCCACTAATAAACACTGCACTTCTGCCTGCCTGCTGGCTCAGCATCCCAAGGTCCATGGTCCTTTGCTCATAATGTTTGTGAAGATGCGTATACCTGTGATCCACCATGTTCTGTTTGTAAGATTGTAGGCCCCCAAACAATTATCAGTCATTTTTGGTACCCTGAACTAAGGAATTCTTTTAGATATCTAGAGGAAGCAGATTTATGGGTGTTAGTTCCTCTGCATGACGTTTTAGTTTGAATGTGCAGATGGATTTTGTTGCAACATGGCTAAAAACATGAACATTTATCTCAAAGAACTCTTTTTCATTAAGAAGTATTTTATGTTTGATTCTTAGAAATGTATTTTAGTCAGCACGTAGTCAACATTTAGTTTTTTAGTTTATATGTTAAGATCATTTGTGAGAGCTAAAACATTTTCTATGTGTGTATTCAGAGATAGTTCAGTGAAACTCAGAAGTTGATTCTGATGCTGTTTTTGATAAATGTGTTGTAAAATAAATACCAGACAACAGATATGAATCATTAACTCAAGACTCCAGACTTCCATATTTGTTGAACAACTCATTTAATACACAACGATGTTAAATATGCGAACGAACGTCTCGCTCTCTCAATGTATTCATAAGCAGAGGTCAAATGTCATCTCTTCAATCTGAGAGAAAATACAAAGCGCCGCATCAGCTGTATTGCTCTCTAATAGTCTTGTGTTATTGGCTGAATCACTGCATATGAAGAACGCGTGGCAGCATCATTTACTTCTGCGAGGATGAAACTCTTTGTGATTGAGTGTATGTGACATATAAACCTCATCGCTGGAGGGGGCAAATTTACCAACGAGCCACTGCTACAGAATATGAGATTAAAATGAGCTTGAATGAAGTGAGAGGGGAGATCTGATGACCCAGAGTGCCCACGGGACTAACCTGTACAATAGCAAACAGCGCCTGTCCTCTACTAATCAATTCTCTGCAGGCAGCCGGTGCGGGAGACGAGGCGCAAATGTGATTTATCAGACGCCGGCACTTTGCCACCAGCTCGAGTTATTAGCGCTCAGACAGAGCTTTTAATATATGGCAGAAATAAGAGGCGGATGAGGACTGAACTAATGCATTTAGAATGAACAAGTCAGTCAAAGTGTCAGTGGAGCACAAGCCCCGCCCCTCAAGCTCTCTGGCTAATCTGCACTGGAAAACAATTAGCGATGTGTTATTAAACTTTGTACGAAGCTGATAGGAAGCAGAGGAGCAGCTTGAATAGATAAATGACATCTTAATTAAAAACATAAAGGCGAGCAGAAGCTCCTGAGAGATGAGACACAACAGGGTGAAATAGCCCTTGGCTAATACTAAAAGGCATGACTGCTAATCATCTTCACTGTCATGTATTTATAAGTTAGCACTCTAAATATTTAATTTGCTGCAAAGTTTGAATGTTAAATGTTCTTATTGTGTTTTTATTAAGATGAGAACGTGTGATACTTCATCACTGTTTGAACATTATTTGAAGAACCAGCAGGGTGGGCCCACAATGTGTTTGTATCATCCTGGCACTATAGTGGCTACATAATTACTTTATACATCTCATGATGATGATGAGCAGTGATTGATGAAATACATGCTGGGATTGTTTTAGTTCAGAACCAAAAAATTAAGTCAGCTGAACCTTTTAAAATATAGTTAAAACCCAACTGCTTGAGATTTATGACATACAGTTTTTATGGTTCTTTAAACGTCTAACATTTTAAAACCCAACATTTTAAGCTTTAAAATGTCTTAAAAGGACTGTTCTGGGTTAAATATTTTTTCCCTTGACTTATGTTTTCTGATGTCCATGTAAAGCTCATCTTTTATGTGTTTTGCTTGGGTTTACCAGAGAGTGATAAAATGTTTCTAAATGCTAAAAAAAGGAAAACTTATTGTTAGGGTTGCCAGAAACTGAGAAAATGTGCATAAATACTCAGAAACATAAAAGTGATGGTTAGGGTTTGAAACATGTATGTGAAAACTGTGTATTATGCAAAAATGTTTTATATGTTTTTTTTAAGATATGGTATACGATATTGATTTTAGCGGTCTTGAAAAGTAAAAGCACTGTAAAGCACTTTGACGGTGTTTTCACACCAAGAATGGAAGTTGCATGATTTGGACATTTTGAATCCATGCAGAGGAATTGGAGCGGGAGTTACAGGTTTCTGCGGCACTAATGGTGTGTTGAAGCCGTGCGGATAATGCTGTTTCATGTTCGATACCTGAAGAAAACCACAAAAAAAGGGAGTGAATAATTTCTAGCGTACGTTGAAGAATATTCAAGGCGTTTACTCTGTGGTTAACATGGCTTGAGATTCATTTTCGCAGACACCAATAATAATTGTTATATTAGTATTATTGCAAGGTATTTAACGTAATCATTTAGATGAACTCATCAATTAAATTACGTTTTATTAGGTCAGAAATGTTGTACAAATTCACAGCTGATTTAGTCTCAAAAAAACTTATTTTCGTGGCTCATTTCTATGCTGCCAAACGTTTGCTTGCACAGCAAATCCAGTGACTTTTTTTGGTGTCAATGACAGCATTTAATTTCACCTTACAGATGAAAAGTAGAGTATTTTTAGTTTTGAGCTGTGTACATTTGCTTTAATTCTAAATTCAAAGTACATTCATGTCCCAAGGTATTATATTGAACATATTTCAGTTTTTCTCCGGTAAATGTCATCGCAGATCAGTTTTATCGCTCCACACTCCATTGCTGCTGGTTTTTCGATTGATTCTTTCTCATAAAATAGGTTTATATGTAAGGAACAGCATTATCCGGGCCAACCTTATGAATTTCAACTCTAAAACGATCAAATATTTATGTTCTGCCTGTTTCTGAAATAATCTCATGGTTTCATGCTCCCTGTGAGAGGGTTTACTGTGCAAGGTTCAGAGTGAGTTCAGAAGGAGCAGAAAATGTGCTGAAATGAGAGATGAGGGGATTGTTTCCTTTTATTTCTTTTTCTATTAAAAAGAGCGTGTTGAAAAGTAAAGTAGAACAAAATGACAGCTCTAAATTCGGCCAGCAGAAAAGTGAATTCAGATTCAGAGCACTTTAGTAGATGTGAGAACACGCCAAACCATAAAAATAGAACATAAATAGAATCAGATTGTTGTAACTACAGACAGAAAAAAAACTGTTTGATTTTTAACAGATGTTTTATTGCAATACATACATAAAAAAAAATCTAATATTTTTATAACAGTTTTTTTTACCATTATACTTGTAAAACTGTAAATGAAATAAAAAATGTGAAAAGAAAAAGAAGATTGAAGAAATTGTAAATATTGAATACAATTGTGTGTGTATATATATATGTATATATATATATATATATATATATATATATATATATATATATATATATATATATATATATATATATATATATATATATATATATATACATACATACATATATATATATATATATATATATATATATATATATATATATATATATATATATATATATATATATATATATATACACATATATACATACTTACAACCTCTAAGTGTATAACATATACATATAAAATATAAAAGATTAAAATAAACTGCAATTGTTTAAAGAGCCCTACTGTTAAATGTAATGTTAAAAAATGTTATTGTGAAATGTTAACTGTTTCGTTGCCATGCTTTTTGTCTTTATCTTGCTTTTTAACTTTATTTTAGAGTGCAACAATACACTAATTAGAGTTCATGCTGAAGTGTTAAAAGTGCAAAGCAAAATATGTAAACCATTATAAAAACATGTAAAACCAAATAATGCACTTTAAATGGTTAACAGTAACACAGTAAATGTGAAAGAGCACATTATTGAAATATAGTCGTAATTTGGAACCTGTGTTTTACCTGATGGCAGATCTCGTGCACCACAACCATGGTGAGCTCCATCTGATAAGAAAAGGAAGAGACGTGAGGATCCAGCAGTAGCTTCTGCTCCACAAACACACTGAG
The DNA here is from genome assembly GCA_900490495.1 of Danionella dracula. Lineage (NCBI taxonomy): Eukaryota > Metazoa > Chordata > Actinopteri > Cypriniformes > Danionidae > Danionella > Danionella dracula. The sequence goes on from UELW01000334.1 coordinate 12,693,572, forward strand.
ACCCCAATTCTCCATGGCTGCATACGGGTGCTTGGGAACGGCCAGAAGATCTGCAGACACCAGCACAAAAAAGGAGAAGATCAGTCACCCCAAACTTGAAAATACAAACACTAAACAAGTAAGCCTTTAAATAACTACTTCCACAAAAACAGTGACAGGTCACACAAAAGGCAGAAGCAGGAACACACAAGTGTATTTATAATGGAATTCATAACTTGCATGTCTGCAAATGAAAATAACATTTATAACATTATACATGTATTAATTAAAATGTAAGTGTTAGACCCTTGGATTAGGACAAAATATAATTTTTGTCTGTTTCTTTGGAGTTTTATAACAAAGGTAAGTTTTATAACAGGTAACTTTTATGGAATTTCCCTTTTGGCTAGCTAGCTGTCGCTGAGAGTCTCAGGTCCCCTGTTGGGAGTTAAAAAAAATGTTTTCATAATTAAACTTCAATAAAATGTGTGTGTAAATGTGTGTATGTGTGTTCATGCATGTACGTGTGTTTGTTTGGTGAATAACTACACATGCATGATGCATTCTACTTTCACACTTAAAAAGTTAGCAGTATTACAATCTGAACTTCAGCAACAACAAAAAAAAAACCTGAAATATAAACAGAATAAGCAAGAGATTCCACTTTGTAAGTATTCCATTTCTTACAAATCAGAGACTATGACTGAAGAATTAAATTGAACTACTTTTGAATCAAACACAAACCACACAACATGCATGTCAATCGATCAAATATGTGTTATAAAAAAAGACCATTTTAAATGACAAATTCTTTAATGGTTGTTGATTAAAAAAACACTAAACAAAAGCACACCGTCACAGTTAAGATCTGGATAGTTTCAATATTGTATCATTTGATTAAAGCTTGATATTGAATAGATTTGTAGGTCATCAGAAGTTAATTCTAATTTTAGATTACTTTAAGGGTCCACAATTATTAAATAGATAAGCTTTAATTAATGCTTTACTTTATCAAAACTAACAAAGAGTCAGTTAAGTACTAACAAATTATTAATTAAGGATTAACCTGTAGTTATACAGCACTCTTTTGGGGGGACAATAAATGTACAACAAAACAGACATTAACGTTATAAAACAGAATGCAACAGATTTGAAATGTTTAGAATTATGAAAATGTATTGATTACATCCTTTTTATATAAACTATTGGTTTTGTAGAGATAAATGGGAATATTAACTTCTGATTTTCAGGCATAATCATCGATAATTACTCTATATCCAAAATCTAGAAATTATGATTTAGCTGAAATATGTTATTGAAACTTTAGCTGGTTCTTTTATTGTTTTTGAGGTATTAAACAATTTACTTAAAACCACATATGTGTTTATGGAAGGTCTCTCATCACCTATTTTTCTCAGCAAGTATCAAACAGTAAAACTGTCATCCATTTTTGGTTCAAGAAACTGAGGATATCACTGGGGAAAAAATGAAATAGCTTAAAAAATATAGCAGCACAAACAACATTTTACACAGAACCAGAGCATAACCAATACATGTGTTTCATGCAGTTTCAAGTTCAATTGGGGGCTGGTAATCTGTTTATCGACAAATGACAAAAGCACACATGATAATTATAACAGCCCTTTGAAGGACTACCATAGAGCCTTCAAAGGTCTCAGCTCACCGAGTGCATGAGCGAGCACACTGGGACCAGCTGATACACTTCCTCCTCGATCAGCTTAGCTCAGGAAACATTTACATGCTGATGAGAAGAGAAGCAAAGACAGAAACCTCTGGCGCTGCTAAATCCACAGCTCAGAATCAGAGGAAATGTGGAGAGCTCTAAAGCGATTAACCACAGAGAGACATCTACACCTTATTTGCAAGTTGTATTCGTTTAAAAGAAAAAGAGAAGAAAGTGTCAAAAAGTGATACATTTTACCTGTTAAGAGGAATCCTATCTTAAACATCTACACTGAGATGAAGAAGTGAGGAGCTTATTTAAAAGACAAAGAGCAGTAAAATCAGCAAGACTAGGTGAGGTAGATAAAGGACCCGTTCAATTAAATAACTCAAGTGAGTAAATTAGGATCAGGCAGTGCAGGTTTAATTGGTCATTTTAATGTGCGTTATGGTTGAGAAATTTGATCTTTTTTTAATTGGGCTTTTATGCAGACTTAGACTGCAATTAGTGAGACAAAGACATGAGCACCGTGATGATCAGCAGGGAATTTGTCATCTAGTCACTAAATGGCTTCATGGCATATCCAATATGTAGTGCAAAAAGTGTGAAATTGCTGCCAAAACCAGTTGAGAATCATTAAAGCTAAATTCCATGTTGACAGGTTGTTTGTTTCTTATATCTAGAACTAATTCCTAAGTCAGAACTGAGCTGCATACAGTGTCTAGCCATTGACTGAATCACAAGCTCAAATAGTTTTTATAATTTTTTTTATTTTTTAGCAAACTCCAAGTAGAGATTAGACAAGGAAAAAAAGTTATTTAACTGCAAGTAGTGACTTAGGTCAAAGCAACCAGAGGAAAACATAAGACTGAAGGGGCAACTGAATAAATTAAAATACAGGTTTAGTGAAATTCAAATAAAATTAAGCAATGTTCTTTAAATGCATATTGATGGTCTTTTGAAACACTATTTAGAGCTGAAAATCTTAGCTCGAGGCAGATAATGAATGGGGTCGGGTTAGGGCTTCATTTCTATAATCTTTCTCTGGTTTGGGTTAGTCTCCACTGTGCACATGTGTATCACCAAAATGGATTATGGAAGATGTGAAACTTGAGGTTTCTGAGGATTGCATTTTGGTTGCCAGCCAACTAAAGTAAGTCTGAGGTAGAGCCCTGCACTCCTGAGGGACCGAGCGCACCACATGTGGTGCATGACAAGATTTGATGGGTGCATGCGGTTGCAGGCAGGAAGGATTTTGGGTTTATTGCAAAATTGCTGTTTTTCTAATCGTTCTGACTATAAGCACTGATTTAAGTGGGGATCTCACGCTGAGTTGTTTTCAGGCAATGAAACACATTGAAGAAGTACAATGATAACAAGACAACATTATAGAGAAAAGGAAATCAGAGAAAATGTTTGGCTGTACATATTGTACAATGTGAGATCTATCACAGAATTTTTAAAAGATAAGTATGAGCATAAATTCATTGTCATCCATAATATATCACTTGTATGTAGCCTTTTGTTGTTGAGCCAACTTTATGTATTTATGTAGTTGGCTCAAACACTTCAGCTGGACACACTAGAGTTTGTTCTGATTAAAAGCAGTAATGCATTGTTAATCAAATATGAGCAATTGCAATATGTTTGATATAATCTGTAAGAACAACCTTTTATCAGTTGAAATCTAGAGCACAGATCTCCCCACAGGCTTCGGCCTTCCCACTGATAATAAACTGTAGTTACAGCTGATGTTTTTAGGACTCTATTATTAACTTCACAATAGCATAGTGTTTGTCTCAGAGGATACGAATCTCAGCGAAATCAAAAGAGCTCACTCCAAAACAGTGAAAACTGACTTAATGAAGACTCCTCATTCAAATTACTGCACTAAAAGACCACCAAGGCATCGCTAATGGAAATATTTGACCATGAACATTAGCAGTGTTAGTTCTTAGTTCTCAATAGCAACTGTGATTTGCATATTCATTGAAAAAATAGACAGATGATGCATTTATTCATCTGCATGAGATATTGAGGTACAGATACCAAAATCTGGGGGGAAACATTCCTAGTTGGTAATAGCTGTCAGAAACAATTAGAAACCTGAGTATTTTTACTCGCCCTTTTAGAATAAATGTTTGATTTGTAAAATGTTTAATTATAACTTCTGTTTTTTGGGGTAAACACAATTGTTTACATGTATTAACACAACATAAATTGTCAAAATGCAATTGTGAGCTTTTGCAAAAGTTTGCAGTTGTGGTCTGGTGGAGAAGGAGATCCACTAGTGATCGGAAGGTTGCAGATTCGATCCCCAGATTCACTGAGTTGAAGATGGTGAAACACTTGCTCTCCATCTTCAACAACCACAGCTGTGGTTCCCTTGAATAAGGCACCAGTTCCCCGACTGCTCCCCGGGCGCCACAACCTTGGCTGCCACTGCTCCGGGTGTGTGTTCATGGTGTGTTTGTTCACTGCTGTGTGTGTGCACTGGATGGGTTATTTAAAAATCGCTAATTTCGGGGATGGATCACACCATTCTTCACATTTCGCTTTTACTTAAAAAAAAATAAATAACCTAATACAAATTTCCTTAGCATAACCAAAGGCTTTTCCTTTTCTCTGTGTTAAAAATGTGTTTAAGAGAAGAAAAAAACTGTTGTAAAAGACATGGGATTAGTAGCCTACCACTTGCAAATCTGTTTAATTGCGTTTTAAAACATATGTAGAATAAAAGGTTAATAAAATATCTGGGTCTGAAATTGATTCATAATTGACAAGTTGTTACCGGTGAGTGCTCATCATAGGACTCAGAGAGTAGTTACAATGTATTTTAGCAGTCCAAATATACTTTCAGAGAGAGAAAAGTATTCCTATTTTTACTCCCATTGGAATAAACACTATTAGAAGTTCTTGTGCTTTTTTTGGAGCATTTTTAGGATTCAGAAATAAATTATCCATTTGCATTATATTTATATTGTTGTTGTTATATTTCTTACAACAACAAACTAACTTTAGATAGAAGCAGCTTGATTGCTTTATGATTACAGGTACAGATAATTTCTCATCTTAAAAATGAATGAATATAACTTATATTCAACAACTGCACTTTTTCATTAAAAACAGCACTTCTCTAACAAAGTTCTTGGACGCTCTGATGCAGCAACAATAAACATTGACTGACGCATTAGCAAAGTCAGTAATGTAGGCAGTAAACACTCCAGCTCTTAGTGGGCTCTGTCTTCTGTTTTATTTGTCAGATAAGAGTTAAAGTGTCCAGACATCAGCGGTTAGCAGCTCTGTTAGCATGCGTGTGCTTGTTAGCATGTTGAGCTGATCCGTTGTGATGTGATGTGAGGTAGGTCTGTAGGGACGACTAAGAGACCAGCTGTTCACAAACTCTTCATCGTCATACACATCCAGTCTCAGTTTCAGCAGCTTTACAGGATTATAGTATCGACAGAAAACTCGTCAATGGATTAAAGACACCGGGCCGTAGATGTACATGAAAAGTATGGAAGTTAACTTAAAGGTAGAAAGCTCTTGTTACTTGACATTTAGAAGTTTCTATCCTCTCTTGTCATGATTTCTTCAGTAATCCTTTCTGTGATTTACAAAAATCCATCCTGTCTGTTTCAGCTCACTGGCTTTTGGTAGTTTTAAGCCTATACTTGATCAGACTTGTCTGATTTGAGTTGCTGGCTATTGCAGAATACTTTTAGTGAAAGTATTAAAGATTACCTAGCTCAAACATTTGTTCTATTTAAACATACTGCATAGATTTCAAGAAACGATGCATTATATAATAGCTGTGTTACACAGTGTGGGCTTGTGTTCTCACCTAATTACTTCTCAATGTATCATTTTAACAACTGTGTACTTAAATATGCACAGCTTAATGCGTTTCATCTTAACTTAAAAGTGTAATTAATACAATTATTTTAACTTTTACTCTTGCATGTCATTACAAATTGAGATTTTTAATATAGCATTTACATAGTCTATAACACATTATGTCAAATGACACTTATGTAAATGAAGTGTCAAAAAAATGCTCAGAAATAGTTTTGGGTGAAAAGGATTTAAAACGAGTTCATTATTCATGAAGTATGAGGTGCAAAGTGAAAAATGCTTTGCTTTGCCATGTAAAATCTTTCACTGTTAGAGTTTTTAGGTTTATTTGGATATATTTAGTTAAAAACTGAATGGGTTCTTTTTACTATAGATTTTAAAAAAATCTTTAAACTTGTTTAGCTGTATTTTATACAATTTAAATTCCTTTAGAGTGAAACCAATTTTCAGTTTTTTGGTAAATGTATATGAATGTGGCAACTTTGCAAGTAGCTTTGGCAAACTACATGCAAACATCGCAAAAGCGCGAAAGGTTAGAGGTGCATTATTTGTTCTTTAAAGTAATGCTTAAAGGTGCTATACATGCTATTGGACCTGGTGTTTATGCTTGAAAACCCTAAAAGTAACACACCACTAAACCAATCAATCAATAATAAATAGTTCCTGCTGTTTGTCTACAAACTTGGTTGGTTCCTGACCTATTGTCAGAACAAATGTGACACCTGAGCATGCTTTTGAGCGGTGTTAGGATCATGTTCCACTTTTGTTTTTACATTTTTAACCCCAAACCAAAGCTTTAACATCAGTGTTATATAGGTTCTTTTTATTAAAGCTTTAGAGAGTTTCATCAGCAGTTGATCAAAGCACTTTCGTGTTGTTTTCAACGGTTTCTGCCCAAGATGTATCGAGAATTTCATAATCAAAAAAGTTTCAAGTCTGTTACAAATCTCACATGGTCATTAATTATCAAAGCGATCTGCATAGTTTTCGATGGTTTTCTTTAGATGTTTCTGCATGAAGAATCTCATTTACAGTTAAACCTAATTGCCTACGGGGTACAAATATCTGAATCATGCTGTTTGAATGAATACCAAAAGAACAAAAATTATTGTTTCTACGGAGGACAAGTAAAATATGCACTCTTGAGGCTTTCTCTCATATTAATGACACTCTGAAAGGAAGCTATAATGAGGCACCCATAAGAGACTCAGTTTCTGATTCTCAGTTTCATTCGAAAACATTCACCATTCATTCCATACACGTCCTCGATTACGAAAGCTCCAGTAAAAAAGTCAATACAGAGGCACAGCTCATGTTTGTTAGTTACAACAATTAGATGTCAACAACAAATGGCAAAATGGCAAACATTTTTTTTTTTCAAACTAACCCTCTTTAAAGGAGCAGGAGAGCATAAGATGGAATTTGAGGTGAGAGTGCTGTATTTAGGTCTCTCATTCTCTTCGTTCACGGTAAATTGGAGAGACTCTCTAAAGCCCTGCGGTAGCCTCTCACATCTGAGCGCTTGACACGGGCAGCAGGGCTGAAGGGAGTTATGGGCAGTGGGGCAGAATAGAAAAGAGCTGAAGAAAGTAGCTCTTCGTTGAGCCGGAGGAGAAAAGCCTCCAGAGAGGATCAAACAGATGCTTATTATCACACACTTCAGTCCACCGCTACATCAACCTCCAGGCTTGGCAAACATCATCTCAAAGAATCTGCATTTTAAGATTTGGTTTACTCATTGAGACACTCTCAATTTGTTCACTAATCCTGAAAATTCCAGTGTGGGAAACAGGAATAGCTGCTAGCATAACTATGGTGTAACAGTGTGTTAGATATCTCAATAACTTTCTTAAGAGACAAGTCTGGTGTGTTCAGAGCTGTGCGTTTCTGCATAATCTTTAAAAAATGTAGTTTTGTGTTGAATTAGAAAATAGCTCATTAGAAGTGGCCCTCTTGATTATATCTATTAGAACTGACATTGTAAAGCCCTTACACCACACTGTCCAAGTTGTCATTTTGTATCTCTTTCTTTATTAAAGACTTGAAAATGTTAAAGAGAGAGGGAGAGGGAGATTCAACAAGTTAAAGTTAAAACCCTCACATAGCAGTGAGGGCAAATAGCAAATAGATATTCATGTTGCTTAACTTTTTGGCTTGGTTATTTTTGCCTACATTTGTTTTAAAATAATGTTTTTTACCTACAAACATGTTTACAATTCAAATAACTTGTATTATTCTGTTCGGCAGAATCCCAACTAAGTTGCTGTACAATTATTTTGACACTGTAAACCGTACAAAAATTGTAGCACATCTAGTCAAAACTTTAAACAGTGATGCATACATTTATAAATATAAAAAAATTGTTATGTAGAAAAATTGTAAAATCCTTGTCATACTGTTGTTATTTACTTAAGTGTCTATACTCAGTCTGCTGTTCTTAGCAGTGTTTCTCCACTGCTTCCCTGCCCAGGGTTCCAGAATGTGCAGACAGAAGTGAGTGAGTTTTATTAAAAAAAATTGCTCACAGTTGTTCATTTCAGTCTTTGTCCTCATTTTATTTGAAGAAAACTGACATCCATCAGTAACCAAAACATTCCAAATTCTTCAGAGAATGCCAGAATCTAGCTCCGTAAGAGGAGTAATAAACAGCAGAGCTTGACAGCGGATTATGAGGGGCTTCAAACGTCTCTCCTCAGCTGTAATGCTAAATACTGAAGCTGATACATGCCCTTGGTAGAGACTGATTTATTTCTGTCTGTTGCAACCCCAAGTTTTTGCCATAATCAACAACAAAACAACATTTCTTAAATCACACAAGCAATGTTTGATCTTCCACAAATTTTCAACACATATTTTGAATTTAGTATAATAATACTCAGTTTGACTTTTTACACTATTCAGAAACTGAGTTAATGTTCAATAATTAGCTATTTTGACAGAAGTTGAAAGGGAAGATCTTTTTGGCTCTGCTTTTTTCTATTTAATTTAAATTAAGACTTGTAATTATAAAGCCCCAGCATTTCTCCATCGAGTTAAAATGGATGCTTTATCACACTAAAGAATCAACATTTTGATTATAAGATGGTTATTATCTGCTTATGCCATTTTCAATAACATGTTGGGCTATTGGTTCATATTTAAGCCACTCAAGATATTCAACTGGAAACATTTGTAGAAAAATATTTTCAACTTAATGTTTTTTTTCCCAAAAAATGCTTTTAAACAAGGCAATAACACAGCAGTAACGTGGTCATAACATGACACAAAAACATACATGAACTGAGGACTTTGTTTCAAATTAGAGATGTGTATTATGTTAAGAAACCACATAAAACTAGTTTGAACTGTAACATAATTATTGACTTTTTGAATGTCACTGAACTGCTTTACTTGAGGTAAGAGTGTAGGCCCACACGACATTGTTCATTCTGCATCGATCATGCTCTTTGTGCTGCTTGTTTGTGTGCTACATCTTTCAATTCACAACCGGTTTCTCTTGAGAGAGAGAAAGCATCCCAAAGTGGCTGTGAGCCCAGAAAAAAAAATCATTCTAACTTTACACTGGAGAAGAGGGATCAATGTCTGACTGCAGGTACAGGTTGACTCCAATCTTGAGGATAATTATGCAGTTTTTGACAACTTCACACTGATTTCTTAGCTCACAGTTTCATTTGTGAACACTAACAGATACTTATTGCTGATGTAATGCTGTTTCACAAAAATAACGAGACCACTGCTACATAGATTTGGTGGAACTTTCCTTTCAAACAAAGCACAAAACGACCCAAAAAATGAAGATTAAAAATGAAGATTAAAATGAAAAACTGGAGAATTCCTAAGCTTTAATTTCCCCTGTTTTGATTTCACTGTTTATGTTGTTCTACTTTCTGCTTTAAACTGTTTTGCAGAAATTCACAGAATTTTTCCAATCCTTTTGTGCAGAAATTATGATAATAATAATAATAATTAAAAAAATGTTTTTTCATCAGGCTCTGGGTATGGCAACACTTGTTTGTAATGTGGACAGTGCTAATGTTGTGAATTTTTAGTAGCTGAGTAGCTTGATTACCACATTTAATCTAAGTGTTATAGTTGTTGTTGGCCTTCTTTATTTCGGAGTATTATAATGACTATAGGCTGTTGTATGGAACAAACAAGTTTATCTTTAAATAAAACATGTTTATTGTGAGAAGCATGTATTTGGTGCTTGTTAATGCTGATATATTTTTTAAAGGCAGTCAATAACACTATCAAATGTCCACTGTTTAAAGAGTCTGTGCCCTTTTATTTCTTTTTGTTTTGTTTTTTTTTACTTTCAGTGACCAAGGTGTCCATGCAATGTTACCTCTATGAATCTAATAACTCTTATATTTTTTCAATCACCCGCACAATTTCCAGACTCAGCACCTTGAGCCTACATTGGGTTTCATTCGGTCTCTGCACAGTTTCCGTCAATCCCATTGTGTCCCATTCCCAACCTGATAACACAATCAATCACCATTTCAGCCAACGTTAGCCTCTGTAAGCGCTATTAGAGCTCTAGCTGGATCGTCTCGCCGGTATCAGCTCTCTCTAATGAGATCTGTGGCCCATTCTGCTCTTCCACAAATCATCGCCGCTGGAACCAAGAGAAGTCTTTAGAGGCAAGGGGCAATAAGAAGTGTAAGAAGTGATCATATTGAGGAGCGCGCTGCAAATCAGAGCCTCAACGGACCACGGCATGGGACACAAACATGTTTTTTTTATTCTCTTTTTCCTGCAAGAGTTTCTGGAGCTGCTGAAATAATCCTGACACAGATCAGTGAGCGTCAGACATTGTATTGAAACACCCCAGCACTTTTCTTCTCTCTGTTTGCTCTGTTTTCTTTATCAGTAATTGGTAGAGAAGGAAAGGCCAAGCTGCCTGTTATTTTACTTTTTTTTCATCTCCCTTAAAGAGGAAAAGGGCTTATAAGCAAAAAAAAAAAAGAAAAAATGTTTAAAGTCATGAAAGTGTACTTTAATATCTGTGACTGTGAAATTGTCAGAAAGACCGCTGAGAAAAACGGCCCGTTTAGCAAAGCAAAGGGACCGCTGTACTCGATGAATTAAGAGTTCAGTTCAGTTTTCCCAACTCTATCATTAGGCACTTGAACAATAACACAGAATAAAGCAACTTATTCTAAAGCCTAGTAGTGACTTTTGCTTTAGTACTTGAGTTTTGGCAAATTGGTTTTTGGGAATGGAAAAAAAAGGTTGAAACATATCCTTACCCATTTCATCTTAGCTTTGAGGTAAAATTAAAACTGTTCCACAGTAAACAGATAATCTTGTAATAGTCAAGATCTCTACCAATAAATGGAAAAATACATTCACGGTAAATATATGCAATATACTATTACTCTTACTGTTACAAAATGTTAAATATGATTTTTTTTCTGGTAACACTTTCAGAGAGAAAGAAACAAAAACAACTTATAATACATATTAATGGCCTATCACTGTCATTTTTGTGACAAAAATATCTTTTTTTATAAACAATGTATTTGTAGAAACATTTTATTATGTATTAGTAAAAACTTTTTAGAAGATTGTTGTAGCTGTTAGTATAATTTACTGGACATACAACGATTCCAGCCTGTTTAGCTGCGGTTCATGGCCAAATAATTCAAGACTACTGATTTAAAAAAAATAAGTAAATACATAATTATATAAAAATTCTCTGAAAAAAATTATAGTTGCTAATTTACAGCTATTGTTAGAGTTAGCTATGGTAATTTTTTAGTTTTGCTGCCTATTTACAAAAAAAACATTCAAATTCTGTAATAATATACCTTTTTTGTATATAACTTGTAAAGCTAATTATTCTTCGTGCTTGAAAGTGAATATTCTTCTATACACTGTTTAACCATGTTCCACAAGGCTAATAGCTTAGTAAACAGCACTTCACAGTTTGTTTTGAAGGTCAGAGAATGTTTTCTGGGATTTTAACAGTTCAATTTATGTCGCTCAACACACAGCTCATTAGCACTTGGTGGGTAGCTAGTGGTCCCTCCACAGTTTCCACACTGACCTCAAAGTTGACCTTTGACTAAATGTCACATTTTCATAGAAAACAACAACCAGAGAGGCAGGAACGCTGCTAATTTATTCAGGTCAAACTTGTTTCCTGGGAATCTATTTGCTTGGTGCATTTTTACATTTAATGCTGCAGAAAGTCAAGTGAGATACTAGCCTCATAACCTACAGAGTGAGAGTGTTTCAACAGCTATTAAACCTAATGTCTGCTGGAACTTCTTCACTCAAGAGCAGGTCTGAGATCAGTTCCTGATTTATAGACTCTCCAGCCCACAGCACTTCAACACTCAACAATGAGAGCTCCACTGCATTCATGTGCCTTAAGAGGACCTTTTAAAAGTAGAAATAAAATGTATATAAATGATTTATGGTAATTTTTTGTCTGGTTGTATTGGATTAATCTAGGCATGGAGATCCAAATGCTGCTTTAAGCCGCAGGCACACTAGCAAAACATAATTTTCACTTGAATCTGATGTCACGCGACAATGAAAAAAACAGAAGTTCAGTGAGGCGGGGTCTTAATCTTTGCATAAACATGTGGAGACTTTCAGGTCTTTCACAAGCCAGTGTAACCACTCAATTATTTAGAGTGAAATGTAACAAGGTACAGGTCAGATATAAAAAGAATTTACACAAGCAACTCAGCTTGGCATCATTGTGAGAGATGTAGTCCATTTGGCTTAAATTTCCATATATGTCCAACAGCTCCCTTTGGTCACAATTAAACATGTGTCAGGTAGTGATTGGAATTCAAATGTTCTCTGGAATCTCTTTTATTATATCAATAACTAACTGGCGAATCATGGCAAAATGTAAATGATCAATGATAGACTGGATAACCTAAAAAAAATTTAAAACTCAGTTCGCAGGTTCAGTTTTTTTTTTTGGCTAATTGAGGAAAACACAATGACCTGATTGTTCAGAGAATATAAAAGTCATGTAAAATAAAATAAAAAGTTGTGTCTGTTACTGCTCTGGGACTCCAATTAAAAAGTCATTAAACCAGAACTTATCTGACAATACAAATAGACAAATAGATAGGTACCTGCAAGGCAAAAAAAATCAAACAAATGTCTCCAGACCACTAGGGTTCACTCTCTATCAACTTTGCAACCAGAGATTATGGTTATGATTTTATGTACCAAGCTCGGATTTATTATCGTTGTGTTGCCTAGATATAACCTTTGCTTTTGTGATAACTTTGCGTACATTTATTTTGCATGTCTTTGTGAACAGCTTAACAAATGGTCTGAATATTATCTGGTTCAATTGTCATGAAGATTGGACAAATGGTCTACAAGAATTTGAAACAGTATGTTTTTAAGGAGGCGTCACGGTGGCGCAGTGGGTAGCACGGTCGTCTCACAGCAAGAAGGTTGCTGGTTCTAGGCTCGGCTGGGGCAGGTGGCATTTCTGTGTGGAGTGCTCCGGTTTCCCCACAAGTCCAAAGACATGCGGAATAAGTGAATTGAATAAGAACGATTGCCCATAGTGTTAAAGTGTGAATGTGTGTGTGAATGTTTCCCAGCGATGGGTTGCGGCAGGGAAGGGCATCCGCTGCGTAAAACATATGCCAGTGAGTTGGCGGTTCATTCCGCTGTGGCGACCCCGAAAGGGAATAAAGCCGACATGAAGATGAATGAATGTTTTTAAGGAAATTCAAGATAGTGGAAGAAATATTGTGGTGTAATATTCATAGGGTCAAATCATGCCATCATGAGCCAAGGAAAAAAACATTTTGTTTGAATAGTTATTAGTCCCAAGATAAGAGATTGTCCTTATGGTGCCACAAAAGATTTTTAGTTATAGAGACAAAATGTTGTCATTTTATCTATTTACTTTATAAGCATACTACATTTCAGTATTTTCCATCAATCCAAACTAGGGCTTGTCATTGGCCAATAAGAAAACCAACAAATACAATAGGTTCCTTTGCAGCTTTGCTACTTGGCTCTAATGAGACACATACACCTTCAAGCAATTGAGTCAAAAGAGATCACAAGCTTGGGGAAACACAAACAGAAAGTTTCACTAGTTGTGCGAACCAATGAGAAACAACTGAGTGAAGGAAACAAAAACAAAAAGCTCTACCAGTCATGTGATCTTATCGAAATGTGATCTTATCGACACAGCTTTGGAAAACAAACACAATCACCAGTCATGTGCTCAGAACCACTTAGCTTTGGAAAACAAATACTTGTTTTGCGATCTTGTCAATGCATTTTAAAATGAAAACCAAGAAAAAAACAATGCTATAAACATGAGAGAAATAATCACTGGTGCATTATTAAGTAGATTTGCATGATTGCTTTTATAGTTACTGGTTGACTGTTAGTAATTGATTAAGAGTTTATAGTAGTATTGTAAAATAGTTTAGAAGTATTTTATACTATAGTCTTTTAATTTTTTATTTTGACCAAAATTCAAATACTATGTGTTAGTAAAGTTACTTTAACCCAAAGTTCTGATCAGTAAAGTTACATTTTGTCTGTCTGTATGAATTTGGTGTGATTGACAGCCCTCCAAATGCTATAGTTCAATAATTCACCAGGACTGTGCATCTGCAAGTCTCTGGTGATATGAATTTCCAAACATCCAATGATTGAGTCAGTCCTGTCCATCATGATTTAGACCATATTATATAACCAAACCCAGAGAGAATACCTCTGCAAGCTCTCACATATATAAATAAACAACTGCATGAGAGTATTAACAGAAGAACCAAATCAAGCGACTGTTAATTATATAGAACTCTGCACATAGCAGATAATTTCAAATCAACATGGAATTTAAAAAGTATGTAAAATATGTTTGTTCCGATAATTATAGAGTTCCTTGTTAGTGCTTTTTTTATGTAGTTGTAGATGTCCCAGCAGAACAGCTACAGAATACTGCCAGACTCCATTTCTCATCGCTCTTTTGCAAAACTCTCTATCCCATAGTCTCGTTATCTCATGTTGAAAAGCCTACTCCATATTCCACTATGAAACCTCTTTCACACCAGAATCTGGGCTGTTTGGATTGTGAGGAAGTGTTTGTTCAGTTTTGTTTACTATCTTTTGTTTGTCTTTTGCCATTGCAGACTTGTCTTATAAGTGCCTCCAACCAACGACAATCATCAACTTTTCATCAAACCTCAGACTCTGAAGGTTTAGCTTCTCGTTGAGGTCTCTTTCTGGACACAGACCTCTTCTAGCACATCTACCTAGTACGCTCGCGATACTAGGATAATTATCAGTAAACTACTGAAGCCCCACTCCACACAAAAAAATACACACTGAAAAAAAGAGGAACATTTGAAAATGGAAGATATTATAAAGAAAATAATAAATATATTTTCTTTATAATATCTTCCATTTTCAATTTTTCCTTTTTTTCAGTAAAATGATGTTTTGGCTGTTGCTGAGCAGTTGAAGTTCGTGCCTTTCATTGAGATCCTTTCTAAGACCCGGAGTTGACATTCAGATTTCAAACCGGTCACTCACTAGCTCTTGTGTACTGTTTTGTGAACTGTGAGCAGGACAGCCCCGCTCTCAGTGACAGGCACTGACAGGTCAACACATTCAAAGCTGCTCTAAGGGCACAAAATGATATCAGAAAAAAAACCTCACCACCATAAATAAGGTTTGATAATCAAATCAAATACATTTGTTTGACTTAAGTAGCCCAGAAGCTGCTGGTAAACAGGTTGTTTTGTAAAACATAACAACCTCACCAGTTGTTTCTTTTTTTTTTTATTTGACCCGATGACATCAAAATGTCATTACAGTGATTTTTATTACAGATGAAAAATCTTATATACTACTTTAACTTTGTTTTTTATTTAATTAAGGATCTCCTGAAGTGTCTGAAATAATCAGTATTTAAAGCCAGATTATCACACAATATTTTCATATAACAGGCTAAGTGAGCGTCTCCATGGTGAAAAACACAGGAACATTCAAACAGACTAAGACAGCACACAGTGAAGTGAATACTGATGAGGCGTCTTCACCAGTCTGACCTGCTACTCCCTGTTTTAGCTGGAGATGGAAATAGGAAGCTGGAGGTTTTTTCTCAGAGAGATTCCAGCAGTGCTCACAGCTTGAACCGTGTGTCTGGGAATCCTGTACTATGGTTGAGTCAGATTCCTGTGCCTGTGCCTCTCTCATCAATCGTTGAAAAGAGCCCAGTGACTCTTTGATCTGGATGTATTTGGACTAATTGACTGAGATATCAGCAAAGAGAAAGAAGAGGAATGAAAGTCAGTCGTAGTAAGACAGAATACGTGTGTTTGAACAAGAGGGAGGGAAGTAGAACAGTGAGGTTACAGGGGGCTGAGGTCAAGAAGGTGGAGGAGTTTAGGTATTTGGGGTCAACAGTCCAGTGCGACGGGGAGTGTGGAAAAGAGGTGAAGAGGCGAGTGCAGGCAGGTTGGAGTGGGTGGAGAAAAGTGTCAGGGGTGTTGTGTGACAGAAGAGTGTCAGCAAGAATCAAAGGAAAGGTGTACAGAACAGTAGTGAGACCAGCTATGATGTATGGGTTAGAGACTGTAGCAGTGAGGAAGAGACACGAGGCAGAGATGGAAGTAGCAGAGATGAGGATGTTGAGGTTCAGTTTAGGAGTGACAAGGATGGACAAGATTAGGAACGAGCACATCAGAGGAACAGCTCAGGTTGGTTGTTTTGGAGACAAAGTTAGAGAAGCCAGATTGAGATGGTTTGGAAATGTGCAGAGAAGGAATAGTAGTTATATTGGTAGAAGGATGTTGGAGATGGAGCTGCCAGGCAAGAGGAAGGCCAAAGACAAGTTATATGGGTGTGCTGAAGGAGGACATGAAGGTAATTGGTGCAAGAGTAGAAGATACTGAGGCCAGAGTTAGGTGGAAACAGATGATTTGCTGTGGCGACCCCTAAACTGGGAACAGCCGAAAGAAGAAGAAGAAGAAGACTGAGATATCAGCAGGATTTACTGTTGGCAAAATAGCTCTCACACATGCATGTAGGGTTTTTTTGTTGTGTATTTTTAGACTTTTTTATCACAAGGTCATCCTTTTACCATGTGTGTACTGCATTTAGACTTGTTTTTATTTTTTATATCATCTACAACGCATTGTTTTTGCTTCATCAATACAAAAAATTTAATTTACCCATAAGATAGTGTTTGTAAATAATTTAAAATGGTTTGAAATCAGCCCATCATTGTGTAATTTCGAGTTAAAATCAGTTTAATATGCTTCAATATAGTTAGTCCTTATTTCTAACACAGCTAACACTGCTACTCTACAGTATCTGCAAAGAAAATGTGAATTTGAATCTTTATTTTGTTTGTTTATCAACCAGAACGTGTTTACATCGCAGCATTAAATGTGTATCTAACTCCAGATGACAGATGGAAGAATTTGATGGTGTTTTAAATTATTTTTAAGGTTTGGAGAGCTGTGTTTGGGGAGTGTTATTGAAGAAATCCCTGTTCTCCAGGTTTCTTTCAAAAATGAATTCTCAGAATTATGTTCCGAGGAAGAATGCATCTTGAAGTGAATAACGGATACATTTCTGGTGCAGCGTTCCTTTAATAGTCACCCACATAATAATACAAATAAAAATGAAATGTGGCAAGAGTGAAATAAGTTTTTATGTAAATATGCTGATCTTTGTTATAAAAGTTACACAGGTAACTAGCTGAGATCATGAATCATGGTAAAGACCAGCAGATATGCAAAAACATTGAGGATAAGTCAGGAATAAGCTAAAATACAGTTGAAAGTTTTCACCACTTGGAGTTATCTCACCATGTGGAGTTACAAAGGTAATGAAAAACTTACCTTACAACATCACTTACAATGGGCTTTTACTACAGAGGGCCAGAGCCCAACATACTTTAGCATCATCCTTCATGCAACACACCTGATTTTACTAGTTTAGCTCCTATTGGCTTGTCTCAAGCTACTCGTGTGTCTCTTGAAACAGGTTTGGAACAAAAACCTGCAAGAGCTGTGGTTCTCTAGGAATGACTTTGTCCACTCCTTTATTATCACATGAAGAAGTGAACCGGGCCTTAAGCCAATAAACATCTAAATGATTCAGAGCAAAACTGGGTGAAAATGTTGCGGTCTGATCAAAAATTTAAACTGTTTGGCATCAACTCAACTTGCCATGTTTGTAGGAGGAAGAATACAGCCTAATAACCCCGAAACCCCACTACAGTTTATGTTGGCAGCTCATTGAAGTTCAACTCAAATGGTACACTGCGAAAAAAAACATGGAAACATCTGTGAGAAGGCCTTGCTGTTTTACCTAAACCACTGAGATTGGCAGAGTGAGAAACTCATCACTGCTTCCAAGATCAAGTTGTGGGTGTGAGACTCTTCTGTCTCTTCTTTGGATGTGTCATTCTGTCATGAGCAGAAATGTGTTTGCTTTTCACAGCACATTGCTACAGTTCCTCACTGACTTCTCATTGACAGGAGGAGGATCAATCTATGGTGCTGTTACAAAGCCAGCGGCGCTTTGACAAAAACAGACTATCACTACATGAGCGAAGTCTGAGAAAAATATTCAGAGCTCTGCCTCAAGGGTCTTTAGCTTGAAGCTGAGATAAAAATCATATCAATCACGTGTTGGGAAACACAAAAGCATATTTCTGAATTAGATCTGCATGATAAATGGAATGCGAATAGTGAGTTGCATTACTGCTGTCACAGTTGACACTTTGCCTTGCCAAAATTAGTCCAACAAGTGTCAGCAAGCCAATACTCACAAAGTGTATCTTCTTTCTTTCAAACACAGCCAGAAGGAGTTTCAGAAATGCACCCCTTTATTCTTTTTTTTTCTGCCAACATTTTTTTTTTTGCCATATTTTGGGAGGTATCAAACATTAAAGTAGAAAGGGGAGGCAGAATATGTTTGGTTTTTAAAGTACGAAGCAGTACAAATTATTGATTAATGTGATAGAATTAACAACATAGAAATAATAATTTATTTCATTAACAAACAGAACTGAACTAAACTACAGTTCAGAAGGTGGCGGTAATGATACTAAAAGCTAGATTGCAAACCACCAAAAAAACATCAACTGAAGAAGAAGGAGTGAGCTTTTTGGGCCAGGCTTTGTCGGTGTTTTAACCCCACATGCTCAGAAGACACTCAGAAAGAAAGACAGACAAAAATTTTTAATCTAGCTTCTTTTACTCGTGGATCTTAAGGAACATAAGAACCGTCTGAGAGCAGTTATCCAGGAGTGATATCAATGTACATGACGTGGGAAAACATGCATTCAGACCACGTTGCCGCACAGTTAGTGGCGCAATTAATATGCTGCCAATCTTGAAGGCCAGGCACAAAATCTTCTTTAGATAAAGGACTGTTCTTATGGGCCAGACTGATATTTTCATGGAATTAAGACCAAGTGTTGAGTTAAATCACTCAATTGCCAAAGTACACACATTTCCCTCCGTGGAAGCTTTCTAAGCTTCCACTCATTAAGGTAATTGTGCGGGTTAACACACAAAAATATTTTTTTGTTCCATCATCTCAATTGGCTAAGTTCAAGAACTTGGTATTGATAGATTGATACAACTTTGCTGGAGTCTTGGAGATTTCTGTTAGGATTTTTGTCTTTCACTGGTGCTCAATGTTGGACTTGTAATATGAAATCCTTCTTTTGCCTATAACTGCCGGTATATTCTTACAATCGCAATATCTACATCACAAACAGTTGCCATTTGGATGTAAAATTTAACTCTGCAAGTAATACATAACTTCTCTCATTGTGGTAATTTTTGATGGATTCTTGTATGGTTTTTGGGTCTGTGGGACACATTTTCAGTTTTATAAAGAAAATTTATACAAGCAATTATTATTTGAAACTGAAAATTACTGACCTTTCTCATTTTCTGTGAAAACATATATCAGAACACATTTTTATGGCCCCACGCTGTACACCCCCCTACACATTTATATTTTACACAAGGTGTTCGGGTCTACTAGTCCCGGGACATGTAAAAGTGTGAAAATTGCAGATTCTTTACCTTTATTCTGTCTTCCCACTAAAACATAAATCACACAAAAACATACAATTTTAGATTTTAGTTTAAAATTCTATGATTGTGTGAATAAAAATCCCCCAAATTTAACGGACCCACCATCTAGCAGACCCACCTACCCTGCAAAAGTACCTAAAATGAGAACATGGTTTAAACTTTAAATGGGATGAAATTTGGTTAAAAAAACAATACATACAGTATATTTGCTGTTTAAGTCACTTGTTTCCTGGATGAAGTAAATAACTTTTAAGTATTTTAACATAAAATGTCTTGATTGGGATTAAAAATCAATGGGTCCACTAGACACTGTCTGAATAACGATAATATGAACTCCACACAAGGGTTAATGGATATTAGTGTAATACACTAGTAACAAGGTTATACTGAGTGCAAAGTCACATTTCTGAACTGTGTGAATTTTTGTTCACATTCCCAAGCAAAATCAGCCCTCAAACCAAACCGCTCACTCTGCTTTTTTTGGAAAACAAAGCATCTTTATGAAATCCAGCTGGTGGCTTGTGCAATGCTTCTCTAGCTGTATACGATATAAAGCTTGTTCTAATGCTTCATACTGTCAGAGTGGTGGGGTTATGCTTCGTGATGTCAGCAAACACATTGCTGTCAATTTTGATGCTCATCAGCTCCACCACAGCCCATGAAATGTCTAATGGCTTTTATAATCAAAAGTAAAACTGTTCAAATACTGTACAATGTGTAGCAGGCTTTACATGTAATCATAAAATAATCCATCTTGTGCAGTGTTTGACATTTACATGTTGACATTTTTATTTTCAAATAGAGTGCTGCTAACATCTAATCAGGCCTGAGCCTTTTAGTTGAAAGTATAGACAGTAGCACATGTTTATTGTTTTGTTCTTGTAAAAGCTGATTTTAGTGTTGAGTTGTTTCTAATTGTATTATGATATTGAAAACAGTGCTGTATCTGGCTAATTAGTTATTTCTGCAAATTTATGTTTTTTTTTTCATTTCATGTATTTAGTGAACACAACTGAAAAAAATCACAGATTCATCAGAATGAAATGCCAAATATATGTTTATCAGAATTGTGCAGTCCTGCTTTATACATAAGGAGCATTTGGTCTTTAAATAGAATGAACAGATTGACAACATTTCACTAACATATGACTGATTTGAAATTCAAGAATTCATTTAGATGGAAAAATATGTTATGGTTTAAATATGCTATTTACTTTAGAATATAACGGATGGACGTGAGCATAGCATAGCACCTGTGTTCCCATCATGCTTGAGCACTTTTCCCCCGTAAGGGATTGTGGGTACAGAAGGCTGCTGACAACCCAAGAAACTAGTGTGAAATGGAGCGAGAGTGAAAGAAAGAAAGAGGAGAATCAAGGAAAAGTTAAAGGACAAAAGCTAAAGACTCTGTGTAAGTCAAGCTGGTGAAATTCAGCTCCATGTTAAATATGTATGAGAGCTCCTGAGCGAAAGATGCTTTTTTGGCTCTTCGACTTGTAGACCGACACCAATGTCACCATTCTCTCTGAACAGAATCAATCTTAATATGCTGTAGCTCTTAACCAGTAAAATACAGTATTTTTTTCTAAACACAGTCCAGGATTCTGACTTTTATTTAGACAGAGTAAAAAAAAAAATATGGGGTAAACATCAGGCAGTAAAACCTCAAATCTCTGTTAAGCGTAAAGAGGATTGGCTTTTGCTGAGTTTTTTTTTTTAAGTTCAATTGCACATATTAGGGTTATGAAACATTTTGAAGACTTGTCTTTGTAACATTGCTGAGCTACAGTTATACATAGCTATTAACTTTTAGGTTTTTATAGTGTCATAAACAATTCTATGTCGTTTCGCATAGTGTCATGTTTCGAAGCATGAAAATGTCACCGACATGCAACAAGTTCGCCATGGAAAAAAGATAAGAGATAAAGCAAAGTTACAAGAATAGAATAACAATCTTCTGTAATCGAGTCGAAGGGGCACACAGCAGGTAAAATCATTTTTTCTTGATTGTACGACTAAAGTTTCCAAGCAGAACGGAAATAAATGTGACACTCCATAGTAGAAATCCAGACAAATTCAACCAAACAGATTACAACTTTAGTATTCTGGCACAGTGCCTCCGCTTGCCAATACCTCGCATGATATATTCAGATATATTTCATAGACATAATTTTTTGCCTGTTTGATCAGAATGCATATTCAATATATTGTGGGGATTAATCCAATATTTGTAGCTGTTTAAAAGATCCCAAAAATCACCCTGACTTGTGCCCACCCCTAAACCCTGAAGCTATCCTTATTTTCAACAGAGTATAATTTTTTATATAAATAAAGGTTTTTGGATGATGAATTTGAGGATAAAGATATTATGGATAATCACTTGTGCTCACCACTTTAAATACCTCACCACAGGCAAACTATTTGAGATATCAATAATCTGTTTTATTATTTTTTTATTATGTTTTATTATTTACTATTAGCCGTTTTCTAAGTTGATGCTGGCTGCTTTGAAATATTTGGAGAAGTGTTAAGTTTTCTGTGGCTTCTAGAGTAGTTTTTTTTTACCAGGAGAAGTGATTTAGAAGGGTCACATTTACTATAGTTTGGGAAAGATATTAAGTTCATTAATTTGTACTTGTTTATGAATGTATTATATTGTATAGTTGTGTTCCCTTTTATTGAGCATGGAAGACTTTGTTTTTGTAACTTTATCTCTAGTCTTCTCAAACGTTTGAAAAACTTTTTTTTCTATTTTCTAAGTTGTTACATGTTGGTCAGTTGTTGTTGTGACATTTCCACATCCCCAAATTTAGGTCAAACAGGTCAGGACTTGGCCAAAGAAAAATGACGTTAACCCTGAAGCGCAGGCTACCAAAGATTGGCCAGTGGGTGATGCTATATCTAAGACTCACAAATGTCCCACAAGTATGTCCTTAATTTTTTAAATAAAAAATAAAAACATGAAGTTTCAAGAAAAATGTACGTTATATGACAAGATTATGACTTACTTACTGTATGCGACTTGCATTCATTCTTACTCAAGTTGAGCAAACTATACATGATCAAATTTTTGTCTACTATGAATGTTGTTCGGCTTCATGAGCTCTAATTATGTAATAATTTAAGTCTGGACATGATCGATGAAACCATTCTCTACAAAGCGCTTCAAAGTTGACCTACACATATGCCCCCACCCATCTTCTGCTCCCTCCGATGAACACGAACCTACCTGCTCGTATCTTTTATAAATAAAGAAACAGCCGCTAAGGATTCATTTTAAAAAGGCACTGAGACTGGAAAGCTGTTACCATGTTGAAACAGACAGTTTATTTCAGAGCATGTACCTAAGTCTCCTAAGTGATGAGATGTGAAGAGTCTATTGTTGTGGAGGAGCAGGAAAACACAAGCAACAGTTTAGCTATGAAGAGGATGAGGACATACAGAAAAATATTTGTTGAGACAAGAGCTTACTTTTAGTAAGGGATTTAGTCCAATTGTGAGTAGAGACAGCTCCAGACAAGTGCAAACTTGTTTATGCATTCGAACCACGGTGGGCCTGACATTCCCTAGAAGTGAGTGACACATATTTGACCCTGGAGAGCCTCAGTGACCCCAGGTTTGAAAACTGAAAAATGGATAAAAACTGTGAACTTCTGACAAGATAACTCAAGAGATGCTGTCCTCTGAGAACAGGGGCCAGGTCACATCGCTCACAGAGACAAGAGCTCTCACGCACTTATTCACACAGAGAGGAGAGGAGCACTAGAAAGGATGAAAGACAAGAGCTCTTGAGAGAGACGGGAACACATAGATAGAAATAGACAGATTGGAAACACACATTCATCTGACTAAAGTTCTCAGAGTTCATCTGTCCATAAGCGTGTTTCTGTAATGATCAGGCTCCTGTGGGAACACCAACACAGTCTTAATGAAACACCTCTTAAAGCAAGCAGAAGTTTTTGAGCCTTTAAACCATATTTTCAAAGTTATTTTTGGGCTAAACTACTCACAAATTGCATGCAACTACTAGAGCTGTGAAATCTCTTAATTTGGGTCTTAACCCCAACAAAAAATAACTTAAATAGTTGCCTGCTTGATGGCATATACCACTATCTCACTCCCTCTACCCCCACTATCAAAACACAAGGCAGGTACATTAAGTTATAGGTGAAGTAGCAACATCCATCTGTGTTTTTAGGAGCACACACTGGAACACCAGATTTTGAACTGATATTGCTTTAAAGATGGGCTAAACTGTTGTTCAACTTATGTTTCATTACATTTTTACAAATTGCCCCATTTATTAACTGGTAGACCTTTCAGTGGAGGGGTGAGTTATCCGACACTCATCCCCTGCTCACCAGGGTTCCTCAAGTTTCAGTCCTTGGTCCTCTTCTCTTCTCCATCTACACAGACATGAATTGTCATACTATGTCACTGCTATGCTGATGACACTGAACTGATGACTCATCAGTAACTACCCACATTGTGGATTGCCTAAATGACACCTCTACATGGATGAAGAATTATCACCTATAGCCCAACATAGCCAAAATAGAATGTTTGGTAGTCCCTGCCAATCCTACTGTCTATCACAACTTCACCAGTGAGCTGGAATCCTCAACAATGACCTCTTCTCCTTCAGTCAGGAAGCAATTCTAAGTCATTTTGGATGTCCTTCACATCGCCAAGACAACTGAGCATGCAAGTCAACTCTTGGTTCAGACTCTTGGCTTATCTCAACTACTGCAATGCTCTCCTAGCAGAACTTCCAGAAAATGTGCTCAAACCTCTGAAATTGATGCAAAACTCTGCAGCTCATCTTATCTTTAAGGAACGGTAGCAAGCTCATATTACTGCCCTCTTCATCACTCTTCACTGGTTCCCCAACGCTGCTTGTGTTAAGTTCAAATCATTGATGCTGGCTTGCAAAACTATCTCCAGATCGCCCATTGTTTACCTTAACAAGATTGTACTCTCCTACATGCCCTCCAGAAGCCTGCCCTCAGAGAAGGAACAGCATCTTGTGGTTCCGTTCCGGAAAAGCAGAAAATCTCTTACCAGAACCTTTTCTCTCACTGTCCCTGGCTGGACATCTTTCTTTCCCCTCTGTTCTCTTTTATTTTATTCCTGATATGGTTGATTGATCAGCTGACACAACTCACTGCGACAGAAGCAGCGCAACAGATTTGCAATAAAACTCAGAGAAGAAACATACATAATATTTTATACAGTAGATACTGGATCACTGGCTTTGTTTTACACATATTTTAGGACTTTTAACAGAAATGCAGCTCATGTGTATGCATGCAAACAGCACAATAGGGATCAAATAAATAATTATCTTTTGTAATCTTCATGCAATATCTTATTTTTGTTGAACGAAAAAAAATGCTTGAATTCAACTCAAGACCCTTCAATCTGATTGACAGAAAGCGCTGCAAATTGACTCCTGCTAATTGATGCATGAAGATTTAATTTAAGGAAAAAGGTCAGAGCAGACACAAATAGGGATCTTGTGGAAACCAAGACAGGATTAGCACGAAACTAGCAATTAACTCCCAGACGAATGTCACAGCGCTCTGAGACTCGCGTCGTCTGAGGTTGCTTTATGAGATGGACAGCAGCAGACTCTGAGTCCTGTTAGAGAGAATGATAAAGCTCTACAGACACTTGATATGATCTCAGGGAGGACGATTATCAGGATATATAAAGCCCAAGGCAACAGTCAAGCTAACAGAAAGTGAGCTTGTTAATTACAGTTACAGGAAAACAACGCATGAATTCATCGACTGAGACACACTCTGCTGAGGTTGACTGTTAAATGTGCTAATCTGAGAGGAGAGGAGCTCTGTTCTACTATTAATGATGATCTCTACAGGAAATGAAGGCGTTTATGATAGTTTAATCCCAGAGGCGCTTTTAGATTTCCCTGTAAGACTGAACTGCCAGTGAAGAAACACAGTTAAAGAGGCTTACTCTAATCAGGTCAATTCAGTTTTATTTGTATAGCAAATATACGACCAAAGGACCTGCGACTGCAAAAGTCCTGTCCGCTTGAGTTTTCTTCATGTTCATAGGACATCCAGGACCAGCTGAGTTACATGAAGGGAGCCATCTTGACCTCCAGTATGTCAGATTTAAAAAGAAACACCTTAAATGTAAATGTAAAAAGGCAAAGCAATGGCACCATGTTTGGGATGATGTTATTTCATACAGCTAAAAATAAGAAGAGATAAAGCAGATTAAAAGACACCAACACATGTCTTTGGGTTACGTTGGGTTACACTAATCTAAAAGCAGGGTAAATGCCAGGTAAATGTTAAAGCTTTTCCTACTGTTTTAAAGTGCCCATATGTTGATTTTGAAAGGTTCATAGTTTTGCGAGTGTCAGCATATATGCAAGAATGCTCTTCACAGCGATGTCATTAGCCCCAGGTCTGTTGTGATTGATTGAAACTTGCAGCATGTACAGGAAGAAGCCAATCAAACATGATCCACAGAATGCAACACCGCAACATTCTTTAATCTCGTCTCACTACTTTCATCATAGTTTCCAGTTGTTACTTTTAGTCTAATAACAGATAGGTGCTAAAACATCTATGTTTGCAGAAATGTTTCTGGATGTGCGCATGCAATCACTTGTCCATCTTTATTCAAAGATTAGTCAAAATTGAATTGTGTTTGGCTAATGCTCGTGTTGTAATGTTCATAGCTCATGCATTATACTTTTTTATATATTTGTTTGTTATCTTGTAATGTTATCAAAGCTGGACCGCTCATGAACTAATTTCATGCAGTTTATGCAGACTGGTTTTCTCTGACTTCAGGCAGTACAGTTATTTTAATAACACAAAATGTGAAATTATTAATGTAATTAGGTTCAAGTTTTACCAGTTAATTTGCTTCAGGTTATTATGCCATTTAATTATTTCCTGCTGCACTTTCCTGAAATACATGTTGGCACTTCACCCCTTGAGGTCTTTCAGCTGATATTTTTCCACTTCAATGAATTACAAACACTTGACAATCTCTCTAGTGTTAATAATATTTTGATACATAACATTTGTTAAGGAATTGGACTACTGAGGAACCTTTGGACTTCTGAGGTTGTTGCTTGATTTGTGAAATCAATGAGCTGCTAGAAAATAACTTAATAAGAGGATAAATTGCTGTAACATACAGGACTATGGTGTTATAGTCTGAACATGATTGGATGACATAACTATTTGCATATCTGCCTAGCAACACTTTTTGAAGTCTACACAGATAAAGGGTTTACTCACACTTTGGCTGCATTTCATTTTTCTCCCTTTACTCTTACCATTAATCCCTAACTATTCGTTTTGCACGTGTGGCGATCGAGGTTTGAGGAAGCAAAGCCTCTTCTAAAAAATTATATGATTTATTTAAAGTAGACGTTTTTCCAATTTAACTTTATATGAATTTACATGACTACGCACCCAGGGAAATAAGCACTAAGGCACACAATTTCCTTCATTCTAGTAATGTGAGGAAAATGGACAAGGCCAAGTTCACATATAAAAATAGATATCTTTTTAATACAAACGATAAAAACATTGACATTCACTCATGATTGCCCTTAAAGGCTCGGGGTTGCATAGAAACTAAAGTAAAATGAAAGTAGGCAAAACACTCTTCGTACTAAAAAGAAATGATAACTGAAAATGCGACATTATGCATATACAAATTCTTTAACCCACAGGAATAAACCAGGAACTAATGAAGAAATTGAATAAATTGTACAAAACATATTTAAACACTAAAATAAATATTAATGTCCAGGAGGGCAAGGGTAGCACAGCATTACACACTCACCCAGTGTCATCAAGCCTCACACTCACATAGAGGAATCCACTACCTCTATAGGAATCCATTGAAATGCTAAGTGTTAGGGCCAAGGGAGTTTTCAAAATTTGAGAAATTGAGAAATGGAACGCAGCACAAGTTAACTCTAGTCCTAACCCTAATCACAACACATTGCAAACAGAAAGCACAGGAAGGAATATAAAGGTGAACCAATCAAAAATAATAAGAAAACAAGGTGAATTGACTGTGAACTCTAACAAAGAACCATGTAAGGTTGGGACACTATTAAACTGAAACCAAGAAGGGACAATATGCTACAAACAATAAAGATACAGAAGTGGTCACTTTCCGTCATTTGATCTGGATCATTGACTGTAAATAAAACAAATACTAAGTAAACGAAATAGACAAATAGTGACATGTTAAAACAAAACAAAAAATGAGAGAGGGACTGTCAAGAATCTTTCACCTCAAAACTGAAAGATGCATGACTGAATACTGTCAAATCATGACATATATACTATTTTTTACTGATAATTTTGAATTATGTCCTTCCACAACAATTCTCTTTCTGAGAGTGTGTCTTCTTATCTTAGCCCATGCGACTTATTTCTTATGCCAAACATGCAGAGAATATCATGATAGCATTAAATTGTACATTTTTAAGTGCCACTTATTAAACTTGGATGTCCATTAATTTTTAGTAAGTTTTGCAATGGGGTTCAAAATGGACACACATCATTTTAATACTGTCACTTAAAAAAAATGTATTGTGCATAAACTTAGTGGTAACTGTTTAAATGAAGAAAATACATGAATTAAATTTACTCTTGGAATGTCTTATGAATGAATCCTTATGAAATTTTGACCTACTTTAGATAGTTGCATGGTCTTGGGTTAGAACAAGAAATTTGTGTCAAGCATAAGTGACAGAAACTAGGTGACAGTTGAAAAGAGAATAGTGTTAAGCATGGTGGTTGGAGTGTCAGGGTCTGGAGCCGTGCAATGAGTACTGCTAGGAACCGATACAGTTCATTGAGAGATCTATTAATGCTAACATACATACTGTTACAGACTAAAGCATGATTGCCTCCATGGGGAGACTAAGTGAAAGGGCAATATTTTAACATGATAAACCCAAACAGACCTCCAAGATGACAACTGCCTTGCTGAAGTAACTGAGGATAAAAGTGAGTAACAGGACAACGTGAAGAATTTGACATTAGAAGTTTAGCCATTCTGAGATTAAAAACAGAGTCAAATTGAGTGTTCTTACCTTTATTTATCATTGCCAATGGAAACTCTCTCTCTCTATTTTTTAAATTCTCATTTACAGGGCTGAACCCAAAACAGCACAAGCATTTACTATCTAAATATATTCCCTCTGGCTTGAGCGTGTGTATGTGAAGCTTTTTATAGCAGTGGGTTATAGATTTAGCTGCTGTTGCCGCAGGACGCTGGAGCGCTTTGACTGGTCAAGGACAGACATTTCACCTCTTGGGTCAAGCCAATTAGAAATCACAAAGAGAGTTTCCTCACATTTTAGAGGAGCACTAAGTCACCACAACCCACCAAAAAATACTGCACACACCATGCCAAAACTTGTTCACCTCTTTCAGAATCAGTTCCAAACACTGCTACTCTCTCCTCTCCATCATTCATCATTACCCTGTGCTTCCGTCTCTGTCTTCCTCTGAACACTGTTACATCATCACACACAGCTGAGGCCAAACTGAATGACTGACACCACTGTGGGAGTAAACCTCATTGATTCTGCTCTTATTCACACACACACGCTTCTCAAACTCATGCATACTCATGTACACACACTGACTAAAAACCCCTAATTGCACATGCGTACAGCATTTGTTCCTGCATAATACACAACACACACTTGTGCATGATCAAATACACACACTCTATCTAAACACTCCTCATTACACATGCAAACAGTGTATGCATCCATAAAACTGGGGTGAAACCAAGGACAAAACTTCAGGCCAGGTCCTTTTTAGTTTGTTCATGCTCTGATTTAATTATTTATTTACTTATTTATCTAAATAGTGTCACAACTTTGGCAGTAAGTTAATGTAGCAAAAGAAATAATAATGTCATTTTGTTGCATATGTAAAAGAGGAAAAAACTCTCAAATACTGTAAGGAATAGAAAGTTGGAACTGTGTTAACTGAAACAAACCAGCAAAAAACATTCCAATCCCATCTTTATTCTTTTTTCAATTTAAATATTTGGTTCAATGCTAAAATTAACATTCAATGCTAATGGGTATAATTATTTTTTTGGCTAGATTATCAGAAGTCCAGACAAAATTTAGTATATACATGAGTTCCTTCAGAACTGCTGAGAATTGCAGGAAAGAACCCTTTTAAAAGGCACTTATGGGAAGATGTCCTCCTAGAACAGCTTGTTTGAAGAATATAGACTTTTTTTATTCATTCAACCAGCCATATCAGCCATATTTATAACTCTCATTTTATATTTTGAACGTTCCTTCAGTCTAGCTCAGATTTGAAGGGAAAACATTTTTAATTTTACTTATTTTGATGGAAAGAAAATGCATGTTACAACTTTTTTTTCCCCTGGGATATTTGAAGCTCTTGCATTTGTGTTTTTCAAAAAAGTCTCCTGTTTCTCCACCATCTCCTTCATTGTTACAAAACCAGGTCATGACATTAAGGTTAGGTTATGTTATTTAGAACATTTCCCTGTTCTTTTTTGTTTGTTTTTGTTGTGAAATAAAGTAAAGACAAAACTGCTAATGTTTACTCCATCAAGTCAAACCAAACAAAGTGATTGGAACACCTGTTAAAAAATAGAAATCTCAATATTGCCCCAAATGGTGACAGCCTAAAACACACCTAAGCAAACAAAAAATTTTCCTATAGCTACATTTCCTAAAATATTATTCTGAGTATTATGCTAAACGAGGGTATAGTCACTTACACTGCAACATCTGTATTAGCTGCACACAGTACAGTGGGACATTACCTTCCGGGTCAACTGCACATTCTGAAATCTTTGGAGAGCCTTTAAAAGACCTTTACTTCAAAGTGAGTGTTTTGCCATGTTGGAATTAAGTGATTTTGTGTTGCCATTGAATGAGAAGTAGAGTCTGTAATTAGTTTTAGAAGAGGTTGCCATCATGATTCAGGTTTAATAACTTGGATTGTTTTATACAAAAAACATCATCAAACTGGTTCATGTATAAAGTTATCACCCTCAAGAGAACATGTGGTTGCATGTACTGTAAAGCTTTTTCTTTTTTTGCTTGTGCCTGCAGTTAGAATTTTTATTCTTCTCTGCAGTAATCAATTCCATGATAGGATTATATCATATTGTATCGAACAGTCTTCTGGGAGACTTTGTGTCCAAATTTAATCCACACAATCTAATTAGACGCCCTGAATTTCTGTGAAGGGACAAGTTCTTGAGTTTTCTGTGAAGCTCTTCAAATCTGTCTTCAGCAGTATCTAAGGGACTCTATGCTTAGAACCATTTAAAGAGATATAAATACTTAAACCCCATCATCTTCCATCATTTCCAGAAAGCACTGTAAATCAGTATAAGTAGAATGCCAGCTTCTCTTTCAGATGGTAAAGCTAATGGATAAATTAGGGCTTTATAGAGGACATTTATTTTAATGGCTAATGCTGACTGTCCACCTCATCATCCTTCATCTTAGTCCATCGCATTTCTGAGATTGACTGATTTTCTCTCTCAGAGAAATAACTCCGACCTATAGCACAAGCTGTATTAGGAAATTCCCTACAGACATCAAGATACTGTAAACATATTTAACCTGCAAAGAAACTCACCAAAAAAGTAACATGACCCCTTAACAGCTTGAGGCTCCTTAGGTCAGTAATCTGTTTTTCTATATTTTTAGCCCTCATTTTCCAGATGCAAAATAATCGCTAAAGGAAAACCAGGAAATACATTGAAAACACTGAGAATAAAATGTAAACTTGTTTTTCTAACCGATTAGGAGGGTCAGAATAAAAATGTTATCGATTTAACCATGAAGCTGAGATGCCAATTTGATGTAGCAGCTCCACCTTTCCTGCTGAAACTACCAGTGGTAGTTTGACTTCTGGTTTGAGAAGAATACAGAATCATAATAGTCAGAAAGAACAAAGCTAAAATGTACAGAATGGAGGGAAAACAGAGATGACGAAAATAAATGATGTGGGAAAGGGAAGATGGCCAGAATAGTTTGACAGAGGCTATAGGCAGAATCGATAGTGGATAGAACATATGAGCAGAAGAAAGATGTAAGAAGAGAACATATGGGTAAGATCGATGAAGAAGTGAAAACACTGAGGAAAGAAATGATGAGCATGTTCAATGAAAGACAGAAACAATGGAAGAAATGTTGGAGAACAGAATTGATGGGTAGTCTGACAAAGAACAGAACTAATGGGGAGAATGACGGAGAACATAACCCTTGTGCTATTTTAATGGAGAACGAAATGGATTAGTAGAATTGATGGAGAATGTTAAATATTTTTTGGAATAATGGCGAATTAATTAAGTAAGAAGATGGAACAAAGCAATGGATAATGACAAGAATGGGTGGGTAACAAAAACAACTGACAGAATAAATTGAGGAAAGAGTAATTCTCAGAGTTCCTTGGCCAATCCCCTTCATTGATTAATCCACTAGATCTTCTGCTCCACACCTACTCTGTGAAAGATAAATATGCTACATTTTGACTGACCTGTGGTATTCTTGCTTGTTAGTGTGTGTAGTGGTATATATTCTGATTTCCTGGACCTCCACATTGTTCCACAATTAAACTGTGCTTGCTTACGTTCCACCTCCTTGTCACTACACTCCTGACAAGCACTTGACAGAATACTTAACCAATACAGAACCTTATGGACCCACATGCTCTGGACCCAAGGATTCATGGTGGTGGTCTCAATCAGCAGGGATCTGTACTTAATTAAAATAAGGAGTAAAACAGTAGATGATGGTTAGAATGGATGGTGAACAGAATTGTATTGTAGTACAAAGGATTGAAAGAGTAGATGATGGTCAGAATGGGTGGTGAGCATAATTTATTTTAGTACAAATGATTAAAAGACTAGATGATTGTCATGGGATGTTGAACAAAATAGGTTGTAATACAATGGATTGAAATAATAGATGATGGTCAAGATGGATGGTAAGCAACATTTGTTACAGTGCAAATGATTGAAAGACTAGATGATGGACAGGATGGGTGGTGAAGAGAATTTGATGTAGTACAAAGGATTGGAAGAGTAGATGATGGTCAGGATGAATGGTGAACAGATTTTTTGTAGCACAAATAATTGAAAGAGAGGGTTATGGTCAAGATGGATGATGAACAGAATTTTTGTTTTAGTACAAAAATTTCAGAGACTAGAAGATGGTCAGTGTGGATGGTGAGATGGTGAGCAGAAGTTTTGGCAAAATGTCTATCAGATTTTGAATGCAGAATGAAGTGAAGATTTGATAATGAAGGATTTGCTGAATGGATAAAGTCAAAAGTGATGGTCAAAATGGTGGGTGAACATAATAATGAGCAAAATGAATGAAACACAAACTAATGACAAAGTAGATCAGAACTTATGGGACGAACTGTTGGAGGACATAAACGATGATGAACTTATTCAGAAATGATATGCAACTTAAAGAATAACCAGAATGAAAAGACAACAGAAATTAGTTTGTTGGATGATAAAATCAAAATGGTGGATCAAAATATTAGATGGAATAGAGAAGTACTACAATGGAGAATAAATATATTCATCAAATGGACATTGGGCACCAAAACTGGGCAGAATTGATGACAGACAGAAAAAAACAATAAAATGGACATGATTGCATGATTGGATGAATGGCAATTTAAGCAGTAATGATTGAGTGAAGAAATGGTGACCAGATGCAATGGACAAAATTATTAAGGAAGACCTCGTGGAGTATGTATAAATATGTTTAGTGGTTTAGAGTATGAACAGAGATTATGGGCAAAATGGGAGAATTTCTGCATGACTTGATGTGGAGGCAGAGGGGTTATGCCATCAATTGTGACCTTCAAGAAAAACAAGATCTGAACTCAGCAGCAAGTCCAGCTTTTCCTTATACATTGCCTCCACCCACCACACATAACACTTTCCCACAGAGAGCTGTGATTTAACCCAGCAAAGGTCAGCGCATTTCCTGGAATAAACACACTCTGCAAGTATCCAAAGAAACAACACAAAACATTTTTTGATATTCACCAACTAGGTATTTTTTAATATAACCACATAAGGAGACTTATGCTGTTATATTGATTTCAGTTCAGTAAATAAAGTTATAAAAATGGCAGATTTTTTGTTTAAAAAAACATCAAACATAATCATTATTTAAAATTAAACAACATTCAAATCCTAAAGATTTTAGATTTTAGACCTGTATGTACGTTAAAACCTAAGCAGCATTCTCAAATTGACTTTGTCAGCAAATGAATAAAAAATCAATCAATCAATCAATCAAAAATATATATACTGCTTTTTAGAGGTTGCTTCACAAAGTCATAGTGTGGAGTATGTTTGGCTAAATAGCAATCCTTTTGGATAATTCTATGGGGTAGAAATCAAACTACTATATAGTGCTGCCTTAGGGTTGTAAAGGAAAGTTTATTAGTATAAGGAAAATGTTGAATTAAATTGATCAGTAATTATTGAATTTCTTGAAGAACCTGGTTTTAACCATTTTTAAGGGGAGAAATAAATTGATGAGACTTTTTTTATCGATGTGGGGAAAAAGCAGAATCAGTGGTAAAACTTTCACACTGTTACATTGTTATATTCAAATGAAGGCAGGACTTGATATACAAAGTAAAGCTCAAGAACTATTATTATAGAGAAACAACAATCGTCTGTGTGCTCATTAGCACCTTCAAATCCTGAAGGGAAAGTGCTAGCTTAGGTGAATCCAGATCTCTGATCTGATGTGCAGCAGTGTCAAGTATGAATTTTTGATAATGTGACCATAGTTGTTTCAGAGTGCAAACCCTGAAGCTTTGAGAGTCTGATAACTCAAAACAAGTACAATCTTAATTTTACGACAGAGAAAGTATTTTTTATTTATGAATTCATAACATTGAATGGAAATCAGATTTGTGTCCTGACCCATTAAGTGTAATCTATAAAGAAATGAAGTTTATTAACTTAATTTCATATTAAGAGACTAATACTTTTATAGGTAGCATACTGTATTGAAGCATACAGACGTATAAAGCTGCCAAACTTGTCAGTCTTTACTATATAATTTTAGTTTTTTTATGTTATAATGCAAAAACTGCACTTTTACATTGTTACTTGACATTTTATGTTATAGTGTAAATTTTGGTGTTGCGTCAAAGTTTTTCCAAGAGATAGGTGTGATCTTTAAAAGGTTAATAGGTGTCACCAGTGATATTTGTTTAGTATTAAAAGACACCTCAAATTGTGCTTGATGCTTGTGCATTTGATCAGAGCATGCAGACATAACTAGTCAAACACTGAGCAAGGGAATAACGGAACATGAATAATGAATGTTTGAACTGAAGTGGCTTTTTTCCTAGGCTACACAAGAGTAAAGAGGTCTTGTTTGTTTATTGAAAGTGTTTTTATTTTGAGATTATTGTCTTGGAAAAATCAAGTCGTCTAATTTGTGGAACACATTGCTGTGGCACTAACATAGTGTTCAGTACATTTTTATTGGAAAATGAAATCACATAAAAATTTTAAATTGTAAAATAGATCATACGATTCATAAAGTAAAGCTTTACAAAATACATACAAACTTGTGTATGAAAAGACCTGGAAAGATGCAGGTTTATGTTTTAATGTCATGAAAAAGATTAATTAAAACTTTGTGTGTTTGTAAAGTTCCTCAAGCTTTAAAACCTTTCTGATTATTTAATAAATCACACAAATCTTGTAATTCTCATGTGTGTAACCTTGAGTTTGTTGAACGTCACTCTCACATCAAAGCTGTCTAACTTTCAAAACCGTCTTCACTCGACCTTGATGTTCAGTTTTAGTCAATTCTAGAAGACATTTCCATTATCACTCCAAATTATATAGCGCATAGTCCGACCCTGAAAATTCAAAGAGATTGACAAATTTGTGTAAATGTGATGCATGTTCGAGAGGAGCTGAGGGATTATGGGCATTTTGATTGATGTGTGTAGGAAGAAAAAGTAATAAGGTGTCACAGTTGTGTTTGTAATAAATTCTAATGGTATCTGTTACAATCTGGAGACACTGAAATGAAAACTGACCTTCTGTCCTTTCTGAGAGGACAGAAACTGGAAAAATTATAAAATAACTGGTTTCATTCAAACAAGGAATTAAAAACTGTATTTTGAACAGGTGAAATCGTAGAGGATCTGCGTTTGTAAAATGAGACGTCCTCATCTTTCCATCACTTTTTAATTTTTCATTCTCTCAGATTCACACACATCCTCTGATCTTCAACTCCGTGACACACAAAAAATGACCCACAATGCTCTCTTATCACTTTCATAAAGCATACAAAAGTGGCTGTGATAGATGTCTTCAATCTCATCATGCATCCAGTATCCAATAAATGTGAAGGTCATGTATATGTGTGTGGTTCTGGTCTTTGGGGGCAGGAGCTCTAAATACTTATTTCTGGATCAGCTCTGGAGTTTGATTGGACAGAGCTTGATTTATTCTTCCTTTAATTTAACAGCCAAAACATTAACGCCTTCACATTAGGCATGCTTTACATTAACTTCATTCAGTATCTGTCACTCACATTCTCCTCTTTAGATGGTGGAGGCCTCCGTTTCGTTCTGAAACATCATTGATCTCCGTCTGAGAAACACTTACTGCAGATCAATATTTCTGAGACAGATCACATCCCTCTCAAAGGAGGCGCTAAACGCTTCTTCAAACGCTAACACTCTGTTTCTCATGACAAACGAATGGGATTATATTGACAGAGAAAATCATAAGAGTCAGAATAATGCAAGGAATTTTTGTTTTATGGTGCTGTAAAAATGTGAGCAAAGTAAATATATTCTTCAGATTGCCAGAAATATTTGTTAAATTTATCAAGTAGAACGACTTTCATTTTAATAGCTTTTATAAACCAAAGATTTCATTCGCTTATGTTATTGTGTCAGCTCTGCTTTGAGTGAAGAAGAATATTTTACTTCGTTGTTTGATGCCAAAATGTGAAGGGATGTATATGGTTAATCGTATGATTTGAAGACTATGAGAGTTAGATGAACACCACAGTTGTTACAGGGATTATGATTCCCATTAAATAATGTTAATTAAAACAAAATGTTGAATTTTACTCTCACTGTTACATTTAAAACTTTTGGCAGTGTTTACATAGGTCCAACATTTGACACTAAGAGTGTTTATTCAACACAACATTTTGCTGTGTGCCTTGAAATACACATGTGTGTTTCACTCTTCTGTTTTTTGTGGCATTATTTACACATGTATGGTCCTGTGCTGTCTCGTATTTACTTTCAATCCCTGAAGATGTACTTAAACTCTGCTTATCTGTTTACAGCTGAAGTTCCTGGAGACTGGTGGACGGTTTCTTTCTGCTAATGCTGCTGTTATTTTGTTTGTTCTCTCGACATTCTTTGTTGTTGTTGGTAGTGCCAACTCTTGCTCTTTCACCAAGAGTGGTTTCTAGTTCAGTTTCTTGGTCTATTTGAACAATGTTTTTTTTTTTTTAAATAAACTGTTATTTTCCATCCTTGCTACTTTACCCTGGCATCATCTAACATTAAATTTTAAAGTGCAAAAAGACTCCAATACTATCTGAAACCCAACACCTTTTCCTCGCTTTTTTGTATCCTGTGTAAGCCGGGCCCCGGTCCAGGCTTTCAACCAATATCAGGCTGAACTTTTAAGACCAGGTTACAGCTCTATTCATCAGCATCTTATTGTAAGTGGAATCTATTTTTTTAATTTCCAAAAATAGCCTCAATGGCAGCAATAAAAATAAAATGGATAAAGGCTGATCTGGAAACGTATGCTTCTGTGTCATTAGGCTGAGGTTGTTGGAACATATTTTCCATTTTAATCCTGAGTTGCCCCAACAGTCTCTATGGACTACTACATTGTTTTTTCGATTCCCTTCAATGGATGCGATCTCCATGAAATTTTACACTTGTATCCTTTTCTTGAGGAAAAGTATGGATCTAAACCCCAGAATCAAACCCTGATAAATGATCACACAATGGGATACAGTCGTATAACGGCATCACACCTTCACGACGAAGGAGCCTATAACTTTTAGAATTCAATTAAAAATGAAATCGAGATTAGACCAAATATGACATTAAATGATGATACTAAAGATCTGACTAAATTAAGGCCTACCCATGATCAATCTGAACAAACAAACCCACTCTCATCTGGAAGCTCAACTGGAAGCACATTCACAACCAAGATTTTAGAGGAAGTATGTCGGCTCATGCGTTTCTATTGATATTTTTTTTAATTGACCAGAGACACTTTGAAAAAGAGTTTGTGCTGTTGTTTCCCCAAACTACCACTAAGTAACCACTAAATAAACACATTTCTCACACCGTACAGACCTTGGTAACAAGTAAATGCTTCCAAAAAATTTTTTTAAAGTACATTTTTGGTTAAATATTTTTTAAATATACAGATGCCCTATATAACCTTTACTTCCTGATTGAATTTCTCAGTGTTTTTCAGTGGTTGGCATGAGCAGAGACAGAATGTCCCTGTTCCTGGGCCAGAGGGGCAGCAACTGCTCCAACACTCAACACACAGATGGTGCTTTTACATAACAAACGCAATCATTACATCCACATCGTTTCTCAAATCCACTGCTGAAGTCATCTCAAATCACTTCAGCAGAAACATCAGATGAGCAGGTCAAAAGAGACTCAAGGTCAAGTTAAAAATGAACTTTTTTAAAAGTGACCATGATCATCTTTTAACAGGAGACAATAAAAGAGCAAAACCCTTACAACTCATTAAAGATGAAGGGATCCTGCAGGACATTGAGAAATCCAGCAATGAGGGAAAGGAAGTCATTAGTACATA
Organism: Danionella dracula; assembly: GCA_900490495.1. Classification (NCBI taxonomy): domain Eukaryota; kingdom Metazoa; phylum Chordata; class Actinopteri; order Cypriniformes; family Danionidae; genus Danionella; species Danionella dracula. The sequence goes on from UELW01000334.1 coordinate 12,732,083, forward strand.
AGGCTGTAATGCTACCAGTTCTGGTCTCACAGTGTGCGGTACTGTAGGTCATGTGATATAAAACAGACTGGCAGCACGGTATTGATCATTTCTTGTCCTGCAAAGAACCAGCAGCATTTTGAGGCATCGGGAAGCACAAGGTTTAAAAATATAGGAATAACTGTATTCTGATAACTATTATATGCTCATATCAATCAACAGGGGTGGATGGGGACTTTTAAACGTGATAAACCGATCGGTTTGAAAACAGCTTGGCATTTTGATTTCATTTTACTTTTACTAATACCAAAACAAATTGATAAGTTTTAATAACTCTAACAAGAAGTGTGTTCACACGTTTCATGCACAGGTTTATGTCCCAAAAGTCAACTTTCATATTAGGTGCCCTAAAGACGTCATATATTATAATGAGAAATACAAATAGATTTTTAATGCATCAACAAGATGGCAAATTTTTTTAAATTTAATTAAAGTCTAAGTTAAACATATTACTGCTATCTATATTTTAAACAGATTGCCTTACATACCAAGAATATAAAAGAAGTGCATATATAAGACACACCTGTCTTTAAACCGCAGCCTTGCACACTTGTTTCCAACTATATTTAATAAATGAGTCAACCCAATAATCAGGAAACACATTAGCTATATATATTAGTTATACAATAGTTCTCACATAATTAACCTTATTAAAACAAATACTCACCCTTCATAACAAGTGACTAATGTAAAACACACATTCATCTCAATAGAACCACAACACAAGGAACACATATACAAGTATACCTCAAAATACGAAACTAATCCATTCCAGGGTGGCCTTCGTATACTGAATTTTTTGTATGGCGAAGCAAGTTTGACATGTTAAATGCCTTATCTGTTCCAAACTACACAGAAACAACGCACAAAAAAACTGAAAATAACATGGACAACCAGAGAAAAATAAACTAGGAATTCTTCAATCCTTAGAAGTACACTTTATAAATATTAATAAAGCAATGAAAACAGAATAAAATAAATGTAAAATAATAAGACTCACCTTTCGAGTGAGGGAATGTGGCAAATTGTCAGAGGAGGTGATTGGGAAGGAGAGCGAATGGTAGCAGAGGAGAACCATGGCCATAAAATACCCTTTTTCAAAAAAGTGACACGAATATATTCACAAATTTAGAACACCAAGACAAAACCGAAACTGTGCATGAAGAGAAGCAGCTTGTCCTGGGGTGTCAGGCGACCAATAGTAAAGCAGGATGGTACACACAAACACACAGCATCAGTGCTGGAACTAACCATGAGGAGAGCAGAACATTTGGTGGCGCTGTTAATCATGGGATGCCCAGTGTTGCCTTCCACCCTATATTTTTCGTATCTAGGATTTTTTTCATGACATATGTATGTCACATGACATCGTATCTTGGATTTTCCATAATGTGAAGCATTCGTATCTCGAGGTACCACTGTATTGTGGTCTGTTGCTTCTGAACAAGCTTCTGATTGGTGTACAACAGAAAGAGAAAGGGTGGTCAAAGTGATTGGAGAATTGTAAAGATTAGATTTTAAGAGGACCGCCAAATAAAATTGAATGAACACCTGCACAAAGTTTGAAGGTAGCCAAGAACCCACATTTAATAATAGCTGGTAAAGAAAGGTAGCTAAAAGCTAACATTTGCCTGCTCTTTTGTTGATAGCTCCAGTCACAGCCAGAAACATGTTCTGGAACTGAAAACCTTTATATTACCATTAACTGCATAAACTAATTGTGATTGCATGTTGTGCAAGTTTCAACTACATCAGACCGTAAAATAACTTCTTATCCCGCTGCACCCCAAGATTGTTTGGTAGCCCTGCGAAAAAGCATATGTTAGCCTTTTTATATTAAAACCATACACACCTCTATACTTGAGGTTAGGTTTAGTTTTAATAGAACTTACTACCAGTAGTTTATAGCAGCGACCCTTGCTGTGATATAGTTTCAGGTCCAAAGCTCACCATCAGTTGCTTTTGAGTCTTTTATGCTTCAAGTTGACAAGCAATGACATTCACATCGAGAACAACAAATAATCTGGTTCTTTAATTCTTCTCATGTCCAAATGTCCGCTTAAGTCACCACTTGACATTTAAAAATTTGAAATACATTTCAGTGTCTCTGCTTATTCTTATGAGTATTGTTTTGCTATATTTTGCAGAAATGTTTTTTTTTTGTTTGTCAATGAAACATTCTGATCAATCTTTATGACATTAAATGAGTAATCCGCTAGGCTGCTTTTATTTCATGAATATTGTATCATCAGTAAGTACATTGTAATAATGTATCCCTTTTTTAATGTATTCTAGATGTTATTATCTCTGAGGTTAACGTGCATTATGTAGCATCTTAGCTTCCAGTTTTGACCATAGGTAAAATTATTATCAAAGCCTTCCTGGATTTATTTCTTTTTATTTTATTTTTTTTTTGCTGCGTCTCTGTATTTGAATCATGTTAACTGCTCTTAGGTACTACTGGATAACAGAATGATGACCATGCACACAACTTAGAAAGCTCATCCAAAACAAAGTGATGATTTTCAGAATTAAAAGGTGAAGTTAGTTTGTTAGTGACCTCATTATCAAATAGAGCAAAAGTTCCCAGAGCGTTTAGGAGAGTCAAGCACGTGATTAAGATTTCATGCTCACTGAAACACATGCACAAAGGTTTGGTTGAGAAGAAGTGAGCAGACGGGAGGAAAGTGACAGAAACTCAGATGAAACCGACTCAGAGAGGAACAACGACAGACAGAAGCCCCTTGGAGATTGATGAGAGTTTTCTGATGAATACGGAGAGCTGACAGGAAGCCAATGGAGCGAGACACCGCCTGATACGAGTCGGTCCAGAGCGAAGGACTCAAACACAGCAGAAACACACGCGAATACAGCCAGTAACCCTCTCACCACAGGCAAGCTGTGTGATTCCCCAGACCAAACACACCCTCACATAACACTTTCAGATCGATAAACTCCAGATCTCAGTTTCCTTTGACACTCCTCACCTCTCTACAGCAGCAGAAAGCACAGACAGCAGCTCCAGGGGAGCAGTGAAAGATCAGCATGTTTCCCACGAGGAGAGCATTTATAGCTGGTTTCAGCTGAAGCAAGAGCAAGCTGCAGGCATCTCTTACCTAGTTTAGGGAGAGAGTATTTGAGGTTGAAGTAATCCTGGTAAAAGTGCAGGAGTCTCTTGGTGATGTGGAGAGCGTAGTCTCCAGAACCGCTCTCGATGGCATCCGGTCTGGCGTACAGGCGAATCTATAACAGACAAAGAGAAATGATTCACTGATAAACAAATTCTTTTCTCTATCCAGAGTTCATTCTTAATCTAAACACACTAAAGAAAAACTAGAGAAATATGATTTGACTTTTTTCCTCTATCAAGTGCCCTTGCCATCCATTATGTAAAACATTGAAGTATTACTGCAAGCAGAGTGGAACTAGTCATTCATTTTTCTCCAGGGAAGGATGATAACAAAATTGCCTCTGAATTATGAAAATCTCATATTCCCAGAAAGGAAGAGAATATTTATATTGCAGCTATGTATATTTAGGATGGTATGATTATCTATAATGTTTTTAGCTTGTTTCATTTTCAAATTACCCATGATGTAGATCAGCAGTTGAACTTTTCTTGTATCATCAACATTTGGTTCCTCAGTTCTTCTACTCATTAGGATCTACATGATCACCAACTCCGGTCCTGGAGGGTTACTGTCCTGCACATTTTAGTTGCAACCTCGTTCTAGTAATGAACTGCCAACTTATCTGGCAAATGTTTTAGTTTTTTTACCCAGCAGATGCCCTTCCAGCTACAACCCACTAGGAAACATCCACACACACACTCACTAACTCACATTATACACTATGGACAATTATTTTTACCCAAATTATTTATACAGCATGTCTTTGGACTAGTAGGGGGAAACTGGAGCACCCAGAGTAAACCCACACAATCACAGGGAGAACATGCAAACTTCACACAGAAATGCCAACTGACCCAGCCGAGGCTTGAACCAGTGACCACCTTGCTGTGAGACGACTGTGCCATCATGACACCCACCCCGAACCATCTCAAATAAAGTTTGAGTTGTTTCATAATTACAATAGGATAGAGGGTTCATGTGAAATGTCTAAAAATGGGAGCCAACTACATTTGGTTTGGAGCCATGTAAGCTGGCTAAAGAGGGTTTACGGGGTACATGAGTTGCATACAATTGGTTTAGGGGCAATTGAGTTAGCTACAGTGAGTTTGCGGGTTATTTGAGCCGTCTACGATTGGTTTGGGGCAGTACGAGCTGGCTACAGTAAGTTTGTGGGTTATTTAAGCCATCTAGGATTGGTTTGGGGGCAGCATGAGCTGGTACAGTGACTTTGTGGTTTATTTGAGCTGTCTAGAATTGGTTTGGGTTAGCATGAGCCGGCTACAGTGAGTTTCGGGGTGTTTATAGACGTTTATGATTGGTTTGGGGCAACATGAGCTGGCTACAGTAAGTTTGCGGGTTATTTAAACCATCTACTATTGGTGTGGGGCCAGCATGAGCTGGTTACAGTGAGTTTAGAAGGTATTTGAGCCAGCTACACTGTTTTTTAAAGTTGTTTTTCTATCAGCCTCCTATATCCTTATATATTTTGCTTTGAAGACAATGTCAATAATAAAATAATGACCATATGCCATTTCAGAAAGATGCCACTAAAAGACTTTGAATGTGAGCCTCTTCATTTCCAAAGCATCAGTAAGTCCCTTTATAGTCAATGTAAAAATGTTTTTACATGTTTGTAGCATTCTCTCTCTTCAGGCTCTAGCTTCCTTATCAACGAAACGGAGTTTTTAAATTTGAATCACCTTCTGTTCCCAGTTGTTCCTGATGACCCTTGCCAGCTTCAACACTCAATTGGACAATTCATCACCAAAATCTTGAATAGACACTTTGTAAAATAGGGATAATGAAGTATCATTAAACTCAATGGTACTTGTGCACTCCTTTTAGCTTAAATGTTAGATGTCTGATTATGAAATTAAAAAAAATTCCCTTGAATTGATTTGTATTTTTAACGATTTTACATCGATTTGTTTCTTCATTGTTAACACTATATTTTTTTTTATGTGGGAACATGCGAGAGGTGAGTAGAGAGGGGTGAAGATGAGTGTGAGGTGTTGGAAATATATCCTGGCAGGAAAAATGTTCTTGTAGTCTTGTAGCCGAAGGCTGTTTCAGAGCGGGGGTCCATCGAGTCTGAATCAATGTCCTGCTCTAGTAACAGAGATACACCAGAATGAAAGCTTTATTTCAGTCCCTGTCAGCAATAAAACACACGACACCAATCCATCAGCTTGATGTCTGATCAAAAGATGAATGTCTGGCATTTAGAGCCGAGGAGGAAATGATTGCAAGCTCAATCAAATCAATGTGATGTTAAATCAACCTGTAATGAGAGGAATGGCCTGAGTCAATTCTCAGGAGGTGCTTCATTAATCAACCATGCTGGCGATTGTTCAGTGTTCACTGATTCAGTAATTTGTTTTTCTTTGGGATTGTTGAAGGCAGTTTAAAAAAAAAATAATAAAATAAATATATATATATATATATATATATATATATATATATATATATATATATATATATATATATATATATATATATATATATATATATATATATATATATATATATATATATATATATAGATATATATACATTTATTTTTTTTAGAGATACTTAGTCCATGATTGGCTGCTTAATCAATATCTATTTTATTTATTGCATTCAAACAATGAGGATAAACTCCACCTTCTATCCTATGGTAATGTTTGTAACTATTAGTATTCAACTGCTTAAGCCATCATTTTGTCCATTCTTGGATACAGCTGAGCAAAATAATGAATATGTAATGAGCAGATGTAGCTGAGGTGTGAAATTTTGATGAAGTTGTTAGTATTTATGTAGTAGTCATTTTTGTGATTAGATCAATTGAAATTGATGGCAACAGATTGATCAGGATTTAAAACAAAAGACCCAGACAACTGCCAGCATTATAAGTCAATTATATCATAATATTATAATTTATAAAATATGTGTATTAAATTGTTTATAAATTAAATTGTGAAATTATTCATATCCATAATAACTGCTAACAAAACTTTATATATGTCATGTTTTTGATATGTATATATTTTTTATGTATTTTTACACTCGTCACATAGCTAATTTAGCACTGTTCAAAGTCAGAATTTCACTTAGGGAAAAATAATTTGCATTTAACACTTTTTATGTTAAATAATCAACACAGCACAGTGTTGGCAGTATTTTTCAAATTCAATTTTTTGCTTTAAAAGACTGACTCACTAGTACTGATGCAAACATATACATCAGTACTACCAATACAACTAAAAATCAACACCATGAGAGTTCAAATTAACATTAGATGTTTACATCTGTCAGCTTTATTGCAATAGGTATTTTTTAACATTAACATAGAGTAATTTCAACACAGTACTGAGTTAAACAACTTCCACTGGAAAATACAACTATTCATAAAATATTTAACACTGTGTCTGTGTTAAATATCAATATTTTTCCATGCAGAATATTCAGTAGAAAAAAACGAGAAAACCAGGGTCAAATAGACAAAAAAAAAACACAGAATATTTTTTTTCCACTCTTTTGAGTGTTAATCTAGCACAGAGCTATTTAATCACTGCATTGAGTAAATATTGCATGACTTTACTAAAACAATTCAGATTTATTATTGTTAAATCAGCACCCCTGGTGTTACTTGGAGATGTACAAACATTGTCCCAGTGTTAAATGCAATCTTTTATAGCTGAGTTAAAACTACAAGAGTTGGATTAACACTGTAATGTGAATTAAGATCCTCATGTTTACTCCGCATTATTTTTTACTTTTAACACATTGGAGTGTTGATTTAACACTAAGTTGTGATGTAAAATATTTAAAGCTGCTGTGTTGTGTGTTACATAAGTACTTTTGACATTTGGTCAATGAACAGTACTTAAAGAAGATAGATATAGATATATATACACTTTTTTAGACATACTTTATATATTTTTTATATTAATTTTTTCCCCTCGTGTAGTTTACTTCTGTCACATCTACCATCTATTTATTTTATTGTAGGCCTGTCCTTTTGAACACAAATGCACCGCACAAGTTATAGATAGTCAGATAGGCATATTCTGCTGAGTATTAACTTTGTTGCATGCTACATAGGAAACATTACAGTTGTACACACCTGTCCTGCCAACTGCTGAGTACCTGATTAGCTCTGTCGTACTTTATGAGCCAACACTTTCAGAATAAACTATTGGTTTTGTGTGTGGTACTGTACACCCAGAGCAATAACTCCAGTCTCTTTCCTCTGGCTCCACACACACACCGTGAATCTGAGTGATGAATAGATGGAGGGGCTGCCCGGCCGCTTTAATGTGATTGATGTGAATGCTAGCTCTCGGCTAACTGCTACATGCTACAGTCTCCCTGTGTGTGTGTTTGTATGTGAATGGCCCAGATAGAAGCGCACAGCCCAGCACAGCCCGCGCAGCAGAGATGATTCGATAAAAAGGAGAGCGCGGTCATGCAGAAGGAGAGAGATTAATTACACTAATATGAGGAGGAGGTGAGCAAGGGCAAGCAGCAGGAGACGCTGGTGAAGAGACAGGAAGTGTTGAGTATGAATGAGCGAGATTCCAGTTTCACACTTAGTATCTCGGTTACAAGATAAACGAGAGATTCCATGTATGAGCAGTTCGCTTCATATGATGAAAGTGTCTCTGTACTTTACCCCACACACATTATCCTGTCTTGATGTGTTCTTTAATCCCCTTTCGAAAAAATGAATAAACTAATAATTATAAAATTGTGGCCACGGAGCTAATACTGCTGGAGTTTAATGCTCTACTACAAAGTCAAAGTCAAATATTTCAGAAGGATGTACTGTTTCAATGATTTTTAAAACATATTACAATTATTGCATATAACCTATTGAACCAATACTTAATATTATTATATACATTATTTAGTGATTGAATGGATAAAGCAATATTTTCTCATGGCTCTGTCAGTAATTTGAAGGAAAAGCACTTGCAACGGGCAAATAGCAAATTTGAAAATGAAAAAAATCATTATTGTACTTCTCTATAATCTTACCAATCACTGCTTTCAGTTAGTAAAATAATAATAAATAAAATCAGTTTTATTCTTGAGTTTGTGGGGTTACTGTTGCATTGTGGGAAATGTAGTGTTGGTGTGTGCAAGACACCAGTGTGTGGCTACAGGCTGCAGGCTGGTTTCAATAGTAGTTAAATGTCATCCCAGGGGCCATGGAGAATACATTCGAGGGCCTAATGTGACTTTGACATATGTGCATTAGATGCTATTTGTTGTAAGCTACTGTCCTTTGTGTTGTGGAGGATTGAGGTTTGTTTAAATTAGAACTGTTTATATACTTCTTAATTTATGAAATTGACTTTTAAAAATACTTTCTTTTGATGAATGCATTTTTTCTTTTACTTAGGTTTGTGCTTTGGAGATACTATTTAATTATTAATAATGTGAAAAATTCAAGCTACCTGTGCTAAACTTTTTTTCCAGTAAAGGTAAATATTCAGACAGCATCATCAAAGGTAATAGCAGTAAAAACACAAGTGAGCTCCTTTTCCTGTTTAGTTGTGAATAAAGACCTTGACTCACCAGGACGCCGTTGTCTGTGACGGCTTCTCTGTAGGTAAAGTTGGCGACGGCCCAGGCCAGGTAGTAGGTGGACATCCGGGGCGTCCTTGAGAAGTGGCTGGTGATCCATCCATCCTCCTCAGACGTGGTGCCCTCCAGAGGCATGTTGGAGAGCGCCTGGTAGCTGCTCTCATGCTTCACGCTGATTCTGAACGTGGCTTTATAGATGGGCTCGTCGAAACATGGGAAAGCCTTTCTAGCGTGAGTCGGAGAGAACTGCGTCACTGCCAGGAACCTGAAGGAGAATGACAAGGAAATTAAAAACCTGGAACATTCTAATGTCATGAAAGACGTGTGTTCTAATCTGAATGAGGACCTTCTTGGATACAGGGTAGACATATTTTCAACTCCTCTGTGAAAATCAGACAAATCCAATAACTATAAATGCACAGAAATGATCTTTCTATTATTTATATGATATCTGGCCTAGAATATTTGTCTTTTTGGTTGTTAACTTGCCGTATAACCAACACCGGGCATTTTAGATGAGTATAAAACAACAACAAAAAACAATCAAATGTATTTCTGAAATTAATTGTGCTTGAATGTAGTGCTAATAATTTGCATTTGAACACATTAATTCCACCATAATTTTATTTAAAAGTCTGAGTTAGACCCAAATTCTGAAATCTCTCATTAAACATAACACTGCATTTTTGAATGGAGAAATAGGTTCTAAACTGAGCTTCAAGTCCAGAAATCAGATTTAATGGATGATTAAACCTCATGGGAGATTTTATCTTTGCCTGAACAGTTCAGCTCATCCATGCGTTTCTGTCCCACTGTTTTCCTCTCATTGGCTGCCATTCATTCTCCAACAGCTCAAACATGCTTGTTTTTTAAGTGACCAACCACCATCTCATCTGTCTGATCTATTGTTTCCCTTCAAGTATTCCCAAGATATACGTCTTTAGAAAAGTCCAAGAGTGCTAGAGATTTAGTTAATTAGTTGTGAAATAATGTGTCAGCTTTTTTATTTTCTTTCCTTTAATTCAGGCTCATCTCATCTCATCTCTTTTTTTCTAATATTTTTAACGTTTGAGCTCATTGAATTTTAGAGCAAAGGTTAAGACCTTTCTGTTCAACTTATTTTCTGTCCTGAGAGTCAGAGGATGGTTGATTCTCCTTCAGTGCTCTTCTGAGCTCATAAATGCAGGTGTGTCCTCAGATCTGCCGATCCTGCTGTTCTGTTTTCTGTGAGTGAGCAGCAGGAGCTGATTACAGTAAACTAGATTTAATCTTCAGCCTGTGGAGCCGAGAGACAGGTAAAGACACTGAATGTCACTCATCTCAGAGCTGCTCTTTTCAACATCAGGAGCTTAGACTGAAGAAAAATCTTCTCATTGAGAATGCTTGCACTGAATTCGTTAATAACTTAAGGAGCTTATAGACTGTATCAGTTTTTCAGTATTCAGTTAAAGATGCAAGTGGATGGACAGATCAAGTAAATCTGAAGAAACCCCAAAAGGCAGCAAATAAAGCCAGTCATGGACCATTTTCCATCAGTGGAGGGATTTTCCGTACTCACTTACTGGAAATATAAGACTGAATAACACTTTAAAACATTAGTGAAGCAGTGAGGTCCAACACTCGTTGACTGCTCACTGGGGTTCCTCAGGGCTAAGTCCTTGATCATCTTCTCTTCTCCATATACACCATCTCCCTAGGACCTATCATCCACAGACACGGATTCTAGTACGAGGGACCTGAGTTAGATTTTGACTGTGTAATAAAACTGCATATTGTCTCTCCTGTATAATGTGAGTCACTTTGGACAAAAGCATCTGCCAAATGCATAAATGTAAATGTTAAATTTAACCATTCAATAATTAAACAGAAATTTTTTGGTTTTTAACGAGAAGCTGATGATTTAAAGCAACTTACTCCAATAGATTTTTGAGTTTGAAAACCTTAAATTGCTAATATCTAGGAAAATGTGATGCACGTTGTGCCATATATAACATATAAAAATGTTATAAATATAAAATATATAAATATATAACAGTAAGTCAAAAACAGGAACAACGATGAACTGCAGCCAGGAATATTTAACATAATTTTTTTATAATATTGTTAATTTTCCACCTTTTACTAATGAACTGAAAAAGTTCTCAGTGAGGGTTTCATGGGTTCTTATTGTAAATATATTGTTACAGTGAACATTTAAAAACATATTACTTTATGATTACATGATTTATCTTTATTATTGTTTGCTTCCACTATCCTTTTCCTCATTAAATATTCTATTTATAATATAAAACTCACCCGTAAAAAAAATACTCACACATTATTTGTTACAGCATCGCAAGATTGCAGCATCAATCTATTTTCACCCCTTGAAATGTGTTATAGTGTTTGCTCTGATAATGAATTGAATTGTGGGAGTGATTACTTTTGTAATTACATGTGTGATCCCTTGAGGTGATATTTTTACAAATAAATAAATGTTTTAAAAAATCACAGGGTCAGAAACGGTCTATTTGCCTGTGATTAATTATTTTGGTGTTTATATTAGCTCCAAACTGACTGTTATACCCGCATAAATTATTTCAGACTTTTACTAAACCGTTTACAAACTCAACAAGTGCAAACTTTACCTTCCTATTGACTAACTGAAAAAGAAACTGATGATCCAGAATTTAATTCCCAGACTCTAAGCTCCATCCCAGGATGCAACATGAGTTTCAAAATAGAGATAAAACCCTGTAAATCATGAAAATGGACTATTCTTTAAAATTAACAGAATCTATCCAGCATTACTATTAGAATTTTCTATAGTGTAGTTCAAGTTCATTCTAAGATGATTCCTTTAGTTGTTTCTCCATGCACTCTGTCTGCATTTTGTTTATTGCAGTTTCTGCTCTGTAAATGGTTTGTGACTGTTCAGACAGTATGCTGTTGTTTAAGATATACACACAAAGATAAACAAAGAAAAAAAAAACAAATAGTTTACTTAATAATTCACTGCTAAAAGTTTGACAGTGTATATGAGAAAAGATCCTTCTTTTTTAGTAGCTGAAAACTAAAGTTGAACACACTTGTACCTTCTCTCTCCGTGGAGCAGGTAGGAGCTCCGGAAGAAGCCCAGCAGCTCGTGCTCCGTGCTCGCGGTGAAGGTGATGTTGATCTTGTAGCTCCGGAGCGGCTTCATCTCCCGGTGCAGAACGATCACGTGCACCTGTTCGGGCTGGTGCTGGAAGCGGCGCTGGATCCGCATGGCGCCCGCGTTCCGCTTCCCGTCCGAAAAGACCAGCACCCTCTCCAGCTCCAGCCGGTCCGCGTGCAGCACGATCAGCCGCGTGGCGCGCACGCACTCCAGCTCGATGCTCACCTCCCCGGAGAAGCTGAAGTTGTCCATCTGCACCGAGAGCCGCAGCTCGTAGTGGCGCGGGCGCAGCGTGGCCGGTAAGCGCGGGAGTCTCCAGGGCTGCGCCTCCTCCTCCGGGTCCCGCTGGCTGCTGTTCCCGTCCCGGGACTGCTTCCACTTGCTGCTGCTGGCGCCGGAGCTGTTGTTGGGGGGCCGGAACCCCGCCAGCGCTCTCCGCGGAGCAGCGCTCGAAGCTGACGCTGAGCGCCACGGCCACGGCTGTGACGACGAGGAGCGTGAGGATGGAGAGCGCGAAGCCCAGCACCAGACGCTTGTGGACCGTGATGTGCTGCTCGGTGGTGCGGGGCCGGACCACCACGCTGTCCGCCCACTGATCGGATAGAGCCCGTCCGTTCCTCATGCTCGCGTCCTCGATGCCCATCACGCGAAGACCCCGAAGCGCCCGCTGCTCCTCATCCCCAGCCCTCGGTGGAAAGCTGCAGAACTCGAGCAGAAGAAGAGAAGAAGAGCCGAGAGACGCGAGACGATGCGAGGATGAAGTTCAGATCAGCCCTGAGTCCTGTCCGTGTCCTCTCTGTCATCAGTGTGATTATGAGGATGATGAGGAAGATGATGAAGAAGAAGAGTCAGCATCTGCTCGATGATCATTGCTGTGAATCTCCTGCCTTCTTCAGCATCACTCCTGTTTCTCTCTCTTCTGTGCTGCCTCTCTGTCAACCAGTGGGCTGCTCTCCCCCCCCCCCCTCTCTCTCTCTCTCTCTCTCTCTCTCTCTCTCCCCCCCTCTCTCTCTCTCTCTCTCACTCTCCTCTCTCACTCTCTCTCATTTAATTAAACAGAGCAACATGATAAAAACAGTCTGACGTGTGGGGACTCTTACAATTAGTACAGAATTGCAGAGTTTTTCAGTATTGAATCGCAGGAAAGTCAAATAAACATGAAACACAATTTACAGTCATGTTCATGTTGAACTGGTTCATACTAATAGAATGCTTTTCATTTTTAGCCTATTCAGAGAAAAGTCTTGCTAACATGATTATTTTGGTAGTGAGACTCATTTAGTATTCAGACTCAATCTTCACTAAGCATTTCTTAAAACCCAACTACCACACAATTTGGGGACGTAGTGAGAATCTCTGTGTAATTTTAGTCTATTCAGGTAGAGATCGAATTCGTGTATTTAGCATTGTTTAACTGCTGATTTTGCTGTGCATTGTGCTGCATTTACCACTCAGAGTTGCAGAATAAAAGCTTTCACAGCAAAGATGAATGAAATGAAAATGATTTCAGCAAACTATGGTATTCATGCTTCTTTTGTCAGCCAATATAGACACTGTCTTCATTTTGAGGTGATGAAATTGGTGAACTTTCAGGGTTAGTGTATCTGAAAGGATCTCTCCGTGGTGCTGAATCAAACAAGACCCTGGGGCGTATTCAGCCGCACTAACGGAACGCTCGGCTAACTCTCCAGAGCTTACGGGCTCAGAAATGTTTACATGCTATGCTATCATCGTAAATCCAATAACTAAAGATAACATACTTAATCACATGTCACTATAGGCATGAGAATATAGGCTCTTGTATGAGTTGTTTCTATCTATCTCTGTAGAGGATTGGCTTTTTGGTTTGATTCTCATAAAAAGAAAGAATAATTAAATTGGGATTTTATTGACTATATTTTTCATCTACTCATCTACAAAAGAGTCCACCTACATTTCATTTCCTTGTCTAAGTTAAATCACGAGAATTTGTTCATTTTATTCAATTCTCATGATTTGTTTAATTGAATTCAGGAGAACTGGTGTGGATGAATAGTGTCAAGTAGGGTTTATGTATTTATACAAGCACCCACACACCACAACTATATGATTGCCTAGGGTGCTGAACATAGCAAACAATTTGAGAAGATTAAACAGAAGATATAACTAAAATATCACCTCACAACACAATGCATCTAGCAGACACCACATCCAGCCCCTTACCCTTTCCAAAAAGCTAGATTAAAAACATAGGTCTTCAATTTAGATTTTAAAGCACTAGTTTCGATACAGCTCAGTCTTGTGACTTATATGAAGGTGCTGTACCATTTACAGATTTAAAAACAAAAGTTAAATTCAACAGGAAGCTAAAGAAGTTGGTAGAGGATGAGTGTAATGTGACAGGTCCTCTAAAAAATTGGTTAGAAATTGGGCCATGGCATTCTGTATCACCTGTAGTCTAAAAAGCAATGACTTATTAACACTGTATAATATAAAGCATTATTAATCTGTGCATGAGCTAATGGATGCATGAATAACACGCTCGAGCCCAAGTCTATCCAAAACCATTCTTACTCTCTCTTTTCAGAGAACGGGAATGATGCAGATCTTAAGGTCCTGTTGCCAAACAATAAACTCGCTCTTGTTTGAATTCACATGTAGAAATTATCTTTCAACCAGCACTTAGGTTCATTTGCACACTCAAAAAGGAAAAAAAACTGCTTCCGTCAGAAAATAGATTTTCAAAACATCTGCATTTGATAGCAGAGGTTTTTTCTAAACATCTGAAATCTGGAGCCCAATATTGAGCCCCTGAGTGCAGTACATCAATTAAATAGTTAAGGAAAATTTTGAAAGAGATAAATATGTATTATAGTTTGTAATATAAATTATACATATGTATCCCATTTGAGTATGACATCATCCTTGGTAGCCAAAGGGTTAGTGAGCATGACTCAGGGATTTACATCAGTTCGTAATCTTTCTTGTGCCAAGGACCAATTTAATGTAAGGCTAAATTTAAGAGCTTTTTTAAAACAAGCTAGCATTTCATATATGTACAAGCTATAATCATTTAGTGCAACAGGGTCCCACTTAAATTACTTTTAGCTTAAACTGTTTATATTTTAAGAAAGAGCTACTATGCGTGCTTTAAACTTTTAAAACCAACGTGTCCACATTGTTATACGTCTATGATGAAACCCCATTTTACATGTATACAAATGATAAAGATATTTGTGTGCCCTCAAATGATGAAAAATTGCACACCATGGTCTCTAAAATTAGGTGGAAAAGCAATAAGTAGAATTTCTGTAAAAACATCGACCTGTTTTCTGTAAATGTCATGTTTGTCTCATATTTTGTGCCAGTTGATCGATGTTCATCTGTAAAAGATCAGTAGATAATCACCTGCTGGAGTCTGTGGAAAAGAGGACGTGTGTGTTTGTCAATAACATGACACATGATCTTCCTTTGAAACCTTCCCAAATGATCCCTTCTTCTACCTCAACCCATCCTTCACCTCTCAGTGTAGCTGTCATCTTTGATAAACGAAGAAAACGGGTGGCTCTTTGATCAATTTGATGCTCCAAACACTGAATAACACCCTCAGACTGAGCGGATTGCATGGCTGGTTAACCAGAGAGAGAGAGAGAGGAGAGGAGAGAGAGAGAGAGAGAGAGAGAGAGAGAGAGAGAGGAGAGAGAGAGAGAGAGAGAGAGAGAGAGAGAGAGAGAGAGAGAGAGAGGGAGAGAGAGAGAGAGAGAGAGAGGAGAGAGAGAGAGAGAGAGAGAGAGGGTTCTCATCTTGAAATGAGAAAGAATGAAAGAGAGCTTAGAGTTCAAATGATTGTATTCACATAATTTAAATGGGTATCTTATCAGATCAAGATCTTCTGACTCCTTTTACCACAGTGGAATTTTAAACCCATTTTTATAAAATAATGAGGTAAAGATTGAACGTCTTATAGAATGATGGGGAGATCTTTGAACGGGGTGAAATTGAAGTGCATTTATGGTAAAGAATAAGCTATTTCCACATGATACCTGAACACAAAGCATGAGCCAGTTGGTGCAAATGGTTTGCGAACCAAGAGCCTCCTGTTGAGTGAAAACATTTAACGCTGGATCAGACTGGAGAGATGTGAGAGGGGTATTTGAATAAAAGAAGAAATAAAACCTGACTGTTATGATTGCTCGCACACCAGAGGGTCATCAGAGGATGAAGATGAACACAATAGCTCTGAAGAAGATAAAGATAGAATTAAGCGCATTAGCAGAGAAGAGACATATCGTCCCCCTCAGTCCATTAGTAACATAAACATGACTAAGTCACTATAACAGCAATAATTATCACCTTTGACCCAAACTTGTCCTTTTTAATGGGGCCTGAAACTCCAAATAAGCTTTTAAAAAATAATTTAAATTCTGATTTACTTAGGTATATAAATTGTGAATTAAATTACTGTAAACCAATAGGTTTAAACAAATTACACTGTGTCATCACTTCAGTTTGTGAATGAGCTCCATAAGCTAAAACCAGCAACCATGTTCACAAGCACAGCTTGAGTTTGACAACATATAAATAAATAAAGTATAGCATGCACTTTACAAAATATATTTATTCTAAGGAAAAATAGAATGGTTAAAAGCGATTCACTGTTGTTCTGAACGTGGTGGTTTATTACTGTGTTTTCTAGCAGGAGACAAAGAAAATGTAAAGTGAAGGAGAAGGTCAAAAAGTGTTTTAGCTGAATATGGGTTTGGGAACAAACTTTAACAGGCTCTATAAATCACCCTGGCCACGTGAGGCGCTAAAGTAGTCGTTGACAATGCGGCCAGTTCCGTTTTACGCAGGAAATTGGCCTCCTCTCGCATTTTGTGATTTGGCTGATTTTAAAGGTCTGTTTGTGCCTTCTCTTTAAATTTGCGGCTTTTTCTTTAGGTTTGAAAGATTAACTTTACATTATTAATAATACGTCAGTGAACAAGTTTGAGTGTGACCAAGTTGTGCTTTGAAACGTGATACACGTTAACTACTGTAAACTACCCTGAAAGGTACCTTAACGTTAGTTTAAATATTTCTCAAAAGGGAAAATACATGAAACAATGTTGAAAACTGTATTTAAAAAAACAAAGTGAAACGAAGATGTTAATCATATCAGGGTTGTATTTTGGTTGACCTAGCTAAGCTAAGCCTTTGTGTTGGAAATTGTATTGTGAGAACTCATTTGAAAAAATAAAGATAGCATTGTATATATTTTTTAGTGAAACATCTGATTTAATTAAATTTACATAATTCAATTGAGTTGCACTGGAACAGGTGCATGCTAAGATTAAGCAATATGCTAGTTGCAAACAATGTATCTGATTTTGGGCAACAGACACAAGACTTAATTGTCCCTATATAGCTTTATTCATCCGTTATCTGGGTTTTGTTAGAGCTTTCAGATGGGCTTGTTTGCAGTGCAGGCATCTCCAATTCTTTGCATTCCATCCACTATTTTGACGTTAATTCCGACTGATTATACAAATAGTTGAATCATTTATACGGACTTGCGACCATAGTTTTCTATTTATTAAGTTATCTGTTTAAAGATAAAAAAGCTTTCTTCTAGTTTTCTCAATTTTAAATAGTTTTTTCTTGTTTGGTTCAGCAATAATATATCATGTTTCCCTGGCTTTTGTCTCCTGTGTTTTGTAGTCATTTTGGTTACCTTTAGATATCCCAATTTCTTCCCAGTCAAAAAAAATCCCTTAGGAATTAATATGGCATTGGAAACATGTATCGAATTTAACCTGACAAACCCTCTGTGAGCTGGAGTTAGGCACCAGCTGAATCTTGTGACTCAAAAACAGAACTAAATCAAAGATATAGAATTTTGGTGTATGGATAATCATAACCAATTCAGCATGTTGAAAATGATGGCTTTTGTTTTGAACCTTTGAAATATACCCAAAAGCTCTTCATCTACCTCAAAATGTCAAAATGCCTGAAACTGATTGCCTATGATTAAAAAAATGCATCTTTAGCAGAATGTACATATAGAGTACAGAACCAATATTTAAATGTTATGTTGTAGGTAGAACGCGTTGGTCTCAAAATAGTCTTCTCTCAAAATCTTCTCTGTTATTTTTTGAAAGGATACTTCAGAGTCTGTACCCAGAATGTTCTGCTGAATTCCAAATTGTGATGACTGACGAAATCACAAGTTTGCAGTTGAAGGTAGGATACATTTTCTTTCACTTTCTTGAGTACTGAAGAAATTTTCTTGTGTTTGTGTTTTTGATTTTGGAAAAAATAAGTTTTCTGAATTTTGTTGTTAAAGCGAGTAGTTTACTGGATGGAATGTGATTCCATCATGATTCCATGGCAATATTTCCCATCAGTCTGAAATGCAGCTGTCAGCAAATTCCCTGGCACACAAACACTTGACACTCATTCATAATTAATCAGTTGGATATTGTATTGTGTAAGGGCAGAATGACATAGTAAGATGGTAGAAAGCTGTTATTTTTACCCTCACTGTGATACAACCTGACTGTGTGTCTATGGAAATACATCTGATTCAGAAAGATACATTTGAAAAGAACAAAGTGTGCTGCCTCCATGTTATTAATACATTAGAATAAAAATATTTTATCCATAATGGACCAGTCGAGTGAAATATGCCCAAGTACGAAGAGTGTTTTTTGGTTTGAATATCAGCAACAACCACTGTTATCCAGAATCTATCCGGCCTCTTCTATTTGGGAAAAATCTAGTAGCAGATCATTTCTATGGTCTGCACTAGTGTTTAGATTTATAGCCTCATGATCACATAAATAATATTTTTCAGTATGATCGCACATTCAAACCAAGACTGAAAGTTGAGTGGTTTGTGAGTGATTTACATGTTGTCAGTTTGCATGCTCATTCTTGAAACTGTGCTGAGAATGTGGAGCTGGTGTTGTGTTTACATTGGCGTGGCTTGAGTGGTGCGGAGAGGGCAGAACGTTTTGAACTTTATGGGAAATATCTGCAGCAATCATTATTTTTATTTTTTTTAATCATTATTCTTGAACGCTTCACACATTTTTCAATTTCTCTGTCTGAATATGGCTTAATCCAGCTGATTGTTTTACTAGAGATACGATCAGATCTGTATAAGTTGTTGCTTATAGTTGAGTAGTTACTAAAAACTTGACTATGGAATAAAACGTTTTTCTAGCTTCCACCCAGGAATGATTTGCGTGTTGTTGGTGTGAACACATGATGAGACAGAAAACAACAAGGGAGTGGTTAGTGAGAAACTAATTTGCTTGTTATAAAACTTGTTTTACATGCATTTTTTGTGTGAAATAAAGCTACCAGACACACTTTTTTTAATGATCTGGGAAAAAACTGAAGAACCTGGAGTAAAAACCTACGCACACTTGCAGAGAAAAGATCTCTCCAGCGAAGAAGCCCTCCATGAGATCAGAGACCCTCGCTGACCGGGGCAGGTGCTAATCACCTCTAAAGTATAAAATAACAAATTGCTCCATTTAAAACATCACAATATATCAAATTGGAACCCTTGTAATCCTTACTTCTATCATCTCTTTTTAATTCATAAACAACTTACAATTGTAATTTTTTTTGGATATCACCAAAACATAGATGCCCATGGATCAATAAAACGTTCCCAATTTTAATAACTTTTTTGATTTTAGGTGCCAACCAGACCAGCATTTTTGAAAAATCACACACCACACCTAGCATTTTTCACAAGATCACATTACATATCTCCTTATTGTCGCGAGTAAGGAGGGGTGAATTTAGACAAGCTGTCCGAGGAGGTCTCAGTCTAGTAAGAGACTTGAGCCCAGAGGCACCTAAGGTTAAGGAACAGTGAAGGCGAGGAGATGGGGAGAGATCTTGAATGAGGGAAGGCTAGGTCTGCTTTAGGGACGTCAATTATTAGTCATGATCGAAACAAGTCTTGTTTGAGGAACTTTGTTTAAAAAGAGAGAAATTAGAACATGATAAATGAAAGTTAAAATGCTTTGAGACGGGTGAAGGTTCTCGGCTTTTCTTTTTCTGTGAATATGTTGCTGCTCATGACAACGTAATGATTCACCCTCTGATAAGCAGCCTTTATCTCATCATCTTGACGAACGCTCTCGATTTCTATTCTTCAAACTCCACTCAGAAATAAAGACAGACAGACAGGTTGAAAATGAACAGTAGCTGTCTCAGGCGGTTTGAGTACTGTGTGCTTCTCTGACTTTTACTGGATTCAAACATTCTGACAAACAGATGGCGTTTGCTCAAGGGATGATGGTTCATAGATTTCTACTAATCTTGAATGTTCTAATCATAGATTTCTATTAATCTTCTACAATCTTTAATGATGGATAAAAAACTACAACCAGAATCACAAACAACTTTGTTCACGTGACAAGATTTGTCATTTGTTCACATTCAGTGGTCATAATGTCCTTTACAAGAACACTGTCATACAGCAATTTTTTTCACAAAATAAAACTTTAATTACAATCAACTCCCACGGAGTCGAAGTGAACTGGGATGGTGTGTAAATGGCTTGGGTCGAGTAGTTTCCCATCCCTCTCCGCTGATTAATTACCATGATTTTCACTGCTGGTTGCCATGGCAATGGCGGTGTTCTGCGCTCTCAGCTCGCTTCGAATCGCAGACAGTGTGTAATTAAACATAAACAGTTGCTGTTAGGACTGGAGGATATGCTGTAATTATCAGCCTTAGCTTGTTCCCTGTGGGCTTTCCGGGCTGATGGGTGGCTTTGCCACTCAGACGATGCCCAGACGCCCACAAACTCTGTCAGAAAGTGCTCTGTTTATTTCCCCAGAGTTCACAGGGTGACAGGAAACTTTAGACAAACTTTCTGTTTGTTAGAAATTGCAGGGCTAGAACAAACACATAGACAGAAAATGTTAACATTGGTGACATTATAACATTTACAGAATCATTGGATCTGAGTTTTCCATTTCAATTTGAGTGCAGAGAATCCTGGTGTATGTCAGAAAGGTGACACCCAGAAAAGTTCTAAAAAAAAAAGTACTTTCTTATTATCTCTTCTTAATTACATTCCACCAGGAAGGGTAACCTCAAGCCCACCTTCTTTATTAACAATTAACATTGTTAATGGACATACACAGCTTTAAACACATTTTTTTCTGAAACCTACAGGGTTACTTCAATGTTAACCATGCTCATATATGGCAAAAATGTGTTTAGATTCGCAGTTCATGACAGTTAAGGGCTCATCTGCGGAATAGAAGGACACATCCATGATATTGTGGAAAAAGATAACTGCAAACTCACTTTTGCAACTGAATACAGATGAGTAAAATATTTGAGCTCTGCTGGTTTTGGATGTTTGCCCACAGAAAAAAAAAATGATCCGTTCATGACTTTTTTTTTAGCATTGAGAAACTACATTTGAACTTGTTTGCGGCAGAAAAATGATAAACTATTGAGCAGGTCATTTATGTATTTATGGTTTACTTAATTTAGTAAGATTATATAAAAGTAATAGTTTCAGGTCAATCCCACTTTGATTGTACAATCAGCTTGTTGCATAAGCTTTTTGCTATAAAAGATAGGAAATAATTTATTTTAAGAAGCAAAACAAAGTTATTCAATCTCGCTATGTGATGTTCTGTCATGATGATTGCATCTGTATATTGTTTCCCATGCTCTTATCAAGAAGGATATTTATTACAGGAAGTCAAGAGCAGAAATCCATATCAGAGAAGGAGAAAGCAGGAAGCCAGATGGATATTGAACAAACATGTGCATTTATAATGTGATACAAAGCCTCCTGTGCATGTTCTCCTTTTTATAGTGCTTCTGATATGAGTCAGTCGATTCATATTTGATTTGTGAAGGTCTTGCGGTTATTCCGCTTCTTCCTAAGAGAGCAGAGTTCTATTGAAATGTGTTGAAGTGTGAGTAAAGAGCTTCTGTCCTCATTTCATGGCCGTTTAGAAGGATGCTGTGGAGACTTTTGAACACTCACGGGGGTGATCTGTTGCACTTCATATTATTCTCAAGGAGACATGTATACAATGTTTTCAATCTGATTGTTATGATTACTGTAAATGTTCAGAGGGAGAAAACATAAAAGTCTGAAATAGAAATGAAGGTACAGAAGGAGGCAGGTTGTCCAGCACATTTTAGTTTAGTTGCTTCTCTAGTGGCCATACCACTCTGCCTTCAAATAAGCTTTTAGTGCTACTATGTGTGCTTCTTCATGGTTGAATCTAAATATTTGCCGACTTTATTATCTCTTGAAATTCACCTTAGTGTTGTCAAATATCACAGAAGTCACAGAGAATACAGGAGCGTTGACTTTACTCTAACATTTGTGAATAATACATTTTTCAGAATTCTGGATCTTAAAGAGTCCTCCTCGGAGACACACTATGGTCTCCTGCAGAATCCATTCTGAAGAGCCCCATGATCACACATTTTACCCATCCCATCCCTGAAAAGTTTCCCAAGAAGCACTGTGCTTCTGCTCTGTTCTCTCATGTGGGGTGTAGCTGTGTCCGGTTGTCTTGCTCCTGGCCGTGTCATTAACTAGATTAGCAAATGATGTTGTCTAACTCTTGATCTGCACAGAAAAAGCCATGACACTTTTAGAAATGAAACCTTAAAATAATCATAGGCTTACTTGTAACAGAAATATAATATCCATAAAATATACTACTATATAGTAAGTATATGACATAACTATATGTTAATTAATATGTGAAATATTGGTTCAATAATTTAATAAATCTAATTAGGAACATACATTAAATTTTACTTCCACAGTCAAAAATACTTTAAATATAATTGTTATATTCATATATGCACTCACCAACTTTTCCCTTTGAAACGTGGAGCAAAACATAATCCTTTTGCTTGGTACAACAGTTGTATTATTTTGAGAGAGAGGCACTGTATGATACTGAACCCTATGCATTCCATCATAGACCACGTTCTTTAACCTCGGAAACATAGCCCTTTCAAGATATTCTTTAGGGATTCAATGTGTCATTTCATTGATTCAAATAGGAGAAACTCTTTTTAAAATAATGCTTTCAGAAATGGTGACTGGTATGGGTGTGTTCAGAAGTGAGCGATGTTAAATTATGCATGAGTTTTTCTGTGAATCTTCCTCCTTCACTGGTGACAAAGAAATGCCTATGGAGGCGCGCAGACTTTGTAGCATCGTAATGTGCCAAATCAAACCAGAACACAAAGGCTTTGTCACTGATCCTACTTGAGTCTTGCTCTTGAATGAGTTTCAGTATTCTCCAAACATTGTGCAAATATTGGGGAACACTGTCAACAGATTCATGGCTTCCTATCTACGTGCTAAATCTAACACATGTGATTTGATCCTTACAAAAACACTTGGATTACTAGTAGGGCACCAAATTGCCATTCCCACAATGTATGGGACAGTAGCTTACAGTGTGGGTTAATTGCACTATGGTGTATTAAATTTTAAGTCTGTGAATTCACAAAAAGTAGAAAGTCTTCATTTCATATTGCTAACAACACAGATTGTTAGGCGAACATGATGTTACTTGAACCATATTCAGGCTTTCGTAATAACATTATTGTGAATAATGAGAAAGTAGTTTTCTCGAACTTTTACTGATAATAAACAAATCTTATAGCCATGCAATCATGTATATTAAATCCTAAATTCTTATAGTGATATTATAATCAATGTTGAACTTAAAAGTAGAACCTGTAGAAAAAAATGAGGCATTTTTTGAGACATTTTTTGAGACACGTTTTAACAATTCTAAATACGTTTTCACTAAAATGTGAGGCTAATAATTTTGCAAAAAAAGAGAAAAACATATTTGTATTTTACAAATATAAGAAAAGCAAGGATTTACTTTGAATTTTGCTATGAAAGCTTACTAAAGCATCCGATGTACAGAGACTGAATTCAGGGTGATTTCAGCTTCTCAGGTGAGTGTTGAGGCCACAAAACTATAGTAGTTGTTGAGTATTGAGAAATGAGTTTGTTTTAATCTTAGCTAAACACAGAAATTACTTTGTAAAGAAATATGGATGCTTTGCTCGCTGCTATAAAACCTAGCTCTACTGTGACCGTTCAAATAACTGCTGAGCCAGAATCTACAGGTTAGAATCATGGTTGAGACCAACAGATCTAACAAATCCTTCTAATGAGATAGGCCAGAGTTATCCTCCCGCAATTAAAAAACAACAACAAAGAAAACCATAAAATGGTTTTTAAAAGCCATGAAAGTGTCTGTTGCTCGATTGAGAAGCAGATAAGTCTCTGTTTGGTCTCAGTTAATTTTCAAGAGATGGCAAGTTTGCTGAGAAATGTCTCGTTTTTTATCGCTCCATGCTTCATTAAATCCCTTTACGTTTGGTGCAGCAGACCCAAGGTCAAATCAACTACTGAGGTCTAAACAAACCTGTTTTCATCTCTGTAGCACAGAACAAACACTTTGGTGATATTAGTCCCAACTGACCTTGAACAGAAACATAGAAGCCTGCAGTTCATCTTGTACAAACTAATCTGTTTACTCTTGTCACGTTTTCCTTCTCCAAGCTCATTTTTCTTCTGCTCATGGCCTTGTTTGTTCCTTTTGCTCCGATGTTTCTGTGGGAGCTGCTTCTCAAGAAGTCTCTTGAGTTTATTCTGTATGTGTTTACATCAAATCAAATCTATCATTTTCTGGGAGCCATGTGGAACAAGCACCCTGTTTTAAATTTCAGACAGATGTTCCAGGATGATTATCTTATTCTACATTTGGTTTATAAACTGAGACCTTCAGGGCTCTTATTTGAAATTTTATTCCACATGTGGTCCATTAAAGAGTGTTTGCAGGGAAAACTAATAAAAGACCCAAAACTATAACAGACACACAATCACAAACTACAACTAAAAAAAGGTTCCATGAATAAAAATCAAACAAAAATAATTACAAACAAAGCCCTGACAAGATAATAGTGATTTAAAAATAGCATATTTTTACAAGAGGAAATTGCAATGAACACATTTAAATATAATTTATATGTATATGTATGTATGTATGTCTCTCTCTCTCTCTCTCTCTCTCTCTCTCTGTGTTAGTTAGTTCTGTTAGATTGGAAGATACATAACTTTTCGCAACACAACAATCGAAACTCATATTTAGTTGACAAACTATTAACCCTGCATTTATAGTGTCTGGTTTATCATTTTTTCCCCCAGTCTAAGTGTACAGTTCTTGATTAGTATAAGTTACAGTGATTAGCTTAAATGCTGAATTTCTTAAAATCTGATGAAATTAGATTCATGGCTTGTCTCTGGAAAACTGTTTCGTAGGAACATGTGTAAGTGGAATCCAGCACAGCTTATTTGTGTAATTACATTCATAAGTACGGTTATAATTGCAGAACTTTCTAAACAAACTAGCTGCAAAGACACCTGGGGATATACAGCGCTGTGCTCTGTGTTATTTCGGTTTTCTGGAGCTACCTCCGTGTGTTTGAGATGTAGGTTTGTCTTTCTCCCTCCTCTCCAGTGTTGACACACTTTGATGAAAGCCCTGTCTCTCATCTCCCTTGCAGATAGATTAAATGTCACGTTGCTTCTTGTAGGACAAAATTCAGCTGTATGCTCCTCAATCTTGTGGAGAATCACCTCTTCACCTCTCTGATAGGGTTCTAATCTTGCAACGAGTCAGAGAATAATAATGAACTAAGAAATAAGAGCACTTCGACTCCAGATGTCTTCCTGTTCTTGCCTCGTGTTACCAGAAACTCACATGAAAAGGGTGAGAGTTCAGAGCAGGAATGATTGTATACTAGAGGTCAACTAATATATTTTATTCCAGCAGATACTGATATTTAAGAATCTGTACTGTAAATAAAAAAAAATGAAGTATAGTTGTTACCCTAATGATGTAATTGTAAACTAAAATCATTTAAGGTCAGCTTAACTGGGATGAGATTTTAAAATATTTTGACTTTAACTCGTCTGCATATACAGACAAAATTATTTCATGTCCAATCAGACTTGCTTAATCAAAACAGCCAACGCAGGAATGTGAAAGACATTGTGCTCATGCATTACTGATGATAATCAATCATTTCAATATTTTAAAAACATGATTCATTTAGGACTTGAGTGGCTAGATGGTGTTTTTGAAACAGTCTGTTCAATAAATGATGAGAAATCATCGGTCTGTGTGGAGAAACAAGCTCATGCTGATGAGTGAGACTTGATTCTTTTGAACTCCATATTATATCTTAACGCCAATAAAACATGGCACCATCGCTCCATCGGTTTTATTTCACTGAAAAATGAGTCGTGAAGCAAAATTTAACATTAGTGAAAACCATTTCAAGAGAGAACAAATGGTTTCAGGAGCAATAACATAAAAATAAATGAAGCATGTAAAAATAGTGATGAAGTAAAATATGCAACTAATGAAAAACATTTCATAATGTGCTTTTTCTACATTAGTTAGCAACATTGTTTTATACACAGTTGTAACACTTTGATTTATTCCACAACACAATATAATAGAGTGAATTTGTATTCCTCCAGTTAGGAAGTGATTCACCTCACAAGAAACGTTGAAGTGAGTCTTATTTTAAAAAGCACCTGATATGAAAAATCAATCTCTGGAATTATTGAACAAATGAGGGCAGGATTAGTGTGAACGCGCTCAAATCCATCAAGTCAAAATTTCAAGATATTTGGTGATTTTATTTAGTATCATATGACCCTATCCCCTGGCATACCCGCACACCACTGATGTTTGACAGGTAAATTCCAAGTCAATTTGAAGTGCAAGCACAGAACAAGCAGAACTCTGAAATGTATATATTTTTATGTATCATACTTTGTGTTGACTGGGTTTACATAAACATGATGTTTTGATGAGACCTCCCTTCTCTTACAAAAATACTACAACATTTGTTGATGCTTAACATGATCATTAATATTCACAAATAAAAGTTTGCAGATGTTTTATATGCATAATTGTTTTGAATCATAATGGCAACATTCTAAATTCATCACAAACCAGTAAGTCACCATCTTGTTGATGTTGAAATCTCTCAGGTCTTATTTTCAAAGTCTCTGAAGACATTTGTGCACTACTACTCTGTGAATGAAAAAGATTGTTCGGGTTTCATGAATTATTGAAGAAAACCTGCTGTAAAGTCTTCACCCTCAAGCGGTGCCTGGCAGCTCCAGAAGTCCATCTGAAGACACCCTATTGGTGCTTCTCAATATGTGGATGTGCCAAGGGTGGCATGTGGAGAGGGGGATCTGATGGTCTGGCACATTCTGCAACCTCCCACATAATGCTCGTCTACATCCTCAAAGAGACTGAAGGGTTGGTTGGGTGATGCTCTTGTAGCTGGACTTTGAAAGGATTGCGTGGCCAAATATGAAAAATTCTGATTCACTTTCATGTGTTTCAAACATGCTGCACATGGTGAGCTTTCATCTATACAACTTGAAAGAAAGAAAAAGTGACCAGGCGCTTTCAGTCTCCACAAAATCATGGCTTATATAATTCAATAGCTTTGTTTGTCAAATAGTTATGATTTATTGAAGCAGCTCTTGAAAAAGTGTTGTTTAAATAGCTATTCAATTCTACATGAATGGGTAAAAGTAATGATAAAACCTGGAAATGTCATGATTTTTTTTTACACTAAATAGGCATCTTATTTAAGTCACCCTCTCTCCACTTTCTTGCTTTTTTCTAGGGATGCACGAAATATTCAGCCGAAAATTGTCACAATGAGCCATCAGTTTGAGCGTGTTTAAGTAAGGCCGAATAGTAACATGTGACAGGATGATGCAATGGCCCAAATTTGATTAATGCATCGATGATCTAGCGCCTCCTACAAAATATCAGTAGTGTGGAGGTATTTTATAATTACAGAGTGTGACAAAAGAACATGCAGTGAAATGCTTTCCCTGACTAGAAAGAATATAGAATATCTATATTGGAAATAAATAGTAAATAGTAAAAGGTACATTACAGCAATGATATATATATATATATATATATATATATATATATATATATATACCCTTACCCATATAAATAAATGTAACTAAGAAAGAATACATTTAACTAATAATGAGTAAAATATCTGTATATACAAGATACAAAATTTAAACTATAAGAAAGACATAATGAGAACAATGGGGGGAGGGGGGGAGGCAGGTTCACCAGAAGAGAAGAAGAGAGAGAGGTTCATAAGAAGAGAGATTTCAGATTTCTTAAGTACTTTATTTGCGGTTTGACATAGGCACAGATTTTAAGGTTTTATTTTGAAACTAAAGTACTGTAGCTGACACCCTGTTTTGTACTTAAATAAATGTTTTGTGCTAGATTTGTTAGCCTGTCTACTGTTTGAATTGATGTTTTTCAAATAAACATTTAGTATAAAATGTGTAGTTGCCTATTTATGCAATATTAAAAACAATATTATAACTGAACTATTTGGTATTCGGCCAAGCATTTTTATTATTTGGTTTTGACTTTAGTCACACATTTTCATTTCAGTGCATCCCTACTTGTTCTGATTTCACAGATTTGAATGGGACTTAAAATAAAAATGCAAATATCCATTCATTCATGCATATTTACATTAATTCTACGTTAAATGTATCTCTGCAAGATATTGTTTCCTAATTTCTGTGTAATTTGATCAAGTTGTAACAGCATTGGAGCTGTGATACAAAGTGTCTAACACTGAATATAAATGGACTGAGTCTTCAGTCAAACAATTCATGGCACATGGTTGTTTGTTATAACTTTATTCAGAGGTGTTTAACTGAAATTATGAGATTTTTAATTCCTGAATTGATTGAGAGGGTTCCAGGCAGTGTCATGTCATGTTTGGAGACTAAGAGCTTTTGCCTCAATCACAGAGTGACCGATCAAGCAAGCAAGACTTTTTTTTCTATTCTGCTAAGTCAAGCAGCAAATGTTCAGCTTTGATAAGTTTTCAATTTTCCACTCCCTATCTTCTATTTATGACATGCATAAATCAGAAGTGAGCTGGGTTACCTTTCAATGATGTAAGTTCTGGAACAGCACATGCACAGAGGGGATACAGATGAATACAGGAATGAATTATTCTTTTATTCAGATGCAGCGGCAGGGCGGTCACTAGTTACATTTGACTTTTAGATTTACATTAACTGGACGTTACTCGGCATTTAAATCTTGCTAGACACTTAAGATTGTCTGTGAAATGTCAAGTACTTCAGGATAGGAGTAGACCAGAAAGGAAACTCATATTAGAGCATGATTTAATATAAAAGTATGGTTCTGACATTTGCTGAAGGTGTTTTAATGAGCTTTAAAACATTTTAATTTTGCCATGTTTAAACACCAGAAGTAAAATCACTATTTGTGCTGATGACAGATTTTTTTTGTTGCTATTTGCTAATGTTTGAGTAGAGCTCAACACTAAAACACTAAAAATCGTTTTTTTTTTTTTTTTTTTTCACAAAGCAAAATGTTTTTTTGGTCCACATATCAGAGGTCAATTATGAAACATGGGAAGCAATGGCAGGAGAAAATATGTTGTCTCAGTTGACAAATTTAGCTGTGCTAATAATTGACTATTGTATTTATTAATTGAATAATTATTTTCAGATGTGATTATATTGGTGATTTGATTCCATTTTCAAATGGTGTAATTGTAATGGCAGTATAAAAGCAATGAAACTGCTATTGAGTTAAATCTGCATGATTGCTGTTCACAATTTCCAGCACTCATAATTTCAGATGATTTAAATTGCAGGCAGGCAGGCAGGCAGGCAGGCACCTAGCAACCTTTACATGGCAGAGTGCTCAACATTGCACTGAGAGAGTGTGTAATAAATACGCTTAACAGTACATCCTCACTTAAATTATAATATATCTATAAAAATGAAAGAAATAGATGGAGTAACAAAAAAGAGGTAACAAGGAAAACAGCTGAACATGAAAAAACTTCCCACGCTTTTTTCCAGACAGGGCAATGTCTCAAGATTATTTTAGTGGCTTTTATTATGTCGTCTGAGTTTGTTCAGGTCATGTTATTGGGAAAGAAAATACAGTTGAAGATGAAAATTCAGTTGAAGAGGAATTTTGATATTGTACAGTATGCGACAGAGGTGAGGACAGAGTTTTCGCTGCTTGATTGCTAAAACAAGCAAGTTATTCATTTTACTGAACGCATAGTCAATAATGAAAAGCAGCCATCAAGGGAAGTGGTCAGCCTTGTGTAGATGAGATTCCAGGGAGAAATTGCAAAAAATGTGCAGCGCATAAACAGTGCGCAATTATGCCAATGGTTCCCTGCATTGACCAATCCAACATTTGAAAATGGCTGTTTAAAAAAAATAAAAGCTCCTACGACCTGAAAATACATTAATCTCAACAAAACCCATCTATGGATTGGTGATGCTATAAGCTACAGTTGTATCACTCTGAGCAATTACATTCTCTCTTCTAATTATAATTGCACTTAATATAAACAAAACGTCACCTATCTAGACCTTACTATGTTCTAGCTCTGAAATTATCTCTAGTTTATATAAAGCAACTTTAGCCCCTATTATAGTTGGCTTTGAGTGTGCTGTGCTGAACGGTTTCATCAGGGAGAGTGCAGCAATGATGATGCTGAGTTTGACATGCAAAGAGTAGCAGAGGTGGATGTGATGAAACTAGTCTTGCTGTGTGTCATTGTTTCTGCTCTAGTTGCAACAGTTTGTGCAAGTATTTCCATCTGTGGTTTACAGTGTCCTGTTAGAGTGAGATAACTGGAATAATCAGCCAAGACAATAGGTCTGTAGTGGGTGGGGATTATTAATTAAATCTTAAATGGAGTTTCATTCTTCATGAACAAAGGATTGGGATTGTGTTTGGACTCCTCATAAACAACTAATATTACTGTAGAAAATTCTTTCAATTAAGAATCACAAAAAAAAATGGCAAGCTGCTTTCTCCACAAATTGAGATTGGAAATGAGTTCACCATTTTATCTAATCCCAAATAGAAGTTCAAATTATGTTCTTAAACAGATCTTCAAAAAAGGGAGGCATATTTTGTGTTATGATTTTACATATGAATCATTCTTTACAAAATTAAACTGTGTGTGTGTGCGTGTGCGTGCGTGCGTGTGCGCGTGTGTGTGTGTGTGTGTGTGTGTGTGTGTGTGTGCGTGCGCATGCGTGTGTGAGTGAATGAGCGGTAGGGATGGGTTCTATACCTGTATGAAAGTGAATACTTCTATTGTGTTGTGCCATGATATGGATTTTGCAATTCCGTGGAATTGGTCACAATCATACATTTCAATAATTCAGCTTGATGTTTCACTTGCACACACTCAATTTATTTGATGTTTAGATGAGGAGATGCAGGAGCTGATGTGACATGACATGAGCCGAGCACTTGTTCCGAGAGGTGAGGGGAAGCTAGTCAGGTAGAGAGACTAGCTGACTGTCAGCTAGCGCTGCTCTGTCTGAAATCCAGTCAGCCACAATGAACTAAATTGCTAAAAGTCGATAGGAACACCAGAAAATGTTGCTAGATTTGTCACTATTGCTGGATTATAAAAAAAGTGGTTGGGGGTCTGAAGAGTCGTTAAATCCAGCGACAAAGTTGCTAAATTAGCTTTTTATGTCAGCGATTTCTCTGTCTTTCTCTTAGAGCTAAAATGTAACATCCAATTTTTTCCAGTCATATTGCGATATAATACCTATACCGTCCATATATATATATATATATATATATATATATATATATATATATATATATATATATATATATATATATATATATATGATCCCAAAACGCTTTTTTTAAAGCCTTGTTAGCCAAGTACAAAGCTTGGGATAGAGTCATTGAGGCTGTTGCTGCTGAAGGGAGTGTTTTATCTGTTAATGAAAGCTTAAGGAAACTCCAAGTTAACTTTACATGAAGTTAGAACAGATGCTGCTTTTGTAATATGTGGATACTGGATGAATTTACCGTTCATTTAAGTGTTTTTAATTATATCCATACTCTGCTGGGAACATTGCATATCAAATGTAAAGGGATCTTGTGTAACGTTAGCAATTGTATTTCATGTGTCTCCTCAGGATTTAACAACATGCCAACAATATGCTATAATAAGTAATGAATGTAAAATAAGAGATTAAATTAATCATAAAAAATATTAAGTATGTTAAAGCTTTAAACAAAGCAATAACTTGTTATACGTGTTTAATCAAGAAATGTATTAAGTTATTTGTGGAGGCTGCTCCATACGAAATCAAGCTCTCATCGTATGCTCTCAGCTAATGTGCTATTTATTTTTTATCGCCTCAAACTAAAACCTGAAATTAGTAATCAATACTGACACTGTATACACACAAAAGCTTTCTAAACATAAATAAAGCATTAACATGCTTCATACACCTCTGATTGAAATCTAAACTAAAACAGGAATTTAAATCCAGTAAATAGCTAATGTTAAGTGTGTATTTTTAAGTTTAACACAAAAATTATCACATGCAAAGAAAACTAAACATCCTTACCACACTGGTACAGGAAAGTTTTAATGTTGAAAGAAGATATATGCTTGGTAAAGTATTTTTAGCCTCACATTCCTAGCTATCCCACAAAGTTTTGCTTTCCTCAGAATAAAACAAAGAATCGTTAAACAAATGATTCTGAGTTTAAGCTTAACTTCATTAAAACATACATACACTTTTAAATGTTGCTTTTAAATTTATGTGAATAATCAATAATTTAGGGAAGGTAGACTAACTTGGGTTAAGAGAAATAAAGGAAGGTGTAAAAGGAAGGGCTATACTAGCTGGGATCAGGGAAAGCTAATGTTTCTAGTTACAACTCTTACAAAAGTTGTCTTCAAAGTAGCTTCTTATAACTATGAGTATTAATAATGATAGCTAATAAACTGTATAGCTGTAGATGGTACCAGAAAGTACCATCAGGATTTTAGAACCTACATTTTATTAAATGCAGGATTCCTGAATGTTTGTGTACTCATAGAAATGAATGCCTTCCCTTATTTTTCTTGATTCATCTCAAAACCAGATAAACAAAAAAAAACAACGACAGTTTGAGGGGCATATGTCTGACTTGTCTCACATGTGATGAGATTTCAGAGATTGTTAGCCATGCTGCGATTGGAAGAGAGATGCTGTCTGTCTCACGTTGACAATCACGCTAATAACGTGTCGATGAGCATCTCCTCCAAAGTTCTCCTATCATTAGCAGGTCATTATGTTCACCTGCTACAAATAGAGGCACGCATCGACCTTCCCCTCTGTTTTATTAATTTTGTTTCTGCTCCAGTATCTTCAGAGGCAGATCAGTAATGTTTCATTACTATTAGAATGAATTCAAGAGGCTGTTTTTGTTTTGTCTGATCAATAGTGCAGCATGTCAAATGTGTGCTTAAGAGACATTGAAAAGGAAGATTTGTAGAGGTGTTGGAACTGTCCGTCTGAGAGGCATAGCATTATAGCTCAGAGTCAGGCTATAGTCCAGGTGATAAAACGCTTCTGTCATGCACTATTCGATGTAGATCTTTTGGCTCGTCTAAATGTGACATGTTTTAGTACAAAATACAATTTAGAGCTAAACAATTGTTTAACTCAGTTTAGGGACTGTTTTAGAGATGTGTTGCAAATGCTGGGCTTCATCTTAATAAACAAACTGAGAGCGCTATAGTGGCTGCATACCAATTAACATTGGTTGGTGGAGGAATTGTGGGTGAGTCGAGAGGTAGAATCTAAATTTAGGTGCATCATCATATTAAAAAGACAAGATTTGAGCAGATGAGTAGTTTTATTTTTGATGAGAATTTGAAGTGAAATAGCATTGTGATACAGCTCTTACAGAACAATTCTGCTCACACCCTTGGTAATAAAAAGATGGGATATGTATGCTGCTGTTATCAGTGTTATACAACATGTGATGAGCGTTTAATGATCCACATATTTAATGTTTATGCCATGTATTCCAATATACGCTACATTTTCTGCATGGTCATGCTGATGTGGACAGATCTTCAATAACCTTTAAGATAAGAATGTTCTCAAGTTCTGTTGGCATTCATAATCAAAGGGAATTAAATAAAACGTGTTATCATCTAATTACCAAGATGCCCCTCAGAACCGCAAGTGATGTCACACCACATTTACCTTTTCTATTTCAGTTTCACCTAAATACAAGGCAAAATTAAAGTTGGCACAGTAAAAGAAAAATGCAATAAACACTGCTTTACGTACTATGTCATTATTGAACTTAGACATTCTAAGTATAAATGATAACGTAGCCCCCTCTAGTGGACTCCAGTAGAAACTTGTTTTTTTTCCTTGAGTAAGAACATTTTCTAATGTTATAAGGCCAGTCGTCTTGATGCGTTTTCACACCATCATCATTAAGTAGACTGGAAAAAATGTATTTGGTAGATAATGTCGAACAGTCAAAGTTTTTTTTTCCCTTCAATATAAAAGAATATAGAGTGAATAATGCCAATGCTCTGTCAGTCATGTGGACGTTAACAATTACGTAAACAACACTTTCTGGATGATTATAGCCCAAGATAAATAAGCCAGGGCAGTCACTGAATATTAAAAGGCTTCAGGGTCAAGTTTGAAAAATGTTTTGAAAAAACTAGAGTGACTAGAGTTCCTTGTCAATTCTTTACATAATATTGAAGTTTACTGAAGCTCCCAAACAAAAATCCCACCAACCTCAGGATTTATACAGTGAAATGCTGTTTCATACAGTTAAATGAATTAAAAAAGTGTAACTAATCATTTTATTTACTATATTTAGGTCACCTATGGGTGTTACGAGTCTATAAAGTTGAATTTATCTCAGTGTTCAATAAGATTTGTTGTATTTTATTGTTAATTGACTATTGGTAATTGACTGGGATATTTATTTTTGAGAGATTTGTCTCTTTGAGCCTATTTGTTTTGTAGTATTCATCCTCCTTTTTTCTTGCTTTTACAGAAAATGTTTTTTTTTAAAGCTAATAACTATGTTTTGTCCAGAAGTGATGCATTGGCTGGAGTGCTGAATGTTTGTTTTAGCTCTCATAAATAAAATGAAAGGCAACAGATTGAATGAAGGCACGGAAAACTTTATTGTTTATGAAACAACTGATAGATAGCAGCATGAGTTTGGCTTAAACAATGTATTTGTTCAAGTTTTTCATTGGAACTTTTTAGTAGAAATGTGTTGAGACATGCATCAGCAAAAACCATGTTTGGAAGAAAATCAAAGTAAACGGAGTAAGTAGTGTTTCCATCCGGTTTGCGTGATTGTTTCCTGGTTGCAATATTTCCTCAGTTGAAGTACTGCACGACTGAGATGGTATCACTATTGATATGTTGCTCTGCTTCTGTAGAATCACATTTTCTGTGATGGCTGAAAAGTTGTTTGGTCCAAAG
This sequence comes from Danionella dracula, assembly GCA_900490495.1. Lineage (NCBI taxonomy): Eukaryota > Metazoa > Chordata > Actinopteri > Cypriniformes > Danionidae > Danionella > Danionella dracula. Next base: position 12,767,403 of record UELW01000334.1, read on the forward strand.
TGCACTTGAATTTCTTTTCTTGTTGTGTAGTATGCTGGATGTGTTACCTGTAAATACAATGGCATTCATTACACACACTATATATATAATATATATATATATATATATATATATATATATATATATATATATATATATATATATATATATATATATATATACATACACACACTCTCTATAGTCTATAGTTGGTGTTTGCATTGTAAAACCTTTCTCATGGCTCTTGCTGATCTTCTCACCATCAAATGACTAGCAAGTGTTTTTTGTATCCACTTACTGTTTTGTTTAGTCACACACAGACACACACAACACAACACAACATACTATAATATACTGTTACACTCCATGTTTTTGGTGTGTTTAAAAAAATGTTTTTTACCTTTTGCCAACCAAAGAAAACATCAATAGAGAGTGATTATATTTCTCATGGCATTGCAATAAAATCTATATTGAAGTGGAAATTTTTTTTAAAACAATGTTAACCTATTAATTTACTTCTTTTTTTCTTTCTTTTATTTACTTACAACAAGCGTGTAGTTGCCAGGCAGAAGTAATCTGTAATATTCTCCATTGGCATCAGTCTTGAACAGGCACAAATTTTTCCTTCCTAGGACCTCTACTACTGCACTCTTAATTGCTTTACCAGAGGAGTCCATCACTACACCTTTCACCCCTGTAGAGAGGGAAACAGACAGTGTTTGTATTTGTTTCTTTTTTCACTTAGAAGCCCATAGTTTCCAGGTCATGTTTTGTTTTTATAAAGTAGACATTACATCAAGTTTGATCAGGGATTTATAAAACATAAATCAGTTCAAAGGTGGTCGTTGTAAAAACAAACAAAAAAAAAGAATAGTTATGTAACAATTGATTTTAATTACTATCAAAATTATTGTTATTTTCCTTTTCCAATTCAGCAGCTGAAGCTCAATCTCTAAGCAGTTTGTTCATGTGCACATACCGAGGTGCACTTGGCGCATGTAGGCAAGCAGCGCCGCTCTGTTGGCGTCCCAAAAAGCAGGAAGCTGACTCTCCGTGGGAAACTTGCAGCAGGAGATCTCCAGGGTCAGTTCCAGACACTGGGCCCACACATAGTTATAGTCCTGCATGCCCCCTGTAAACAGAGGCCGCAACACACTATTACAACTATATGTGTGATTGGAAAAGACATTTCTACTGTTATCTTTAACACTTTCAAAGTTTTAACAGACGTTTTGCTACATCTTTCATCAAAACACACGTTTAAACAGTCTAATCTTGTGTAAACAACTTCTAGCCATACACAATACTATTGAAAGTCGTGCACTATTTCCAATTGATTAACGCAAAATAGTATTTTTCAACTGCTGATATAAATTGATGGGATTTTTGCACCATGCTATAGTTTTGGGTCTTTTCTCATTGATTGTAGACAATTGGAACGTTTACTTGTATTGAGTCAAGTTGACCACTAGAGGTCAGTGTGTCCTACTTTGTGACGCTCCGTATGTTTCTTCATGTGATCAGATGTGTTTTTAAAACCATTTCACTTTCAGCACATTTAACGTGTTCTAAAAGAAAAAAAACATATTTTGCACATTCATCTCTTATATCTTTGTGTATGACTGAATTATATTTTAACTGCAGTGTCACTGATGGGTTTTTTTATAGATGTTATTCTGTTAAATTAACAAGAGTGTTCTGAAACTTTAGCACCCAATAAAACCCATGAGTATATTTGTATTTTCATTTTGGTCTAACCTTCATCTTCACATGTTAGAGGGAAAATAACAGCCATCTTATTCCATTCTTAAAAACCTTTCTTACTTTGTGTTGTGGCTCTTTGGTGGCTTTTGTTAGCACAATACCAACTTTTCTACAAGATCTTCTACTGCCAAAATAAAGTAAGCCATTTATTCAACATCATGAAAAATGTGCTATATTTTCAAAATTCTTCAATACCCTGTTTCTTATAACATTGTCTCTATTTCTCATGTTACATCAAACACAATCAAACCCCTAGTATTCAAGTTTAAATGGAGCTACTGAAATTGTTGCTGGAAAACTAAACAAACTGCAACCTTTTACTGAGTTAACTGTGTTTATCAGTTTCCTGTTGCTTATCACTATGTGATTTCTCTCACCCTTCATTCACAAGTCACCTTAAACCTATTTCCCTACTTTTACCTTCAAGCGGGTACCACTGGAAGCCATTGGTGATACCGTCAGGGAAGTTCTGGAAGTCATTACACACGTCTCCCTTGTACATCTCACTGTGCGCTAAAGAGTAGGTCTTGGCCAGATGGATGAAAACGTCATCGTCGGGGGCTACGCTACGGTAGCCCTGCAGCTCACTACCTGAGACAAAGTCCATCATTTTACTGTTCATCTCTGGTTCACAAATATAAGATTCCAAACATCTCTTTCTCTCTGTGTTGTTCACGGTGTTAACTACATCCCCAATTTAGCTTAACTTATTAAAAAGAATAATAATTCAAGACATTTCTAAAGGATTCAATCCCCTGGAGCAAGTGCTTAAGTAAATACAGACCTTTGTTGCTGTTGTCATAGGGGTAGCTTGCCACCAGGGCCCCTCCATGCAGATTTGCAGAGAGTACAAAAGTCTCCGTTTGAAGCCAGTCCATTATGGCGATCACTTCCTTCTCTCTGCGCTCACTGCTATTTCCCTCAAAAACATCAGGGAAATTTCGGTTCAGGTCCACTCCGTTCTTGTTGTAGCTGCAAAGGGGTTGTAATGAAAAGCCTTCTGTTCAGTCAATCAACAAATGTTGAGATTCAGTATGATTTGGAATGCTGAACTAAACACGTTTTTTGGTATGTATGGTAAAAAAAAAAAGTACTTGAAAAGGCCTAATTTTTAAACACTGTGATTAATCACATGATGTCATGAAAGTAATCTTATTTAATCAAACATACACTAACATTACAACAAGTATTAATTTACTCATACCTAAGTGTATTAGAAAAACTGCTATTGACCTTATTAATGAATATTATTTCTAAACCCAAACTTGTAAATTAGCTGACATTATATAACATATTGGATAACTTCAAAGAAGAGTAGATTAAATAATTTAGTTCATATTAGTGAGTTAACTTAACTTTTCTGCTGCAGTGACCCACTCTGCTCAATTGTTTTTTGTCCTTTTTATTAACACATCAGATCAGGACACAATGAGAACTTTTTTTTATTTATCTTTTTTTTTTTACACAGAACCCCTCAAACAGTTTTTACGTTTTCAAATGTTGCTTCTTTAAAAAAAAAATTAATTGAACCCTGATGTGTTCAACTTTCCCCATTTTACGCAATCACTCCTTAATCCTTATTTAATCTGCCTGGAAGCGTAATAGAACACCTTCAACAACATGTAATGATGACTTAAAACACGTTTACTGTAACTCTAAGTCAGCACTTAAACTAACTGTAAACACACTAGTTTTTAGAAAACAAGCTGTCTGGAAACAAGCTTCAGATTCAAGGCTATTCCTTCATTCAGGTGGACTATTGTGTTTAGCTTGAGCCTGTCAGCGAAATCACATCAGTCTTAACCCTGAGCTTTGAGAACACTTTAGAAGACTGCATTTATCTGTGGTCTTTTATTTTACCATACCATCAACAACAGCTACAGCAAAACATGTCTATTAACACACAGAGATCTTCCACCATTATGTCATCAAATCCCAATCTTCTGTAGTCACATGATTCTATCATTAACAGTGCAGCTGCTCAATGATAAAATACAAACTTCTTTCAACACAAACCTTTTTTTTTCCTTTTAGGAATGAGGACATAAATAGTTGTGAATGAAGACTTTCCATGTTTCCTACACTCAGCCTGTTTATGCCTAAAACAGTTCAATTAAAGCATAACAATTGAGTATATTATTCATATATTGATAGTTTTTTTCTAAAATACATGGTTCAGTAAGACCATGCAAACTCTTCTTTCTGAATATGAGATGGCAGGAGCGAAGTTTGAAAAAAAAAAGTCAGTATGTTACTCTGCAGTTACATTTGCAGATAATCTTTTATCAATGCAAATTGTTCATGCCATGCTGAACCTATAATCAACTATATGAATTCACTAGTATTATATTTAGCTTTTTCTGGCATAATCATATAATTTTAAGTGTTCAAGTAGTGAATTGTAAGTTCTTGATAGATGCTTGAATTTAAAAGCACAATTTTTGAAGGCCTGTAATTGTTTAGTTCAAGAGGAATCAAACTTAACATTAGCACCACTTAGGATCAGTTACTGTAACATGTACAAATATATTGTGATTAAATGTATGAAAGGCTTGTACAGAGGATCGGTGCTTGGTTGATAACACTCACTTTAATATAAAATACTCCTTTGTTTCTAATTAAATGCTCATATTAAGTCATATCAGCATATTTAAAAGTTAAAGCAAACCTTTATTTCATGAAGGTTTGTGAATTTTTAAAGCTGTGGCTGGCTGTACGTTATCAAAGTTTGGCTGAATCGTATAAATACTGGATTAAGATTGTGAGGGGGGTGGTATCAAAATTGCGATCTTTTAGTGATCAATTGTGCATCAGCATAAACAGACTAAAAATGTTTCTCGTTTTATGTTTGCCTTTGCATACAGCTCTGAATGTTAAGAAATGAGGTCTATGACAAATTAAAAAAAACAAACCCTGATGCACTTGTCCAAATTCTTTCTAATGATTACCAAATCAAACCTTTGTCCTGATTCAACCACCGCTTTGTTCCACTGCGGGGATGAGCGTGTTTATCACTAACTCCCTTACTAAAACTGCAGCTCTCTGCCTTGTTTGAAAGTTCTCAGAGAGCTGATCAAGCACCTCATCAATCTGCTGAGTCTCCACTGTCTCTGACTCACTCTGGACTCTCGCTTGTTTTCATTCACCAATTGCAGAGCTCATACCAACACCTCATCCCTCTCTTGAGACGCAACCTTCCACGCCCAGCCAGAGGCTTTAGCTCAAACCACTGTATCCTCATGGAAATGTCTGATCTATAAACTATCCGTCCATTAGTGGGGAACTGTTACGTGCAACACATCACGCAAAGCCTTCGTCTTGTCAGCCACTTTCTGCATCTCATCAGACCAATGCTTGACCTTTCTCTTTCATCACCTCTTGAGATGAGTTGCTATTGTTTCAGGATTTGCCACAATGAAAGATGATGATGCTTTGTCTGCTAGCGTACATGAAGTTTCTTTTTTCCTCTGACAAAAACTTGTGAACTTTACTTCCTGACTCAGAACAACAAGCTAGATGACGACCAATCAGGCTTCAAGAATGGACACTTAACAAACACAGCTTTGTTGTCTGTGACTGGAGCGCTGCGAGATCCCAGGGCTAACTTCAGATAATCTGTTCTCATCCTACTAGACCTCTCTGCTGCATTCGACACACTAAAACCTTCTCTCCAGTCTCTCAAAGATGAGCATCACTGGCACAGCACTCGCCTGGCTTGAGTCTTACTCACTCACTGATAGATCTTTCAGTGTCAAGTGGAGGGGTGAGGTCTCCAACACTCTTCTCCAACAGATTGATCACCGGGGTTCCTCAGGGCTCAGTCCTTGGCCCCCTTCTCTTCTCCATCTACACCACATCCCTTGGCCATATCATCCACAGACATGGATTCTCATAAAAATGCTACACCGACGACACTCAACTCTGTCAACTTTAATTGTCTACCTGGGTTTTATGTATACAAATTAGGCAGATAGTATATTAAACAAAACCAATATCTGTCAATTAATTCCACAATGAAGTGACAATGAGTTTCTCTATATTTTGAGGGAAATTAGAAACGAACCCATATTTGCAACATCATGTCTTTGTTGGTGAGTCGTTTTTGCTGCTAAAGTGCTACCTCATAGAATGCTTGCATTGTTATGAGTGTGAGGTTAAAACATTGTTAACTTAAAACATCACACTGCTCATCTAAAAGGACTGTTGACACCCCGGGGGAAAAGGAAAGAGAACAAAGAATTAGTTAATGTACAAGACACATTTTGGGAGAAAAAAACATAGGGCCCCATACGAATACTTGTCTGTTTTAGAAACTACTAGATACATATTGATGTGAAACACTTTATATACAGAAATCTCATCAACTATGTAAATTTTTAAATAATTGCTTTTTTCAGAACATTTCTGGAAAAAAAATCAGCATTGAGTTCTTAATTGCTCTTGACACATAAGGACTATTTCAGGATTACTTTTGTTAGATTTTGTTTATATACTGCACCTAACGCACCAACAAATAACATTTGTTGAACATATACAGAGCAAAATGTTTTTACATTACTCATTTTAGCTTATCTACATACACTGTAAAGATTGGTTACATATTGATAGCTAAAAATAGTTTTTTAAAACATATTGCATTTCAGTACTGGTTTACACAACTACATGTCCTAAACAGAGTGCATGTTAATGAATAAACTTCCACTATAGCTGCATCACTCTATAGGAAATATCCTAATGTTTATCAAATATATGCATATTTCTACTATTAGTTTTTTTTTTTTTTCGGGTAGTCTGCCATTTGATTTTTTGCATCCTTATGACATAACTATGTAAAAAAATGGTGTGTTTGATTCACAGTATTAATGTATAAGAATGCAAGCACAGACTGCACCTGCTAACCCACAACCCAACTGCAGTTACAATCACAGTAACTAACTCTGAGTCGTTCACCATTACCACCAGCAAACTTCTAAACATAAACCTTTTTCCATCCAGACAAGGCATCATAAAACCCTACACTCCCTCAATTGCTTAAAAGCCAGGTCAAGTTATTGCCACAACGAACATAAATCTGACCACCAAGAACATTTCACCATCAACCAAATATAGTCACAGAACATTCTCTCAAAATAGAGCACTTCCCCAATGATTTAAGACATCAACTTCCTGTCCGTTACACCTTTGGGGATTGTTGCTGCTCAATCTGAACAGAGCTCTGCTAAGTTTGCTAGGTAATACCCACTGTGGGGTGTGTGTGGGGGTGGGGGTGGGGGGGGGGGGGCGTTTAATGTCATTTTAAAGTCAAAATACATTGTTTCACTGTTCTGCTTTCAGTCAACAACTGAGAATGAAGTGTTAGAAAAAAATGTTTTCATGCAAACAGGATCCATAAAGCAGCCTCATCATCGAAATTACTTGCTGTAAACCATAATTGTTTAACCAAGTCTTCTCTAAGTACAGCTGGTTTAGGAGCCTGCTACTTTTGGCATCTCCTAATTATGACCAGAGCCAACTTTGGTAGCATCTTCCTGCTTGTTAGCTGCACTTTGTTAGTGAACGAGTATTGACACAAGTTATGAACCCTACGCAGAACACTGATATGGAACAGGACAGGGTTTAAAACAAGTCTCAACGACTACTACTTCAGATTCCAATAAAAGCCATTGACAAAAAAGAAAGCATTTACAAAAGTTGCAGTTCATGAACACTTAACACATATTTTACATTTTAATGAACTAAAACCATCTAAATCTGAAGCTGTGTTGCTTATGCTGTATTGTCAATGGTGACCTGCTGACACAAAACAGAGCTGATGGCAGTGGCTAAAACCTTCTGTTCCTTTCATTTTTTTCCCTAAAAGCAGTTCCAGAGAGTGCTGCCAAACCACACAGGAAGCTCATTCCAAGTGCCACGGCAATAAAATCCAACCACTGCACGTAAAAATACTATTATTATCATCATCATCACAACCACTGTGGTCATCATCAATGTGCACAGCTGCATTCTCCCTGTTTATTCCTCTGGCTTCACCCACCTTGTCATCAAATCCACATTAAGTTTCCTGTTCTGCCCTTGTTCCAGTGTTCTCTCTGTCCCTGAGCATCATGCTCATTAAAAGATGTAGCATTCCTGGCCTTACAAGTAGTTTGCTATAACTCATTTTGTGTAGCTAATTAGGCAGAGGTTCCAACGCAAATTAACTAAAATATGTACAAAGAACTGTTTGACTTGCACAGAATTTAAACAACAATTTAAATTCATTTAATAATTCCCATAGACAAACTCCACTCTCTACCATTGCTGGTTTACAGGTTCGCCTTATGTGATTACTCTAGGAAGCTCCTGATTGGGTGGCAAAACAAGTAACAAAAATTTTACTTCCTCAATGACTCACTATACCTGCTCCACCTTGTCCACATTGATTCAATGTTGCACCAACCCATTGACTGATCACTTGCTAAACAAGCAAGTGTTCCTTGTAATTTACGAACGGTGGGGAATAAATCAAACTCAAACCAATACTCCTCATAGTTTAACATGAACATTTTCATTTATGTTTGATTTAAGAATGCAGTTCATTTTAAATGTATTTCAGAAACATGCCTCACTTACTCTTTGTCCTTTTCTTCCACCTAAATCTAAACATAATGCAATGGTCAGCCATGTTGAGAATCCTTCAAAACCTGGACATCTTTCAACCAAACCAAGACTTTTTCCACATGTCCTAAGTTACTCTATTCTTCTGTTTATCAACACGCTCCGTTACCAAGCAGAGAACCTTTTTTTCCACTTGGAGTACCAACTCAGACGAGATTCACCCTTTGTCCCTCAGCTACAAAAGCTGTTTATTTCTGTGCTTGTTTAAATCTTACTCATGCAAGATAAGAAGCATGTTTTGAGCTTATGTATCCCGCTTACCTGTATCCGTTTTGATCATGGGCATGTATATCTTTAAACGAGTCATCTGAAGAAAGATTTATTTTGGCGGACTGCCACACAAATAGACAACATGGGAAAATGAACGTAACCGTTCCTGTGCTGTTTTCAGACAAGAATTTCCCCTGGTTATTTGAAAAAGGAGAAACATGGCACACCACCTGACCTCCATCAGTCATCGCCACTTGTACATACATGTGTGGTCCCCTGAGCAACAGCAATTGCCAGAGATTTGAATTACACAACATCAATATAGAGATTGGCAGCAACATAAAAACATTTAATTTGTTTGACTTCGGACTGCATCACAAAACTAAAGTCAATCATAGATTGGTATCAGATATGAGCTACTGTGACCATAATATTTGTTTTTTTAACTAGTCTTCAAAAACATGTTTAGAAATGTAAGGTTTCCCTGCTAACTGAAAGAAGCCTCCATTTGGTCCTCTTTGTTGCATTTTTTTATTTTAGGGTCCTGGTTGAAAGCATAAGATGTACGTTTTAACCATTTGAAATTATGGTAGTCAACAAAACCCTTTCAAACCACATTTATCTTTGTTGGTTTTTGTTTCTTGCCAAAGTGGCAGTTCGTCGAACGTAATGGTTTTTATTGTTGTGGAGAGAACATGGAATATTGCCTAGAGTGGTTGAGCAAAATTTTGGAAAGGTAGAGTCTCTGAACAGCTATCATAACACTTTTAAGCTGTAGTTTAATTCATCCCACCAAATTTTACTTTCCTTTCACCGTGAAAAATGGTCTTCTATCTTTGTTTAAGACAATGGTTATGAAGTTAGAAAAGTGGACTTTGAGCAGACTAAATCTACAGTTAATGTCACGTTTCAATGTTGTGACACGCAATCAAGGGAATAATTCGCAATCATCTAGTTTCCAAGACAACAGGGCCCCACAAAACTGGATTGTTACAAACACTACAGGTGAGCCACAGCTAATTTCATACGAGTTTAAAGCCTCTGCTGTTGTGGTGCTTTTGTTAGTCAGAGTCAAAACTATGATCATTCTGGCAAAGCCAATAGATTGCCGAAAGATCAGAAATTATCCTATTTACACAAATATAATTCTCTTACTGAAAAACATTGCTTTGAGACTTACTTACCGGCCAACTGAGTTGATGCAGTCTGGGATGGAGGACTCAAAACCATCAGGGTTCATGGAAGGCAGGATGTGGACGCGGCTGCTGTTCAGCAGGCTGCTCACCAGTGGATCACTCAGGTATCGACTGGTCAGATAGTCGATCAGCTGGAGCAGGAGCACTCGCCCCACTGCCTGCACACAGTAATAAAAACTGTTATGCAGGAAAATACATATTGTATTTATAATGCTTGCCTTTGATAGTGACACCAGTTAACTATTTAAACTACCATGTTACTAACTATTCAGGAGAATGACTGAAAAAAGATAACCAAATAAAATAATGTATCTGCTCACTGTATATGGGTGCTTTTTTATTTTATCCCGTACATTTTAATCATTGCATAATGTGTTTTTAATGGTTTTGATTAACTGTAAAGCATTTTGAATTGCCAATGTTTATGAAAAAATAGCCTTGCCAATCCTAGTTTTTAACTCTAGACAGTAAAAGTAAAATTTGTGTTGCAATCAATCCTTAATTGGAGCGTTGGATGTTTATTTAAGGTTGTGAGAAATTCTGCAGGTTGTTGGCTCTCCAGGGAGGGATTCAATGTGATCTAATGTGTGATCTAATGGAATTTGTACACAATTCTGTCTTGGTTTGTCAAGTAGACCTTTGCTATTACAAAGTTATCCTACTCTATATTCAGCAGGAAATGAATGACTTAGAGGAATGAAACAACCACTCATATTTCCCCTTTCATTATCCAGCCTACTACAAGCAGTTCTTGAGAGTATTTTCATATTGAATGATGCACAATGCTCTGCTGTTAGACAAGTTAAAATACAGCTTGGTTGTGGATGCTTGTGGACAGTTTTTAAAACAAGAATGCGTCCAACTGGACAGAAGAAAATCTTGTTTCATATCAACAGTAGTCTGTATTATAGAGCATAAGTTCAGGTTTGGTATATACAAGGGTTAAATAGTGTCCCACTGCGATTATGTCCGTGTCTGACAGTGTCTCATTGTAGGATTATGATTACTGTTATCAGTCTGAGAGAGGAAACCGTAGTGCTCTTCTGCTCAATAGTGTGGTATAAAGGATGGAGAGGGTTTGTGTGTGCTGTAAAGTGACTATTAGAATGACTTGTACTATAAAACCTATGTTTTAGTTGAAAAACAATTAAAAGACAATCATTTTATGCTTGGTGAAGTTTTTAAACCCCAAACCTGCCTTATCTCTGTTGAAGAATGAAACCTATATTGTAAATAATAATTCGTATTTGCATTTGGTGATGAACATTCAAGAGGCCTTTGGGAACAATGTTTATTTAAGTGAGCAACAAAATTGGTCCTTCCCTTTGTCAGTTCATTTACTACATTATGTCGCTTTGTATCTTTAAATTTTCTGCAAAATGTCCACAGCTCAAAAAAAGTAGTTGCTAAATAGTTTAATATCGACAAGTTTTATTTTGTTGTTGATTTGAAACGGTTGAAAAGTCAAATGACATCATTTCACATATTGTCCATAGTCTGTGAAAACCATTAATTAAATTAAATTAGACTTCAGATAAAACAACAAAATACTAAGGTGTTTTATTTTTTATAAAAGCTGATTCTAATATTAAGTTACCGTATGGAAGCAGAAGTCTGTACATTTGTGCCAGCCATGTTTGCTTCTTCAATTTGTATTGTTATTTAAAAACTTGCCGTATATGGCATTATAAAGACTATACAAAACATTACTTTTGATATGCCAGTTTTGTGTGTTTTTCTGAATTTATTACCACACTTATCTCGATTTGGTGATTACTGCGGTAGTCAACATGACAAACAAAACAACCTCTCGCCAAACATCTGAAAGACCATAGAGATTGTAGTGGACAGAAGAGAACCTCCAAATCCATAACATTCACATGTGGCATTTGTGCAGCGGATACCTTTCAAGTTTTTGGGAGACAGTGTCAAAAGTTTTATGGAAAATACTCACTGGTCCTGCACATTGCAAATGTCAGGCCAAGTCTTATGCCATTAAACCTACCTCAAAGAAGGGTAAACATACCATTACAATTGCATCAGAAATGACTGAGATGGAGAATTTAGAAACACTTTAGGAAAAAAATAGTGCTCAAAAAGCTTGTAAAGCCGAAAACTGACTACTTGAAATTTAAGCCTCTGTGAAGACTGTGCTCACCAAACAGTGCAAAAACGGTTACTGGGGACCTCACAGGGTCTGTCCATAAACATGCAGCAAGGAAAAAGGCTCAACGGTCTCTTTACTTCCCTAGGTTTCTCCAAAAGCTGTAAGAGTTGTAAATATCTCTTAATAAACATGATGTCAAACTTCAATGATGTGGTTCAGTCTTTGTTGATCCTTCATTTTACACAATCAGACTAGGATTAAGGTAAACAGTGAGCTACAATGATACAACATCTAAGAATATTTTGTCATCAACACACCCACATCGACCAAACCAGTACACCCTCAAAGCCACAGGTGATCCTAGAGGCAGAGCTGACAGACACGATCACATGCACTGAACTTGCACCTCCGGATAGACTCTAAAACCCAAACATTTTGTGTGAGGACAGATAGAACTCACACCTGTTTGATCTCTTACTCAGACAAGGCTTACATGTGCTTTTTGAAGCGTAACACTTGGCATGAGTCAAGAAACCACAGGGGCCTCTCTAAAATGGAATATGACTAATTGAAACAAAAATTATATGTATATATATATAATCTGAGACAACAAATTATTCTGAAATGTATAAGCAAAATCCCCATACCTAAGGAAGAGCTCAAAGCTGACAAGTACAGATCATTTTCTTTAAACAAATCAATAAAATTGTTCTGCACTGGTGTACTTAGCAAATTAACACTTTAAATGCCATAAAAAACATAGACTTGTTGAAATGTGAATGACTTTTTGTAGGGGGCTTTTCTCAAGCTTCCTTGGCCTTGGATGATGCTTTCAAGACAACAGTGGCATGCCAGGCCACATGAGGGCAGTAACCATATATTTGCATCTGACTCACTTTTAAACTCAGAAGAAAACCATTTTTGCATGCAAGGCATTGTGGGCTATTGGAGAGGGGTGAATATTCTTTGGTGTAGCTGTTTAGCTGCCAAACAAACAATGAGTAGGTCCAGCAGTTCCAGCTCCAGCAGCTCCTCTTGCTACAAAGAGCTTGCTGTTCTATATCTCTCTTCTTCTGTCCTATATTGGTTTTTTGCTCTTCTTCCCATTGTTGTTGTTGGTGGTGGTGGTGGTGTTGGTGTTCTCCCATTCGTGAGGTCAATACAAGTGTGTGTACCAAGTGCCACCCAGCTGATCTGTCATGTCCCAACAGAACTAGGAACACATGATCAATAGAGCAAAATTTAATTTGTCCATTGTGATTATTTGGCAAAAAAAAGCAAGGTGACTTGTTGGGGCCAATTGCTCAACCAAATGTGTGTAATGTGGATGATGGCATCGTCTGTCGACCCAAACCTAATGCATTATACTAATTCAAGTTAATAAATAAACTCCAGAATAGTGGAATAACTAACCGAAAAATGTTGCAGTCCTAAATGTGGCATAAACTACTGAAAGATTCACAGATTACAAGATGTTCGCTCAGAAATATATTGTTAAAGACAATGAAACCTTGCTGTTTCAGTTCAACAGCCCCTAACTCTAAAAAAAATAAATTTGTCATCGCCCTTTAACAGGATTGCAAAAATAATCTTTTAGATTCATAATACAATCAATTAATATATTAAAATATGTTCACGGTGACAGTTGGAACAATTTTTTCAATTTTACAAGCAGTCGTTGAACTTCCACATTAACTTTCATTGAAGTCTCATTGAGCTTCTTTTGGTCAATTAAACATTTCATATAACTTTTATAGCCTTCTTGTTTATAATATAGAGATTTTATCTTGCCACTATTTTCAGCCAGCTTCAAAACAACACAAGATTCATCCAATATAAACAATTACAACATGACCCCCTCAGCCTTTGTTCTGGACCACCCAAACACATTGTTCAGTCTCAACCGACTGTGCTGGTCATTAAATATAATCTAAAGTAAGAGACTGCAACTCAAAGAAGGAAAGAGAAAGAGGCGCTATGGAGCATCCCCACCCGGTATGAGAGGGTTCTTCACAATCGTTCTTTTATGAGGTTCAGCATGAGCGGTGGAGCAGCGTGCAGCAGAATCATTTAAGACGAGTCAAACATAGCAGCAGTTAGTCACACTGTTCTGACTCCACTGGCCAAGAGTCATCTGACCCTGGGTTACACATTTACTGGACCTCTACTTTCCATGAAAGCCTCTCACTGTTCTTTCAATAAAGTCAGCTCTTTTCACACATTTTTATCTTCCTCCTAAGTAACTCCTAAGCCATTGCTCAATTACCTTTTTATTTTAATCTGTGGAAAACCATTGAGGATGTATTTGCATGTAGAAGGAAGCATAAACATAGTACTGCCCCCATGGTATCTGTTAATATAATTAACAAAGCACCTTGTAGTTATTTGAACACATCAGGCTGACATTAACAAACATGAATAACAATTTTTTTTGCAAAAAAAAAATGACTGGATATATTTTTGCAAATATTGATGCTTATAACCATATTTCCCAAAGTGATGTAGCTGGATATGGGTTTAGCAATTAATTTGTTTAAAACAAACATTTTGTTAATTTTATAGTTGAATTGTTCATTATAAAAAAAATATAAATTACACACCTGCGCGAGATCTGTCAAGTTTTTTTTCCACTTTGGTTAATAGTAAAAAAAAAAAAAAACGGTTACAACTATAAAAATCGAACCGCTCTTGCTCTTAGGAGAGTATGTAAAGAGGCGGAAAATTTAGTTTCAAGTTGTCTATTCACACTGGGAATTTAATGACACTACAATAGCTTTAGTCATTAAACTAGTATTGTAATATTGAAGAATTATTGTATTTGTTGTTTTTGAAAGAAGTGGAAAATACTGAGAGAGACTTATTTGAAAGAACTTCCTTAATGGAAGGACATTACACAACTTGATTGGTGCTTTTCCAGTCCACTGCATGGATGACGTTACAGCTGGTATGCTGTGCCAGAATGTGTTTATTTATGCATCCAATTTGAATGCGGAGATTATTAGAAGTCGGCAAAAATGGCCAGGAACTCCAATCAGACAGTGCCATAGGCTCACCTTTTACCATAGCAACTGACCTGACTGACTGAGCCATTGATTCAAATAACCTTTTTTATTGAAAATTTGAGAATTGGTGGGTGACTTACTGATCAAAGTACTGTTTAGGGGTAAATTTTGGACAATGTATGACATACATATTCTAAACGTGTGTGTGCGTGCAAAAATTAACTTTTGTTATATCAATAAATGTTGATCACATGTAATTGCTTTAGTACAAACGGAACAAACATTTAATTTCAGTATTTAAATGTTCTTTTTATTTTGGGTTGCAGTCTTGTTCACATAACTAGACAGACTGTTCATGAAGACAGAGTGATCACAAATACAATACAACACAATAAGTATTTGTGATGCATTATTTTGTTTAGCCCCTTTCACAAACATGTATCTGTTTTGGTCCAATGTGGACCAAACGTGAACCAGAGAACTATAGTATTAAAAAAAAAGCAATCCTGAAAACACCCGGAACATCTATAAATCACTTAGCCATTGCTTACCCTCAGATGAGTCAAGGCTGCTGATGGAAAACAAGACTAATTTGAGCTATGTTTCCACTTATTATAGATGCACCTCCCATCCTGACTGGTCAAAAGGCTTCCTTACATTTGCCTGATCTGAACAGTGGTTGTCTTCAAACGTCTGGGCAGGATGCCGATTAATGAAATGACATCACAGTGCCACAGCTGAACTTGCACAACTAAACCTTTGACAGACTGCGCTTCAAAAGGCCTCAGGGAAATGTGTAGCCAATTCTGAGGTGGGTGAGCGGAAAGTTTACAGCCTATTTATTTACCAGACCAGCAGAATAAATGCAAGTTTTATTTTATGTTCCACATGGTTTTGAAGAATCATCCCTTGATAATTGCTCATCTATACCAGTATAGCAAGATTCATTGTGAAGTATATGGCAGCTAGTGCAAAACACTATGAGGTGAAATTTAGCCTTGTGTCTAACGGGCAGTGTTTTGCTCTGTCAGAAGTTTTTGTAAAGCAACAACTTTTTAATTAAAAGATTAGACACAGAGGGACATTTGATGCAAAATCAACTTTTGTAAGGTGTTTGGACAGAAATGGAGACTTTTCCAACAGCAGCCTCACAGAGCACAAATGTCATGCCGTGTTGACACCAAGAACTGGAAAAAAAACATGATGTCCTAGGCAGACGCGAAGTCTTACTTCACTTGTTTTTCCCCTCAAGTTTCCCCTCAAACTCAAGTTAAATATTAGAACTTCTGTGTGCACCACAACAAAGTACTATTCGTATCACAGAACCCACCATGATCCCCTCCACTTTTTGTACATAGATTTAACTTCTGTTTTTAGTGAGAGCACACAGTGTGAAAAGTCAGTGAGAAAGTCAGCTAGAAACCTCTCTTACAGCACCAGACAAAAAAAAACATTCCTCAACTTCCACTAAATTTAAAAGAACATTAAAACATTTGCATCAGCAGAATTAACGTTATACTCCTCAAAGTAAGTATTACATTTCCAAACGTGTAGGCATTATTAAGAACTAAATGACTAACAGCAGCTTATACTAATGTAAATGTATAGAACACACCCCCTAAAATAATGTGGAATGGTAAGAAAGATATTTTTTACTTACATAGTTACATTTAGAAGACTAAAATCCTTTCATGAAAAAAGGGGCACAATAGGGGCCCTTCAAGAATAAAAGTAAACATCTTTGCTGATGATGTGGAAGTTTACAGAGAAATATTGCGTTTTATCCTTATTTGTTTTTTGAAACAGAATATTTTAAACTTCTGTAAAAATGCTCTTATGATTTCTAGGATCATTATTAAAAGTATGTTTACCATCTTACCAATTTCGGCTTTAAAAAAAATAGATAAGAAGTCAAACTTTTGTGAGCTGTGGATGTGTAAGTGTGATAAATACTCCTGAGTTATCAAGTCATTTGAAATTACTTTCTGCCATTCAAACATTTATTAAATAAAAAAAAACTCCAGCAAATTTGAGTTCACAATGCTTCTGTGCATGCCTGGTATAGGAGGACATTGATGAAAACCCCCCCCTAACACTCTAAAGACCACATTGGACTTTTCTTCTCTCATGAGGGTCACAGTCTACTGCACCGTATTGGTAACCCTGCCGGACTGTAATGCATTCAAGTACAAAGCCTTTTCCCCCACACATCCGGAACCAAACACACCCCTTACCAGTATTCGCCCCTTTTCGCAAAGTAACAAAAAATGGGCTACTTAAAGAAGCCTCCTGTTTCCAAAGTTAACTCAACTTTGATTCCAAATGAAAATGTCTTAAAAGTTATAAAGCCAAAAACAAAAACGAATCTTTCCAAAAGTGCAAACATAAATTCTTCTCAAATAGCAAATATAAAAGTGCTACCTCATTTCCATGGATGTTGCCCACATATTTGAATTCCGGGATCCCTGTTCTGTGCTCCCTGGGATGTTGACCCAGTATTAAGACCCACAGTTGTCTTCCTAGAACGACAAAATGTAAATGTTAATCGACTGCAAACAAATGTTTCCATCAGTGAGTTAGTGAATTTGCAACTGAATTAAGTGCCGTGGATCATGTGGTTGTCATGTGACCAACTTCTCTGTTTCAGCAGATAAGTAAATAATGTTTCTACAGAGTTTGACAAGCACCTGGCAACCCTGTTCAGAGAAATTTCATGTCCAGCTCTTTTTCTACAAGGTCTGTCTAACTCTTTTTGTTGTTCATTCTCTGAGGGGCATGAACATGGAAGTCACCAATTTGATGAGTAGGTTAGCATAACTTTTGAGGGGGAAGCGCAAATGTATTTTTTAAACTGCAATGGTTTTAAGTTTGTATCACTGTACATGAATGAGTATGTTCTCAAATTTAAGAAGAATTAACACCTGAAATGTTTTCTAATGCTTTAAGTGATTTCAACAATCCAGTAATACAATACACCCCACTTTCTCCTAAATAGTTATTTTTATGAAAGGAAAGAAAAACTGTAAATCTACTTAATTGTAGTAAAATGGCTTTGTGCAAAATGTGAAATCAAACCCAGAATCTAGGCCACATTTCTCCAATCACTTATACTGTTTCAGATCAGTCCCTTGAAGCTCGTCTTTTGACACTTTTTAATGCTAGGTTCACTACTGAAATTTCACACCAGGTGAAATGAATAAAACTAAGCCTCACCCATCATTTTTGTCTGTAACATTATGATCTCATGGACAAAATAAGTCACAACTTTGGTTTCACTGGGTAATTGTAGTCAACCGCCCAACAGGACCAACCAACAGAGTCAAAATAACAAGCTAACAAAGAAGGAAGAGTCATTTCCTGAACATTTGAAATCTCATTACTGCTGTTTAGAAACCTCTACAAATGGTGTGCTGATACATGACTGATTAAAGGATTCATGAACTGTAATCTGATTAAGACTGCGCCGTTGACTAATGACAATTATTCGGCTTGATCAAACATTGCTTCAGAAAGACTAATCAACCGTTTCAAACAAACAAAAAAAATCACATATAACTACAGCCTGCCAGCAGTCACCCGCTCCTCATGCCCTGATGTACTACTCTAACACTGATTAGGCCAAGGTGGGGCAGTCAACAAACAAGGCCGTTCTTCCACGCTAAGTAGCTGGTGTCCTAGTTTACCTCCAGTCTGCTAAGGTCTCTTATTTCCTGCCCTTAAATAGTGGACATGGTGGGATTAGGACGAGGCTTGGCTTGATGGACCAAGTGCACACAATGGCTGCACAATCTCAGAGGTCTGAAGTGACCAGAGTAATGGCTTTTACTATTAGTCTTTTACAAAGCCTACTCTTAGATGACGGATATGGGTACAACTTCATTAAGGGCTGCTTTCTTGAAGTGCCACTCCAGTTAAATGAAAAGGTAACTGCAGTGTCCTTGGATTAGCCCCAGCCAGTGTCTGCATTAGGAGACAGAGACATTTAAAGGGGGAGGCATAGGTTTATTTCAGGTTTTAATCATCTAAAGTGGGCCTATAGCTGACCCTTTGGCACTCGGTCTGTCTGGAAATGAAGAAAACAGGATTTGTTTGGAGACATATGGAAGACCACCCTTACTGAAACAGGTTTGGGGGATATGCTAGAACATTGTATTAGCATCTAAATCAAATGGTAGAAGCAGAGGAAGAGAAAGAGACTTGGCAGCGGATGTGTTCTACTCAAAGGTGGTTTTGTGCCGAGCCAAAAAGGCAATCCGATACATGCACTACATTCGTTTAAAATGTCACTGACTAACAGCATGTTCAACAGAGATAACCTGAAGTCAGTAATCACTCCGTAATCTTAAACTATATTTATTAGAAAGGTGGGAACAATTACAGAACAAAAATTAGTAGGAAATAATGGAATGTTGTATGACTAACACAACACTTAACACTGTTGAAATGTACAGACAACAATTCATTTTCTTACAATAGAATAAATATTTAAACACATTAAATCAGCTTTTTTTTACCCTGAAATATTAATATTTTGATATATACATATAAAGATTAGTTTTCAGAATAAAAGTGCAGATCCATTGCTATGAATTGTTTTTGCAAATTGACTTCAAAGTGTGCAAAAACAACAACCAATAAACCATTCTCAAAATAAAGGTCCCTCATTTCAAACATGTTCATTTGATGTTCTTTTCAAAGATCTTCAAACAAAGTTATTGAGCTGCAACAAAACATGTTTC
This sequence comes from Danionella dracula, assembly GCA_900490495.1. Taxonomy (NCBI): domain Eukaryota; kingdom Metazoa; phylum Chordata; class Actinopteri; order Cypriniformes; family Danionidae; genus Danionella; species Danionella dracula. The sequence continues at coordinate 12,787,057 of UELW01000334.1, forward strand.
ATGTAAACTTCGATACATTTTTAAGCATACTCATCAATCGTATTCTTTGTTACCTATACTGTCTAGCCAGCCTCACGAATGCAAATCAAAGGTCAGCTTTATTTGTTAACTCAATCACTCGCCACAGGAGATGCATTGTGCCTCTGCAAGCGCAGTATTTACTGGCTCTGTTTACCTCTGTTTGACTGACTATCTGTGGAGAACGGCAAATCTTTAGCAGCACTGATTTCCCTTTCAAAAACAACCGGGACGACCAAACGATTTGCTCATACATCCCCAAACAATACAGCCAGCTTCAATGGTCTTTCAGTATGGTCATATAGGCGTAGAGACAGACCTTTGAAGTATGCCATTGTAGCCACCCAGGACCTTTTTTTTGTCAGGGGAATTGTCAACCCAGTTGGTCTTTCTGAGCACCTGAGCAGAACCATGGGAAAACTGGTGTGAAGATTCATTCAAGGTCTCAAGGTTGCATTACTACTTAAAACATTAGGATTGCATTAAAAAAAAAAAATCATTTTTTTTTCTCTGCATGCTTGATTTGTTGTGTACCTGCCAAGGCTTTATCGTGTACTTTACAAGCTATGATCAACATTTGGTTAGACTAGATTAAGGCATTTTCCTAACAAGATAAGATTATTGGCTGTGTGCTAGTGTCAGGCCAATAAAGCATTACTTGTATAAAAAAATAAACAAAAAACTTAAATTGTAAAAGTTGCCATTTTGGTTAAATACGTCCATATGGACTATGTAATTTGAAATGAATTTTTAAATCTGAATTCACTTAAGTTTGTCACATGATTTGGCTCATGAGAAGGTAAATTGATATCACAAAAGATGAACCACACCAAACAGACCAACTAAGAATCACTTAGCCTGTCTGAAACTAGAAGAGTATGCACAGAGCAGGGTTACAACTAAAACAGACAAGGCTGCAGCCCTCCAGGACTGGATTTGGGGAGACCTTACATAGACATTGTGGCTATACACCATGGAGAATCTGGGTTAGAACAGATAAGAGGCTGCATACCAAAGAATAAGGAACAGAATAGCATCTCTATCGAGATAGCTCAAAATTTAAATAAAGTATGCCTAATGCTTCATCAGATTATACAGGAAGACAATCCACAAACTAAAAATGTTTGAATACCAATGTCCGAGCAACTCAGCCTATAACACCCTTAAATCACCTTCCTTTAATATTTTTCTATCACTTGCATAGTTGATGGAACTGATATTTTTAAGACACATTCCTTTTGATGAAGAAAATATTACCTCTATTGATTTGAACTTTAAAAATGATCAACTTTCAGAAGTGTGTAATACACATAGCTTGAGAGTTATAGTGATATCTTAGATGCCTTGCTACTTCACCAAAATTGAAGCGCTGTTAACTTTATTTACCTTTGCTCACATGTTTGTTTTACTTAAATCTGCTTTAACAATTTTTATATTCAATTTAGTGACACATATATTCACCTTTTCCGTGTGTACTTTAAGCCCTTTAGCAGTTTAGAACTTATCATTCTGTCTCTTTTTTTTAATAGAGGAATACCTGCCAGAGCTATAGCTAACAAAGGATTACAGACTTTTTAATTGTTGTTAGAGATGTAATGCTTACATTGATATATATATATATATATATATATATATATATATATATATTTTTTTTTTTTTTTTTTTCCCCAAACACACACACACTTTTCAAGTATTTAGAAGTAACTGTTTAAACCTTGTTTATGAAAGGGGTATGTATGCTTGAATACAACCAATATTTTAGAGTCCAGCTCTTCTACATGATTTGTCTAACTATTTTGTGTGCTTCATTCTATCATCTGAGGGACAACGAAGATGCACTTCTCCAATTAATCAAGTAGATAAGCACAACTTTTGAAGGGAATATATTAACATGTTGGTTTTTGTTGTTTTAAACTGGCTTGCAACACATTTTTAAAAACTGAATTCAGTCAGTAAAACTTTGAAGATGAAAAAAAAAAAGTTTTCACCCAGCCCTTTTTGAGGTTTTCCTTTCTGAACCCTGCAGCACAGGTGCAGTTGTATTTGACTTGAACTGAACTGCTATGCCCTCTTTCACAAGAGCTATGAGAAAGGATGTCATGGCTGTGATTTCTACCTTTTAACAGTACATTTCAGCTCTAAAAGGTACAACTCATGGAAGGTTTTCCTTACCTTGAACAGACTGGCCAATGCTATGGAGGTGTGTGATGTCAGGAAAAGTACTGTTGACCCGTTTCAGATACTGCTCCATCTCCAAAGTGTTGTGGTAGCGAAACTCCAGTGCATGGACAGAAGAGAGCACGCAGCAGATGAAAAACAGGAGCTGGAGCATGAAGAGCCACATCATCTGACAGACACACAAAGGCACTCAAATCAGTCTTCAATTTATGCTGTCTGTCAAGAAATGTACGAACACAACACCTACTCTGCATTTAATAGCATGACTAGCCTGCAGAAGAATGCGTCCTTGTAAGTAGCTTTACCTCAGCGCAGCAATATCTGATGGTACGCTAGTTTCTTTGTCTGACATTCAATATTATTCTAAAATTGTCAGAGCATCTAAAGGCTTCATTTGTCTTAGTTGTCTTTTTAATAAAAAAAAAGAATAAAATCACTAAGAAAATGACTCGAGTCATCAGTTTTATTAGCATTTAAAAAAAACTTTAGCAACACTGTTTGAACTGTTTTAAATATTCAACAGCTCAAATTCAAATTGCGATGAAGAGAACTTGTGGTTCAGAGGAACGTCACTGTGTAATTTTAGGCCTCATCTATAAGATGAAAACGTCTTAAAAATGTTTTCTTGTGATACATTCATTCATACACACATATACATATACACACACATACTTGTATATATATATATATATATATATATATATATATATATATATATATATATATATATATCCTTTTTTTGAACATATCATCAGCTTTTCGAAACCAAAATATCAAACACTATTTGGATTATCCACTGACTAAGTCTATCTTTCAAAGCTTCTCATCAAGTCTCCTCATTTAAATTACCTACCCACCTTAAAACACTACTGTATTTTGTTGGCATAGTATGAGTTTGATGTTAATATACAATACCAAACTTTTATAACTTTCTTTCGATGTATTACCTAAATTATTTCCACGCTCCAGATGGTCTAATAGTGTAAAGTTAATCGTTAATCATTTCAGCTTTCAATTGACAAATGCATAAAACATGCGTTTCACTGCAAACTGGACTACTTGAAAATAAGTACATCATTTTAAAACTATTAAAATGAAGAGAATGAAACGGCATGTTAACATGGGCAACACACTTGTCGCGTTACACCTGTGGGTCATTTAAAGCCATTAACAAAGGGCAGCTTACCTCTGGCGGGTTCTGTCGAGGATCTCCCTCCGCGCTTAGTCAGTTCGCTGGGTCACTCCACGTTCATTACAAACTGTCCAACACTTAAGATGAAGCGAAGTCCAGCTCGTGTCATGATCAAATGAACGTATCCACTTCCATAGCGCACTGACTTCTACAAACTCCACCGGCTCGCTCGTGTCCGTGAGTCTGAATGGCTCAGCTGAGAGAATGGAGGCGGAGCGCGCGCTACGAGGACTAGAACAGGATCTCCGCGACGCTGCTCAAGAACGCGTCAATCAAAAATGACTAGAGATAGAGTTATGTCAGCTAAACTTGTTTGTTTCCCGAGTTGGAAAATAGGTTGTGTTTATTATCCCGATCTTTACCCAAATTCCTCTTAATTAGCTTTGCTGTTAAGCTAAAGGTGAAGTTTCCAGGTTCCCGTCAACGCCTCAGGCGGCAAAACACCCAGAAGAATAACATTCCTGCTTCTGCAAGTTTTTTCCCTGACTTAAGCTGTCTCTAAAACGATTCAAGCAATGTTGGCCACGTGTTGTGTAATCTTCACTCACTAGTTATGATGTGTTCTGTGTCTTGCCAAATGCAATGTATCGTTAAATTGTAACTCACTTTTAAAAAGTGAATGCCTTTCTATTTGTTTTAGGCGTAGCTCTCGAAGTGTAAGTCCAAACTGACAGAGGAAATTTGGCAAGCTGTTTTGAAACACAGTAGCTGGCTTAAATTGGTTGTTAGATGGTTGACCAACTCACACTGGCTTCCATGTTCTGAAACACAACTTATGTTGACTACACAGAATGTTCACTATGACACAAAACACATTCTAGTTTTAAAGTCACGTTGAAGTTTTCCTACAGCATCTAAGTGTTTTTACTCCTAAAAGTTGTTTAATAGATGAAACAAAATATTTTAATCTGACATAGCCAGAATTTCAGCTTTTTTTTGGTCAAGGTGGCCATGAAGCAGTTTGACTGAATCAAGCCCATGTTATTTAGCATATGTTTATGTTTCGAAGTATGACATGCCACCATAAAAAAAATCACTGAAGATGAGAGATAATGCAAAGTTACAAGAATAGAACAATTTTCTGTATTCGAAGAGAGGGAGCACACAGCTAGTAAAATCATCTTTTCTCTATCATTGTGAGGGGAACAAAAACAAATGATACACACAATTTTCCCAAAAATCCAGATATAATCAACCAATCAGATCATGACAACGATGACGGTGCCATAAAAAAAGCATCAAACCAAAAGACCTTTACTCAAAGTTCCGTGGGTATGATGTTTGAGGCAGAGACTATTCAGCAGGTGTGAGTCACCCCACATAAAATATATTAAAGAAATGGTTTAGTTATGGTCTGTGGTCACATGCTGTACAGCTCTATTGTCACTTGCTCACATCTTAAAGTCGGTTTCATAACAGGTGGTTAACAGTCTGGGTCTTTTGGGTTAAACCCTGGTGCAGTGTTCTTTCAGAAATCCCTTGTCCTTGCTCCGGTAATGGATACCTGTACTTAAATGACGAGTGTCTGTCTGAGAGCCCCTTATTGACCCTGAGCCGAGATAAACTTCTTAAACAATTGAGTCTGTGTCATGGCTATGCCCTGTAAACAGCTAAAGTGTGTAGTTTACCCAATGAAGCGAAAATCACAGGTTCTTGTAAACTAAAACACATACACACGCACTATATATATATATATATATATATATATATAGATATATATTCTATTCTTATAATATATATCTTATATATTATATATATATATATATATATATATATATATCACACACATACAGACACACACACTTTTTGAGCAGAATGGTTTTACTTTGTCACATGGACAAAGGTTGTCTAAACATTAAGGTTAAAAAAACTGAAATGTACATATTCTACATAACACTGTTGGGTTTGTACAAGATATGCCTTTATGTTATTTGAGAGATGTCTTGAGTACGCATTTCACCTTTAAGTGTCACGTAAACCCTCAAACTCTAAAACAAACGCAGCCTTGACAGAAATTGGAGTTCACAGATGTAGACTTAAAGGGAGAAAACAAGCTGTAACAAAAAAAATACAGTTCTGTAGGAAAATTTATTGTGTTCGTGGTGTGAAATTACAGGTTTTGACTTTAACTGCAACCGTTAAATGACCGCTTGTATGTGCTCATACATTACAGTGTTCCTCACTGTCTCTATCTACCTCATCTATCCTCATCTGACAGGGAACTCACCACATGAGCTCTGTTAGATAATCGCAGAACTATTGGCTGACAAAATCAACAGGTGCGCCATTCACAAACGCATGTTGGCAAATGTTTTACTGATAAAACAGTGATGGGGGAAAATAGAGTTGTGAGTACAAGTTGTTGGTGAAGAATGGGTGAGTTAGATGATAACTTCATTGATATTTTAACTCCGTTTGTGTTTTTTGTACTGTTTACTGTTTTGTTCTGAGTGTAATTGCTCTGAATAGAGTTCATTTTACTACCAAGGGCATTTCACGGGATAGCATTGTTCAAAGTCAAGTCCATCAACACTGAACGTTTTTGAGTACGTCAAAAGTATTTGAGACGTCAAATTTATCCAAAATTATATCCTTTTTAGTTCCTTTTAGGCAGCTCAAGGCCCTTTAATACAGTATAGTGTGTTTCCAAGCACACGCGAGAGATCATTAGTGTGAAAGCAAACGTTCTGTTTCTTGTACCTGATCTTGAACACTTTTGCTGATTTTCCATTTAATTTTAGTAACCTAACCTAGTATGGCTTAGCTTGCCTTTGTGTTTCCACTGACGTCCAGTATCAGTTTTCAGTGGGCTCGTTTTAGACACGTCACTCAAGCCATTTCACCTCGCTAGATCAGTAGAATTCCACTTGGTGGCATTATGAGTGTGAGAAAATTGCAAAAGGCAAGTCAAGAATGGGCAGGCTCAACAGAGGTAGAAGTGTTTTTTTACTTTTTAAGCATTGGATGAAAATTCTTTAATTGGTTCTTTTCTTCACCTGATCAAAGTTCCTTTACTTGTATTTCCCACAGTAAAAGTCTCATAGTTTACTGTGCTTGTTTTTAGAATGAACTTTTGTTCTCTACAGGTGAACTCATGTATTTACATGAATTGCTGTTTGGCACAGTATCTAGCATCTGGGATGGCTGATGCATTCACACAAACTGCATGAAGGAAGTTAGTTGAGTGAACGAGTTTGTAGGCCATCATACATTGTTATTTCTTTAAGTGGCTTTAAGAACAAAACTGACAAGCTTTAAAGACTGGTGCAGTTAAAATACTGAAAAGCATCAAATCAAGTTCCTTAATTGAGATGTCTCTATCTTTGTCTTTCAAAGTAATGTTCATTTCAGCTCAGATTATGCTACAATGGTTTGTGTCAACACAATTAAATTCATGAATCACTGGGTGATGCCTGGAGTCAAAAGCTGATAGTGAATGATCATTACACAATTTAACTTCCCAGTTACCCGAAGGCTACACTCCTCTTCATTAAAATGAAATCTTGATTAACAGGTTTAACACTTCACTACTATTTTGTGTCTCCTCAGGCTTTTTAACATTTACCATTTCAAAACAATGGCTAGTTAACTCACTTTCAACATCATTCTCCTTGGATTATTTATTTGTTTGATTGTTTATTAAATCCTTGTCTAATGCAAGCTAAATATGTAATCCTTGCATCTCACAAGAAATGAACTTTTTCTTATTGATAAATCAAACTGTTACTTTTGTGGGATGCTGATATGGACATCACGTGGTAGGATGGGAATACAATTACGGTTTGGATTGTGTAGTTTCAGTAAATTCATTTTAAAAACTCCCACTTCCGCTCCATTTGAGTGTACAGAATATTTTTTGTGCTAATGTGATGTGAATGTGATTTTTTTGGGCTAAAACATTTTGCTGTAAAAATCTTGAAATTCTTCATGTTTAGGCAATGAAATTAGACTAAATAAATGTGGAAGTTACTCAAATTGCTAGATGATGTTTACCTTACTGATGCTACATTGTGAACTGTAATATGAAAAAAACAAGTGAAAAGTAAAATTCTATTAAAATAAAACATATTGTTGCTTTGGTAATTGAAGTGTATCCCTTAATTGCTGTGCGTGTGAGAATTAAAGTTTGCATGATTTTGGAGGGTTTAGACGTCTAGCTTTTATTAAACTATTCAATATATTACTAACAGTTTTTTAATCCATCTTTGTTAGCAGTGCCTGCTTTTAATATAAAAATGCTGAATATAAAACCAAAGAGAGCTTGTCATAGCAGGCACCTCACACCTTCATGAATTATTCAGTTTGAACATAATATCTTGTATCAAATTACAGCATTAGTTAAAGCAGATGGAGCCATCTGGTGGAAGTCTCAAGAGCATACTTCTATTACTAAAAAAAGTCACCAAATTTTATAATTTTTTATAAATTTCACTTAATTTGCTGAAAATATAACAATTTGATTATTATTTCTGTATAATGTTGCAACAAAATCAGAATAAAATAGGGAAACATCGTCATGAGTTGGGATTAGCTGTAAACTGGTTTCACATAAAATTCAAGTTGTGGAATGTATCAGACTCGCACATCAACATTTAGCATATAGATAGAAACATGTCATTTACCAATACATTTAATTAAAGTAGTGCAAGCTTTACCTTCTCCTCTCACCAATTGAAAAAGAAGACAACAAAAGCCGGTAACTGTTTGGGACATATTGGCACCTTTTTTAGAATCCACCACAAGTTTCCAAATGCGGATAAAACCTGTAAATCATGAAAATGGACACATTTCATAAAATGAACATAGCATATGTTCTGCGTTGTTACAATTTTTTGTTTTTGTAATAAACAATTATAGTTGTATGATCTATAGAACTTAAGACAATGAATGCATTTGGTCACTTCAAAACTATACTGCATATTTGCACTCTCTGTAATGAATGATCATGATTAATAATTTATCATCACTGTGCAATTCATAAAAAAAACAGCAACCATGTTCATTTTCAATCACCATAGATTGTTTATTATAGAAGGGGAAATCTGATACTCACATTGAATTTAGTAGTTTAACAAAGATGTGTTGAGTCCAGTAAACTGCATTAGTAAAATACTGCATTATTGTGCATAAGTGTTTATATACCACAATGACAAGAAAGGGGTTCATGAGACAAGCTGTGTGAGTTGTATACTCCTCCAAATGTATTGGTATCGGTAAGGATTTTAAGTGTTTCCCCAATGCATTAAATTTGTTCATTTGTAAAATGTATTCAGTCAAACAAATACAGAGAATTCTAAAGAATGTTAGCCATTCAATTACAAGCATGACAGTTAGACAGTTTAAAGTTTACAGGATAACAAATCAGTTGATTCTTAATGATTATTTCATCTGCGATGTAATGAGCCCATGTCCCGGTCTGTAGAGGAAACAACGCTGGTTTAACAAGAGGTTAAAGTGATTGAGCTTCACTTATTTTCCTAAATATCAGGACAATCTAGTCTGTGAAGTAATGACTCAATGATTTAGTGAGTTAGATTGTATTTAGATATGTAAATCCTCTGCTTTGTGAAAGTATTTGATTAATTTGCCACAATTACATTAAACATAACATGTTAGCTGCATGCTACATCAATCTACAGCAGCCAGATAGCGATTCCTGCATATCTTGTTAGGAATCACAGACAAAAATCCATTAGATGTAACCAGATGAAATCGCATGCTAACAAATTTCCAGATTTTTTATATTAATAAATAAAAAATGCAAAATAACACATTGTAATTTAGTTGTGTAAGTTGAAAGCATGTATTTAGGCTAACCAGGCAGGTTTAGACTAAAGAAAACATATTTTCTTTCAGCATGCATAACTAAATCTAAACTGTCAAAAAAAAAAAAAAACGATTAAACTAAACATTTTTCAGTGTATAATACAATGTCTGGGCACATCCAAGGGAGCAGTAGTCATTGTTCAATCAATCAAGCTGTAATCACACGAATCAGTTATTCTGTAATGATATAAACTAGGCAAACTTTAAAATACTGACAAGGAACTTCCTGGCTATCCAACAACAAATTTTGAGAAAGCACTAACCACTCAAAACCTCCCTTTAAAATAACATTTAAATACGTACATCTTTACAAATATAATCTCAAATAAAGCCTTAGAAACAAGGCTTGTTCTTTCTTTTGAACACTGTAGTGATGCACTGAAATGCTGATTAGACTCACTCTTTTTTCTGATTTACATACATACAATACGTAATCTACACAAATCTTAGAAAATATATTCACATCAAGGAGTAAAGATTCCTTTAAAGTGTAAGTTTATATTGGAAATGCATAAAAACTGAGTAACTGAGTTTGTCAGTAAGACTCTCCATCAATCTCTCTTTAAATATCTCAGTGTGGTAACCAAACAAGTAAGAGATTTAGCTTTGCATATTTAAGCTGATAAACAGCATTCATCTACAGAAAATAAACAAAAGATGAACCAACAAAAAGACTTTTGCAGGCATTATTTGTTAAAAAAAAAAAAAAAAAAACATTTGAAACTAGAAACCCTTGCTTAGTAAGACTTACATAGCAAACACTTACATATGTGTGTTCAGGCCCACTCTCTGTGTCAAACAAACAAAAAACAAAAACAAAAAAAAACATACAAACAAAATACGTAAACCAGCAGAGTTTGTCAATGTCCTGTCAAACTAAAATATCAAAGGGCCTTCTCAGAACAAAAGAAAACAAAAGAGAACATCAGTATGTTCACATGAGCGCTCCTCTATCAAAACAAAATAAAATGAAAACAGTCTGTTAATAAAGTGCCCCTTCTAAGAGCAAAACAAAACAGGTTTGTTCATCAAAGTCCCTGTCTCTTAAAACAAAAATTCAACTTTACAAGCAATCCAGCAAGTTGATTTGTTTTGAGAGAAAATACTTTGACGGACACAACAGTCTGTTAATCAAAGTTCTCCATTCCATAGAAAAAAGTAAACAAACAAAACAAAACAGCTGGACATAAAAACTATGTTCATTGAAGTCCCCTGTCTCAAAACAAAACAGACAGTTAAAAAAAAAAAAAACAGTTAACTAAAAATCAAACATACTAAGTCAGTTAATCAAAGTTCCCTCTGTCCAAGCAAAAAACAAAAAACAAAAAAACAACCACAACAGCGAGGTCAGTTAAATCCCTGCTCTCAAAAAAAAAAGAAAACAGAGCAATCAAAGAAACCAGCATATGAATCTGTTCGTCCAAGTCCTCGAAAAAAAAAGCTAAGCAAAACAAAACATCAATATACTGAAAAATGTCCCCCTCAGAGCAGCATGGACTCCTGCATGGCGAAAGCCTCCTGCGCCTGCCTGCAATGCGCTCCTCCAAACAGCGGAGGGAGCTGCTGTCTGCCCGAGGGCTCTTGATACACTCCTCTGAAATGAAGCACAGCATCTGTAATGTTGGCAGGAGCAAAGTTAAACTCCTGAACAGGGTGTACGGGGGATAGCTGAGCTTTCTGGAAGCTGGGAGACCGAGGTAGTCCTAGGGGGGAACGAGGGGGCCCAGCCTCCACATCCCCAAACCAGCCCTCTTTGCGTCTTTGCCCTTCTGAATGCAGTTCTGTAGGAGGGTAAATAGGGGACCCTATTTTTCTTGTAGGCTGCCGCAAATAATACGTAGTCTCACTTACATTGTCCATTTGGTGCGAAGGCTCAGCTGGGGCAACCCTGAGAGGGGGTACGTTTGGCGGGGGGCGTCGCTGTGTTAAGTAGCTGTTGATGATTTGAGTTTTTTCAGGAGAAGGGTGGGATGAACCTCGACCTGTAGTTGCATAAAAATGCCCAGGGTGTGATTGTCCGTATAGCCTGTCTTCTGGCCGAGAGTCTGAACTGTAGGTAGTGTAGACAGGTGCCATACCAGGAGGGAAGTGCAAGGGTGCACGGAGTTCAGGTTTAGACTGCATCATACTTTGTTTGGACATTCTAAAGGGGGACACTCCCATTCCACCACTTGGAGGACGTGTTGGACTGCTTTGTTTAACAGAGGGTACGTGGTGTGTCCTGGACGGGGGACGCGAGGGTGGCTTTTCTAGCTCTATGATCTGTAATACCTCTCCCTCTGGTCCTGGGACGTTGTCGTATTGTGAGGCATTGGAGGCTCGGTTTGAACCTGGAGTGAATGCTCGTGAACGGGGTCGGCGCTGTGCCCCTGCAACCTCATCTGGGATTGGAGAGCTGGGAGAAGATGGAACTCCCATGTTAAGGCTCAACTGGCTTTCTCGAAGTGCTGCAGCCTTGACTGCCTCTAGTTTGCCTTCGGAAGGCTTAACCCAACGCGGGGTGATGTCTTTGCGCATGCTGGAGCGAGCGCTGCTGGAGATGTGATTAGGCTGGTTTTGGGGTTTGCCTCCAGCAGGCATTCGTTCCATCTGTGCGTCTACAACTCGTCCACCTCTCTCGCTCTTATCCAGGTGAGGAGCATTGTCCAACGCACTGGGAGGACGACTCTCCTTGTATCTCTCAGGTGTGCCATCAGTTTCATGAGCAGACTCTGCTCGTTTACTGATGCTCGCTGCAGGGCTTGGACCCCGAATGGGCATACACTCATTTGTTTGTCCAAGCGGCTGGCCGTTAGCCACATGATTGGTAACTGCTGCCACTAATCCAGGAGGCTCAGGTGGAAGCTGACCCAGAGGTTTCTTAGGATACTCGTCCTCCTGACCTGTACAAGTGAGAGCAGAGACACCAATCAGAGACAAGTGCAACCCCAACATGATGTTTGGTTTACCAGAAAATTTACATGTAATCCCCATTTACTCAACCTCATGTAAATTACCTCCTATTTCTTATACCATATGATACTTTTTAAAGAGGAGAAATCTTCAGATATAAATAAAAATTAAATAAAATCTCAAAATGTGAGGTTCATTCTGTAGTACTCTTTTCTTACTTCAAAACGTGAAACCCACATAATGTATAGATTCATTTCTCACATAGGAAAATGTTTTAGTACTTAATCTGTAAGCCACAAACATCAGTTTCAAGAGATAAAGAAAATTAAAAAAGGATACATTTTACCAACAAAGGTTTCCTGAGCCTGGAGATGAGAGCTGAATTGTCTAGTGATCTTCACCCTACATAACGAGGGTATACCACAAAAGGACAATGCTAAAGAAATTAGTTGTTCATAGAACGTTCTAAACATATTCATTGAACTTTAAGGGAAGAAAATATCTGGTAGAAAACCCCCAGTCTTGGGAGAATTGTCAAAGAAAAAATTGATTCAGGGATTTTGGCACCCTACTGAAAACTGAAACTAGAGAAATATGAGGCAAATGTTTTGCTTGGAGATTTGAAATTTTTGAAAAGGTTTGGTGCAAAAAAGAAGTTGAAAGGCACCAAACTAAGCCTTATTCATGACTGCAATCAAAGCAACCTTGTATTCCATTGTATTTGATTAGTGGAACATGTAGATTGCCTCCACATTGCTCAGCAATTATTGAAGTTGTCAGAAAGCAATTTCAGTAATTGATTTTAAAAATAATTTTAATTTTATCAACGGCTAAAAGTATACACAATTATTGAACATATTGTATTTTACCTTCCACTGAAGAGGTTTAGGAGGAGAGTAAACAGTGAGAGAATGTACAATTTTTGGTAAACTGTCCACTTAAGACCCCATGAAATAAAACACCAAACACTTTACCAGCACAGGCTATTTTCTCACTTCATTAAATAAGAATAAGAACATATAACAATCGGGTGTCAGAATATCAATCTTTGATTCTCTCCAAATGAAGAATATCTGCAACACAACTGCATTTCATGGAGTCTTAAAATCATAAAAAAAATAAATAAAAAAAACTGAAGTACAACATGCATGCAGCTGGATGTCTGAACGAAACTTGTACAAATCAAAGAAACCAAGAGTAACAGTAGAAACGTCATCCAAATTAAACCAAACCACACACATCCACGGCTGGTGTCAAATCAAAGCTCAAACTGAGAACAATGAGGCTGTAAGAAGCTAAAAATACATACGAATACATTAACACAACACTAACAAGTTCAAGCCTGACTGTGAACACATACAGTAGTCCATGTGGAGAAAGGATGTGTTAGGAACAATTGGAAACACACAGCATGAGAACGAGTTCAGAAGAAAACGTCAAGGGGAGATGAAGGTTTACATACAGATGGTTGGGGCAGTTTTTGCTGTGTGTTGAATAGGGGCTTAAATACCCATCACACCCATCAACGGTTTAAGGTGGTGTTCTATGTATTTTAGATCAGCTCAAAGAAACAGACTTTAGACAGTTTACATTGTGTTTGATTGTTTCACAATGTTATTGCTAACTTTAGCTGATTGATGTTTCATTTGCTTATTCTATACGTGTATTGGTAATGGGTGCTGTATGTGATCCATTCAATGGGATTCAACAAACCAACAGTATATTATAACTCCTAGCAATTGTGTTTTGGTTGAAACTGCACCTGCACACGGGTGAAAAAAATGCCTTGGCTCTTCATTTTTTTTTGTCTTTCAATTGATTTAACAGTAAGTCAATAATGTACTCTTTATATGTCTTTTTACATTTAAATCTGAGTGGTTTGGATCATTACATTTTTAAAATAAATGATAATTGCTATTCCCAAATTTCTGTCAGTATTTGTTCTACAGAACTAAGAAAAGTAGTTCTTAGTTCTGTAGAAATTAAAAAAAAATGGCTTGGCTTACCATTTTCTAGTTTTGTAACAACTGAATAGTTGGCATTTGAACTCATTTTTCAAATTCAAATTTCATTTGAATTTGATTTTCGTTTTAATGGATGCCAATACTTTTTAAGTTATACTTAAAATGGGTTGGTTTATGAATGCTTTTTAATATAAAGAAACACAATTATAATTTTAAAAATCACATTTTTTTCTATAGATGAGTAGGTTTTAATTATTTCATTTTCTTGATGTTACTCTTTTGAGATGTTTTTATTTAAATGAAAAGTAAGCTATCCTTTTTTTTTGTGAACATGTAAGCCTTCCTGTGTGTGCATATGAAAGTCATTATCGTATCTATTATTAATACACTAATATTACCATAGAGCAGAAGTGCATAGCATTCATGAATCAAGCAGAGCCCATGTTGTGTGAGACAAACAAACGAGGGGAAGAGAAACAGGTCTGTGCAGTAGGGGAGAGACGAACGAATGACTGGTTGATCCACAGATACAGTAGTCAGTGCTTTTTTGCCCACCGGTTTGTTTTGTAGGAGGGTTGGTGCCCCCCTTTGCCAGACCCACTAGTGTAAGCAGAAGCTATGTTTGAAGCGAGAGGGAGAGAGCGAAGATTAGACAAACAGTACGAACAGCAGCAGTGAGTGTGTGTTTGTGTCTGTGTGTGTATGTGAGAGATGAAGGAACCAGAGAAAGAGTAAGGTTTTAAGAGTATAAGAGTAAGTTTTCTTCTATGTGAGTAATTCAACAACAATGCAGTCGTACTTCTTAATGATTGTCCTTGCTTTTAACGGAGTAAGCTTGTGTCTGTGTGTTCAAGGTACCTGGAGGCGGGAGCTCCATTTTGGACCTCCTGAGCTCAGACATGGAGCTCTGAAGCTGCTCGATCACAAAGTCATCCTCGAAAAAGAAATCATTGGACAGAGTCACCTGCAGAAACTTCACCAGCTCCTCCATGGACAGCTTTAACAGCGTCTCTAAAATAAATAAGGTTATAAAAGAATTAGGAAACTGTCAACTTTTATATGTGTTGAATTCAAGTACTTTAGAGCACCATACAGGTATTTATTTTTCCAGCTAATCGCATAGAGGTAAACGGAAAAAAAGCCTACAAATATTTTTTTTCAGCACTCTATCAGTGAGGACCACACATGAAAGTCCATTAAGTGCTTTCAGAATCATTTATTCCCAGAACATACCACAGACAACTAATTCATAGGTTAAAATGACGTTTAATAATGAATATGGGGGGAGGGGGCTAGCTTTAGTTAAGGTTTAGTGATGATTCTTGCATTACTTTAACTTTTGATTTGTTAGCTTTCTCAATTGTTGCTGCATACTAGAACAAACTAGTGACAGTCGAACACTCGAACACTACCCCACAGCTACCTAAAACATGTGACTTTGATGCACAAATTTGAAATAAATAAATAAATACACATATGTATATAAATAAATCTAAAATATTCCAATGAAAAAAACGTGACTTTTATTTTCATTTGGATCAAATGTCCTATGTTTGTACCAGATTGGCACTGTTAAGCGTAGGCAAGTTCAACGATGCCCCAGTCAGCTCATTCTCTGCCATTCTAACTAAGACATGTGCAATAGCGCGCTTCAACTCAGGAGAATAAGCGATTTCAGAGCGATTAGTTTAATCATCCAATCAAATTGTTAAAATGTAAATGTATGAAAGAAAATAAAGTTCTCAACTTTTTCTGTATTTAAATATACATGTCCTTGCGTGCTGGCATTTTATGTTAGTTAAAATTTGTTTCAATAAATGCTACGTGGGAATTTCACAAGAACAATGTTCATAATATTATCACCTGTATCAATATATTCTATAGCAATTAATTCCACATCAAAATGTGTCGTGGAAGGCTTATTTAACACTAGCACCTCATCCCAGTTTGCATTGATGCTGCGAATCGGCTACAAGTTTGTTTTTGACAAATCGCACACTAGACTCGTGCAGCAAAATGTAGCCACATCGGTAAAAACACACAGTCAGTACTTTTATGGAGTTTGAGAATGGTGTAGGACATCGCAGTCAGGACTCGCTCTCCTTCCAAGATGTAAATGTCCCATATTCTGAGCGTGAGCATGAAGGGAGTCTGGTTTAAACAAACACAGTACACACTTGATTGAGTGAGCTAATGGAAGAAAATATCAAAATAGTAAATAAACTAAACAAAGCTGCATACCCGATCCAAGAAACATTGAAAAAACCATTTCATAGTGTACAGGCTGGTGTACACCTCCTGGTTATCCTGCAGAGGGCAGCAAAAGAAAAACACTTCATGTGGAAACCAAAAACACACAGGCATTAACCAATCTTTAATGAGAATGAAAGCACCTCTCTATGAAAGAGATTGATTAAAGGTTGAGTAAATAGTCATTCGAGAATGTTTACTAACATTCCATGTTATTTTTATATGCTTCTGTGTAAATGTCAAACGTATATAAATCACATGAGAACTGTACAGATTATAACTTAGTTTCAGTATGATGTTTAGTTTAAAATAAACAAAAACATTATAGATGCTAAACATTTGATTTTAGAGATTAACAAGTATTACATGCTTTAGTAATTATCTAGAGATTCATGTTTAATACATGTATTTGTTCACAACTAGTTAATGATTTTTACACATTGCTCTTTATCAGCCATTTATTGATTGTTTGTTTTACTTGTGAGCTATAGCCCATTTATATATATATTTCTCAACAACTTACACAATAGCTACAATTAAAACAAAACTCACAACTTGTTCTTCACAAAAACTTTTACAGTTAACTAAATGTTTATACCTTCTCAAATCAACTGCAATATAAACGCAGATCATTCTATCAAAAAGGAAGCATTATGTGTATACATAATGGAGTTATTACTAGTCTTTATTCGCCATTAATGAAAGCAAGGAACAATTAAGATGATTTTATTATCTGTTGCTATTTATCCGGCAAATTAAATGTTGGTTGGTGTTTAAAATATACACTTGTATTACATTGATACACTGAACTGAACAAATCATATTGTAAACCTAAGAAAGCTTTTTTTTTACCAATTGGTAAATTAATCTGTCAAAATACATGTATAAAGGGGCTACATATATAAAACCATATAAAATGGCAACCAATATATGGAAATTAAAAAAAGAAAAAAGACTAAGCTAGACTGCAAGCTGCTAAAAAATGTAAATCTAGTGGAATGCAAAAACAACTCACTCAGTTGATACAGTGATATGATGAATATGAAAGAAATATTACATGAAGACTAAACTAGTGTTAGATAATATTTGAAAATGTTTCTGTAGCGACACAATATCCCCTTTTTTCGTTTTAAGCATGCTCAACAAATTCAACTGAGGTAAAAATTATTAATCTCTATGAAGTACATTTTTACGAAGGAAAACAAATCTTTTCACCTCAAGATTCCAGTTTCTTTTTTGCTATTTGTTTGTGTGTTTTTGCGTGGTTTGTGAAGCACATTAAAAATATAGTTTAAAACAGCTCTGAAATTAGAATTAATATTAACATTATACATAATAATAAACATAAAATTGATGGCCTTAAAAATAAATGTTAATAAATACACAAGTGCATCGATACGGGACGCTAATTTAGAATAGACATATGCTAAAAAAAATGAAGCATATCTCTCTATTTTATCTGCTAGCAAATCCTCTCCTTTCAAAGCTTTGATCACTCGCTCTCATACACAAATAATTAATTCATCCATCTCCTCATTTATTAATACTGACTTTCATGAATCACTCTGCCCTTTAATCAATCCCATTAAATCTGTTGGTTTATTACAGCTTAATCACTAATTCACTCAGAGAATATAGATATATCGAATCACTTAAGTGAATAAATTAAATCAGGATCAGAAATAAAGAGCACTGAAAGTAAAACTGAGAGGAGAAAAATGGTTCGTATAAGTGATGCGATGTCCCCTCTCCTCATCCTCGCTTTAGATGAGCCTTCCTTCTCTCTCTGAAACTTTTCCTTGCTCATATCTGTGATGCCACTCTTTATTTGCTTGTGATTACCACTTTTCTGCTCTCAGTTTTAATTTCCTGATCCTGTGATCATTTGTATTTTGGGAGATTGTTGGTGTCATGTAGATAAATCTAAAGTAAGACTGGAGACATGGGTGCATAGTACAGCATCAGAACAAAAGTATTTCTCAAACAGAACTTAAAATCTGAAACAGTGACATGACTGACCCCACATAAGGTAGATGTTTAGATATTAAAAGAGTCTCTTACTAGGTGCTGTTTGAGTTTGGGCATCATCTTCTGGAGGATGCGGTCATGATGATCCTGGAAGCGCAGAAGTTTAGGGAACCCTGGCACAAAGAAACCTGCACCATGAAAAAAAAAAAGTTATAAAGAAAAAAACTAAATAAAGATATTTGAACTTAAATTTCAATAAGCAGCAGCTGTTTAAAAAAATGTCACACACAAAAACAACTTGGTATTTGAGAAATCTGCAATTGGCTTCATCTCTGCCAATTCAACCAAATTAGTCTTCTATGCGTGTGCTTCTCTTCTTGTCCTTCGCTACAGATTCTAGGAAGCTTGTTCAGAATGTGTGAGGAGCGTCTTCAAGACGTGCATTTATGTAACATCACCACCCCCTCACAAATTATCTCATTTCATTTGCCATGTATTTGTTATCATTGATCAACACAACTAAATCACTAGTACCACTTTGGTTCTGAAGCTTAAAGTTTAAAAAGATTTCAGATGTCTTAGGAGAACCATTTTCAATGTTTATACAAAAACTTTAGAAAATAAATTAAATTGTAATCTATTTGCAAACTGCAGAAGCACTTATTTACATATAATAGGTGATAGCTAAAATCAGACACTACAAATCAGGTGGTTACTGCATTAAACCTATACAGTACACAACCTAGCATTGATAATGCCTTACTTATCGCTCCCCACCACAGACCTATAAGTCAGGTCACAGTCTATATGGCTTATTCAACCCAAAGAAAAAAAACATACATCATTCTAAAGGAAACAGTAAGGTAACTAAATTTTGGTCAATTATCAAATAAAACTACTGTCAAAAAAATACATATTTAGAGCAGTAGATATAGTTTTTTCATCTTCCATTTTTGTTCAATATGAACTAATTGGTTTGTCATATGTTTCAAGATCAAACTGGTACATGTACAAAACTGGTATAATTCTCTATAGTCTACGCTTCATGTCTCAGTTTAAAACAAGTCACGTTAGCATTTTTATTCAAATTGAAAACCAAGCACACCATAGCAGGTGAAAACCTGCTCTTAAATGTGTTCAATGGTTGGGGTGGGCTGTGTTAGCTGTGTTGAATATTAACACACTGTGTTTTTGAGTGATCAGTCACTCCGATTAACAGCTTCCTTTCCAGGTCATAATTTATTCATTATTGAATTAACATAAGTACATTTATCCAATTCTAAACATTTGCTCCTATAACTATATTACTATCTGGTAAAATAAAGACTTAACAGCAGCTGAGAGAGCCGATCACAGGGTCTCAGTTTGTGTACCATGCATGGAGTGTCTCTGTCCCGACAGCAGTTTTACCAGCGCCCAGAAAGCATCTTCCTCATTCATATAGATGAGCAACAGAGCAGTGATCTGACTCATGCCTTGACAGTAGCCCACCTCCTACACACACCAGAGGAGAGAGAATTCTCAGTGTCAGAGCATAAATCCAACGAGTGCACTCTCAAAGAGGAAAGCTGACTCAGCCGCCTCATTCAGCACTAGGATGTGAGGATCCTGGACTCACTGTGTTATAAACCGAGTATGCCGTGAGCACGTGAAACAGATCCTGCTGTCTGCAACACACAGCACAAACAATCAAATATGCATACTCCAGTCCCATCTGATTTTTTAAATGTCACAAATCATTGAACTTCAGCGGTGTTTTGCAATCGATGCAATTTCTTGCTTTCTTTGTGTCCCCTCCTCTCTTTACTATCCCTGTTTTGCGAAGCACCACAGGTAAATGTCACATCATTCAATAACAGCACTTTAGTGTGGTCACAATTCAATACACCGATAACTCCAAAGGAAATGCTGGGGTGTGTGGGCGTCCCACTCCCAGTTCATTGCA